>CM035226.1:11446150-12646150 GCA_020226215.1 Sindora glabra | reverse complement strand
CTTTAAAACATTATATCTTTCCCCTCAAAGTTTTATCTAAAAAATCAATTAGATGAAGGGCTAAGATTAAAAGAAGAATGACCTTATAGTGCATCTATTGCATAATATCAATGCTGACACCTCACTTGTTTTTCTCCTAACCTCTCTTTATTTTCCTGATTCCATTCCCTTTCTTTATCACTACCTTTCTCTCTTTTCTTCTCTTTCCTTCTCCCTCCTTTATCTCTTTTCCTCTCTCCACCATGTAACCAATTTTAGTTGCCATATGGCCAACCCTTATTGCCATTAATCAACCCTTTTCACTTCTAGCCAACAATGCCCACTAATGTCAAATGGAGAGTTATTATTTTGTAGCTAAAATAATAATAGAATAGGGGTCCTTTTCACTAGCATTTTTGACATGATTTCATCACCAATGTATATGAAACTTCAATATATATATTTGTTTTAAGCTTGATCCAAGAAAATTCCTAAAGCATAAGATTTGATTTCCTTTAAATAGAGCTAAAAATGTTAGAAACTTGACCATGATCCCGCAAGTGCACGGGTTAAGTCGAGTTATAGTATAAAAGATATCGTCTCCACAGGGATTGAACGCTGAATACTAACTGAATTTTAAGTTAAATTATCTAGGCGTATCAATTGATAATGTGAATTAAGGATAAAATGTAAAACAGAGCTTAGTTATCAAAAAGGTTTAATTCAATGAAATGAAAGCATACTCAGCTTAAGGTTCCCTTGTACATTTCATTATGAAATGAAGGCAATCCCTTAACTTAGTTTACTGTTAATTTAGATTGTTGGATTACCAAAAATAAGCTATACCTCATTGCAAGGCTACTAGCTACTAACCAAAAGATTAAGTGCCCAGAATTTCTCCAGTAATCACTCATCTAGGTTGCATTAACATTGCTTTAGAATCCATTTTTAGACATTTCATCCTGTGCAAAAGAATCCAATTAGCTTAATTCCTAAGTCTAATTGATATTCCCAATGATCATGCAAGGTCCGATTAATTAATTAGTCATTTCAACCTAGAATCAACTAATTTTTAACACAAATTCAATACTTCGGATATATTGGTTTGTTCAAGCACAAAATAGCATAATCAAATCATAAATCAACAGTAAATTAAGCTAGATTATATAAAATTTAATTCCATAACTCCATGAACAAGTTCACACTAGCTGAGCACAAGGGTTTAGTGTGAAGACATTATAAAACTAGAAGAAAACCAGAAAATAAAGAGGGAAATCAAACAATTCATGAAGCTCTACAAATTTCTTGCTTGAATCTTCAATTCCTTGCTTGAATCCACGGTTAGAAGTTGCCCTTGGTGAGTTTGGGTCTCTCTTAGGGTTTTTCCCAGCAACTCCTCTTTTAATTTTCGGTTCTCCTTCCCCCCATTGCAAAATTTTGCACAAAACTTATATGGGAAATGTACATGGGGTATGACATGGCCCGTGTTCTATCTCGTGTTTCCCTGTGAAAGTTGAGCAGCATGATACACGGTGTGCGACACGTCCCGTGTTCTACCCCGAAGTGTCAAGTAGTAATGTACACGGGGTATGACACACCCCATGTTGTACCCCGTGTTCTTCAACGAAGGCTGATCAGCATGATACACGGGGTGTGACACTCCCTGTGTTTACCTTAGAAGTGAAGGGCAGTATGGTACACGGGGTGTGACACGACCCGTGTTTACCCCCGTGTTCTTCTCTGAGCAGCTCAGTGAAGCTTCGAAGCATTCCAGAAGGGTACACGGCCTTCCACACGGGGTTCCCATACCCCGTGTTCTTTATCAGGTGAGAAAATTTGCTTCGATTATCCACAATTTGCATGGTTTTGCCTCTGGATCCTTTTCTAATGCTCAAATGTGTCATTTCAAAGCCTGAAAATAAAATATCGAGCATCTAAGTATCCTTTTTCAATCAATTTGCACAATATACTAAGTAAATATATGATGAAACACATAGAAATTAAGTGCAATTGTGCATTTATCAATTCCCCCACACTTGAATCTTGCTCGTCCTCGAGTAAGGAAGTAAGAGAACAGAAAATCTACTCCAATTTTTATTCTTTCCTCACTTTTTTTTATATAATCAGACAATCATTCAACAAATCAAAGATTAGGATCAAGTCATGCCAAGCAATTAAATGAAAATAAAGCAACTAAATAAGTCAATCCTCAACATAAAAGCAAAAGAGAATAGCCTCACAGGTAAAGTGTTTACTCACACTCTCAAGATAAGGCTTGTGTATACTCTCAAATCAATTAACTCATGACTTAATTCTATCATATGCTTGCAAAAACTCTAATCTCCACTACTATATTGTAAAATGCATGCAAATCAGAGGACTTTATTAGGGAAAAAGGTGAGGATAAGGGAAAAGAAAAATCAAGGGGTGAAAAGTGATAGAGTCATGAGTTTGAAGGAAAAAGACACATTGGTCATGAGTTTGACCATTGTCGAGTTCCATTACTCAGTTTAGCATATTACCATGCTTCAATCCTTGCTCCAACCTCCATTCTTCTCCTTTTGATTTTCATTATTATATATATATATATATATATATATATATATATATATATCAGCAAACACTACATTTTCTTCTTCTCCTTTTTTTTTACTTATTTTCTAACAAGCTCTTCTTCCTCTTTTTCTTCTCAAATTATTTATTTCACACCATTTTTTTTATTTTTTTTTCTTTTCTTTCTTTTTTATTTGTTTATTTTTTTTAATTAAAATAATCAAAGCTATAAATCAACTTATCCAACTAGCAGCACTAAGTAAGGACCTCTAAGTGATAGCCAAACTCATAAAATGTGTCTAAGTTCCCTTAAACTCTAATGTTCAAGTTCACTTGGGCAGTGACTTTAGATGAACATAGTATGGCTAGGCTAGAAATGAGGGTCCAAGGTTCAAAGTGGCTAACTAGGGGCAAAGCTGAAAAGTTTCGGGTAAATCAAAGAAAAGAATTCAATTAAGCAAAACAAATAAAAAGGGTGAAGAAACATGGCCTCATCATTTTTTACATGCTAAATACATAAAATGTAGCCTTAAAAAGAGCAAATGCAAGTTCTAGAGCAAAAAGTCAAGAGTGATGACATAATCCCTCAAGAAGATAAAAGTGAGCTTTAATTTCTAATGTGAAAATTGCTCAAAAGGCTCAAATCACTTTAGATTTTCCTTATTAAGTTTTCAGATAATCATTAAAGGAGCAAGGCATGAACCAATCACTTTATTCAAAAGATTGCCCTAAAAATTAAAATTTTTTAATTTTTTTTTACATTTTTAATTTTTTTTAATTTTTAATTTTTTTATATCATTGAAATTGGAGCAAATTTTAGTACTCTAAATCAATTAAGTAGGTTCAAGTGCAAAACATTGCAAAGCATTCTAAACACCGCTCCCCCACATTTAAAATTGGACATTGTCCTCAATGTACAAATAAAGTAAATGGGAAAAGAGACAAAGAAAAGATGGGGGACTGAAACTTCCCTAACAAGTGGAACATGATTGCCAGTATAGATTATGACCGCAGGGAGATCCAGAAGTAGAGACAGAGTAGGAGAGAGAGAGGAAGCTGCTAATCTAAAAGAAAGAAGATACAATACTGGAGAAAATATATTGTTAGTTATTACAAAAATTAATATTAAAAGTGCAAGAAAATAAAAGAGAAATAATAAATATAATAAAAAGATAAATGAAAGTGCATAGTCAATATAAGTATAGACCAGATAAATGGAAGTAGAGAGGAGAAATAAGTAAAAAGTAGAATATATAAGTAAAAAGGAAAAATAAACAATCCGAGCTACTGAACAGGAGGGTCTGGATCAACTGGGGAAGAGGGGTGGAAAAGCTTGAACAGGGGCTCGACCATGCTCTCAATGTGTCTGGATCTCCTGTCCAAGTCGTCATAAAGATCCTCAATCCTTGTCTGACGCTTGGAGATAAGCCGAAGCTCAGCTAAAATCTGCTGCTGACCAGATAGTATGTCCCGGAAGTAGGCCTCGGATGAAACTCTGCCCCCTGCAGAAGATGATGGACCCATATCAAGAGCTGGATCACGATCACCATCATCTCCTGGAAAAAGAGAATGAAGGAAAATGAGGGGTTTTTGCCATTAAAAGCTAATCTGCCCAAGAACACGAGGTCCGACACGGCCCGTGTTGTACCCCGTGTTTTCCTCTGGAAGGCTCATGTTCAAAAATCTTAATTATTGGTTCAGCCAGTGAGGTACACGGGGTAGGACACGATCCGTGTTCATCACCGTGTATCTCTCTGGACTTCCATGAAAATCACAAAACTTTTATGCTAACCAGGCAGTGAGATACACGGGGTATGACATGCCCCGTGTTCATCACCGTGTTTCTCACTAGATTGCGTTGAAAGTCACAAGTCCTTTTACACTGACTAGACAATGAGGTACACGGGGTATGACACTCCCCGTGTTGTACACCGTGTATCTCACTGGACTGCATTTTGAGCCTTCTGTGCAAGAAAATGAACAACAAACATGCATACATGCCTAATTTACCCTAGAGACAGAAACCACATGCAAAAATGAACATCTTAAATTAAAAAGTCATGACTTATATGCCTTAAACTCAGAAACTCAAATTGAAAAGGAGAAAACTAAGATTTAAAAGCAAGAAAATAGAAAAATAAGCTTGGGTTGCCTCCTAAGAAGCGCTTGTTTAAGGTCATAAGCTCGACCCCTGATTTTATCAGTCTGGAGCTGCCATTATTAGTGGCCCGGTAACATAATGTTTCAATCTTTGGCCATTAAGTGGTGGGCTTGCTTCCAAAATTTCTACATATGCAGCAAACTCCTCATTTTCAATAACTCCATCTGTTACTAGACATGCTTCAAGTGGATCTTGAAGGCACCCCATTAGAAGGTTTTCTCTCACAACTTTGTCTACCACATCAATCCTGCATATTGAAGCTTCACAAATAGGTAATTTAATTGATTCATTCAAATTAAATTCAACTTTTTCATCCCCAACAGATAATGAAAGTTTTCCATTTCTGACATCAATTAAAGCACTTATAGTGGCTAAAAAGGGTCTACCCAAAATGATAGGGATTTGTGAATCCTCTTCCATTTCAAGCATAACAAAATCAACAGGAATAAAGAACTTACCAACCTTGATAGGTATATCCTCAAGAATACCTATTGGATATTTCATTGAGCGGTCGGCTAGTTGAAGAGAAACTGTGGTGGGCTTCATCTCCTCTATGTTCAGTCTCCTTGCAACCGACAATGGCATAAGGCTCACACTTACTCCTAAGTCACACAATGCTCGATCAATAGGAACATTTCCAATCACACAAGGAATGGAGAAGCTGCCTAGGTCCTTTAGCTTAGGAGGTAGTTTATTCTGGATAATGGCACTACATTCCTCCGTTAAGGCTACAGTTTCATGCTCCTCTAACTTACTTTTGTTTGAGAGAATGTCCTTCAAAAACTTTGCATATGACGGCATTTGTGAAAGAGCATCAGTGAAGGGAATATTGATATACAATTTTTTCAATACTTCCAAGAACTTTTCAAACTGCTTATCAAGTTTAGCCTTTGCTAATCTTTGAGGATAAAGGATAGGCGGTTTGTATGGTTCTGGAGGGACATACTTTGACTTTTCAGGTAATTCCCCTTTTTTCATTTTAGCATCATTAGGAATTGAGGCCTTTTTGCCTTCTTTCTACTCTTCCCCCACACTTATCTCTTCTTCACCTTCTTTAGTGGCATTTGGATCCTTCAATAGCCTTCCACTCTTAAGAGTTATTGCCTTACAATGCTCCTTAGGATTTGATTCAGGTTGAGCAGGGAGTTAACCAAAAGCTCTAGAAGAAGATGCAGAAGCTTGTTGAGCTATTTGGGTTTCTAACATCTTTCCATGTGTGGCCAAAGAATCAATTTTGGAGGACAGTTGTCTAATGGAATCCTCCATGGCTCTACCATGTTGTCTAAACTCTTCATTAGTTTTCTCTTGGGAAATGAGAAATTTCTCCAAGAGTCCTTCTAATTTAGTAGTGGAAGAGGTTTGAGCTGGTGGGTTATAAGGTCTTTGGTTTTGAAAACTGGGTGATGGTGGTCTATTGTGAGTGTTTTATATGTTGTATGGCTGGGTGGGCTTGTAGGAAAAATTTGGGTGGTTCCTTCATGATGGATTGTAGGTGTTTCCAAATGGTTCATTTGAATTTTTCTGTCCAAACCCACTGTTATGCACATAGTTCACTTGCTCAGTGAAATCCTGCCCCAATGTACACTCAGTTGCTATATGACCTGTCATACCACAAATCTCACAAGGAATGTCAGTAGCACCTATTGCATTTACACTATTAACTTGAAATTTATTAAACTTAGCCATAAGTGCATCTACCTTGCTACCTAAACTTCCTAGTGCATCTACCTTAGCTGACAAATGATTAAAAGCATCCAATTCATACTTACCTGGAGCTTTCCTTGAAGATCCCCTCTTATTTGACCATTGGTAATGGTTCAAAGCCATATCTTTAATCAACTCATATGCTTCATCCAACCTTTTGTTCATCAAAGCACCTCCAGCAGCAGCATCCACAGTAAGCTTAGTATTGTAGTTCAAACCATTGTAGAAAGTATGAAGAACTAGCCATTTCTCTAAACTATGATGTGGGTACAGCCTTAATAGTTTCTTTTATCTATCCCAAGCATCAAATAAAGATTCCCCTTCTCTCTGAGAAAATGTAGTGATTTCATTCCTTAATTAGGTAGTCTTGCTTGGAGGAAAATATCTTGAAAGAAAAACCCTCAGTAGCTCTTCCCATGTTGTGATAGATCCTGCTGGTAATGAGTGTAGCCAAGCCCTTGCTCTATCCCTCAAGGAGAATGGGAAGAGTCTAAGCTTGATAGCATCCGCTGCTACACCATTGATCTTGATTGTATCACAGTATTCTAAGAAAATCTGAATATGGAGGTTGGGATCCTCCATTGGCAGTCCACCAAACTAGTTTTGCTGCACCAGAGACAAAAGAGCTAGCTTCAATTCGAAGTTATTAGCCTTAACAGTAGGCCTTCTTATACTGGATTGAAGACCAGTGGCATCAGGTGCTGCAAATTCTCTAAGTGATCTTTTATCCATGCCTTCAAACTATATTTCAAGGTTAATTGCTTCTTGGATATCTACTAATTTTTGCTCTCTCCTTCTCCTAAGCAGAGTTCTTTCAATCTCTGGGTCTAAGTCAAGAATTCCTTCAAGACTTCTCCTTCGCATATACAAGATTTTTTTGCAAAATGAATAGATAATACTCGAACAGAACAAAGTAAGAAAGAAATACTGTATAAAAATAAGAAAATTAGAACAAGATGAATCAAAAACTAAAAGAAAATGAATTGCCTAGTCTAATTCACTTAAAAGTTCCTATTAATATTAACTGGTTGCAATCCCCGGCAACGGCGCCAAAAACTTGACCGTGATCCCACAAGTGCACAGGTTAAGTTGAGTTATAGTATAAAAGATATCATCTCCACAGGGATTAAATGCTGAATACTAACTGAATTTTAAGTTAAATTATCTAGGCGTATCAATTGATAATGTGAATTAAGGATAAAATGTAAAACAAAGCTTAGTTATCAAAAAGGTTTAATTCAATGAAATGAAAGCATACTCAGCTTAAGGTTCCCTTGTACATTTCATTATCGAATGAAGGCAATCCTTTAACTTGGTTTACTGTTAATTTAGATTGCTGGATTACTAAAATAAGCTATACCTCATTGCAAGGCTACTAGCTACTAACCAAAAGATTAAGTGCCCAGAATTTCTCTAGTAATCACTCATCTAGGTTGCATTAACATTGCTTTAGAATCCATTTTCAGACATTTCATCCTGTACAAAAGAATCCAATTAGCTTAATTCCTAAGTCTAATTGATATTCCCAATGATCATGCAAGGTCCGATTAATTAATTAGTCATTTCAACCTAGAATCAACTAATCTTTAACACAAATCCAATACTTCAGATATATTAGTTTGTTCAAGCATAAAACAACATAATCAAATCATAAATCAATAGTAAATCAAGCTAGATTATATAAAATTCAATTCCATAACTCCATGAACAAGTTCACCCTAGCTGAGCACAAGGGTTTAGTGTGAAGACATTACAAAACTAGAAGAAAACCAGAAAACAGAGAGGGAAATCAAACAATTCATGAAGCTCTACAAATTTCTTGCTTGAATCTTCAATTCCTTGCTTGAATCCACGGTTAGAAGTTGCCCTTGGTGAGTTTGGGTCTCTCCTAGGGTTTTTCCCAGCAACTCCTCTTTTAATTTTCGGTTCTCCTTCCCCCCATTGCAAAATTTTGCACAAAACTTATATGGGAAATGTACATGGGGTATGACATGGCCCGTGTTCTATCTCGTGTTTCCTTGTGAAAGTTGAGCAGCATGATACACGGTGTGCGACACGTCCCGTGTTCTACCCCGAAGTGTCAAGTAGTAATGTACACGGGGTATGACACACCCCATGTTGTACCCCGTGTTCTTCAACGAAGGCTGATCAGCATGATACACGGGGTGTGACACTCCCTGTGTTTACCTTAGAAGTGAAGGGCAGTATGGTACACGGGGTGTGACACGACCCGTGTTTACCCCCGTGTTCTTCTCTGAGCAGCTCAGTGAAGCTTCGAAGCATTCCAGAAGGGTACACGGCCTTCCGCACGGGGTTCCCATACCCCGTGTTCTTTATCAGGTGAGAAAATTTGCTTCGATTCTCCACAATTTGCATGGTTTTGCCTCTGGATCCTTTTCTAATGCTCAAATGTGTCATTTCAAAGCCTGAAAACAAAATATCGAGCATCTAAGTATCCTTTTTCAATCAATTTGCACAAGATACTAAGTAAATATATGATGAAACACATAGAAATTAAGTGTAGTTGTGCATTTATCAAAACTAAGGGTATATTTTCATAAAATGATGTGATTAGAACACCCTTAGAGTATAAAGTTCCAAAATTGTGATTGTTTCATGCTTGAATTAGAAAACCCTCAATTATGTAAATGTTTGATTCCATAATGATAATCTTAAAAATATAAGAAACTTATGATCTAGGATGATAGAGTGACATCAATAGAACCTTTTAAAAGCATTGATTTTTAATATCTTTTCTTCTATAAGCTTGATTGAAAAATCACTATATTATGGCATTTTTTTATTTCATGTGTTAACACTAGAAAAATAAGAAACAAATGCTCTAGAATGTTAAAATATTATGATTCAAATCTAGAATTATAATGTTTAGGAAGAAAATAAGTAATCAATATATTTATAATTTATCATTGTAACTTGTGAAGTAGGAAGAAAAGAGAAAGGATGAAAATTGGATATTTTTTAATTATGGGAGTGAGTGGGCATTATCATGTAAATATATATCTCACCCTAAATTAATTTTAATAATATTTCATTTAAATGTTATATTTTTGTACTCTTATTAATTATACAAATCATATATACATCTACAAGTGAAATTTTAGACAGGTGTAATTATGTAATTTAGGTTTGCTCATTGATTTTTTGTAATTTATTCCTTTTATTTTCAATATTTTTAGGTCAAACTGAGTTCACTAGATCATCACTATATCTATGAAAAATCAAAGGCCGCCTTACTAGAAGAATTGACAATTGAATTAGGAGATTAGTTTTGTCTATGTAATTAATATGATGAGATTGTATATTTTTGTGTGTATTATATGTTGTTGAGGTTTGCTGAAATTACATGTTTTGAAAAATTTAGAGTGTGTGACCCTTAAAAAGTAGCCAAAAACAAAGGAAACTCCATTCATTTTCCTTTAAAATTCTAAAATGAATTTAAGTCACTATAGAAATAGAGAGATTTTTATTAGACAAGTTAGCATAGTTAGTATTAAGCCTAGTGGATATTAGGTAGTAGGATACATGTCAATCATGACTGGGTTAAATCATGACAAAGTTATTATCAAAAGATAGTCTAGGTTCCTAATGATATATGACCTAGAGTATGTAGCTATCAAATTTAGTCGGACTAGGTTCATGGTAATGCAATTAATAGCATTGATCATGACTAGAGGTATATTAGAATATACCTTAAAGCATGTCTTTGAGACCTTTATAGATTTCTTATTTTAATCATTATTTATTAATTTGTTTAACCTTTTTATAGTGTATCTTTTGATAAACCATTTCCCTTTGAAAAACTATTACTAGTTCTAATATTGAAGGTATGTGTGTAATGGTTTGCATTTATGTGAAATGTATTTAATATATGGTTTGTGACTCATGTCAATATAAATAACGTCTTTTTTTTATTAGATAAGAGAATGAATGTGCCTAGGATCGCATAGGAATGATGAAATCCTTTGTTATTGACCACCCTATACCTATATGTCGAAGGCTTGTTCCTTTATTATTGTACTATACAAAATATGGAGGGTTTGTCTTCTAGATTAGTTAAGTTCTAAGTTATGTTTAAAGCACATGTTTGTAAATGATTTAATTGAATCCATTAAATTATGTAAAATGTAGGATATTTATATGATTCTCTAAAATGGTTGGTACATGTCTTCTTGCATTCATATGATGAAGGCATAACTATTATGTATGTTTATGATATATGTATAAATCAAGGGTATATTTGTGGCCATGGAAAAAGAGCATGGTAGCAATATTGTTACACATGTTTATATTAGCTTATAGGGGTGAATAGCTACTTATGTTAGAATATGATTATGATTGTATTAAGTAGAGCTAGTGCTGTGTATGAATTGTATGACGAATTATGTCATGAGTGGCATTGAGATGAGAAATATGGTAAGGATGATGTTATGAAAACTAGATGAAAATTTCTTGATAAAAGAAGGATAGGGCATAAGGTTGATTGAAAAGGAATAAGGATGGAAAAATGGGTAGGGTATAAAGTAGATCTAGGAATTAAAAGATGGATGGATGTATTTTATTTTAAATTATTATGTATTGCATTGTGAAACTAAAATCTAGTCATCTTTGAACATTTTCATTTGATGTGATTGCAATAATTTGGTTATGGTTGAACCTTGATGACTACTTAAAAATTTAATGATTACTCAGAATGGGTTGCACATGATATTGTAATAAAATTATATAAATCGAGCCAATGAGGTTATTATGGGTTATGATAGGAGTAAAGTACTAGTGCTAATTGCAAATTTCATTCTCAAGCTTTTAAAATCCAGAGAAGGTTTTCAAGATGATGCTCTAGCTTGCAGGTTATGCTCAAATTGCAAGTTTTGTATTTGTTCTTGTAGAATCTTTGATTTTATGTTTATGCTTACCAATTGTTTTGCAAAACTAGTGCTCTATTAGCCCATCGCTAAATATAAAAGGTTGTCCACTCCTTACGAAAACACATTATATAAGTGTAAGGATTTGTTTGGATTTTATGTTTAAGGTTGCAATTTATTTGGAGATTTTAATTAGAATGTTTTATAAGGATGTATATGAAATATAAGGGTGTGTACTTTAGGAATAGAGGGAATAAAAACTAGGATGTGTCTAAGGAGAATAGGGAAGGCCTTGGAAGGAAGAATAAAAGGAAGAGGTTAAGGTTAGGAGGCGGGAAACTGCTGGAAATCGCGCATCATACATGCACAGTGGAATAAAATTTTTTGCACGATTTCCACCAAGGATCCATGCGAATTTAGAATGCCATAGATTAGGGATTAGGGTTTATACCTTTTGGCAAAATCTTCTGACCGCTACAGCAAGTCCGATCTGCTTCCAAATCACGAACCAGAATGGAAACTAGTAAATCAGATCACTAGTACAATGTTTATGTGGCTACACCTTTGTGGTATCCACACGAACCTGTGAATCACCGATAAATGTCCGCTACACACACCGGTTGGAATTGATCTCCTTACACCTCGTAGTGTTAGCTACGCCTCTCTAGGGATTTTGGTCAAGGAGAGGTGCTAGGGTTTTCTATGCTTTTGCTTGGGGTGCGTGAATAATAATAGTAATCCTATTATTATCCAATAAGCCTATTTAAATAGGTGCATAGAAAAACCTAACCAATTTGGGCTTTATTCCATGTATAATTATAGGCTTACTATTGGGTCTTATAATTATAACATGAATTCTCAAATATTAAGCCCAAACAATTTGGTCCATTAATTCCAAATTCACTAGGCTCTAAGTGTGCAACCCTACAGGCTCTCATTACGTTGACAATGACCATTAATCATATTAATGATCATAAACAATGATTGGAGTCTAGCAACACATCATTATTACCCAAGTAATGAGAAAGTTGGTGATTTGACTAAACCTTTACACATGATCATCACTTATGTCCTTTTGTCCTATACATCTAGATTGAGCACGAGACATGGACCGTGTCATTCCCGTATAGCCCAATCTTAAGGTTTCTTGACTCCTAAGTAAGCTGACTGAAACAAATTGACCTCTGAAATCCCGCAAGTGCACGGTTTAAGTCGAGTTATAGTATAAAAGATTATCGTTCTCCACAGGGATTGTAGGTTGAGTACTAACTGAATCTCAAGTAAAATTATCTAGGCAGATCAACTGAGAGTGTGAATCAAGAATAAGTTGTAAAACAGAGCTTAGCTATCAAAATAAAGTTTGATTTAATGGAATAAAGTGTACTTAGCTTAAGGATCCCTTGTACATTTCATTATGGACTGAATGTAATTCTCTAACTTGGTTTACCGTTAATTAGGATTGCTGGATTACCAAAATTAAGCTATACCTCATTGCAAGGCTACTAGCTACTAACCAAGAGATTAACTGTCCAGAATTACTCTAGTAACCACTAATCTAGGTTGCATTAACTCTGCTTAGAATCCATTCTTGGATATTTCATCCTGTGCAAAAGAATTCAATTAGCTTAATTCCTAAGTCTAATTGATATTCCCAATGATCATGCAAGATCCAATTAATTGATTAGTCATTTCAACCTAAAATCAACTAATCCATAGCACAAATCCAATATTCCGGACATATTGGCTTGTTCCAGACAAAACAGCAAGATCAAATCATAATTCAACAGTAAATCAAGCTAGATTATATAAAATTTAGTTCCATAACTCCATGAACAAGTTCACCTAAGCTAAGTACAGAGGTTTAGTGTGAGAACATCATAAGATCAGAAGAAAGCAAGAAAACAGAGAGGGAAGTCAAACAATCCATGAAGATCTACAAATTTCTTGCTTGATTCTTCAATTTCTTGCTTGAATCCATGTTAGAAGGCGCCTTTGGTGAGGTTGGATCTCCCCCAGGGCTTCTCCCAGCAGCTCTCCTTGTTAATTCTCCATTTTTCCTCCTTCCCACGGTGTTTGACACGGCCTGTTTTTAGACCCGTGTTCTTCTCTGGATGACTCAGTGAAGTTTCGAAGCTGTCCAGAATGAAACACAACCATGAACACGGTGTTAAACACGGCCCGTGTTCTTTGCTGAGTGAACAATCTTGCTTCAATGCTTCATGATTTAAATGGTTTTGCTTTTGGATTCTTTTCTAATGCTCATATGTGTCTTTTCATGACCTGAAAACAAAATATAGAGCATCTAAGTGTCCTTTTCAATCAATTTGCACAAAATACTAAGTAAATGAGTGGATGAAACCCATAGAATTTAGGTGTATTTGTGCACTTATCAATTCCCCCACACTTGAATCTTGCTAGTCCTCGAGCAAGGATGTAAGAGAACAAGAAAACCTACTCCAATTTTATTCACTTCTTTTTCTTCTTTCTTTCTTTTTTTTTTTATATAAATCAGGCAATCATTCAACAAATCAAAGATTAGGATCAAGTCATGCCAAGAAACTAAATGAATATAAAGCAACTAAACAAGTCAATTCTTAGCATAGAAGCAAAGAGAATAGCCTCACAGGTAAAGTGTTTACTCTCACTCTCAAAACAAGGCTTGTGTATACTCTCAAGTCAATCAACTCATGACTTAATGCTACCATATGCTTGCACAAACTCTAATCTCCACTACTATAATGTAGAATGCATGCAAATCAGAGGGCTTTATTAGGGAAAAAGGATGAGGACAGGGGGAAGGAACAACAAAAGGTCAAAAGTGATAGAACCATGAGTTTGAAGGAAAAAGACACATTGGTCATGAATTTGACCATTGTCAAGTTCCATTACTCAGCTTGATAGCTTGCTTCCACCCTTGCTTCAACCTCTATTCTTCTCCTTTTGGTTTTCATTATTTCATTCATCATCATTTTTTTTATATATACAAATAAATCAACAAATTTGACAATTTTTTATTCATTTATAATAGGCTTTTCTTCCTTTTCTTCTTCCCAGATTATTTAATTTACACCATTTTTTTATGGTGATTTGTTACCTTCTTCTTCTTTTTTTTTTTATTATTTGTTTGATTGTTTCTTTTTCTTTTTCTTCTTTTAACAACCAAAGTTATACATCAACTTATCCAACTAGCAACACTAAGTAAGGACCTCAAAAATAGCCAAACTTATAAAATGTGTCTAAGTCCCCTCAAACTCTAAGGTTCAAGTGCACTTAGGTAGTGGCTTTGGATGAACATGGTATGGCTAGACTAGAAATGAGGGTTCAAGGCTCAAAGTGGCTAACTAGGGAAAAAGTTTTAGGGAAAATTAAAGAAAAGGATTCCAAATAGGCCAAACAAATAAAAAGAAGGGTAAAGAAACATGGCCTCATCATATTTGACATGCAAAGTACATAAAATGTAGCCTCAAAGAGAGAAAATGCAAGTTCTAGAGCACAAAGACAAGAGTGATGACATAATCCCTCAAAAAGGAAAAATGAGCTTCAATTTTTTTAATGAGAAAATAGCTCAAAAGGCTCAATTCTCACAAGGGTCAATTATGATCATTACTCTTGGCTTCAAGCTTTAAATTTTCCTTATCAAGTTGCCAAATATTCATTAAAGAAACAAGGCATGAATCAAACACTTTATTCAATGAATTGCCTTACATAATTTTTTTTTTTCATCATTTCTTTGTTTTTTTTTTATATCATTGAAATTGGAGCAAATTTTAGTACTCTACATCATTCAAGCAAGTTTCAAGTGCAAAGCATTGGAAAACATTGCTCCCCCCACACTTAAAAGTGGACATTGTCCTCAATGTTCAAAACAATAAATGGGAAAAGAGATAGAAAACAGTTGTGGAACTGAAACTTCCTTGACATGCGGATTATGGCTGTCCAATAAATCGCAGGGAGATCTAGAAGGAGAGACGAGGTAGGAGAAAGAGAGAAAATCGGTACTCTAAAAGAAAGAAAATACAATACTGGAAAAGAAATGCGGTTAGTTATTATAGATATTAACATCAAGAGTGCAAGAAAATAAAAGAGAAGCAAGTAATATAATAAAGAGTAAAACAAAATGCATAGTCAATATATGTACAGACCAGATAAATGGGGATAGATATGAAGAATAAGTAAAAAGAAAAACAGAATAGTTAAGTAAAAAGGGCAGTAATCAATCTAAACTACTGGGTAGGGGGATCTGGGTCAGCAGGGGAGGAAGGGTGGAATAGGTGGAACAGGGGCTCCATCATGCCCTCTATGCGCCTGGAACGCCTGTCCAAGTCATCATAGAGTCCCTTGATCCGTGTCTGACGCTCAGATATCAGACGGAGCTCCACCAAGATCTGCTGCTGGCCAGAGAGGATGTCTCTAAAATATGCCTCATGTGGAACTCTACTCCCGGTGGAAGAAGAAGGACCAACATCAGGAGCTGTGTCATCACCTAGAAAATGTTGCTGCTGCTGCTCCTGCTCCTCCTGGGGCTGCTGCTGCTGCTGCACTACCGGCTGGATCCCCATGGCTATGAGAATGCCCCTTCGAAGGGGTGCCATATGTGATATGATGGTCAGAGAACCATAAGGCCAGTCGAAGACTCCTAGCCGTCTGGCTAGTCGGGTGATGTATGGACCAGCAGCTATACTACCAACTCTCCTATCCGTGGCCTGGGATGAGAAAAAGTGGGCAAATGCTCCTCCAATGTGGATAGGCACCTTCTCAATCATGCTGTAGAGGAATAGAATATCCGAGGTGCTCACAACTCCATGGCTATGCCCTCGGCCACTCAGAGTATAACTGAAAATGGAGTGAAGGACTCTCCAGGAAACCCTCATAAGGCTAGATGCCTTACTCTTGGCTGGATCATATGTGTGTGCAGTGGCTATGTCGATCCACACCTGCCACTCCTGGGTCCCGTGGGGCAGCCTGATCAGCATGTCCTAGTACTCTGGAGTAGTCATAAACTCCACTGAATAAAGGCCCAGGCGAACAGACAACTGGGTCACACTCATAGAGTAAGCAACGCCTCCTAGTTTGAACTGAACTGTATCTGGTGAATCCACTGTCCCAAAATAGCGCTCCAGATAGAATGTGCTCAAAAACTCTAGGGTGAGCTCCTTGTAGGTGGGCTCTCTAATCTCAAAGAAGGTCTCCCAGGCTCCCACACTAATAAGCTCACGTATTTCTTCCTCTAGTCCAAACTCCCTTAACACCCCCCATTCTAAGAATCTCCCTTCTACAATTGGCTTATCTTTGTGTTTGTCATAAGCTTGGATGTAAGCCTCTTCAGTGAGATCTAAGAAGGGATAGGTGGGTCCTCTAGATGAACTACCTTTGGTAGTCTTTCTTGCAGTAGTCTTTTGTCTTTTAGACATTGTCAGCAAAGGAATTAACAAATTGAGAGAGTGTATACCAGCTAGCAGCAAATCCCAAGAATAAAGATTCAACAATATCAAACAGCCAATCAACTCAATATCCATTCAGTCAATATGAAGTACAAATTCAAAATGCAAAGCAATTCAAAATGCAATAGATCAGCATCAATCAATAAACTTTGATCATCCAATAAACAAGTTGAAGTTCAATGCCATGAAAGCAATGGAGTGATCATGTCAATGAGGTAAAGCAGGAAATCAGGGAAATCAAGTAGTAATCCTCAAAAGCTTGCAACCCAAGTAATCGAAGAATTCCAATTTAAAGAGTTAAAGATTTAATACACATAAGGAATCCATCAATCAACATCTAATCAGTGGGGTTTAATGAATATCAAGGTCAATTAATCAAACTTATCTATCAATTCAATAGTACAAGTCCTATGAATGAAAGATTCAAACTCAATTCATCAATCTAAGATTCCATTTTGATCAATTAATCATCAAAGAAGCAAATTCAATCAAGAAAACTAGTGAATTTTCATGAAAATTGCTTTGTAAAGTAATTTAATCAACCTATTTCAACATTCCTATGAATTCTAACATGTAATGGAAGTGAATAATCATTAGAAATATCAATAAACTCCAAGGATTTCAAAGGAAATGCACTAACCTCATGAGATGATGAACAAAAACCCTAATTTGTGTCGAAATAAGAAGAGAAATCCAAATCACAGCTTTTCAACCGATTAAATCGCAAATCAATTAGCTAAACAACCTCAAATGGTAAAATGAAACACTTTGATCGGTGTATTTTGGCAGTATATGGTGCGAAAATGCAAGGAGTAGGGTTAGTGCAGTGAGGAAGAAGGAGAAACTGGGGGAAAAACTGGAAAAATCTGGGTTTTTGACGATTAAAAGCTCCCTCGCACAGGAACACGGGGTTAAACACGACCCGTGTGTTACCCCGTGTTTCTGAACGGTTGAGTGTTCTGGGTTTCCCAACTTACATGGGGTCCGACATACCCCGTGTTATCCCCCGTGTTTCTCTCTGAAACATGTTAACAATCCTCGCAATTGTACACGGGATCATACACTACCCGTGTTTTGACCCGTGTTTCTCTCTGGATCTCACCAACAAAATGCATAATAGAACACGTGGTTTAACACGATCCGTGTTGTACCCCATGTTTCTCTCTGGAAGGCTCAAGTTTAAAAGCTCTTTTCAGTGATTCAACCAGAGAGTTACACGGGGTAGAACACTACCCGTGTTCAACATTGTGTTTCTCTCTGGACTTCCATGAAAATCATAAAGTTTTTACGCGAATGAGGCAGTGAGGAACACGGGTTACAACACGGTCCGTGTTCAGTACTGTGTTTCTCACTGGACTTAGTTGAAAATCACAAGTTCTTTAAAATTTTCCAGACAGTGAGGTACACGGTAAAGTACACGGCCTGTGTTCAACACCGTGTATCTCACTGGACTGTGTTTTTGAGCCCTCTGTGAAAGAAAACAAACAGCAATCATGAATTCATACCTAATCTACCTCAAAGATAGAGTTCACATGCAAAAATGAGCATTCAACATCAACACTTAATGACTTAAATTCCTCCACTACTCAGAAACTTAGATTGAAAAGTGGAAAACTAAGAATTAAAAGGCAAGAAAACAGCAAAACAAGCTTGGGTTGCCTCCCAAGAAGCGCTTGTTTAAGGTCATAAGCTCGACCCCTGTTTCTTTATTAATCTGGTGCTTCCATTATTGGTGGCCCAGCAACATACTTCTTCAATCTTTGGCCATTAACCTTGAAGTTGCCGGTGCTTTCGCTCCAAATCTCAACAGCTCCAAATGGATATACCTTCTTCACAAGATACGGTCCAGTCCATCGTGTCTTTAGCTTTCCTGGGAATAACTTGAATCTCGAACTGAATAAGAGCACCAAGTCTCCTTCTTTAAATTCCTTTCTAAGAATCCACTTGTCATGCCAATCCTTTGTTCTTTCTTTATAGATCTTAGCATTATCATAGGCTTCATTCCTTAATTCTTCAAGCTCAAGAAGTTGGAGCTTTCTCTTCTCTCCAGCAGATTGTAAGTCAAAGTTGAGCAAGTTAATTGCCTACTGGTAAGTGACAGTTCTTCCCATAGATGAGCCGAAATGGTGCCATTCCAATTGGAGTTTTAAAGGCAGTTTTATAAGCCCATAGAGCATCATCCAGCTTAAGTGCCCAATTCTTCCTTGATCTAGACACTGTCTTTTCCAAGATGGACTTAATTTCTCTGTTGGAAAGCTCAACTTGCCCACTGGTTTGAGGGTGATATGGAGTAGAGATCTTATGGGTTACTCCATACCCCTTCAAGAGTGATTGGAATTGATGGGCAATGAAATGAGAGCCTCCATCACTTATGATATTTCTAGGGATTCCAAACCTAGGGAACAACACCTTTTTGAAAAATTTAACTACAGCCTTGGCATCACAAGTTCGGGTGGCAATTGCTTCCACCCATTTGGAGACATAGTCAACTGCCACAAGGATGTAACTGTTGCTGCAAGAAGGTGGGAATGGTCCCATGAAGTCAATTCCCCAAACATCAAAGATTTCAACCTCCAGAATGTTATTTAAGGGCATCTCATGTCTCTTTGATATGTTCCCAACCCTTTGGCATTGGTCACAAGAAGTGATATAATGATGAACATCTCTAAAAAGAGTCGGCCAATAAAATCCTGCCTGGGTAATCTTTGCAGCAGTTCTTAAAGCACTAAAATGTCCTCCATATGGAGAGGAATGATAGTGGAACAAGATACTTGCAATTTCCTCCTCAGGCACACATCTTCTAAATAGGCCATCAGCACATCTCCTAAAGAGAAGGGGCTCATCCCAAAAGTAATGCTTTGCTTCAGCTAGAAACTTTTTCTTCTTTTGATACCCTGCATCCGGAGGTAAAATTCCACTCACAATATAATTCACATAATCAACAAACCAAGGGATGGTGGATGAAGAGACAGCCAACAAATAATCATCAGGCAAGGCATCATTGATTGGCATGTCCTTATCCTCCTCATCTCCTAATTCTTGCTTCAGCCTTGAGAGATGATCAGCTACAACATTCTCGGTTCCCTTCTTATCTCGAATTTCCAGATCGAATTCTTGCAGCAAAAGAATCCATCTGATGAGACGAGGTTTAGCTTCCTTCTTGCTTAGAAGGTACCGGATGGCTGCATGATCTGTGAAAACAATTACCTTTGAGTCCACCAAGTAAGATCTGAACTTGTCAACTGCATATACCACAGCAAGAAGTTCCTTTTCGGTGGTGGCATAATTCATTTGAGCTTCATCAAGAGTCTTGCTTGCATAATAAATTGCATGAACCTTTCTGTCCTTCCTTTGGCCAAGCACCGCTCCTATTGCATAATCACTAACATCACACATCACCTCAAAAGGTAGATTCCAGTCCGGTGCTTGCATGATTGGTGCGGATATCAAGGCTTTCTTTAACCTGCAAAAGGCATCCAAACAATCTTGATCAAAATCAAAAGGAACATCTTTAGCTAGTAAGTTAGTTAAAGGCTTAGCTATTTTAGAGAAATCTTTAATGAAACGTCGGTAGAAACCGGCATGTCCTAAAAAGCTCCTCACTCCCTTGACAGAATTTGGGGGAGGCAATTTCTCTATAATGTCGACTTTGGCCTTGTCTACCTCAATGCCATGTTCAGATACTTGATGGCCCAAGACAATTCCTTCTTTTACCATAAAATGGCATTTCTCCCAATTGAGAACCAGATTTACCTCTTCACATCTCTGCAACACTTGAGATAAATTGGTTAAACAGTTATCAAAGGAAGTTCCATATATAGAAAAATCATCCATAAAAACTTCCATGATATTTTTAATGAAATTAGAGAAGATAGCCATCATGCAACGCTGAAAAGTAGCCGGAGCATTACAAGACCAAAAGGCATTCTCCTATATGCAAATGTACCATAAGGACATGTAAATGTGGTCTTTTCCTGATCATTAGGATGTATAGGAATTTGGAAGAAACCAGAATAACCATCCAAATAACAAAAATGTGAATGCTTAGCTAGCCTTTCCAAGGTTTGATCAATGAAGGGAAGGGGGAAGTGATCTTTCCGGGTTGCCTTATTCAATTTCCTATAGTCAATACACATTCTCCAACCCGTGACAGTCCTAGTGGGAATCAACTCATTATTTTCATTTTTCACTACAGTTAACCTCCTTTCTTGGGCACAACATGAACTGGGCTAACCCACTGGCTATTAGAAATTAGGTAAATTACCCCAGCACCTAACAGTTTCATCACTTCCTTCTTCACAACTTCTTTCATATTAGGATTCAGCTTTCTTTGGTGTTCAATGGAGGGTTTACTGTCATCCTCCATCAATATCTTATGCATGCATATAGAAGGACTAATCCCTTTTAAATCAGAAATTGAATACCCTAAAGCTTTCCTATAAAATCTAAGCTGCTTAAGTAGCTTTTCTGTTTCCATAGCAGTTAGATTGGCATTAACTATAACAGGATAAGTAGAATGGGGTCCTAAAAATTCATACCTGAGGGAAGATGGGAGAGGTTTCAATTCTACCTTTGGTGGTGTGTCTTCCTCAGTTGTGATTTCGTTGGACTCCACTTCCAATGATTCAATAGCTGCTTCAGGGAGGGGAAGTGGTGGGCTTACTTCCAAGAAATGGGCATATTCAGCAGCTTCATCAGTTTCAACCATTCCATTTGTAACTAGACATGCTTCAAGAGGATCTTGGAGGCTTCCCTTTTGATGATCTTCTTTGACAGATTTGTCTAGCACATCTACCCTGCATATGGAGTCTTCACAAGTAGGTAATTTGATTGATGCATTCAAATTAAATTCAACCTTCTCATCCCCAACAGATAACGATAGTTTACCATTTTTAACATCAATTAAAGCTCCAGCAGTGGCAAGAAATGGTTTACCTAAAATAATGGGGATTTGAGCATCCTCCTCCATCTTAAGGACAACAAAGTCAACAAGTATAAAAAACTTACCCACTTTGATAGGTATGTCCTCAAGAATACCTACTGGATATTTGACTAATCGGTCGGCCAGTTGAAGTGAAACTGTAGTAGGCTTCATCTCCTCAATGTTCAATCTCTTAGCAACAGAAAGTGGCATGAGGCTCACGCTCGCTCCCAAGTCACATAATGCACGATCAATACGGACATTGCCTATAACACATGGGATGACACTACACTCTTCAGTCAAAGCCACCGTTTCATGCTCTTCTAGCTTCCTCTTGTTGGAGAGAATGTCTTTCAGAAATTTAGCATAGGAAGGCATTTGTGAAAGTGCATCAGTGAAGGGAATATTGATGTACAATTTCTTCAGTACTTCCAAGAACTTTCCAAACTGCTTATCTAATTTAGCCTTGGCTAATATTTGAGGATAAGGAATAGGCGGTTTGTACGGTTCCGGAGGGACATATTTAGATTTTTCTAATTACTCCCCTTCTTACTCTTCAGTTTCCTTAGACATTGAGGCTTTATTGCTTTCTTTTTGCTCTTCTTCTACTCTTGTCTCTTTGTCACTTTCTTGAGTGGCAATAGGATCATTCAATGATCTTCCACTCCTAAGAGTTATAGCCTTGCAATGCTCCCTTGGATTGGATTCTGGTTGAGCTGGGAGTTGGCCATAAGCTCTTGAAGAAGATGCTGAAGCTTGTTAAGCAATTTGAGTTTCTAGCATCTTTCCATGAGTGGCTAAGGAATCTACCTTAGAAGACAGTTGTCTAATTGAGTATTCCATGTGTCTTCCATGTTGTCTAAATTCCTCATTGGTTTTCTCTTGAGAAATAAGAAATTTCTCCAAGAGGCCTTCTAATTTTGCAGTAGAGGATGGTTGGGCTAATGGGTTGTATGATCTTTGACCTTGGAAACCGGGTGGTGGTGGTCTATTGGTGGTGGTTTGTGTGTTGTATGGTTGGGTGGATTTATAGGAGAAATTGGGATGATTCCTCCATGATGGATTGTAAGTGTTTCCAAATGGTTCACTTTGATTTTTCTGTCCAAACCCACTGTTATTCACATAATTCATTTGCTCAGTAAAGTCTTGGCCCAAGGTGCATTCAGCTGCAACATGCCCTGTTATGCCACAAATCTCACAAGACATGTCAGTAGCACCTGTTGAATTCACATTGTTAACATGAAATTTATCAAATTTGGCCATAAGGGCATCTACCTTGCTACCTAAGTTACCTAATGCATCTACTTTAGCAGATAAATGATTAAAAGCATCTACCTCATACTTACCTGCTGCTTTCCTTGCAGGTCCCCTCTCATTTGACCATTGATAATGGTTCAAAGCCATGTCTTCAATCAGCTCATAAGCTTCATCTAGTCTTTTATTCATCAAGGCACCTCTAGCTGCAGCATCAACAGTAAGTCTAGTGTTGTAGTTCAATCCATTGTAAAAGGTATGTAGAACAAGCCATTTTTCCAATCCGTGATGTGGACACAGCCTTAATAGCTCTTTGTATCTATCCCAAGCATCAAACAAGGATTCGCCTTCCCTTTGTGAAAATGTAGTAATTTCGTTTCTCAACTGTGCAGTTTTGCTAGGAGGAAAATATCTTGAAAGGAAAGCCCTCAGTAGCTCTTCCCATGTGGTTATTGATCCAGCTGGTAAAGAATGCAACCAAGCTCTGGCTCTATCCCTCAAGGAAAAAGGAAAGAGTCTAAGTTTGATGGCATCAGCTTGTACACCATTGATCTTTATTGTATCGCAGTATTCTAGGAAAATTTGGATGTGCAGGTTTGGATCCTCCATTGGTAGTCCACCGAACTAATTTTGCTGCACCATAGATAACAAAGCTGGCTTCAATTCAAAGTTATTGGCCTCAACAGTAAGCCTCCTTATGCTGGATTGAAGACCAGTGGCATCGAGTGCTGCGAACTCCCTAAGTGACCTATTGTCCATGTCTTTAAATACTAGTTCAGTGTAGATTTCTTCTTGGCTGTGGACTGACTTTTGCTCTCTTCTTCTTCTACTCAAAGTTCTCTCAATTTCTGGATCGAAGTCAAGAATTCCTTCAAGACTTCTTCTATGCATATAAAAGATTTTTTGCAAAATGATTAAGTAGGACTAAAACAGAACAAGGTGAGAGAGCAATGTTATAAAAATTTGAAGAAAAATCAAATCAAGATGAATTATGAACTAAAAGAAAAAGAAATGCCTAGTTTTATTCACTCAAAACTTCTTGTTAATATCAACTGGATACAATCCCCGACAACGGCGCCAAAAACTTGATCTCTGAAATCCCGCAAGTGCACGGTTTAAGTCGAGTTATAGTATAAAAGATTATCGTTCTCCACAGGGATTGTAGGTTGAGTACTAACTGAATCTCAAGTAAAATTATCTAGGCAGATCAACTGAGAGTGTGAATCAAGAATAAGTTATAAAACAGAGCTTAGCTATCAAAATAAAGTTTGATTTAATGGAATAAAGTGTACTTAGCTTAAGGATCCCTTGTACATTTCATTATGGACTGAATATAATTCTCTAACTTGGTTTACCGTTAATTAGGATTGCTAGATTACTAAAATTAAGCTATACCTCATTGCAAGGATACTAGCTACTAACCAAGAGATTAAGTGTCCAAAATTACTCTAGTAACCACTAATCTAGGTTACATTAACTCTGCTTGAATCCATTCTTGGACATTTCATCCTGTGCAAAAGAATTCAATCAGCTTAATTCCTAAGTCTAATTGATATTCCCAATGATCATGCAAGATCCAATTAATTGATTGGTCATTTCAACCTAAAATCAACTAATCCATAGCACAAATCCAATATTCCGGACATATTGGCTTGTTCCAGACAAAACAGCAAGATCAAATCATAATTCAACAGTAAATCAAGCTAGATTATATAAAATTTAGTTCCATAACTCCATGAACAAGTTCACCTAAGCTAAGTACAGAGGTTTAGTGTGAGAACATCATAAGATCAGAAGAAAGCAAGAAAACAGAGAGGGAAGTCAAACAATCCATGAAGATCTATAAATTTCTTGCTTGATTCTTCAATTTCTTGCTTGAATCCGTGTTAGAAGGCGCCTTTGGTGAGGTTGGATCTCCCCCAGGGCTTCTCCCAGCAGCTCTCCTTGTTAATTCTCCATTTTTCCTCCTTCCCAAGGTGTTTGACACGGCCCGTGTTTAGACCCGTGTTCTTCTCTGGATGATTCAGTGAAGTTTCGAAGCTGTCCAAAATGAAACACGGCCATGAACACGGTGTTAAACACGGCCCGTGTTCTTTGTTGAGTGAACAATCTTGCTTCAATGCTTCATGATTTAAATGGTTTTGCTTCTGGATTCTTTTCTAATGCTCATATGTGTCTTTTCATGACCTGAAAACAAAATATAGAGCATCTAAGTGTCCTTTTCAATTAATTTGCACAAAATACTAAGTAAATGAGTGGATGAAACACATAGAATTTAGGTGTATTTGTGCACTTATCACAAATGTAATCGACATCTCATGTCAATTCATCTGAGCATGGCCATGCATTTTCTCAGCTTTACTTAATCAAGGGGCCCATAGATGTTACTCCTGTTATATAGGAGGGACAAATCCCATCTTGATCACACAAACCCCTCCGCATGATATGTGACATATCCAATATCTACCCTTGCATTCACTTAACCATCAGTGACATAGAATAGTATCAAAATATGAAACTCACATGTAGGGAATCTTGGTGATCTCAGGTTAAAGGACCATATTAATAATGATCACTAAGAACCACTTATGACACTCATATAATGATCCATGTAGTGTTCTTAATATGGGTCAGTCCAGTATACAAGTTCTCTAACTTGTACTCATGTGTAAACTTAATATCCCATATAAGTCTTCACACATGCTAGTCTTAACATATCAAAGCAACCTAATCCACAATGATATATGACTAGGGACATTTAAGAATGCAATTATTCTAAGGTTATTATTATAATTGAATATATTACGCAGACAATATATATAAATATAATAATTGGAATTGCCATTAAAATAACATGATTCAAAATTACAATCACCAATATGATTGGTTTTAGGGCATATACACTAACACAAACATCATAGGAATGTAATTGATTTGTGACGGCAATCCCTATGGACTTCCTATGATTTTATCCCAAATTTCCCATGGATTTTTAGATTTTATGCATGGTTTTCTTCATTCCCACGGAATATCCAATGGAATCATAATCCATAAGGAAAGGATTTTTACTTAGGTTTCTTGCTAATTTTTCAGCAAAACGGTAGCTACCTTAAATTTCTAGAAATTGTAAAAAATAATAAATGTTTCCTATGAATTTTTCATGGGAAAGTCACCTCAAATTTATTTTAAAAATTAAAAAAATAAATGCCCAAACTATCTTAAATTTTGTTTAAATTTTCTAAAAAATTAATTTATAAAAAATACAAAATCAATTCAGAAAAAATTGATAAAAATTATGAAATCAATTCACTAATTATTAGAATGAAAAAAATAAACAAGAACTAAAAACTACAAAATCAATTCATGAGTTTGAAGTAAATTTTTCCCAAGAGAATTCAACATGTCAACATATTTAACTAAGATACAAAAACAAAACACTAGAAAAATGTCTGATATTCATTTAGAACTTAATACATTATATTTGCAAAAGGATAATAATTAATACAATAATAAGATAAGTAATATAACATATTTAGAACTTAATAGATTATATTTCTGAAAGGATGACAATTAATACAATAACAAGATAAGTAAATATAACATGGCTCGCTCACCTTTAGGCCAAGAAACATAAAGTTCAATCATAATCACATTTTAATGCTCTTTATTTGTCTCTACTTTTAAGCCAAGCCTTATACACCTACAAGAAAGCATATCTCAATGTCAGTTGAGTAAACCACCGATGTTATGAACAAAAGGCACCAATTTTTAAGATCATTGCACACTACAATATATATTTTCTAAGAATATGTAAAGGAGTATATTTCATAAGAATTTTAAGTCAAGAAGTCTGTATAAACAAAAATATACCATAAGTTTGGCAGATTTAACCAAATAAGATACCAAGAATTTTGCACCAAGTGTCTATCCTCATCTTGAAGCAACATCAAGCACATAAAAATGGTATAGTAATATAACTATGTTGCAAGTTTCTTCATAGAAAAATCATTGTAATCAAATCCCCCATCTAT
This sequence comes from Sindora glabra, assembly GCA_020226215.1. Taxonomy (NCBI): domain Eukaryota; kingdom Viridiplantae; phylum Streptophyta; class Magnoliopsida; order Fabales; family Fabaceae; genus Sindora; species Sindora glabra. Next base: position 12,619,223 of record CM035226.1, on the reverse strand, counting down.
GCTTACAAATCACATGTATAAAATTAAGTAATTTAGAAAAATATCAATGATCATAATTCACCTTTCAGAAATAAATCATAATAGTGACCAATAACAAATGGAAGAAACAAACAAACCTAGAAGTTATAGTGTATCTTATTTGTTAAAAAGAAAAATGTTTTATCATAATTTTGTTCATTAAGCATGTAAATGGGCCTTTCTACCTCCATCAACTCATTAATAAGCCTATAAGGTTTTGAAGATATATAACATACACAAAGACTCTTCCTCTATGTCTCCAAAAAGTGACATATTATCCACCAAATGGTAAATGTGAATGAGCACTTCAATTCAAAGTCCTAGTAGATGATTTATAAATTACTAGAAAGTTAATAATTCAAGTCCCCATGTTAGCAAAGTCTAGTGGAGAAGATTCTAGGAATCACAATACTAAGATTCATCCATATTATAATTTCAAGAATTAAAATAACAATTTCAATGGATGTTGCAAAGCATATATTGCAAAAGTGTTAGAGAATCACCAAAACTAAAGATACATCATTGTAACATGATCAAATGTAATCCTAATTCAAGTAACTATAGCTAAAAGCATTGATTTCTTTGAAGGTCTATCTTTTGAAGCCACCTTCTTTGTCTACTTTGTAGGTACATAAATAGAATTTTCAGTCTCTTCATAATTCCAACCCATACAATCCTTCCCAAAAGCAAGAGAAGTATACATATCAATGAATAATCCACCTTCTAAACCTCTAAAATTCATCAAAATACCATGAAAAACATACATTAATTTAATGTACTATGAATCTATGTCACTTAATGGGGAAAACTAATCACAACTCAATTTTAATTTGACTAAAGAAGAATAAGAGAATATCTAAAACCATTTATCCTAATATCTTCAATTTTTTTGTGCTCATACGACCATCATTTCCAATTGCCAACCTTAGAAAAGTCTATAAGAGGGGAATAATGATCATATATAAGTAAACTTGACTAGCCACTAAAAAGAAATGAGGGAACTAAAATAACATAAGAAACAATCTTTCAACATCTCAATTTTCATACACATAAATTTCCATTTCAAGGAATAAAATACTAGCATAGATAGTGCTCTCTATGTTTAAGATAATCACCATATGGAGAAACCTAAGCTCACAAATAAAATATATGATGTTAATTGCTGAATGTAGTCGCACAATATATTTGCAAAGGCTATGGCATTAGCCTACATTTACAATCCCAACAAACATGAAAAAGCCACAAATAAGGAACTTAAATTAAAAAGCCATCTTTTGACCATGTTAGCAAAGGTATTTCACAATAAAAATGGCAACTATTTCAACCAATAATGAAGGTATATTCGCTTACGGCACATATGTGGTTTCACAGGGTCTAACTAACAGCAGGACTTTAGCAATCATCACAAACACTTGTTTAATAACACACAAAAAATTCAACATGAAAACTCCGCCCAACTAACCAAGACTTTAGCTAGATAGCACCTTTCCTATCTGGCAGAGCATTTTGGCCTTCAACCAATAGCCAAATGGCCTCACCAATAATTATCTTTAATATTAAGAATTTAAGCATCTTAAGATTCCATCTCTACCTCAAAAGAAGTCACAAATAACCTTCAAAACCTCCCACAAGAGAAGCAAACCAGATTGCTCACATTTAGCTAAGACACTCCCTATTCATGCACCAATACCAATTTTTTTTAAATCTTATGCTTGCATTAAATTAAGCAGCTTTATAAGATTACATCAACTTGGAAAGTTTACATGATTACAAGATCATAGAAAACCAAACTCAAAAATTAGAAAAGCAAGATCCAATTAAAATTAACCAGAACAACACCGAGATATGAAATTTAAATCAAAATCAACAATACCCAATAAAACTTTCATTATTAAGAATTCAAAATCCAAGTGTTTTATGAATAAATTCTGCCAATTAGGCTATTTATACATACTGCCATAGTTGTTCCAAGCATAAAATTCATAAAATTATATTTTGCTATCATAATTAGATACCCTAGTAAAATTTTTATCATTAAACATTACCAAAAAATTTTATTTTTAAAACTTCAAAATCCAAATGATGTACGAGTAAATTTTATAACTTCAAGAATTTATACATATTGCCGTAGTTGATCCAAGCATGAAGCCCACTCCTTGTGAGTGTGAATGTTGAACAATAGTCCAGCCAATCGAGTTGATCCACTCCTCCTTCTCCTTCCCAGAATCCGCGATGGTGTTGCCGATTGAGAGACCAAACTGAAGGGTTTGTGAACAATGTTTTCAACACCCAAGATGGTGAGGCAAGTGCCAACAAGGATGATGCCATATGGGATGGAAGACCGAGTGATGCTACTTGAATCCCAGAACCAAAAGAGCTTGTCATTTTAAGGACAATCCAACGGCGGCACCATGTTTTGATGTAATTGCCTTAGTGAGCTAACTTGGGTTTAAGGAAGAAGAGGGTTAAGGATATAAGGAAGAAGACTGCTGGAAATTTACAACAAATAGGTAAAATGGGATGGGATTCAGAAATTCAAAATTAAAACCTTGTTCAGTAAGAGGAGAAGAGGATGATTAAGGGGCGAGAGAGGAAGAGTTGGGCTAGGGACGTGCAGAAGAAGAGCATCTACTAGATGAAATGATTCTTAAAAATCTAAAATATCTAAGTTTCTAAAAGTAAAAATCGTATAATAAGATTTGAACTCCAGACCCTTTGCTAAAATAAAAAATTGTACACTACCAATCTAACATCCACCTTTAATGTTCTTCTAGCGTAGTGAGAGCTCAAAATTTGAGGTGACAATTAAAGCTACCCAACATATTGCCCCGAATAAGATACATTCTTGCAGTAAAAATATACCATATTGATTATTTAATGAAATTGATGTGATATATAAGATATTATATACCCATTTTTTTTAATAAAAAACCAACATATAATATTATTATCCACAATAGTTCATTAGAAATGATATCAATTATTTTTAATAAAATAACCGATGTTATCATTATTATTCACATCAAAATAGATATATAATGTCACTTTGAATAAATGCTGTTGAAAACTAATGTGAATTTTGTTAAATATTCGTTATCTATTTGCATTTATATAGTAGTGAACATTTATACTAAAATTTTTATCATTAGACATAAAATATATGTTATATCAAATATTTATTTTTAATAAAATATACTATAACCGGTATTATTCCAAATCCATTAATCAAACCTATTATTATGAATTTAAAATGTTACATAAAATGAAAAAAAATGATTGGCATGCGTGGAATATATTAAAAGGCATTGCTATATGTACTACAAAAGCGGAACGAAGTCAAGCTCTGAATTTTTAGAATACAATCAAATCCACTGATTGTTTAATTGCCAAAATTGAACTTTCAAGTCCATTCATTGATATTACGTCGGACATCAATTCGGCTCTTAATTTTGAAGCAAACAACATTTTTCCTATATTAAAATCCTTCCTTATCAACTATTAATCAGTAGCTTTGAAATCCATCTTTCTTGATCAACTAGTAAAAATGTCTATCCTTAAATTTATTTCATTTGAGACAAATACATGTCATATTGATAATTTTATTTTCATCCTAACATTTTATTTACCATAATATTATTGAAATCTACTGCTCAATTATTTCATGCATTTTTAGTGTGTCTCAAACAACATAATTTATTTGTAAAGCAATTAATATTATTATTTTGACATTGTTTTCAGGGATTAAAAAATATTTACAAATAAATTGAAAGGCGAGTAGAATTCTATTATGTGTGTGTGTGTCTATATATATATATAAAGATTGCTTACAAACAAACCATTAATTTTCCAGAAACAGGGCCTTTCCTTTATTTTATTTTGTCCATGTCTTCTTCTTCATTATCTTAATCGCTTCTTCAAGGAAAAAATAAACAGACGGATTAATATGGGAAGTTTTAATTCAAAGTGATATTAGATGTCTTTTGTTAAATAAGCCACCGAGAGTCTCATGCTAAATTCCTAGCTAATGCATACATTTCTTGTAGCCAGCTATTGGCTTCGTTGGACGATTACCCATTATTACATGGCATATGATGCTTCTCGATCTGAATTTACATATGTTTGTTGTGCCATTAGATCGAGATTTTCTTATATACTTTAATTATACTATGTATTTTTAATTATACTCATTAAGTGAAGGATAATTATTAACTTTTATGCTTCTCAATGTCTTGAAAATTGAAAATCAGATTTTTTATGTGCACAGGCCCTACAAATTTTGATAAATGGATAATAAAGTTGGCAATTATCCTCCACTTATTAGGTATTATTAAAGATATGTGATATATTTAAGGCATACAAAATATCTCCATTAGATCATATGCTTGGCAACTATTACCAAAAATCTCTTTCATTTCATTATTCACATATTCTAATAAAAAAAGGTTATATGCATTAAAAGTAGGATTTCAAATTAATAACAGTCGCCGATTATAATTAAAACAAAACAAGTTACCAGATAGGATATATAAACCAGTTGAGATGGCTTTTGTCGCGTAACACAAAACATTCTATGCACTAAGTTTTACTCTTAGTATCATAGACACAAAAAGAAAACGTCATGATGTCATAGTGTTCCAAAAACAGAATTTTTTAATTTTTGTTCATTTCTTTTTCTTCATTATATTCATCGTCTCCTCAAGCAAAGAATAAAGCAATGTACTAACGGTATAAAGTGGCCAACTACAAAAAACATTTGTGAAGATTTTAGGATGAATTTTGCAATGGCTTTAATCCCTACAAAGTGGCTAATGATGATTTCTTTGATCATCATAAAAGTGACTATTGCATTATACTTCTACAACAATTTTTTTTACTGTTGGTGTAACCATCACAAAATTAACTTTTTCTTTGACTTAGCAAAGATTAGACCCGTCACTAAATAAACATAATTTTTTTTTACTTAATTCAATTAGTAGAGATTCTAACTATCATTAATTGATTACTAAAATTTTAACATTTGATTTAGCAAGGGGTGAAACCGTCACTAATTGATTCTTAAAATTTTAACTTTTAATTTAGCAAGAGCCAAAATTGTTGCTAATTTATAGCAAAAAGTTTAAATTTAATTTAACAGGACTAACTGATTGCAAATTTTGTTAATTTTAATTTAATGGAGGTTATAATCATCACAATTTCATAGTAAAAATTTTTATTTTTAATTTAATAGGAGTTTTAACTGCCACTAATATTTTAACTAATTTTTAAATATATAAATATTAAGCTCCCTTTTTAAATTAAGCAAATAAGAATATCCTATTAAAAACATGTCAAAACTAACAAATTCCAAAATGCACTTTCATTAACATAATTTCACAATAATTTTGTATTCTATACAAGTTTTGCCAAATGGAAAATAGAATAAGAAGTGCTAGATATTGTTTAAACTAGCATCTTCAAACAAAATCATCTTAAGAATTAGCAAAATAGGATAACAAGTAATCCATTCTTGTTTTGTCATATGTAAAATACAAAAAAGTCCTAAATATTATCTAAACTTGCTACATCATCAAAATCATCCTCTTCAACACAAACAAAATCCTTGCCATGGGCACTAGCTCTAGATGATATTGTTTCTATAGATATGTCTTGATTTTGCTCACTAGCCTTATCGCTTGATTGATGACAATAAATATGACACAATTAGTCAACTTGAAAAGCTAGTATTAATTCAAAGGTAAAATTCAAGATGAAATTTAAATTTATCAACACAATAACAAACACTAAGAGTACATTGCATCATCTTGGGAACTAGTGAAAGACTAAATTCACATGTTATTATGTATACATTCATGGACTAAAATATATTTATTCAAATTTTTTTAATATGCAATTTTTTTAAGATAGACAAATCTATATGATTCTTTTATGCATAGCTTAAGATGCTTTTGAGATTTGGATGATAAAATATGACAACAATTACCACATAAACACCTTTTCAAATTGCATACCAACAAATTGACTCAATCTATATGACACAAAATTCAATGTATCTATAGAAGATGCAAGGCAAAAGTAAAACTTTGTTTCTTGGAATTGGAAGAACCATCTAGTCTCCTAATAAATATCTCTCCATGATAGATTTTTGCCTATACACTTAATCTACTTTAGTCACAAATTAATTTGCAGAAAATATGCAAATCAATCATTTGAAAATGGATATTTGTAGATAGATTCATTGAACCTAAATAATAATATCTTTTGCCAAATAAATATTATGATATCAACCACCAATATCTTGTTAAATATGTAATAGCTATTTGTCTTATAGAGAGTTGCAATTCAAGGAATATCAAAAAAATTCCAAATAGTCAACAGAAAATGGTATCAAGAAAATATGTTCACATAGCAAACCAATAGAGACATTACAAAAAATTTAAGAAAACGTTGCATTGCTTAAAAACGTATAGAGAAACACCCAATGTAGTGCAAAATGTTACAAGCAATTCCCCTTCTTTTTCTTGGAAATAGTCCCTTACAAAGTTTTGCAAAATAGTCACTTGAGATTTAAGAGTATTGACGTCCTTTTGTAACTTAGAATTTAAGCCACTTCTCATTGCTTTAAAACATCTTGTAGCACATTCAAACATTGATGAAGGACAAGAGTCAAGGTCTAAACCTCTGAATATTAGTATCATAGTTTTACTATTTAAAAGTAGAACACTTCAATTTTAAAATGAGATATTTTAGAAATAAAAAATGTTCAAAAAATTTAAATTATTAAACATGTAAATACATATAAATAAAAATTGAAAATTAAAATAATATATTAATTTTATTTAGACATTTAATTTTTATAATAATTTAAAATTTTATTTTTATATGGATATACTGTCCTAGTCCACTGCTAATTGAGTTTCTTTTATTCATCTTAGCTACTCCCACATACACAAAGCCTTCGATCTATTTCTTTGTTCCTTTCTATGCTCCTTATAAGCACTTAAAAGTGAAAGTACCATGAACAAGATTACATTGGTAATTTGTTTGTTCTTATTTCTTAAGGTGTTGCTCCATCTTAGATGAATTAGGTACGCCTTGACCTTGCAACCTAGTCCTTACTATCATAATTTGTAGGACACCTTAAACATTCTGCTTTAAACTAAAAGTGGATGCATCCAACATCTGCTAGAATCTAAATGAACCTTCTTCAAGATAGAGCATAATAGAATCTTTGTCAAGCAGAAACCAAATAATCATGAACACTAATTATTTGGGGAAATGTTAATAAATTTAAAATAGTAAAATTCGAATAAAAAAAAACATAAGGGTATACTTAACAATCTAGTAGAATAATAAATGATTATTCTTCAAGACAAAAAACTTAAATAATATTTGTCAAGAAGAAACCAAATAATCATGAACACTAATTATCATCTGAACAACAGCGTTAGGCATAGCACAAAACAAGCTAAAGATTATAAAAAACTAACCTTGGTGGTGATGAACAGATCCTCTCTCTTCATAAGGCCCGTATTAAATGCCTTTGAGAGTGCCTTTCCAACTTCTGCTTCATTCTTGCAATTAGATATAATACAATTAAACATAGTCAACCACAATATGCTTTAAAAATAACCAAAATTTAATAAAATAACCACAGAATACTTTTTTGAGCCACAAGCATAGAAACAAATGGAAATCACATTCATAATACAAATAGAAAAACAAGTTTGAAAATCTAAAATTGCAATCCTAAAATGTAAGCACAATCATAAACTATGATCTTGTCCTGTTTACAACTGCTAAAACCTATCTAGTTTATAGATTTTCTCAAAAATTCACATGCTTTGATTTAATTTGATGTGTTTACAATTGTTATATCTTCATATTAATAAGCATAATGTAAAATTTGAAATTAGTACCATATTTTAGATTTTTTTTGGAAAAAGAGCATGTTAAAATAGATTCTAAGCTTTAGGAATGAGTTTTGACTCATTATTTTTTTGGATTAGCTTTAGGAATGAGTTTTAAGGTGAGACTAGTCTCTCACCTTAGAAATTGGGAAGTAGTTGGATAATCATATCTCATCCTTTGTACGTCTTTTTGGATGATTTCATAAGACTCTTCTGGCACCATGTATGAGCGCAAGGACAACTAAGATTTGTATCATCCATGTACACAACTGATAGAATTAAAATAAGTTACTTCAACTTAAGATAAAAAAAAAGGTTTAAAGTAGTGGATAAATGAAAGTAATTTAAATTAAAATATCTAAAACCAATAAAAATCTCAAGTCATTGAGGTAATGAAAGTGGTAGTGAAGATAACTATATCTAAACCCAATATAAAGCTATTTTGATATACGGTCTTTAACACCCAATGGCTGAGAGAGAGATATAAAGGCAAAGTTAATAAAATGTGAAGATGAAGCTAGCTATTGCTTTCAAATGAATAAAAACTCAATATTTCTTTTTTCAAATGGGTTTTAATTTTCCAAAATGTCAAATCAGTGGATTAACAACACTGGAATTTCAATTGTGGACTAACTAGCTAGCTAGGTGGTAGGTAAGGCAAGCTGATCAATGTATCTAGTAAAAACTTATAGAAGTGAAAAATAAGCTTATGTATACAATATATCTAAACAAGCCAAAATTTTAAATCTTAAATCTTAAAAAATGGCACCAAAATAGAAACATGACAAAAATGCATCTCTTTTTTTCTTATATACATAAATACTATTTTGAGGTGATTCCTATCTTGCAGCAACTTTCCTTTTAAGCTTCCAAACTTACAAATGACATTTCATTATTTTACAATAAAAAAGGATTATACTTCGACAATTACTTAAAATAAAACAATTATAAATGATGTTCATTTGTCTTCTTTTTTTCAATTTTCATTTCATTACCATTCTTTTAAATTTTTAGGTCCATAAAATTAGTTTTAAGTAAATGTATTTAAAACACGCATTATAAGTACCTACCTATCTAAGTACAGGACATAGGATTATATTGGACCTAAAACTATCTTCTCATGAATTCTTTCATTAACCAATTACAATAGCAGCAAAGTTACACTAGTAGTACTGCTAGTCCATCAAAAATCAATCATAAATTCCCACAACAAAAAGGGAAGGAGGGGATATTACAAAGAAAGTGAAAATTAAGCTTAAGTATACAATATATCCTCCTACCTGTTATGAAAAATAAGGTTATGTATTAACTCATTATCTCTGTTGGATGTACAAGTTTATCTAAATAAAATTGTCTAGGTCAATAATTGAAGTTAAAGGCTATTATTGAAAAGTCAATAGATTAAGATTTGAATCATATCAACAGTTGTTAATCCTTTAAGCCATCTCAATTTCCAAGAATAGTGTAGAATTAGTTGTGGTTTTAAAAAAAAATTGACTTTCAAACATACATTCTATAGCAATCACAAGCAACAAATGAATTCAAAAACAAACAACCAACACAAACTACAAGCATTACAAAGATATAAGCCATATATCCTATCTAAATTCAAAATTTCAATTAAATTTACCATCAGATATAGCTATGTTACAGAAGCAAATCAAATAACATGATTATATTAGGGTAAATTGTGTGAGTTTTATTGAATGAACTTTATTTTATACAATACAAATACATATTTAACTATGTTTTAGGCAAACCTTTTAGTACAACAAGCATCATTTCACCCTAGAAAGTAAAAGAAGGGTTAAAGCAAAAAGAGAAAAAGCATTATCATAAAATTGTAAGCCATGGCTAGAACTACAATCATATAGTTAATTAACCAACAAAATGCCTAATTGAAAAATCATAAGCAAACAAAGGACATAAATTCATATAACCATTCTTAAAGAATTTGCTGCTAGAAATCTAGCTGTACCATAACAATATAGAGATAAATAGAAATAAGCAAATGAATCTATTTAAAGATTTGGTTTAAAGACAACAATGGTTGTTGATACAAGAAGAAAATCAGAGGAATGCAAAAGGCAAAGTTACCATTTATTAGAAGAATCCTTCATTGCCCAATGAAAGTATGAAAAAAAGAAAACAATAGCCATAAATGTACTTGTAGGGCTTTGATTGGTGGAGGCTTAGATAGATTCTAACTTCGAATTTGAGGATGAAATCAAAGTGAAGGCTTAAAGAGATTCTAATTTTGATTTTGAAGCTTAAAATCAAAGTTAGTGGTGGAAGCTGAGGATGGAATCAAAGTAGAATCTTGTATAAGATTTTGGAGCTGATGAATGATGACAAAATCAAAGTGGTGGAATGGGATCACAATGGACTCTGATAAGGTTTTGATGTTCATAGTGGAAGTAAATGAGTCAAGACAAAACAAACTAGGCTTTGATAGGGTTTTAGAAAGAATGGTTTTAAACTGTAAATTAAATTGTAAATTGTCTCTTTAAGAAATTTTGATTTAAAAGAGCCAAAAAAATTATGTTTTTCTTTTAGGCTAAATGATTAAATTTAGTCCGCTGCAAACAAATACTTAAAGATAAAAAATAGCTATGGTCCATCAACCACTGTTGAGATATTATAATTGTGACATTATTGTGTGACCGTTGCAAAAAAACTGTCACCAATATTACCTTTTTTGTAGTGGCCAGATCTTTTCTTGAAAACTAAGTTTAGAATTACCGTAAGGATATAAAAATCAATAGGATACATTGAGATCTGAAATACAAAATAGATTCAATTCAAAATTTAGCACTAGGTTTCTGTGTTAGAGTAAGAATGGGGAGAGAGGTAGAGACAGAGGCGAAGTCTGTTTGTTTGATAAGAAAATGGAAATACCTCAAAAAGTTGTCATATGCAAAAACTGGGACGCTTTCAAGAAATTCTTCGTGGAAGAAGGCTACAGAGCCTTGATGGATCCCTTCGACTTGGCTCAGAATACCGCCATCCACATTGCGATCTGCTCCAACAATCCATAACTCCTCACAGATTGACTGGATATGCTGCCGCCAGCGGACAGGTGGGGCAAATTGATGAAGGGGAATGCCAATGGAAGTACCCTTCTTCACAAATCTGTCTTCTGCACAAACCTCAAGGTGGTGGATGTCATTCTGAAATAGGAGAAAGAGCTGCAGACGCCACCGCCAGACAAACAAATTGATGAACAGAAAGAGAAACACCTGCTGTTGGTGGAGTCAAAGGATGACGTGGGCGAAATGCCTGTTTACAGCGCTGCCAGGGGGGGGGGAAGCTGAAGATGTTGAAGCACCTGACACAACGTGTGGTTAATTATAGAAGTATTTTGACCGGGACGACGGAACTTCCATTCTTCATGCTGCTATAATCAACCAATGCTTTGGTGTGCATCAGTGTTATTTGGTAAAAACAATTAATGTCTTATTTTTATTATTTTTTAATGAAGTTTTATTTAACATTTTCTAAAATAATAAATTAGATAAATAACTTATTCAAACGTGACATATAGTCTTGAAGTGAAGATTCAGCTCTCTGGTTACTGAGAATGGATCCGAGTTTAGCAAACAGGAAGGGTGGAAGGGGACTGAACAGTCTTCAGCTGCCATCCAAAATGCCATCTGTTTTCGGGAGCCAATCTCCGTTGGGAACCATAAAAGGCTTCATATACTATCACAATGTTCTCTCTTCTCCCTCTATGTGTTTTAATTTACTTCTTGCGTGTATAACTTTTTGTTCATTTTTGGATTCCCATTTTAGCAAATTGCTTACAGTTTAAATTTTTTACTCTTCAAAAAAGTATTACTTGACTTTATACTAGATTTGATTCGATTCCAATTGACTAACTGGTCTAACATTATTTCTTACTATGCTAGCAAAGTATTCAAATGCAATTTATCATTTATTTTCGGTGGATATGAATCCTTTTATTTTTCTCTTTAATCATTTTCTTGCCGTATTAATTAGGAAGTGATACACATAAGATGGAAAAAAAATACTAAGAAAAAGAGTGATCGGAATTCATTTTTGGTCTAGATCGCTAGATGTCATTACATGGATTGATAAAATTATCAATTTTATCCTTGAAATTGTAAGTCATTAGCAAAATGGTCCTCAAATTATATAAATTTACAATTTTATCATTTAATAATAGTTTATATATACAATTTTATGTTAGATTTTCTGTTATGGACCTATTGATTTAATAATAAAATAAGTTATAAAAGGGTTCGGCTCAATATAAAGTGACTAAAGAGTTTATGTCCAATGGTAAATTAACCCAATAATAAGATAATAAGGGGTTCTCGGCAAGTGGTTGATCTCCTGATATTATCAATATAAATAAAGGTTGCTACTCTAAAATCTTAAGATTGATTCTGAATACTTCCTACCAATGTCAAAAAGTCTCCCTAATTAAGTTCTCATATAGGATTGATAGGAGTAGCAAATCCTTATTAAAATTGGTGATCAAGACTAATCATGAATAATTTGTAGCCTATAGCAAATCTAGACTTCACATTCATTGCAAATGGATCCATTAGGTAATGATTCATTATTTTTCCATTTTTAATTATTGCTCTTTTTGTATAATTCATTTGAGGCTATTGTTTTTATAAAACTTTAATTTTGACAATTGGTATTAGAGCCCTTAAATTATGTGGATTGAATATATTATTACATGGATTCAAGAATAAGATTTTATTTTGAATAGTTTTATATTATGTGATGAATGTATTCTAGATGGAATTTTGCTATAATCTCAAAATATTCCATAGCCCTTTATATATTTATTTTTGTTATATGTATTATTTTGTTTTTTATGAATATTATACATAATGCATGTGAAGAAAATTCATGTATATCTTTCATCCATGATTTTGTTTTGGATGAATTTGTTTAGATGTGAATTGTTATAATTTTATATGCAAATATGTATTCTATTGGTAAATCATGATGCAATCATATGTTATATGTATTTTTCAATTGAATTTTTTACCCTGAGAAAATTACAAATTCATCCATTTTTATTTCTTGATTAAAAAGGACTAGTTTTGGACATGTGAACAGTACCATTTTTAAAGAATTTTTTGGATTGATGGATGTGTATCATGGAGTTGTTTGTGCATGTTTGGATTTTGAGAACTTCTTTTTCCATTTACAATGAAATTTGCAATGGTGTAAAAGAAATCTAGAAACGTTTTTTGGCCATTTCTAGAAAAATATGAAAATTTGAGATTTTTTGCAATCAATTTGGAAATAATTTCCACTTTAGTATTTTATAATTTAAGGAAAATGCATTTTAGCATTTATAAGCTTTTAAATCCAAGCTTTAAAAGAGGAAGGCCATCAAAACTCCATGGTAGAAATTCTAGAAAATTTTCAAACATCCAAATTACTTTGAATGCAATTTTTTTGGAAAAATTTTTTGTATTAAATGCATTAAAGGAGGATTATATGTGAAAAATGTATTGAAAAACTTGAAAAATTTGCATAAATGCTCTAGGTTATGAACAAGTCCACAATCGAGTCACCTAACCCAAGCTGCAAATTCGGTTTAATGAAAAAGATAGTAAATAAGCCACTCTGGGCAATGCCCACACATAATGATGGTGCATGCATGCCACATGCTGCTATGCTAGCATTGTCCAGCAATCGTGGCTAGTGCCTTAAGCTCCACTCACCTAACTAAATTTATTAGGCATTTTTTCATATTTTTCTAGAATTAAAATTATTTTAATTATTTTGTCATATTTAATTTAAATGGCTAATTGATGTTATTTTAGATTAAAAATTTTACTATTATGTTTCTATAAATTGGGCTTCCACATATATTTTTTATGGAATTTTTAGACACTACTTGGTCCATTAATGATTTTTCCATGTATATGTATATATAGTAAAATAATTTTAGAAAATTGTTTAAGCTTATGTTATAGCTTGAAATTTTGTATAATTATGAGCCCACTTATCAGGGCTCCAATTGCACAAAATTTTGTTCATTTTTAATAAAATAGTAGTCAAACTAAGTAGAGTATCATATTAATAATATTTTAATATTATAATATTATTAATATAATTTATTAGTGATAATATAAATGTAGAAATAAGTATTATGTTTCTAAAATTTTCATCACCCTATTAATGTTAAAATTTTAAGAATTTGATATTTAGTCCTTGTGTTACATTATAAAGCCCTTAATACCCCATTAATATTAGGCTTTATAATATAATACCAAGTTTGATTGTATAGTTTATTAAGCAAAATTTCTAGCATGATTAAGGTTAAGATGCTTAATAGAATAAATCATAAGGACCGGATAAAATCATTAAAGTTATATCTTACAATCTCTAATTTGGATCTGATGATTAAGTAAACAGAACCTTAGATAAATGTTGAATCTACAGCAGATCAAAAAAATTAACATAAAAAAGTGGACCCACTCTAACAGTGTGTATTTGATGGTAATAAAGTACATGGTTAACATAACAATAAAAGAAAGCATTTCCAAAATGACAAATGCAAAATGGTTCTTGGATTTTGTGGAGGAAAAATATAAGAAGTTTAATAAGGCTAAGAAGGAATGATATCTTTCATTGTTTGAAAAATTAGTATATAACGGTATTTATGAGGTTAGAGAGCATATTTTGAGATTGATGAAGTATTATAACAAGCTAAAAACTATGCAAGTTAATCTGGGAGAAAGTTATTTAACTTAGAGTGTACTGGAGTCTCTTTTATCTCAATCTAACATTTTGAAAAACGTCGTCTAATACCCAAAAATTAGAATGGACAATTAATAAGCATATTTCGATCATTACATAAGCTAAGGAAGACATGAACAAAGGAAAGGCACAAGTAGTTAATTACAACTCACATGGCCTACATTCTGATCATGGTGGAAGATCTAATCAAGAAGATAGTAAGGGTCATTACAATTATGGAAGGAAAAAGGGTGAGAAAGATAAGTCTAATAGACAACAATGCTATAAACCTAACAAGGCCTGATTCAAGGGTAACTACAAGTTTTACAAGAAGTATGGATTATTTTAAGTACAAGAAATAGGTTAAGAAGAAATAAAAAGTACCCATCTATCTCTAGTCTATTTTAAGTCAAACATTATTCATGTACCATCAAACTCTTAGTGGTTAGATACTAGTGTAACTATTCATGTAACTAATTATTTTTAGGTACTAAAAAATCTAAGGAAACCAAATGAAAGGGAGTTGATTAGAAGACTTGAAAATGGAGAAAGAGTTGAAATGGAGCACATAGAATTAATGAAGTTGTAGTTAAAGATTGGAAGTGAGCTTTTGTTAAATAACATAGTTTATGTATCTTCCATGGAAATGAATTTAATTTTAGTTATTGCTTTGGATTCTTTGGAATACTCTTGTTATTTTAGAAATTGAAAAGTTTAATTATTTTATGAATCTTTTGTTATTGGTATTGGTTTTATGTGTGATGGATTATATGAAATTGATTTAGATCCTAATTTCATAAATTCAATAAACTCTGTAGCAAGCAAGAAATGGTGTTAAACTAATGAAAGATTCTTAATGTTATGGCATAGATGATTAGGACATATCTCTAAAGAAAGAATTCAAATACTTGTAAAGGGAGAAGTACTTTATAATCTGGACTTCTCAAATTTTGGAATATATGTAGATTGCATTAAAGTAAAACTTGTAACTAGAGTTAAAAAGGGTAAAAGAAGTAGAAAGAAGAATTTTTTAAAACTGATCCATATATTATTAATGAGCCTATCACACCTAATGCTATGAAAGGCTACAAATACTTTATCACATACATTGATGATTACTCTAGATTTGGTTAAGTAGAGTTGCTTAATGAAAAGTTAAAGTCGTTAGAAATGTTCAAGTCATTCAAGGTGATAGTTGAACTGAAACTAGGGAAATAGATGAAATACATTAATTCTGATAGAATAAGTGAGTATTATGGTAAGTATAATGAAATAGGAAGAATCCTTGGTCATTTTGCAAGATACCTATAAGATTGTGGAATTTAAGCAACTTACATAATGCCTAGTACAATAGAGTAAAATTAAATTACAAAAAGGAGGAATAGAACTCTTATAGATATGGTGAAATACATGTTGACCTATACTTTATTACCAAAATTCTTATGGGGTGATGCATTAAGAACAATAGCATACATCCTAAATAAGTTCCCAGTAAGTTGATACCTAAGACTCCTTATAAACTATTATACAATAAGAAACCTAGTCTGAAGCATTTTCAAATTTGAGGTTCCAAAGATGAAGTAAAATTGTACACTCCATCCATTAGGAAACTTGATTTAAAGACTACTAGTGGATACTTCATTGGGCACTGCAATGGTTTGAGGGGAAGTAGATTTTACTATCTAACTCATTTAATTAAAGTAATTGAGTCTAATTAAGTTATCTTTTTTAAGGATGAGTTAGATAATGGGAATTAAATACCACACATCATAGATCTTATTAAAGGTAGAATAATTGCTCCACTGGCATTAACATTGGAAGAGTCATTTTCTATTACTCCACTAATTGATCTCGTATAGCCAATGATAGAAGATGTTGAGCTAAATCAAGTAAATGAAGAAATTCCATTGAGGAGATCTCTAGAATTTGCAAATTGGCAATTCCTAATGATTATCTTGTATATTTGTAGGAGCATGAATATGATATTAATAATAATACTAATCCTACAACCTTTTTTCAAACTATATCTAGTTCAAATTGTTTTAATTAGATAAATGCTATGAAGGATGAGTTGGCTTTAATGCATAAGAATCAAGGGTGGGATCTAGTAGAGCTTTCTCTAGGTTGTAAGTTAGTTAGGTGCAAATGGGTCTTTAAGACTAAGAAAGATACTCAAGGTGAAGTTTAAAGGTACAAGACCAAATTGGTAGCAAAAGGGTACACTTAAAAAGAAGGCATAGACTATAGGGAAATTTTTTTATCAGTTTCAACCAAAGATTCATTTCAAGTTATTATAGCTTTGATGGCTCATTTTGATTTAGAGCTACATTAGATGAATGTAAAGACAGTCTTCCTAAATGGTGATTTATCAGAGACTATTTATATGAATCAACCAGATGTTTCTAAGAGAAGGGAAAAAAGCACCTTGTGTATTAGCTTAAAAGGTCTATATATAGCTCAAAACAAGCTTCTAGACAATGATATCTCAAGTTTGATGAAGCAATGACTTCTTTTAAGTTAAAAAAATGCAGTAGACTAGTGTATTTATATGTTGATGAATGCGAGTAGTTTTGTTATTCTGGTGCTATACATAGATAATATTTTCCTTGTAAGTAATGACATGAACTTGGTAACTAAGATAAAATAAATGTTATTTATATATTTTGATATGAAGGATCTAGGAAATGTTTCATATGTTCTAATGATAGAGATTCATCATGATAGATCATAGGGTTTGCTTAGTTTGTCTTAGCAAACTTACATTAAGAAAGTATTAAAAACATTTATTATGTTAAGCTGCTCTCAAATTTCCATACCTGTCTCAAAAATGAAAATTTTTTCTAAGTCATAGTGTTTTTAAAATAATATTAAAATACAAAGAATGAAAAAGATCCCATATGTGTCAATTGTTAATGTATGCTCAAATATATACACATCCTAATATAGCTTATGCTATAGTGTACTAGGGAGATATTTAAGTAATCTTGGTTAGAGACATCCAATTGCTACAAAGAGAGTCATGAGGTACTTTCAGGGTGTAAAAGATTACATGCTGACCTACAAGGAATCAAGGGATCTCATAGTTACAAGCTACTTGGATTTAAATTTTACTAGTTGTCTAGATGATCACAAATCTACATCTAGATACATCCTAATAATGACAGGAGGAGCTACAGTTATGGAAAAGTTTTAAGCAGTCCTTAATAACAACCTCTACTATGGAACTAAAATATGTCACATGTTATGAAGCCGTTTATACTACTGTATAATTAAATAATTTTATGGCTAGTTTCAAGACTATTGAAAGCATTTCAAGACCCTTAACCATCTAATGTGACAATACTAGTGTTGTAAACTTCTCTTATAATAACAAAAAATTTTCTTGTACAAAGTATTTTGATATAAAGTACCAGTTTGTGCGAAAGAAGATATGTGAACATATCACATCTATTGAATATATTTTTATGAATAGAATGCTTTGCATATCTACTAACCAAAGGTTTAGCAATAGGAATATATCATGATCATGTAATCAATATGGGATTAACTAAGTCTTTTGATATTTTTGTTAGTGGGAATACTATAGTGTAAACTATTTTCTGAGATGTATATAAATGAAATATTCATGTTTTACCATATATTGAGCACATTTTGTTTTATGGCATACTTATAAAGATGTTTAGACCCTATGCCAATTCTTTATTGAGAATTATGATTCTTATTTAGTATCTTGGATGCATATTTCAACCTAGTGTATAAAGATTTACTTATATTGTCATAATTTTGCTATGTAAATCATATTAAGCATAATTTTGTTATGTATATCCTTGTCAGATATTACTTATGGTAAAAAAGGTGTAAATGTACAATATATATATATATATTTCATTAATATCCCTATTAAATACTATATTTTTTGTTACTAGACATTTATAATCTTAATTTAGACCAATAAGTGTAAAGATACCATAATTTCTTTTACATCTTACTAAAATGGCCATTATTATTGAATTACATGGTCTAAGTGAGAAATTATTAGATTTTCTATTGTAGACCTATTAATTTAATAATAAAATAAGATATAGAAAGGTTTACCCAATATAAAATGACTGAATAGTTTGAAATCAATGGTAATCTAACCCAGTAATGAGATAACGGGTGGTTCTTGGTGATAAACTGACCCACTAATATTATCTATATAAATAAGGTTGCTACTCCTGAACCTTAAAATTGATTATGAACACTCCCTATTAGTGTTAAAAAGTCTCCCAATTAAGTTTTCATCTAGAGTTGATAGGAGCAATGCATCCTTATTGGAGTTCATGATTAAGACTAATCATGAATAGTTTATGACCTATAGCAAATCCAGACTTCGTATTCATTACAAATGGATCCATCAAGTAACAATTAATTATTTTTCCACATTTAATGTTGTTCCTTTCACATAATCCATTTGGGGTTATTGTTATTTATAAAACTTCAATTTTAGCATTTTATCCTTTTGTACAAATATATACAAATAACTTCATTCTAGAATAATATGACTGAGGAACAATATTGTTTGTATAGAATATTATTTGAGGACAAAATTATATATTTATATAATTTAGGGATTATTTTACACCTTATACTTTAAGGGTTGGAGTTGATATTTTTGTCCATGGAATTCCATAGACCACGTGTAGTAGAAATACATATAATGCATTTTGGGTAACTATATATATATATATTAAAATCCTAATAATGAATGTATAAATTGCAGTTGTTTCGAGAATCAACTATGTCTTTTGGAAATCTCTGACAAGAGGTAAGAACTATATACATAAATCAGCTTCCAAAATCCTAATAATGATGAGTGTACAAATTGAATTTTGTCTTTTATTGGCTTATTTTGTACTCGTTGGTTTTGTTTTAAATTAATACACATAAATGTCCTTAACTTCATAAGCTAACAAGAAGAGGACATGGTGAATTTTTTGGAGATAAGAAAGTGTTGGAGATGGAAATAAAATTCTTTCATCAACCTATAGCAACTATTTTCAACTTATATGTTTGTAGTCTTTCAATTTTCTAAAGTTTGAATATGATAGATTTAAATGATAAAAATGCATTTTGTAGTTCTAATTAGTCACGTAAAATGATATAATAATTTAATTCCTCAAATTTAATAATAAAAATGATTAAATGAAGAATTTATCGTTTAAGGAGCTAGTTACTGCACATTGTCATAAGAAGTTATGTACACATATTGCAAATAGTTGACGGGGTTCTGTATAATTCATACTCAAATTACATTTTATTTCAATGAATGAATTAGGTTTTAATAACACATCAATTTAATTAATTCCTTGTTCTCACCATCTATCTATGTCTTAGGAAAATAATTGGCCGAGACTTGCATACTAATTTGATATGCACAGTAAATATAAGTGAAGAAAATCACGGCAATAGTCACTTAAAAATAGGATTTATATTTTAAATGATATCAAATATTGTGATGTATAGTATTTGATCATACGCAGAGTGGGATGCAATTAAAAAAATTTGGCAGGCAAAGAAGAAGCACAAGTTATTTGAGGCTCTTGCAGAGATATCAGTGCAGAGAGACAACTGATGGCATAAAACTCTCAATCCAAAGCCAAGACCAATTGACATATTGCCTGAAATTAAACCTTCAAGTTAAAAGGCAGCTAGAAAGAAACAAACCGAAGTGAACCAATCCACCGGCCATACACCTCGCGGTACTACATATATTCTTTACACACCATTATTCATGGCAGCAATTATAGAGATTATTGAAAAATTATAGATATGTATCCTGAAGCTATAAATCATGTTAGTGAGGATGAACAAAACACATTGCATATGGCAGTGAAACACCGTCGACTGGAAATTTATAGGATCATAAAGAAACACGGCGCATTGAAAGGGTTGTCTACCGGAATAACTAACAATGGTACTGTGTTACACCAAGTTGCCAAGATGGAGTATTACCGAGAAAGGAAAGGAAGATATAAATTACTGGTCTTATGTCGCCGGTCGTTGCTGTAATTTTAACCTGCTGCTGCTGTTTCGTCACCATGAGCTGGTGTGGTTTTTGGGGCCTCATTGCGCTACTCCACAAAGATCGAAGACGACATGAAGGCTGTTTTTGGCACTCTGTTTAGGGGGTAAGGAAAACACCATTTTGAGAAATTCTAAGTGGGCTTATATTTATGGTCATTAACAAACCTGTGTTTAACTATATGTGTCAGTCAGGGATTTAAATTGCGGTTGCGGTCGCGATCGCGGTCGCATCGCGATGCGGACGAATGCGGAAAAATGCAGCCATAGTGGTTTAAAATTGCGGAAAATCGCGGACGCGGTCTCCTCCAAAAATGCAATATTGCGGGCAATATTGCGGTCGCGGACCATTTTTTAAATCCTAGGTGTCAGTAGTTCAGAATGTAACAATAAAACAATTGCTGTTTGCCGTAGGACATGGAAGATTTGAGAAAAAGGGTTCTAATAAGATGACATAATATTTAATGGGTTTAAAGAAGTAAAAAAATTCTTTGTTTAATCTTCTAGGAAATCGAAATCTTTATCATGGAGCTGAAATGAGGGAAGTGTTTCCAATTGTCTGAAAAGAAACCTTAAAGCTAGGAAGCTTAAAACAGGTGAGTGGAACTTCTACTTTTACTTAGTTGCATGCAGTTTTTGTTAGTGTATATGCCCTAAAACCAATCATATTGATGATTGTAATTTTGAATCATATTATTTTTAATGGCAATTCTAATTATTATATTTATATATATTGTCTGCGTAATATATTTAATTATGATAATAACCTTAGAATAATTATATTTTTAAATGTCCCTAGTCATATATCATTGTGGATGAGGTTGCTTTGATATGTTAAGACTAGCATGTGTAGTGACTTATATGAGATATTAAGCTTACACATAAGTACAAGTTAGAGAACTTGTATACTGGACCAACCTATCCTAAGAACACTACATGGATTGTTATATAAGTGTCATGAGTGATTCTTAGTGATCATTATTATTATGGTCCTTTAACCTAAGATCATCAAGGTTCTCTACATATGAGTTTCATATTTTGATATTATTCTGTCACTCATGCTTGAGTGAATACAAGGGTAGTTATTGGATATATCACATATCATGCGGAGGGGTTTGTGTGATCAAGATGGAATTTGTCCCTCCTATATAACAGGAGTAACATTTGTGGGCCTCTTGATTAAGTAAAGTTGAGAAAGTGCATGGCCATGCTCAAATGAATTGACATGAGATGTCAATTACATTTGTTTCAGTCAGCTTACTTAGGGATCAAGAAACCTCAAGATTGGACTATACGAGAATGATACGGTCCATGTCTCGTGCTCAATCTAGATATTTAGGACAAAAGGATATAGATGATGATTACATATAAAGGTTCAGTCGAATCACCAACTTTCTAATCACTTAGGTAACAATGATGTGTTGCTAGACATCGCTCATTGTTTATGATCATTAATATGATTAATGATTATTGCCAATGTAATGAGAGCCTGAAGGGTCACACACTTAGAGCCAAGTGGATTTGGAATTAATGGACCAGATTGTTTGGGCCTAATACTTAGGAATTCTATGTTATAATTATAAGGCCCAATAATAAGCCTATAATTATATATAGACCAAAGCCCAAATTAGTTAGGGTTTTTTATGCTTCTATTTAAATAGGCTTGTTGGGTAATAATAAGGTTAATTCATTATTCATGCATCCCATACAACATAGAAAAACCCTAACACCTCTCCTTGACCAAGATCCTTGAAGAGACGTAGCTAGCACTACGAGGCTAAAGAGACGAATTCCAACCAATGATCGTGAGGATGTTCATTGGTGATCTACTAGTTCGTGTGGATACCTCGGAGTCTTTGACCGAAAGAAAGTCGAAGAGGTGATCAACGAATCATATAAAGGTATAACCTGAATCCTACATTCTAATTTAACGTTTTGCATGGATCTGTTGGCTAGGATCGGTTTATTCCGCTGTGCTCGTATGGCTCCAAATCCCAACAGTTTTTGTACACTATATATATATATATATATATATATATATATATATGGCTATATGTGGGATGGATGAGAGAAAATAAAGATTGGTGAAATCTATAGTCTTGCGAGTAAACTAATATAAATATAGAGATATTATACTCACCAAATAAAATTAGTAACAAAAATCCTTTTAATATATGTATGTATGTATAAACCAAGAAAAAACGTCAACAATAGGTAACAAGAAACATATGAAAAATGGACATTAGGGTTCAGCGACGAGTTACAAGTTAATTGGTAATTATCATAACACCGAAAAAGAAACATATGTGGAGACCTTAGATGTAAAGCTTAAATGGAAATTAAAATAGACTATTTATGAGACTGTAACTTGCATGCAAATCCCGAATAGAATTTAACTTGTAATTCGGCATTGAGACTGGACGGTTTACTTGAAAAGTATGGCAGCTATAAAACTTTAATTATAATTACTTAAATGGGCGGCCCTTATGATATGAAAAATTATAATAGGGGCCTCTTGAAATTATGTTCTACAAAGGAAATTAGTATAGACAAAATACACTTCCAGTGAGAGACTTATCAAATAAAGTTACTGCAAAGGATTTGATGGTAGTTAAGATTTAAAAGCTAGAAAGAGGAGTGTGGAGTGTGGCATAGATCTAGTTGCTAGTCAACAACTGAAATTTGAGATTTTGTGAAATTCAGTACAGTCGGGACATAAATTCATACGTAATATAAAAATGATGAAGTTGAATTGTTTATAATCCGAGCTTCTATTAGAATCCATTTGATGCTGAAATAGTTAAATCCTCCAGAGTTCTCCTCAACTAAAATAATTTTGGGTATATGAGGAATAGCGACAGAAGAATAGTCCAGTTGAACTAACTGAACAAAGGAACTAAAATGCAATCGCATACTAAAAAGCTTTAACATTTAAAATAATAATAGTAATTTCTTTAAGTGGATGATAGAATTTGTGGAAAATACATGAAATATATATCCGTGACCTCTAGTAAAATATCTGATAAGTGTATTATTTTGAAATGCATGACCTGATGAATAATTTTGATATACTAATGTTGAGAGGTGAAATATAGATAGTTCATATTGACATGATTATGTACTTGTATTGTTGATGATGACAATTATTTTGGAAAAGAAGATGTTTTTGTGGTCCCAGTCATGGATGCGGTCACATTACTTTTTTTGCAGTTGCAGTTAATATAGCTCTCAAAATGTAGATTGTGGTTGTCACAAACATGAATTTTTATCTTTCTTGCAAATTTTAATTATAAAATGCTCAAATTAATATGTTATATGTAATTTGTTATTATTATATTTTTAAATGCATAAAATAAAATTAATAAATATGTTTTGTAATTAAGAACTTTTAAATTAGACAAAATTTGATCAAATTATATTAACAATACACAAAAAAGAGATAGATTGATTAATAATTTGAAGAGAAAGGATGATTGCATTAATCCTAAATCAAAGTAGAGAAATTAGTATTTAATTATTAAAAGAGAAATCATAGCAATTAAAAATTAAAAATCACTTATGAATCTATTCTCAATTTTTAAAGGTCATGTTTATCCTTTTATTTATGGATTTGTTATCAATTTTTTAAATGTGAGAAATTCTCAATCAATCAATTAATATTTAAGATTTTGATGAGATTATTCATATATCAAATTGAAAAAAGTCAATAATCAATTAAAAATAAATAAATTCTTCCTGCTCTGACTCTCCTTTTTTCTCTCTCCTTTCATTTACTAAATACAAAACTTTCCCTTTCCAAAACATTCCCTCTCTCTCACCCTCTCATCTCAATAAAAAAAATTCTACAAAGTGAATCCCTTTCCACTTCCTTTGAATTTTTTGTCTTAAAAATTTACCTCTGCTTTTACTTTTTTAGAATAGAAAAGGAAAAAAAAAGGTAGTTAGTTGATCTTAAGAGAAGGTGATTAAAGTGGAAAATTTGAAAATGCTTGTTTTTCAAATGGAGTGTTGGATATTGGACTTGGGAGTTTGGATCTACTGATCTGACTTTAAAATTATGTATCTGCATTAGTTTTGAAGAGTTTTTTTGTATAAGTTTTAATTTGAAGCCATCATGTACCATTCATCCTTTGCTTTTTGTTTTATCTCTGTTTTATATTCTCAAGTATTATGCTTATTTAGTACTAAAGAAATGATCTCTTCTAGTATCTCTTATGCAACTTCTATTTCTTATTTAAAGACATTATTTCTTCTATCTTGAAAATTTTAAATTGAGGAATGATAGATCGATGTTAAGTGCAAATGTACGCAAATGTGCTTGATGTAGTAAGTTATCGATGCATCAATTTGCAATGTCATTTTTCTACCTATTACACATGTAAATTTAGATCATACTGAAATATTGGTTGAATGCGATGTGGTTGCTCTTCTAACTACTATTTCACGGCCACATTTTATAATGCGGACCATTTTTTAAATCCCTAGCAAGTATATAAAGATCTAATGGGGGCTAGATAACTATGAAACATAATATTTGACATGCATTGCACATATAGTCTTGCATATAACAACTTGGCATTCATTAGGCTGAAAAAAAGCATAATTTACATAATGAGATATAGAAATGAAAATGTCAGGTGAAGAGTGATCAAATGACAAATGGCTCATGATGAGGGAGAAAAAGGCTTAACGCTATAGTAGGAAAAAAGGTTACAGATGAAAGGAGGGACAAGGCTAGAGGAAATAGGGTTATGATTGGATAGGTGGTATTAGGAATGATTTCTCTACACATGCATATCATATCATACATTTGTATTCATATCATTTAATGTTTTGATGACTCGAAACCATTTCATATACTCTTGCAAATCTTACAATGAATACTTAATCAGTTAAATGAATGAATTTGTAATATATAGTTTAGTGTGATGGCATGATAAAAGAAATGTTTGTATGTGTTTTGTATGTTGATTGAAACTACAAGGTAATTAAAAGATTCTAATACCTCTTGAAGATATAATTCTTTTTAATGTGAGAGGTGCTATTTATATGAATATGTGTGTATTTAGTTTGCATGGGACTTCATAGTAAATTTAGCATTTTTTATTCATTAAGTCGATGGTTAGACTCACACCTCACTATTATAGTTGTAGGAATAGTCATTTTATACTTAGCATTGAGGATATGAGAATCGAGCTAATAGCATTAGGAGTTTCAAGGTTGGAAAGTATCATAGCAGTAATTAAGACCTTGTCGTAGAGTTAACCATAAGCCATCTTTTTTCTCATTAAGGAGGGATGCACTAAGATTATGAACTTTTAAATAACTAAAATTATGAATGTTAGTACTTGTTATGAAAAATATTATTATTACACCTAAATTTGTTAGCAAAGCTTAATAATATGAAAAAGAATAATAAATTTAAGGAAGGCTATTGGAAATTAAAAATTGTATAGTTTCCACATCGATCAAGAACTTTAAAAAATTAGGTCATGACATGTTTGCTCTTGTGCACCTATATTACCTTCCTCTACAAAGTTAAGTCTTTTCTACCAAATTTACAAAATAATGATTAATTGCATGTACAATTCTCTAACTTTTCTAAGTGATTATCTAATTTTTAATTATATTTTATCTTGACCATCAAATACAAGATTTGATTATCACAATTTTTTCTATCATATTTTACATAAAAATAATTCCTCACTTGATATTCTCCCTCTCACACAATATATCATCATCATCATCTAAACTGCTTACTCATGGTTGGTTGTTGCCCAAGCATCCTAACCTTATGGATCAATCTCATCTATGATATATGAATTAGTAATAATAATTTTGGCAATAGGTCTTTAAGCTCTCCCAAGGTAAGTTTTATCAATTCTAGTGAAGCTACATTCCTTAAACACAAATCTACTTATTTAATATGTAGATTCTCTCCCTTGTGCTGTTATAAATCCTTTAAATCCTAATGCATCATTTGGTCCCACTATATAATTAATTATGCTTTTTTAAACAAATATAAATTTTATTTTGATTAGAATAATGTTACAAATAATAAATAAATTTTGATTTGATAGTAGATATAAGAGATAAATATTTAAAATAATAAATTAAGTAAAAGTTTGAACAAATCTAAGTACATACCTTATAGATGGACTGGTTAGTTGAAATAATTTTATCCATACTTGCCACTCTTGGCAAACATATCAACCTTCCCATTAAACCTAAGTAGCACACCTGTAATAGATAATGAAACTCACAAGTTTATAAGTCATAATCGAATGTTGGCAAAACATCTGCATATATCAAGCCACAAGATTACTCCACAATGGGAGCCTTCGACACAATAGACCAGAAAGGAGAAATTTAAATAGGGAAAGGAACATTTCATTAGCTTGATTTATGTCTCATTCCATAGTTTTGAGTGTATAAAGGATGGCTACAAGCTAACATACTTGAGTCCCTAGATCAGTGCCAAGACTATTAGGCTCTTTTAACACTTGACTCACTTAAAAACTATTTTGAGCAAAAACTTATCCATATGATAGAAGGAAACATACTTTTTTCAAGCCATCATAAGGTTTTATTGCCATGATCTTAGTGTCCATTCGATACAAAGATAAAAATGTGAGAATTATAAATATAAGCTTTTTGAACTCCTATGAATTCTCCAACCATGTAAAATTACTAAAATATTCCTAAACTTAGAAAAATTAAGAAAAATAGTGCACAAGTTAAATTGATTCCAAATTTTAGCCACATAACCTTTACAAAATATTTAATTTTTCCACCAAGTCTTGTCTAAAACTGAGCATGTTTGTCTATTAAACTATTATAACTACCAACTTGTAACACCATTCCTAAATATAAAATCTATGACACCTCCAATATAATAATTATCAAAATAATGGTAGGCACTTCGATCCTATAGAGTGTCTTGCACCATCTAAATTCATATTCATAAAAGGTAAATTTGTCGCCTTGTATTAATGCCACCACTTCTTGCTTAATTTTAACCAAATCAACTAAAATTCTAAACTTCTACATGCATGCAAACTCCATAATTTAATTAATTATATGCATTATTTTATTCATAAGAAAATCATAAAATAAATATTTGTTGAAAGCTTTTAACTTGAAGGTTTTATGATGTTTATTAAAGGCTTCCTCTTTACTACATATTTAATTCCAATTTTAACCAACCTTTCTAGAAAAACAATCAAATAAATATCCTGGATTTGGCCATCACAAATGTATTGCCTTTTACTACAATGTTAATTGTGAATGATATAAAATAAGGTATAAAAGTGGGAATGGTGTTGATGTGATTTCCATGGTTACCTCATTCAATGCTTGTATTATGACAATTGACTCTTTCAAGAAAAATACATAGCTTATTGTCACAAGTTGGTAGCTCTTTAGTTGAAACCATGTGGCATATGCTTATCATAATAAACAAACTTATTAATCTTCTCATTAAAGCCACACAACACTCTTGGAATAAATGATGAAACTCATAAGTTTGCAGGTCACAATCAAATGTCACCAAAGCATCTGTGCATACTAAATCATAAGATCTCCCCACATTGGAAGCATTTAGGTACAACAGGCTTAAAAAAGGACAAACTAAATAGGGAGAGGAATACTCCATTCACCATTCCATAGCTTTGAATGTATAAAAGATAGTCATAAGCTAACACACTCGAGTCCTTAACTCAGTGTCCAAGCGCTCCATTGGCTCTTCTAACATTCCACCCCCTTAAAAATCATTTTGAGTAAAAACCTTTTTAATAGGAGTAGATATATTTTTTCCTAGTTGTCATAAGCCCTTTTCTTAAAGCATTAGGTGTCCGATTAGCACCAAAATGCACCACCATGAAGATGAAATGTGATGATCACAGATATAGGGTTCTTGAATTCTTTCAAATTCTTGATTTATGCCAAAATTATCAAAATATCTCTAAACTTGGAAAAATTGAAAAAATTAGTACACAAGCTAGATTGATCCCAAATTTCAGTCATAAGTTTTCTAAACATGCTTTCTTCCAAGTCTCATCTTAAATCAAGCATATTTGCCTATCAAACTATTACAATTGCTAGCTTTTGACATTTATTCTATGGGATTGTCACCTTTTTTTTGCATAAAGAAGGTTGCTTACTAAGTAAGTT
This sequence comes from Sindora glabra, assembly GCA_020226215.1. Lineage (NCBI taxonomy): Eukaryota > Viridiplantae > Streptophyta > Magnoliopsida > Fabales > Fabaceae > Sindora > Sindora glabra. Next base: position 12,590,328 of record CM035226.1, on the reverse strand, counting down.
AAGTATAAAACAACTGTATACATTATATATCTTACTAACTTGTACTAAAAAGGGAACACAAATTACCTATAAGTGATTGTGATGACATATAAGACAAGGGAATATTCTTTTCCAAACAAACAAGCATAAAAACAAACAATTAAAATAATTAAAGTAGCATAATACACTAACAATTTAATGTCAAAAAAAATCTAAATAATAGCAAAAAAGATCACAAAAGAACAAAGATCCATTGAACATTAAAATTATGAAATAATGTGTATAAAGTTCCTCAACCATAATATTACAACTTTCTAACTACTATTCTTGCATCTCATTCAACTTCTACCACTGTTTTCAGCCATAAGCACTCATAACAATTTTTTTTCTCATATTTCAGACTCTTCTCCAATACAAATATTTATAGCAAATTAATCCTTATTAATAAAAGTTATAAAACTGAAATGCGTTCTAAAATTCAAAAGAAAGGAAAACACATAATACTTACGTACATGTGGCAGCAGAAATATGAATGTGGATCCATTAAGTATAATGCGAAGGAATCGAGTTGATGGCACTTTGGATGGTTTTGAAGGCTTCTCTACTGCCCCACTGATCAACAATGATGGTTTTTGATGGCTTTGAGCAATCCAATCATATATAGTTAACACTAATCAAACTTAGCAAAGAAATGAAGAATATAGCACTGCACTTTATGCATATTTCTCATTCTCTCTATGCGTATACTGTCTCACTTTCTCTGTGTTTTGATATTTAGCCATTTGCTTCACATCGTTACTCGGTTTTACGGTAAAGAAGAATAATACCTTTATGGGAAAAGTGCATTTGTAGGATATTTAGGCTTCATTTATTTTGTTGGAAACTATGAAAAGTGTCATTTGCATGTACATTAATAGAATGACTTCTTACTTATATTTATAGTTTAAAAAAATGGCAGCTAAAGTCATAGTAATGAAGAAAAATAAATTTCTTTTTTAAAAAAAAAAGGTATTTAATTTCTTTTAATTCTTGATATTTAATATTAAATAAATAAAATATTTTTTCATCATAACTATATTTTATAAAAAACGTCTTATCTAAAACAAATGAGCCTTAAAAGATTTTATAGCAAAGAAGACTTATACTTTTATGAAACCTAGCGGGGTCGTAGGATATTTTACAAATCTAGAAATGATGCGATTTCAGTTCTCATTAGTATAGGTGTATAGGGGATGAATATATGTTGATTTATTCTAATTTATTAGGTGTTTATCGTATCAATGACATTAATCTATTAATTAAATGGTCGTTAGAAGTTCATATATAGTCATCTATTATTCATCTAGCTATTTTCATATTTAAAAACTAAAATAAATATTTTTACATAAAATGATACTACATTAGACTTTATTTCTAATTTTTATACATTTTGTGCATGAAATATTAGAAAAATAGAAATATTTAGACAAAGAAAAAGAGAAAATATGATATATTTGACAAAATAAAACCATTGCTTTATCCTATATCCTATATCCTATATCCTATATCCCATCCTATATTGCATAAATGAGACTTAATCCTCTACTGAACAAACTGATTGAGATAAATGTGACTTCGATGAAGATCTCCCATCATAATCATAATCGTAATATATGCAAAAATATAAAGTTAACTTGGTGCTAGATCATCACACGTAAACAACAAACCTCATTAGTAGGAATCTAATAGACACATGAAATTAAACATTTAAAAATTATAGAATTATTATTTTAAATACTCCTTTTGATTTGAAATTTCTTTACTGCAAGTTCTCACATCATCCATAATCTTTGAACATCCATAATCTTTGAACTTCAAGGATACTTCCAAAAATTCCACATCATACTCCCTAACAATGAGGTCAAGATCTACCCATAATAACTTCATCACTTTGCATGAGACTTTTAACATCAACACTAATTTCGCACCTCTTAACATCCCTTTTAACATTTTTTTTCATCTTAAACTTTGCTTCACCTCCATTAGTATGATGACTCCATCAATACTTCCATATTTTTCTCTTTATGATTTTGAACTATTCATTCAGAACTTCTCTCTTTTGCTTAACTTTCATATCTTCATTCTCTTGCTTTAAAATGTCATCCTCTAATTGATCAAATTATCTTCTCATCGTTGTTTGAATTGTCATGATTGCATTAATATCTTTCTCCTTATCCTTTACCATGATCTCTTCATCTTTAATGAGACAAAACACATTATTAACACCAACAATTTCAACTACATAGAATTCATTAATTTGGCCTTTCATACTTAACATCTTTTCAAGTTGGTATGATCTAGTCTTCCTTTTTAGTCATCTATTCCATAGATTCTAAAGTTTGTTATTTTTTTTAGCCTTTAGATATTTTTGCACAAAAATTGGGTTTCTTCCTCCTTATCTACATAGGACAAATCATACTCTCTCTTTTTAGGATTCATAGTCCAAGTACATTTTTTAGTCTCAACATCTTCAATTACAAATACATAAATCCAAGCTAGTTTTTTAACAAACTCATCATTTCATTTGTTGAATATCTCATGATCTCCTTTTCTTTTTCTTCCTCTAAACAAAAAAACATTCTCAAACTTTTCCCAATTTTGTTTTGTGATGGTTGCATCCACTATAATCTCTAACATGAAATAATCCAAACCTTCATGGGTAATGCTAAAGGCTTGGTCCCTCTACCTCTCTTCTACCAAAACATCCTTCCCTTTTTGAAACAACATGACCTCATCACCTGGTGGTGAGTGACCTTTATCTACACTCTCTCAAACACCTTGTACTCCTAGGAACACCTTCATGTGAACACACTAATAATCATAATTCATTTTTGTAAGAAAAGGAACTAGGATATGATACACTCCATCACTATCCATCACCTTTGAACATTTCAAAACCAAGCTCTTCACTTTATTGCAACACTTTGAAACCAAGTTATAATGTCATTTTGTTAGGAGGAATAGAAAATATTTAAAATTTTCATTGATGCTTGGCATACAAGAACTCTAAATATAATTAAATATATATAGTCACCTAAGTGGCTCTTTGGCATCTATATATAACTCTAGTTACATGAATCTAATCATACATGAATCACACAAAACTAGATACATGTACTTTAACATTCAATATACATGTTCACACACAATAAATCTAATTAATAAAAATCTAATAGACACATGTACCTAGATATCTAGAAATTACAAAATTACTATTTTTAATGGGTTGACACTCTTGCAGCCAAAGTTGTTTTTGCCATGGCTACGTCCACTAAAGCAAATTTTGATATAAATTTTTATGAAAAATAAAAAAAGAAAGCCTTATGACTTATTTTTCTAGAAAAATAATTTATGGGACCATGTCCCCTTTGATCCCTTTGAGCTCTGCTATTGGCGTTTTTGGTTCATTATTTCTGGGCTCCATGACATGTAAAGAAAGAATAAGAGATGGGTTTAAAGCGATGAAAGTAACATTATTTTCTAGAATTTACGTCAAACACACAATATCAAAACAAAATGTGTTTTAACTGTTAAAATATAATAAATTACTTTTTTTTAATAATCAGTAATTCTTTTACAACTAGTTGTAAGCGCATATTCGTATACACAATATAAGTTTTATGTTGTCCTCCTGAAATGCCGCTCACTAACTAGTTTTAATTGTTCACTGATGCATTTATGAAGCAAAGGGAAATTTCGTTCTTCTGCATTCTTCCAATGGTGACATGATATGCTAAATGCACACTTATTTCCAGCTGTTCAGGCATATTCAATCGATCAAGCCGCACTATAATTAACACAACTTAACTTTTATAAAAAAAGATATAATATGCCTGATATCCATCACATAACTATTAAGGCTTTGTTTTATGCAACTACCTAATTGATAACTAATAGTTAAAAATTTATAGTTAATAATTGATAAATTAGTTAATTGTATTAAAAGTGTTAGGCCAAATTAGCTAAAAATGAGCTATTGAATTAGCTAGAAATTATAAAATGACATAAAAGGATACATTTATATAAATAAATATATCAATTCAATTAATTCATATTTATCTCGAGACAAATTATATTAATATAATCAAAATATTCAAAATAAGAACATAATTATTTAAAATTTAATTAATTATGTTTATGACATAAATTTTTTATTTATTTATTTTCATTTATGTATTATTCAAACAATAATATAATGATCTAAATTTAATTGATTATATTTTATGATATCATATATTCATTTACTTACTTATTTTTTATTTATTTATATTGAATTAATAATTATATGCCAAATATTTATTTACATAATTAAGATATAATTTATCATTTAATTTTAAAAAGAGGAGCAAATTTTTAAAAAATTAAAAGATACTAGCTTATAAGCTATAATATACCTTGTGAAACTTATCAAATAAGAGCTTATAAATTACCAACTTCTAGTATACTAAATTCCTCTAGAAGTTAACTTATAGCTTACTTATAACTTACTAATGAAGTCAGTAAATTATAAGTTAGCTAATTTGTGGTACTAAGCACACACTAATTCTTTTTTTATCCACCCCTTTCTCTTGTTGCATTCATGTCTAGAGAAAATTTTTCGATACTACTCCCATACAATTTTTGACAAATATATTAATTTTCCTATAAAAATCAATTGCAAGATACATCTCAATATATTTTAGAAAATAAAATTCAAATTTAATGTTAAAAATTGAAAAATTGGTACACTTGTAAAAAACTGTATGAAATTAACACTATTTTCAGTGTTAATGTAGCATTAGAAAATTTTCTCTTGAGGAAATATTTCTAGTTTTACGGTAGTATTGAAATTTTTCATGCAACCTCTACTTGTATTTTGACAAGTAGATAATTATCTTCTAGATTTTAGTAATCATTCATTCATCCTATTTTTTAAAATACAAGTGAAGGCAATATATAAATCTCAATACTATTGTAAGATTAAAAATATCTCTACCCCCCGTGGTGGTGTGGATGGAATTGATTCTACTTTTGCCCTAGTGGAGTACAAATATATTCCTTATTTTGATTATAACATTTTGTGGAATAAGATTCATTCGACTCAATGTTTCAAACGTATAGAATTCTACTTTTGAGGAGTATGAACATATTTTTCATTATAATCATAATATTTTGTGAAATTAGTGAGATAAAATCTAAATTTTACACACACACATTCTAAAAAGGACACATAAATTATATGTACTGCCTAACGTCTCTCTTCACATGTAACATAATGTATAGTTGATGCAGTAATGTATTCATACTCCCAAGGCACACAACACAATAACATATCCTTGATTCAATAATATATCAATATATTAATGTGTCAATAATAAATCACATATTTTTTTCAACAAATAAAAGCAATGTTGTTTCATAAAATGATAGGAAACTTCCCGGGAAAAATGTTTGGTACATTTTTCTTAAGTATAGCATACATTCTATTTTGATAAACAATGAAATTTATAGAATTATGAATTTCATGTAAGAAAGAAATGAACAGAGAGTAAATTTAAGAAAGCAAGAATGATATTATTCTATGCGTGATAAATAAGTCAAATTTTGCTTGGTTATGGGAAAGTAATATAATGGATGGCGGTGCTTTACCTGGTTGTTAGATAGTGTTTTTATTTTATTCTTTTTTGCTTGTCATTAGTTCTTTGTTAAGCATAGAGAATGAGGATGAAAACCCTTCGTCTATGAGACTACAATATATATATATATATATATATAATAGCTGGAAACTAAATAGGTTCAATTCAAAATTCACCACTAGGTATCTGTGTCAGAGAAATGATGGGAAGAAAGATAGAGAAAGAGGCGGAAGTCTGTATGTTTGATAAGAAAATGGAAAAACCTCAAAAAGCTGTCATACACAATAGTTGAGAAGCTTTCAAGAATTTCTTCGTGGAAGAAGGCTATAGAGCTTTGATGGGTCCCTTCGACTTGGCTCAGAACACCGCCATCCACATTGCGACCCTTTTCAACAATCCGCGACTCCTCACAGAATTACTGGATATGCAGCCGCCACGGATAGGTGGGGCGCGTTGAGGATGAGGAATGCCAACCGAAGCACCATTCTTCGCCAAGCTATCTCGTGCACAAAGCTCGAGGTAGTGGATGTCATTCTGAAGTACGAGAAAGAGCTGCCGACGCCGCCACCGGATGAAGAAATTAACGAACCGAAAGAGAAACACCTGCCGTTGGTGGAGTTGAAGGACGATGCGGGCGAAACGCCAGTTCACAGGGCGGCGAAAATGGGGGAGCTGAAGATGTTAAAGCACCTGACAAAACATGTCGTTGAATTACAGAAGCATTTTGACCGGGACGACGGAATTTCCATTTTTCATGCTGCTATAATCGGCCAACTATTTGGTGTGCATTAGTGTCATCTAGTAAAAACAATTAATTTGTCTTATTTTTATTATTTTTATTGGAAACTTTATTTTACATTTTTTAAAATAATAAATTAGATAAATAACTTATTCATATGTAACAAATAACTTTGAGGTGCAGATAATGCTATATGGTTACTGAAAGTGGCTCCGAGTTTAGCAGACAAAAAGGATGGAAGTGGACAGAACTGTCTTCAGCTGCTATCCAAGATGCTATTTGTTTTCCGGAGCTATTCTCACTTGGGAACCATAAAAAGCCTCATATACTCTCTTATTGTTCTCTCTTCGCCCTCTAGGTCTGTGTTTTAATTTACTTTTCCACTCTATTTATTAATTAGTTGATTAGATTAACAGTTAGTTAATCAATATCTGATTTGAATACTGCATTGGGGCTGACAGTTCTTCCCGAGCAAGATTATTTATGTGATGATGACAACCAAATGGGCTTTCAACAGACCAGAGATATAGAAATTGGAGAAGACGTTGCAAAGCCACCCACCTCAGGTACACATGATCAAATAAAAAAAAATTAAAATGGATTTTGAGTAACTATATATATATATATATATATATATATGTATATATATCAATTTCCTAATAATGGATGTACAAATTGCAGTTGTTTCGAGGATCAACAACGTCTTTTGGAAATATCTGACAGGAGGTTTGAATTATATACAAAAATCAGCAATCTATTTTGAGCAGATAACTTTTTTTGAATTTTGTCTTTTGTTGGTTTATTTTGTATTAGTTGGTTTTGTTTTAAATTAATAAACATAAATATCCTTAATTTCATAAGCTAAAATGAGACAGGACATGATGAATTTTTTGGAGATAAAAATGTGAGCCATCCTAAACTTATAGCAACTATTTTCAACTTACATGATTGAAGTTTTCTGAAATTCACAAATGACAAATTTCGAAGACAAAAATATGTTGGATTAGAGTTCTAAAGTTTTGATAGGGAAGATTTAAACGATTTTTAAAATTACATTTTGTAGTGCTAATTTGTCTCCTAATATGACATTAATAATTTATTTTATCAAGTTTGAAAAGAAAAAGGATTAAATGCACAACTTATATATGAAGTTTAAGGAGCTAGCTACCACACATTTTCATAGTGATTGACGTATATATATTGCGAATAGCTAAAGGGGTTCTGTGTAATTCATCCTCAAAATTTTATTAAAAATAAATGGATTAGGTTTTGATAACACATTTAATTAGTTCCTTGTTCACAACCTCACCTGGAAATATTTTAAATGATATCACATGATGATCATAATTATCCACCGGTAAAATTTTTACCAAAAAAAATTATAAATTATGTTATCTGATCATACACAGAGTTGGATGGAATTAAAAAAATTTGGGAAGACAAAAAGCAGCACAAGTTAGTAGAGGCTCTTGCAGAGATGTTAGTGCGGAAAGACAAATCATGGCATAAAACTCTCAATCCAAAACAACGAACAATTTTCATCTCGCCTGGTATTCAACCTTCAACTTCAAGCTATAAGGCTGCCGGCAAGAAACAAATCGAAGTGGACCAATCTACGGGACAAACCTCTCGCGGTACTGTTTACATACCATTACTATGGCAGCATGCACAGGAATTGTAGAGATCGTTGAAAAAATCTTAGATATGTATCCTGAAGCTATAAATCATGTTAGTGAGGATGAACAGAACATATTGCACATGGCAGTGAAGCACCGTCGAATGGAAATATATAAGATCATAAAGAAACATGGCGCATTGAGAAGGTCGTCTACTCGAATAAATGACAATGGTTGTACTGTTTTACACCAAGTTGCCCGGATGGAGTATTACAGAGAAGGAAAGGAAGGTAGTAGTGCCTTCCAACTGCAAGCGGAGTTGCGTTGGTTTCAAGTAAGCACTCACCATGTTCGTTCTCTCTCTCTCTCTCTCTCTCTCTATATATATATATATATAAAGTGTGACCAAATGGAAAGTGAAAGAATCTGAATCTGAATATTATATATATGAAAGAGTGAGGGCCTCACAAATCACAATAGTTTTCTGTCCTAGGTTTTATCATGTTAATTTTATTTAGAAGAGAAATAGGTCCTTTTAGTTGTACAATAGTTTCATATTGGTTTAACGAACAATAAATTCTAGTTATAGCCATTTCACTTCAAAAAATAGAAAGAAAATATGAAACTCATTGAATTGTATTTATTTTACTATAAATATGCAGCGAGTGACGAATTTCCTAAATTTTTTATCATGCACTGTAACGAGGACGGCCTAACAGCAGAACAACTTTTTGAGGCAGAGCACGCGGACATGCTCAAGGGAGTTCAAGATTGGATAAAAGATACTGCTCAGTCCTGCTCCGCCGTTGCTGTTCTCGTAGCCACCATCGTCTTCGCGGCAGCTTGTGTCGTCTCCCTGTATTCCTTAGTTCTCCGGTGTTCCTCTTTTTCACTGTCATGGACGTGGTGTCGCTTGCGAGCTCGCTGGCTTCAGTGGTTATGTTCCTTTCGATTCTCACATCTCTATTCCAATTGAATGAATTCCATATATCTCTGCCTCGAAAGCTATCATTGGGATTCTGTTTGCTGTTCTTCTCTTTGACAACTACCATGCTGGCATTCTGTGCGACCATTGTGCTGACAATTAGGCTGGAATCGAACAAATGGAGGTCGAGTCTGCTATACAGTGCTGCGTTCTCTCGGGTCATTATATTCGGGCTGATACAGTTTCCTTTATGTATGGCAGTGGACAACAGGCTGAAGCAGGTTTTCAATACGCTTAGAAAGTTGCTTTCAAGTCCACGAGAGAAATGGATTAAGAAAAGAAAATACCTATAAGCGATAAGGACCAGGCAATATATTTCGGTGTGGGTATATGTTCCCATTAACTTTTTTAAAATTCCATATAAAATTATATATATCATCAAAAATACTTCCATTAATTTTTAAACTTTACTCCCACTGCAATATTTAAACACACTTGCCCTGCTGACACTAGGTTCCCGGCTTCACCACTAATAGTAGGGCATCTTTCCTTCCTTCTTAATTAATTATTATTGTCTTTCTTTTCCGTATTCCCCAGTTTGTGCCTTGAATAGTTGTGCTACACATATTGTTTGTATGTGTGTAATTAATTGTAAGTTTTATTGTTCAAATATAAAAGTATGATTGCCTTCCCCCGCAAATGTCAAGTCTTTTCTTAATTAATTATGATTATAGAGTTTTATAGAGCAAATATCTTATAAATTTGCCAGAAAAATACCCATAATATTTGTATGTGTGTAATTAATCGGGGAAGAAATCATGATTAATCACATTCGGTAAAGAGTGGGGAGTTATAGTGCTCCAAATTAAGTGTGATGAAGTGATAAATTTGTGAAAATTGAGTTATAAATTTTGGAGAAAAAATATTGAATTTGAGTGAAATGTTGCAATATCTCCTACACAATCAATTATTGTAGGACATTATCAAAACTAATTATATAGTACAGATCAATTATACAATGAACTCAATCTAAATACAATGAACCCAACATAGATATGTATTAAAGTTTTTTAAAAAATATTTTTAGAATTCCTAGACGATACTTTAGAGTTTCTAGAAACATTGCACCTATTCATCAAGAAACTTAAAGGACTACATAGAAGCTTTACATAGGGAGATATTTTAGAAAATTTAGGATGAAAAAGCCTCTATAAATCCCCCCAAAATTGTAGTTCAATAGCAAAAGTTGAATAAGAATCTTATTGTTCAATTGATAGTTCTCTCTCTCTCTTCTTTTTCCCCAATTGGCTCCTAAGCCATTTCGGTATCAGAGTTGGTTTATCCAACTTTCTATGCAAATACTTGAGTCAAAAGTGATCCAAATTCTTGCCGGTTTCGTACTTCAACAACAGCTAGTGTCGAACCCCCAGTTTTCGATCAATTTCTTGGCAAGTAGATGAGTTTGGAGTTGTGCAAAACACTAGACTACAAAATTTCATGGTGAACAAAGCTTCCATGTGCCGTCACATGCCATTGTTGAAGTCCTACATGTTGACCACTCACAACACATGCCACACATGCCTAACTCAGGTTGAAGACTACCACATCAACACCATGTCAGCACCACGTAATCTACTCTACAAGTGCCATGAGTCAAAGTACAACACAGCAACATACCCGTCAACCATCTGACGTTAACCATAAAATCAACACTCAAGTACATAATTAATGCCACATCAGTTGCCAAGGTTGCACCACGTGTCCTTTTAGCCAAATCAATAGGTCTGTTAGTAAAATTTTATATAATTTTAAAATTATTCCCAAACTTTTTCATATTTTCAATTTGACTGCTATTATAACTTAAAATTACAAGATGTGCCTAAACTTTCCATTAATTTTATTTTGATCCCAAAATTTATCCACTATTATAAAAACTCCCATACCTAACCAAAATTCAATTTAAACCCTAAACTTTATTTAATTATTACAAATAGCCCCCAAACTTTATAGAAATTTAACTTTAACCCCATAATCCATTATAAATTACCAAAATGCCACCAATAAAAGTAAATGAAAGAAATATCCAAGAGATTGAGATGGAAGAAATATGAAGATAGATTAAACAATTACAAGAAACTATTAATGCCTAACAAGATTTATTGAATCAAAGAAAGAATCCAAAATATGATTTTGTCAATAGTAACTATTCTTCAGCAAGTAATCATTGTCCTAAAAGTAGCCAACCGAGGTAGTGATATTAAAGTTGACATTCTGAATTTCAAAGGAAGGGTTCAACCAGATGAATTATAGATTGGCTTCAAATAGTTAAAAGGTGTTCAAATTGAAAGACATACCAAATGAGTAGAAGGTTAAAATTGTTGCTATCAAACTAAAGAAACACACCTCCATCTGGTTGGAAAATTTGAAAAAGAAATGAGAATGCAAAAGATAGAGCAAGATTACGATATAGGAGAAAATGCATTGAGAACTTACTCGTTGATGTGAAATTATGTTATCTATCTCAAATTAAATACAATCATAAAAAAAAAGGAAGGGTATTCTCACTATGCTTTAAAAAAGAGGAAGAAATTGGAAGCAATAAGATGTAGCACAAAATAAACACAAATTAAAATCCCAAATGTTATATTAAAGTCCAAAACACCAAATAATAGAAAAATAGGAGGAGGTGACGCCAATTAGGACTATAGTTAATGTGGTAATGATGTGGCAGTGACATAGCTTATGGCTGATGTGGCTCCACCTTCTTGATGATGTGGTAGTGATGTGGCACTAACTTAATGATGATGTGGCATAATTTAAATGCACTTAAACAATCTCCTCTAAGCTCACTTCCTTATGATTGACCTCCTTTAGAATTACATCACCATGGACTAATTGTATGGTCGTTTCTAAGCTCTAAGCTCTTTTTTCAAGCATACAAGCTTTTTGAATTAACTATTGATTCTACTTTGATTCTCTTAATTAGTTCTTTATGATTGCCCCTCAAAGATCACATCATCCCCCTTTTTTTTTAAATGATTCATCCTTAAATCTTCAAAACCTACATGAAGAGGGATAAAATTAGAAACACTAAAAAAAGCACTAATATCAAACTTACCATGGGAATTTAAACTAAAAAACATAGTTGTTGTCTTTTCAGGAACTTAGAATGAACTATCTCCATTTGGACTCTTTAAGATCTTGGATTTCTTTAGATTTAGAAAACTTACTTTTCCATTCATATCATCAAGTAACAACCACCTAGATCAAATACAAAATAAGAGTCAATAATCTTATACAAATATGCAAAATTATCAATAGTAATAAGTTTATAAATGAAAGCACATATAACATGGTTCTTCATAAGCTTTCCACAAAAGTTAATCAAACCATAAAAACTCTTAATTTTAGTAACAAATTAAGGTGTAGAACATTCTCCATTTATCTTTTCTTCACCCACCTCTATTGCTTTGCCACATACTATATCATCCACAATTACAATACTTCTCATACAACATGAGCATTTCTCAAAATTAGCATACAACTTCCCATTCTTCAAAATCCCCAAGACACATTTTAAAGGATCATTATGCTCAGCTATTCTTTTGCCATCCACAAGAATGTCATCAAGATATGACAAGCAATCTTTCTAATTCTTTAAGTTCTCGAACAATAACAAGATCCTTTCTTTAAACTCATCAAAACAGTGGAAATAAATACAAGCAAATTTATTAATGAAAACATATAAAACATGATTTGTTAAACTCAAGGAAGTACTTGGTGCATTAGCAAGCCAAGTATCAAAGCCAACCATTCACATAAACTATGCTTTGTTTTGAAGATATTTTTTCATGCATTCTTTATTCCAAAGCAAAAGTGGAAACAATCCACCCATCAAACCATACTCAAAAAACACATAAGGATCCAGCAACACATAAAGCATATTATCTAAAGTCTTCTTAAGTCCAAAATGTTAACTTTTTTATAAGAGAACTTCTACAAAATATAAAATAGCTAGGCAACATATCATGTAAATCCCTTAGAGTTTCTTAATCTTAAAATGTATTGTCAAATCACATTCATAAGTTTCTCTAACAAATTAATCATCTAGAGAACTTTTAGACAGAAATAATTCATTCTTTTCATATAAAATCTTATCATGCCTAAACATTTCTCCAAAGACCATTTCTTCACAAACATCAACATTGGAAATAAAATTAACTTGTAAAGGAGTAACAAAATCTTGTGAAGAGGTAGCACTATCAAAATTAACTATATACAAATTGTCAAGGCACTCAAAACTCATCAATTCTATATGCAAATAATCCTTAGGCCTAAAATTCAGTGATTCATCACGAAAAGTAAGGAAAATAGTATACCTTTAAGCCAAAGCATTATCCACCTTATTACTTTTACCTTGCATACATTGGATAACACATGGATATGCTTCATGAAATTCTTCCTTCTTTGTATGTTTTTTAATCACATGATCTTCATAAGTTCGAGTTGAATTTCCAAGATTGGAGTCTATATGATGTTCTCTACTCTTCAAAGGTAGCACTTCTTTGGAGCTTTCTCTTGAAGGTGCATGTTGATATTTCTGTAATAGGAAATCAACAGCATCTAGAAAAACAAATTCAACTTGGTAAGTATTTTCATAAGCCTCTTTATACAATATTGGTCTAGAAATACATAAGGCATTCCTCGCAACAATTGTTTTTGAAAAAAACACTTAACTTTTCTTTTCTTTATTTTAATGGCTCTCCTCTCTCATATTTTCTCTCTTCTTTTTCAGAAGTAGTCAATTTGCTTTCACTCACTCTCTTGTTTTTTTAATATCTTTCTCATTCTGGTCCATTCTCCTTTTCTTTTTATCTTCCTCTTCTCTCTAAAGGTCTAAGAGAGAACTTCTTTCTATCTTTGACAAGCTTATATTTATTAAGAGCACCATCATGAGTAACTTATCTATCAAATTGCCATGGTCTCCTAAGTAAATGATAGCAAGCATGCATGAGAACAACATTACAATGAACCTCATCATGGTACCTTCCAATAGAGAAAAAAACCAGCACTTGTTTATTCACTTTCAACTCCCCATTTTCATTCAATCATTGTAGCTTGTAAGGAGCAAGATGTTGTAGAGTGGGAAAATTTAGCTTCTCAACTAAGGTAATGCTAGCCACATTAGCATAACTAGCACTATTAATGATAACTTAGCAAACCTTTCCTTGGATGTTGCACCTTGCATGAAAAAGATTTTCTCTTTGATTCTCACTCTCCTCCTTTATTTGCATATTTAAGACTCTCCCACTCAGCAATACACCCTCATTAAGAAGATCTTTACTATTCACATTATCCTTATTGGATGAGGTAGCATGTTCTTTTTCACTTGTAGAATCCTATTCTCCATTATCTTTGATCACCACAAGCCTTTTGTTTGGATAACTATTAGCATTATATCCTCTTCCTAAGCATTTGAAACATTTCATGTTAGAATATTTTTTATTCTCCTTCACTTTGTTTTTACCCTTAGAATATTCATCTTTTGATTTTAAAAAAAAATTAGATTTGAACTTACTTTCACTTTCTTCCTTCTTGTCACTCTTCTTGTCCTAAGACTTCTATTGAGAGTTTGATTGTGAATTATATTTAGATAAGCTCTTTCTTTTAAGTTACATTTCCACTTTCATAGCCAAGTGTATCAACTCTTTCAAGCTTACATAGTGTTGTAACTCCACCACATTAGCAATGTCTCTGTTCAATCCATGGAGAAATCTAGCCATAGTTACTTCTTGACTTTCTTCCATATTGCCTCTAGTCATAGTGATTTCCATTTCCTTATAGTAATCTTCAACACTTTTAGCTCCTTGGATCAAACTTTGCAATTTTTGTTGTAAATCTCTTTGGTAAAAACTAAGGATGAATCTTCTTTTCATAACAAACTTCAAGTTTTTCCAAGTTGTAATGGGCCTTTCTCGCTCTCTCCTTATACCTATCATTAATTTATCCTACCAAGCAATGGCATAATAAAAAAAAAATCTATGATAGCAAGCTTCACCTTCTTTTCCTTTAAATAATTATGGCAATAAAAAATTAATTCCATCTTCTTTTGCCACTCAAAGTAAGCTTCCGAATCATTTCTTCCTTAGAATGATGGGATTTTCATCTTAATGCTGTGAAAATTGATATCTATTCTTGCTCTTTGCCTATCTCCTTCTCTTCTTACATGCATCTTTTCACCTTTTCTTCTCTCTACCTCATTTAATCTGTCTAATCTCTTACTTCCACCTTTAAAATTTTTAACACCTTCATCTTCCACACGCCTGTCATTTTATCTTCTTTCTCCTTCCATCCCTCTAATCCTTTCATTCATATTAGCAATTTGTGCATTCAATCCTTCAAAGTATTGAAACATAGCTCTCATAGTAAAATCTAAATTTTCAAGTTGGCACGTAAAGTTGTCACTTCCACCCATCATCCTTAATGTTTAAACCTGTAAGAAAGCTAAGATAAAAAAGAAAAGACCTCATAAAATCATACTTCTTACCTGATTTAATGGCACACACTCATATCTGCACTCTAATTTAGGCTTTTACCTTCAAATGAGCTCACACACTCTTGCCTTTTCCCATTCCTTTCTTTCTTTTCTTATGGTTCCTTTAAAACTAAGTAACATAACTAGTAAAAATCCAACAATTGTGGCTATCACTATCTCAAATTGAATGTCAACATAAAGTGATAACACAATAACATCATAGCAATATGGAATTAATAAAATTGGACTTCAAGAAGGGAAACGACAAAGGTTTTAATGACATAAAATAATGAAAAGGAATAATACAAAAAAATAAGAGATATTGATTTGATATTGATTTGAGAACTCAAGTAATTGAAAGAGAAAATGAATAATTAATTTTAAAATGAGAAGTTCAGGTGTGATTAGAGTATATCAAGAACCAACAATAACTAAAAGCAAATAACTTCTTCTCTTTTGATTTTGTTTCACTTTGTTTTCAACAATTCAACACTTTGTTTTTCTTGTCTCTTCTTTATAAGTTATCTTTTTTATTCACTAACTTGGCTTTTCTTCTTTGTTTCTTGCTTTTTTTTCTTATCACTTGTTTTTTGTTTTCTAACTCTTAACTACTTAGTATAATTCTTCATTTTGTTCTTACATTTTTTAACACAAAATCACCATGAAGCACTACATATGTTGATTACAAAATTTTTCACACAATTCAAACTTGGTGATCTTTGCTTTACTTTAATCAGTTATTATATTCAATTATAGCACTTTAATATTGTGCTATTAGAATATGGCAATTGGTTATTGCAAATTAAACTTCTTCGCTTTGAACTTTTAACAAATATGTTCAATGCACTTTTCATTCACTATACTAACATAAATATTTGGACCAAATTTTGCACTAAGCAATAGGAAGCAACACAAAAAATGAAGGTAACCAAGTATCAAAGCAAATTCAAACTTACAATTAATTTGGATAATTTATCAAACACATAAAAGGCAAAAATGAAGAGCAATTTAGAATTGACAGAAAATTGAATCAAAACACATGAATTTAACACAAACCAAATTAGAAATGCAATAGATGCAAGAAGCAAAATTAGAAAGGGTAGAAATGAAGAATTAGGATATATTTTATGCAAACAGTACTATAAATAGTGTATGAATAGTAAACATGAATAGTAACTAAAATTGAAAAGAAATTAAACTTAAAATTGGGAACCCTACTTTGAATACTAAATGATGTAAAATTGTGTTGGATCTCTCCCAAATCAAATACAATCATAAAGAAAGAAAAGGTATTCTTGCCATACTTCAAAAAAGAGGAAGTAATTGAAAGTAATAAAAGATATATTTGATGTCACAAAGGTTAAATGCCTTTTGATAAGTCTTCAAGTTCATACAAAAACTTAGAGAGAAAACCCTTATAAGCAATCAAATTATATTCATCTCAAAAGTCAAAATCTACTTAGAATAAGGAACAAGCCTCCTTATATGACTCTCTAAAAGCCTAATTGAAAAAAATAGGCTTAAATGACACCAACTAGGCCCAAAATGCTCTAAAATGATGCAATGCAAAATAAACACAAATTAAAAATTCAAATGTTATATTAAAGCCCAAAACACCAAATAATAGAAAAATAAGATAAGGTGATGCCAATTAGGACTATGACTGATGTAGCAATGATGTGACACTATCTCTATAATGATGTGGCAGTGACATAGCTTATGACTGATGTGGCGTTAATGTGGTTTCACCTCCTTGATGATATGGTTGTGATGTGGCACCAAGTTAGTGATAATGTAGCATAATTTAAATGCACTTGAACAATCTTCTCCAAGCTTACTTCCTTATGATTGACCTCCTTTAAAATCACATTACTGTTGGCTAAATGTATATGCATTTCCAAGCTCTAGGCTCTCTTTTCAAGCATACAAGCTTTTTAAATTAACCATTAAAGGTTTTCTCTGATTCTCTTAATTAGTTCTTTGTGGTCGCTCCCTTAAAGATCACATCACATATAAGTTCCTACCTGATCACTATTATGAAAATAACTTTATCCAGTTGTAGAATATTTATTAAAAATCTCTATATATGGAATAATACACTAAGAAGTTTGAGAAATTGATGATGGAATATGATATTTAAGAGAAGTAAGAACAAATTATAACATGTTATCATGAAAGACTAAACTCTAAAATTGACTAATTAGTCCAACTCTAATAATACTAGATCCTAGATGATGTCATCCAACTAGTCATTCACATTAAAAAAATAACTTTCCAAAAGGCCCACATTCCAAACTTCCTCCTCAAGAAAGCCTACTACAAAAACTCAAATCACACGATCTAATACCTTAAACAAGACCTCACTAAATCCAAACTACCTAAATGCTTTAAATACCAAGGATATGGCCATATTGCATCAGATTATCTAAATTGAAAAGTCATTACTATCTTGAAGGAGAAATCCAATAAGTATCAAAAGAAGAAGAAATCTAGTAGAATCAAGAATTTAGCAAACCACCAATATTTGATGAAGAACTTAACCCTGTTAATTATGGAAAATCATGGTGATTAGACAAAGCTTACACATTGTAGCCAAAAAGGAAGAACCTTGGCTAAGGTAAAACATTTTTCATAGTTAATGCACAACCTAAGGCAAAATTTATGATGTCACCATAGATAGAAAAAGTTACGAGAATCTTGTATCAAGATACATGATAGAAAAGGTCAAATTACCTACCTAGAAGCATTCGCACCCTTACAAGTTATAGTGGTTTAACAAAAATAATGAGGTAAAAGTTATGGAACACTACCTTGTTTCTTTTTCAATTGACAAAAAGTACTAAGATGACATATAATGTGATATCATTCCGATGGAAGCTTTTCACCTCCTCTTAGGAAGACCTTGGTAGTAAACTATCATGTTATATATGATAGTTATACAAATATCTATTCTTTTGAAAAAGATATAATAAAGATCAAGTTAACCTTATTACGACCAAAAGAATTCAATCAAGCTATATATAAAGCCAAGCCATTAGTATCCTTAATATCTAAGGATAAAAGTCTAAATGCTATAGTAGATGCTCTTAATATAATTTCATTATTCAATTGAAAGTTCTCTCTTTTTTCTTTTTCCCTAATTGGCTATTGAGCCATTTTTGTTTGTAGCTGAATAGTGGAAACTTGGACAATTATTACTAGTGAAGTTGATCCTAGCTAAATAATTTTCTAGTTAAAATATATAAATAAGTTAAGATTGTTTTTGTCATATAACATAACAGATTCTTTGCACTATTTTCACTTTAAGCATTATAGAATTCACATAAAAAAGGTCAATATGCCATAATGTTCCAAAAATAGAATTTTTTTACTTTTCTCTTTTTTTATTATGTCAAACATTTCCTCAAGCAAAGAATTCAAAAATGCACTAACGATATAAAGTGGCCAAACAAGTTAATTAATAATCTTTTCTTGAAAATTAAGTTTAGGATTTTAACAAGAATTCAAAGATCTATTAAGAATGGAATACATATTATATATACAATAGCTAGAAACATAGTTGGTTCTCATTCAAAATTAACCACTTAGTTTCTGTGTTAGAGAAAGAATGGGGAAATAGATAAAGATTGAGATGGAAGTCTATTTGTTTGATAAGAAAATGGAAACACCTTAAAAAGTCCTTATATGCAAAGATTGGAAGGTTTTCAAGAAATTCTTCATGGATGAAGGCTACAAAGCTTTAATGGAAACCTTTGACTTAGCTCAAAACACTATTATCTAAGTTGCCACTTGCTTCAATAATCTACATCACCTTATAGAATTGTTGGAAATGCTTTGCATTAAAGAGGAGGAATGCTAACTAATGCAATATTCTTCATGAAGTTATCTTATGCAGAAATGTAAAGGTGGTGAATGTCATTATAAAGTATAAGAAAGAACTATCGACCCCACTAGATGAAGAAATTGACAAATCCAAAGAGAGGAACTGGCCTTTGGTTGAGTTGAAGAATGATATTAGCAAAACACCACTTTATAAGGTAGTGAAAAGGGGGAAGCTAAAGATGGTAAAGCATATAGCACAGCATATTGTCATAAGCTAGAAGTTATGACACTTTGACAAGCAAATATGCTCTATTTAAGGCAAGACTTAGTGATAAAATCAAGCATATTGTAAAGGTCTTGTGGCAAAATTTTGATATGAATCTAACTTGTGTACTATTTTTGTTGGCTTTCCCAATTTTTAGGATATTTTGGTAATTTTAGCATGGTTTGAGAATTTGAAGGAGTTTGAAAAGCTTGTATTTATAATCTTTATATTTTTATTTTTTTACTGGTGTGATTTAATGTTAATCAGACATCTAGAGCACTATAAAAAGGGCTTATAATAGCTTGAAAAAAGTATATATACTTGTGCCAGGTGGATTTTTATTTAAAATGCTCTTTAAATGGATGAAATGTTAGAAAGGTCCTATAAAACACCTTGGCACTGAGTTATGAATTTAAGTGTGATGGCTTGTAGTCATCCCTACATACTTAAAACTATGGAATAAGGCATATACCAAGCAAACAAAGTGTCTACTCCTTATTTAATTTATCCTTTTAGGCCCTTTATACTCGAGGCTCAATATGTAAAATGATCTTGCAAATTGGTATATGCAAGTGCTTCAATGACATTCAATTGTAACTTATAGACATATGGTACATGGGATTTTATTATATGGATAGAAAATCTTTGATGTCCTACTATCTTTTCCAAATGTCCCATAAGAGAGTTTTAATGAGAAGGTTAGCATATTTATCAAGAGTGGCAAGCATACATCACATGGTTTCAGTTAAAAAGATAATAGCCAATGACATTGGTATCAAAACTTGATTTATGCTAAAAAGCCAAGATTGGGTAGACTATAATTGGTTTAAATGCAGCTTGTGTAATACTATATGAAGGATATATGAAGCTATCACTCTTAAACTCAAAGGAGTCATTACTAAATGGCATAAGAGATTGGATCGGCTTGAGAAGCTAGTGTATGGAAGAATAATACATTTAAGTGACCATTGATTGTTACATCAGAAGCAAGCTTTTATGCCAAAGGGCTATCTTGCTTGTGTGCATGAGACATCGATTATATGCTCATTCATAGTAAAAGGACCAAGGAATGCAAACCACCATCCAGAAAGATTAGTGAATTAACTACTAATCTAGTAGGATAAGCTTTGATCTTACTAGAAGGTTTAACCATTTTCAAAGGGATGTGGTGGAGCTAGAGAGTGAAGCTTTTAGTTGTATAGAAATGTATGACTATTATCAATAGACAAATCCTCAGGGATAGCATATCAAAGTAATGTGTTGAGCAGATTGCTCTAGAGAAAGTAGTCCAAAATTATGTTAAAGTAGTTTAGAAGAATAATTTATGTTACTCATAGGAGTATAACTGGAGGGCAAAGCAAAGATTCAATAGAATTGATACAATATGGATAATTTATCGGTTTGATAGAGAGTGCACAATCACCCACCTAATTCTTCGATGTAGTAAGCTAGGCTATATAATTGCTTTGTAGAGTGGCAATAATGACTCAAAGGAAAGGTAGAAGACTAGCACTACATAGTCACATTGTCAAAAGACTTTATGGCAATGACCTTGAGTTCATATTTGCTCATGCATAGGCAAAGTGAAACTTAAGCTAGAATGTGAGAGAACTCTATGTTCAACTCTATCAAGCCATTGATATGGAAGAACCATCAAATGGATGTACTCATGGAAATCAATGGAGGGTGCACTCAAGATAGGACTGCAAGAGCTTAAACATAGTTGGATGTTGCTTAAGAAAGGAGAGGTCATGAGGACCATGATACTAAAGTGCATCAACTCCAAATGGTACGCTGCAGTGGCTAATAAGAGGCTAAAAGATATTAATTCAAAGAGGATTAAAGAATCCAATTAAGTGTGAAAGTGGCATTATAAGTTTTATGAATTAACTAAAAGCAATACAAGCAGACTTATGAGCAAGGTTATGGGGCCTATATGTAGATCAAGCATAAGCTTTGGCTCTTGCACTAGTATAATAGGACATTAGGTGTAAGATACTTATTCATAGATAGTTCAAAGTGCTAAGCATTATCCATAAACTATAGTGTTAGCACACACTTTTGCCATGAAGGTGGCATTTGTGTAAACTATAAAGGTAGAAAACATACAATTATAAAAATAACTACTCGTCAAAGAAGTTATAAAGGTAATGAATTTGGGAGAACCAGTAGGAAAGCAATATTATAAGGTGTTATGATACTTTGAAAGAAGACTACGGAGGTAGCCTTTTAAAAAATTTGTAAAGGATGTATTTGACCAAGAGGATACTTGTTTAGTAGAGGGAATAACCCAACTTTGAGATAGGAAAACATTTATAACACTTCTTATTATTTTTGCATATGCCAAAACTTGTATAAAATACAAAATTATTATGAAATTATGTTAATGAAAGTACATTTTGGAATATATTAGTTTTGATATGTTTTTAGTAGGATATTTTTATTTGCTTAATTTAAAAAGGAATCTTAATATTTATATATTTAAAAAATAGTTAAACATTAGTGGTAATTAAAACCTTATTAAATTAAAAATAATTTTTATTATAAAATTGTAAGGGTTATAATCCTTATTAAATTAAAATTAACAAAATTTACAATTAATTAGTGATTGTTTTAAACTCTATTAAGTAAAATTTAAACTTTTTGCAATAAATCACTGATGGTTTGACCTATGCTAAGTTAAAGGTTAAAATTTTAAGATGATTTTGATCCCTACTAGTTAAAATTTTAAGAATCAATTAGCAATGGTTACAACCCTTGCTAAATTGAATTAAATAAAAAAAATTATCTCATTTAGTAATAATTATAACACTTGCCAAGTTAAAAGCAAAAATTAACTTTGTGATGGTTATGCCAGTGGTAAAAAAAACTATCATAAAAGTGTAATACAATGATCATTTCTATGATGATCAAGAAAACCACTGCTAACTACTTTGTAAGGGTTAAAGCCATCACCAAATGCACCATAAAATTATTGTGAATATAACCAAGTTTTTGCAACCTAGAATCTTTTAATTTTCTATCACTAATATCTAATTCTCACATTTCTCTAGATAACTCTTATATTTTTCTAAATGATTCTAATTAAGATATTATCTTTTCATATAGAAATCTATAATTTAATTGAATGACACTTTAGCTTTTTCTAGATTACCTTTAATTTTTCATCAAAAATCAATCTTTTTTTAGGTGTATCATATTCCATCTTTAAGTATAAATGATTATTTTTAATTTTTAATTAGTGAATAAGCGAGTTAAGGTCATCTTTATTACTCATGAGGATCATAATTCTGCAAAAGTTTTGGATAAACTTTGGATTCATGTATTAATTGAAACTAAAATCTATTTCATTGTACTCAGTAGCTTAATTTATCTTATTTTGATCTTAGTAATTGGATAATATCTTAAGACGAATTTTAGGGCTTAAATTTTCTATTTTAGACCTATTTAAGGTCTATCTTCTTTGTCCAACCCATGGAGCATGAATTTACCACATTTCTTTACTTAATTTTGATATAAACTCTCTAAAATCACAAAATTTGGTAGAAACATTTAGGAATATTTAGGAGGATTTAACCATAGTTGAACAATTTGAAGTTGGAGCATACCAAAACTTAAAGTACTTGCAAGGTGTGAATAGATAATTAACTTGCAATTACGTTATATTTTGGATTGAAATAATTCTAGTCTAAATAGTAATTTCAAGTAATGCAATTATTTGTGTTTAACATTACTTTTTTATGCTAATTTTGAGATTATTCATGTTCTAAAACTCTTATCCATATTAGTTATTAAACTTGCATAGATATGTTGTTTGTAGAGTTTCATTTGGTTGATAAATTATTTTAAGGTATGTATAAGTTTATTAGTAAAGGTATCCAATAGTGTGTTGAGTATAATGGAATATTATATTTCAATTTTATTAAAATTATGAATGTTTGAATAGCTTTAATAAAACAATTGTAAATTTGTCTTTTTATCTCATTGTTTATATAAGAAAATTGAATCCTTGATGGATTTCTTTTGAAAATCTCGATTGCAATTGGAAATTTGAATATCATGATTATTGGGGAAGGTAAAGGAAAGGATTATTGTATGGAGGGATAAACCCTTTGTTTGGCACATTAAAAAATAGATTTCATTTCATTTCATTTTTAAATGATTTCTTTTGTTTGGGATAAATTATATAAAATGTTATTTCATTTCACTTTGAAATGAATTTTTTTTATTTGGAACTTTATTAAAGTTTGTGGAATTCATTTCAAATATTTATATTTACAATATTATCCTTAAGAGTGAGAGAGAGAAAATTCAAAAAGAGAAAGATAACTACTAATAACTTGAAAAATTAATGGCAAAACTATCCAATGAAAATATTACATTTGAAATGAAATGAATTCCTATCAAATCCTATCCAATTTCATGAGATTTCAAAATAGCAATAATGTAAATAAAATAAGATTTTAAAATGAAATCAAATATAAAAAATTTAAATCCAAACATGATTTTTTAATAGAATTCATTTCAAAAAATAACTTTTGGAAGGATAAAGTGTGAATCATTGGTGGAGGGATATAGAAAAACATGATACTATTAAGTGTATGATGATATTACTACGTGATAATTGTTATTGTTAATTGTCTAAAGAAAATTGCCATGGATCCTATTCATAACCATTGAAGTTACTCATTTATCATTTTATAAGCATGGGTTATTTGTTAATTTAGTTTTCTTTTTCATTTTCTAGTTTTATTTTCAAATTATGCTTAAATAAAATATATGACATTCTCAATTATTTAATTGCATATGTAGGTGAAGATATCTGAAATCTTAAGAATATCTTTAGTAAAAAAGATAAAATTACCTTAATTTATAATCATGTGTTTTGCAAGGGTTGTTTTGCTAAAACCTTATTAATACCTATCATTTTCAATTAAAAAAAAAGAAGAAGAAGAAAATCTTACTAATGCTATCAATTATAATAATGTTGTCTAATTTAAGAAAAAAGGCTAGTCTAAGAAATAAGAAGATAGGTGTGTTGCAGCCACTAATAGAGCACTTTGCTCAACATCATTCTAGATTGCTTGGAGAATGGATGCATTTGTATGCCTAAATTGATTAATAAGTAATTTTATTCTTACTTTCTAATTTTGATTACTTTTGAAAACTTTGTACTTATACTATTTTTCATTTTTTTAAAATATCAAGAATTAGATGTTGGATTGGACTACTTAACTATAACCGTAGGTTGGTTTTACCTCTAGTAAGTCAACGGTAGGCCTAATGTAGATTGATAAGCTTGCCATTGTTTACAAGGTGTTGGGCACTCATCGATGGTACATAAAGGTGTATTATCTAATAATAATAACAAATTATTTTAAAAAAAGTGTTAATAAAAAAAGTATGTCTTTTGAATGTGAAGTTATAATTTTTTAGAAGAAAATTCATGAGTTTTTAAATAGAAAATTTTTCTATTTTCAAAATTTAACAATTCTCTATTTACGGGATTTTTCATGAAAAGGTATTCACAACTCTATAAATAAAAATTATTATTTTCTCTTTTTACTAGAAGATAAGTGTGCCTTCTTCTAAAATTCCTATTAGGTTAATATTGATTATAAGAATAAAAGAATTATAATTTTCTACTCTTGGTTAGGTATTATATCTTAGGGTAAAATTTTTGTGAAGTCATATATAATTAAGTGAAGAAATTATTATCTTCAAAATACTTTCTTGAAAGTGTCTTACCTAACAATTTCATTCTTCTAAAATTTTTGATCTGTTTATTTTTCTTTCTAAATATCTCTAATGGAAAAGGGTTGGCCATGTTCTTTGAAAGACTTCCTATAGCACCCCTGATAGCAACTTATTGATGGCAATTTATTCTCCAATGCAATAGCAAGATGCATCATGGCCCTAGGAAATGCAGCATTAATACATTGTTTAGAGTTAGTAGCACAAAGACTATTAGTACCATAGGTTGTAGTAAACTGAGCAACAACTCCAATACCTATTTAAGTAGTGAAATTAGGGTACACTCAACTCTATTGCCTCCTATTCCTCTCACTTACAGTTTTTCCCCCATCATTGCCTACTAAATTTGCTCCACATTAGATGATCTTTAGATTTTATATACTTAACTTTTTTATTTGTAAATTATGTTCTAATATACAAACATCATAGGATTATATTACCATATACCATTCACTATTTTACTTCATATATTTCTTTACAAACAATGTGTGGGAATAATATTTACTATTAAATCACCAAAGAATATGGAATTAATTAATAATTATACAAATTTAATAATTTTTAGAAATTAAAAAAATCTATTCAAGCAACACTTGTTGTTAGTATAGGTTGTGGTATTTTTCTTAATTTATTAAAAAAAATTGTTTACACCAATGACATATCTCATCGATATAAGTTGGGCCATGTCAACAAATGATATGCAACACCCCATTGTCGTCAATATAATGGTGCTACCATGTTACACATATGTAACCCACTAGCAGCAACTTAAACAATACTTGTTATCGGTATAGGGTTCTTTATTGTAATGACAATCACCATCACCTATTATGATTGATCATCATTGATTACCACCCACTATTATTAACTACCATTTGCTTCCTCCACCACACATTGTTGAGTATCACCTAATGTCAAAAATCATTGTAATCCACCATCATTTATTGTCAAGAATCATCGGCTGCCAAACATTACCACCACCATTATCTATCATTGTACTATCAATCATTAATCACTACTATTGATTATCGTTGTCATTGAGAACCTCAAACTATCATTTAATGCCATTGATCATTTAATTTTTGATAAGAATATTTTTCCTAATCTAAGAATAATTTTATAATTATTCAAATTAATTAAAATATAATATTAACATTCTTATGAATATTTCTAATTAAACTAAATATGGTAATATCACATTTTTCATCAATTAAATTTTTAAGAATTACATTTTTTAAAATATTAAAATTTTTTAGAATATATAATTTTATGAACCAAACGCTAAAAGTAAGACAACACTATTTATAATTATAATTGAATTCGATCAGTTTCCTAAAAACAGAAATCTAAGGGTGATCTCGTGCTACAAATAAATCATCAATTCTTGAATATCGTGAATCATAGATATGAATTCTTTCTTAAATATCTACGCTCTTTCGTGCCTTAAGGTTTAGTTTCATATTCCTTAAAATGTCGTTTGACATGGTAAGCTCAAGAGTTGTAGTTTATTTCATTAAATTAATTTTTTTGTATTTATAAAATAACTAGTTAGTCATCTATGTATTACAAAGATAAATATTTATTTCAATAATATAATATTATAACTATATGTTAATTATTTACAAAGAAGATTAGATAAAAAAATTAATATACAAAGTCTAAAAAATATATTATAAAATAAAATATTATAATTTTATTATATATATAATTAAATAATTAAAATTAATATTATAATATAATAAAAGATTGAACTTATAAATTTTTTCATATACATTAGATCATTTAAAATAAATCTAAAAATTTTTCTTACCTCTGAATATTCATAAGTTATACCAAAGTTAAATTGCACCAAATTATTCCAAATATGTGCTACAATTTTTTTTAAAAAAACAATTCATTCATACTTCTATGATTCTAGATCATAAGCTTGTAAATAGATAATAATTTTATTTGATAGAAAAAAATTCTGAAATATAAGTATTCTATAAATAATAACAATTACAGAACATTTAGAGAAAATCTATGAAAAACAAAAATGAAAAAACCTAACGTAAAATGGAGGAAAAAAATTAGGAATATTTTGAAAAAAAAACCTTTGAAAAATATTTGAAAGAGTAAAATGTTTGTGGAAGAAGAAAGTTAAAAAACAAGTATTTGAAAAAATAAAAATTGGAAGAAATTTAAGGAAAGAAAAAAGTCATCTCTTTTCTCATTTAGCTTAATATTGAAGTAAATAATTGATTTTGAATTTATTTAACCAAAAAGATTGATTTTAAATTCAAATATCATATTAATTAGATATCATTTTTAAAGATAATTATCATTATTAATATTAATATTTAATAACATAATCCATGATAAGAATAGATTTTCTTTGTAATGACAATAAATTTTTCATTTACTATATTAGTGTAAAATAAACTTTTAAAATAATAATTTTATATTATAGGTATGTCATTAAATATAATTCACAAATTACTACCTACTTGTTGACTAAAGTTCATTACTTTAATATCAAATATTTTTCATCTTTTAATTCATATGAAAGAAAGGAATAGCTTTTGACAAAAAAACACCGATAAGGAACTCATATTTAAGTGTTTTTTTTTAAAGTTGCATTATAATAAAAATTAAAAAAAAGTTCCTTCTAAAATTAAAAAAAAAAACTCTATATGGATACACAATAATATCATGGATCACTATTTTCTTAAAAACCATGGCGAATTATATTTATGAAGCCATAAATTTATAAAAAAAATAGCAAAATTAAAAATTTTGATATAATTATAAATATAAAATAGTTTAATTGAAGTTTGAGAAAAATATGTTAAGAACATAGAAGAGAAAAAAAGATTAGGAAAACAACATAAATATTTAGGAAAATATTACCAAAAAAAGCAATTAATTAGATTATGAAATGAAGGAAATAAATCTACAATTATCATAGTGAGAATCCATCAAAGATAAACCATTATGCTATTTAGTGAAAAATGTTATGGAATAACGAACTTAAACTTTCTTAAAGAGAAAATAATGTTGACAAAAAATAAACTTGATACTAGATTTGAATTTTCTCCGATGGTTACCAGTAAGGTTGTTCATTTATATATTCAGGCATGGAGGTTTTATCAAATATATATATGAAAAGAAAAAGCATTGTAAGTGAAAATTTATAAATTTTAAATTGGATCTGAAATGATATAAATATAAGAATAAAAAGATTTCTATTTAAAACAAATGAAGATAAAAAAAATAAAAAATTTTCAAATTAAATTAGATGAAGATAGAGATAAAATAACTTTCAATTTTTAAAATAAAAAAATGTTGTTAAGTTCATTTGCAAATTTGTTGAGTTTAGTTACAAATTTGTTAAAATTTTAAGAAATAGCAATTCACATGGCATTTCTATTTCTTCTATAATTTCCTCTAAAATGCATAATTGTCTTTTTCTATTAAAAAATGTATGAAATAATCAAATAATTTATCTAATGAAATAAATCATATAAAAAAGCATGCTTTTGTAGTTTTTATGCATAGAAAATCCAGCAAATTAATAAGAATGAATTAAGTTACAAATCTTTTTTTAAAAAATAGAAACCAAATCAAATAAAGTATTCATAACAAAAAAATAAAAAATTAAATTAGAACAATAATAGTATAAAAAAAGAAGTAAAAGAAATTATAAAAAAGAATTTATATGGGTGGAGCATAATTCCGAGTAACTACAAAAAGTTTAAAAGAAAAAACGATAGTAAGGTATAAAAAGAAAAAAAAATAAAAATAAGTGTAATTTGAAGAGCTTTTTTATAAGCTTTTTATGAGATTGGAATAATTTGGTATTTATGAACTTTGGTGATAAATAAAAAATATATAGAAAGTAATTCAAATTCAAATTTTTATTAAAAATTAATTTAATATTAAAAGAGAAATAGAGAAAAAAATGGTAAATTAACACATGACAAATTATAAGAATGACACTTGTCATATGAGGTAGGAAATATTACAACTAATATATACTATAAAGATTTTATTAATGCCTTTATATAAAGGATTTAAATTTGAATCAATATTGGTATAAACTAATTTTATACTATTATCCATTCATGTGTTGTCATCTCATTAAAAAATTATTAAAATTATTTTATTATTGATTAAAATTTTAATTAATATTTTTTAATAAAATATTATTTTTTTATTCATTGATTGTATAAAAAACTTTACAAGCTCATAAGGCGTTATCTTTGTTTCTTCAGAAACCAAATTTCATCAGGAAAATTATTTTCATTCCCCCTTGAATTTATTTATATATTTATTTATTATATTATTTTTTTATTTGTTTCGGGTTTGCTTTAATATTATTTAAAAGAGAAATGGGTCCCTAGTTATACAAGAGTTTCACAATGCTTTAACAAATTAGTGCTCTGAATATATCCACCGCTTTGCATTTTAAGTTATAGCCATTTCACTTCAAAAAAAAATTATGAAATTCATGAGAGAACCGAACAGCAAGACAGCATTTTGAGATAGATATGCAGAAACGCTCAATGAAGCTCAAGATTGGATAAAGAAGACTGCTCAGTCCTGCGCCGCGATTGCTGTTCTCGTAGCCACCGTTGTTTTCGCCACGGTTTACACCATTTCAGGTGGTACCTTTAAGCAAATTTTGATACAAAATTTTATGAAATGATAATAAAAAAATTCAAAAATTAAAATGACCTGAATAATTTTCCTAGACAAATTTTAGGGGTCATGTCCGCTTTAATCCTTTTGAGCTCTGCTACTGCGTGTCTGTTTTTTCTATTTCTAGTTTCCATCGACATGTAAGGAAAAAATGAATAACGAGTAAACATTATTATTTTCGATTAGAATGTAATTTTCTTCTAATTTTATGCACCATATTTAATATGCATAATTCAAAAGAAAATAAAATAGAATCTTCGAACAAATAACCTTCATAATAATATAATAGAAATCATACCTACATTTGATTAGGAGAAAAGTTATACTTACAAACTATACAAATTTGAGCATATAAAATAATATATGTTGTTAATTGGAAAAAACAGATCACGTTTACAAACACCATCACTACAAAAACCAATTATAGTATGAATGACACCTAAGTTTGAAAAAGGAAAAGAAGTTTAAATGCAAAGAGTGATACATACCCTCTAAAAAATATTGAATGTAACTTAAATAAAAAACTTTCAGCAACTTCACAAGATTCATAGAATACAAATAATACATGAAATAATTGTGATAAGAAAAGTACTAAACTAAATTTATAGGTCACATTGTTTTATCAGCAATGTTATATGTAATAAAAATAAGATTGGAAATTGAATTTTGAATACAAATTAAAAATTATTATTAAATATAAAATAGTGAGATAAATTTATAAAAATCAATCTAATGGATATAAAAAATTTAAAATTAAATTTCAAATCTTATTTTTTATAGTTGTTTTATTAAGTTGTCAACTACTTATGAAAAGATTGATCTGATGTTGAAATTAAAAGGACAAAAAAAAAAACATATGTAATATAACAATCATATTTTCAATTACATTATAACCGAGGAATTCTAATTATCTTGTGAACTTAGTTATAATTACCCCTCAACAGAAACAAAAGCTCTGCGAAAATAACTTTGAGTCACTTCTAAAAGAAAATGACATTAAGAATATGTTAAAAAGAATGAATTTTATTGTTTAAAATAAAGACTAAAATCTATTTTGGTCTTTGTAAAATTATTTTTTAACAATTTCATTCCTAACTAAAAATTTATATCAATTAAACATGGCAATTCTGACTTATATTTATTTATCTATTCATATCCATTCTTATTTTAACTCATCTATATTCATTCATTTTAACTTTAGAATAATCATTTATCCATTTATATTTATAGAAAGTAGTCTTCTGCATTATATAAACTAATATTGCAAAATAAAAAAATATTATAATAAAATATCTTCAAAAATTTAATATCATTTAAGTATTTTTAAAATTAATTATATGAAATGAAATATTATAATATTTTTATATATGTGAAGATGTCAATTTCTTTTATAAAAAAATAAAATTAAGTCCAATCATTTGTACTAAAATTCATATAATTTATTGTTTTACTATTAAAACTTAAAAAAAACCTCAAAATTACTTCTTTTAGTTTTTAAATAAAAAATCTTACAATATTACATGTAGCATATAATGTACCTTATAGCTATATGTTAGATCCTTGTCTATACTATACAAATATTAACACATTAGTAACATCATTTTAATTTGCAAAGTATTATTTTTCAAGTAATACTTTGCAAATTAAAATATGATTGTTGATATATATATATCTATGTATGCAATTTTAAAAGTGCAATTTATCATTGTAAAAGAATTCATATAATTTATAATTTCACATTTTTTAATTTTATTATAATGTCTATTTTGAATTAAATAAGTTTTATTTAATGTATATTAATAAAAATAAAGAATAAAAATTTTAATAACATAAGTCTATTTTGAAATAATAGCAATAAATATAAAATAGTAGTAAAAAATAATATCAATAAAAATGATAGAATATCAAATAATAATTTGATGAGTAAATGAATGGATTAGGTTTACCATATATCCAAAGGTGATGATATCCAAGAATTATCGGTTATTTATGACATATTTAAAATTTTATATTAAATTTTAAATAGATAAATTAATTCATAATGATCCATCCACTTTTGATTGAATCTATATCCATCCTAACCCATCAATTTGTCACCTCTAATATCAACTTGAATTATATAAAATTAAAAATTTTCAAATTCTAATCTTTCTATATAGTAACTTAGTATTTTATTGTATGTAAGGATTGACTAAAATTTGAAAATTTTTAATCTTACAAAAATTAAATTAATACAACTTTTAATCAAATATTAAGTTGATAAAAGTTCAATTTTATTGGGATCAAAAAAAAATTTTAGTCTAAAATAATAGTAATGAATGATGACAATTACTTTTAAGCATCAATGATGTAACTTTAATATTATCCGTTGCTAATTATCTCAACTAGGATAGTGAGTATCACTCCACCCTTATACCAAGTAAATTTTGTGACGAAAAATAATTTTCAAAAACATAGAAGGCCAAATAATTTATATAATTTTTTTTAAAAAATTATTTTAGGAATTCATGTACCCTCTGATTCTTTTGAGGTCCGCACTACTGTCGTTCTTGTATTTCTTACTTCTGGCATCCACGAGACATGTAAAAGTAAAGTCAACCAGGAGTGAATTTAGAAATTTAGGTCATATTCACGTTATAAGAAAAAATGCATGTGCGCTTTTGGGGTATAATCAGAACCCATAACAAGAATAAATTATTATTATTATTTGATAATCAGTGATTCGTTTACAGCCACGATGTATAGATCATAAGGTCAGAGAACAATTAGGGCAGAATTTCAAGCCCTCCAGGACAAATTAACACGCAGAGACAATAATTAAAGGGGATCAACTCGTCGATAATATTTTGATTATGCTGATTCGCTGAAAGCATCGATTGAAGCTTTTGCCACAGCGACCCATTGATAGTTTCTGAGGAGAACTGCATTCCTATGTTTATACTGTTACATTAATTAACTTAAGCTTTAGAACCGAAGTAGTCATTTTTAAATAATAGAAAATAACATAAGACAAAATAGGAATTATTATTAACCATCATAATTTTATTTTCTAAATAAAAAAATCAAATAAAATATTTAATGCAAATAAATAAGATTGGCAATTGGGAGACTATGGGTAGGGACTAAGATCTCCATACCAGTTCTTATTCTAAATTATTCTTCGCTTCCCCCATCTCCATACCTGCCCTATTTCAAGACTCATTACCATCCCTATTAAATATCTAAGTTCCCGGACTCATCCCTATCTTTTCATATTATTTGAATGATGCATATTTATTTATATTCTATTATCATTTTTTAATAAAAATTAAAGATATCTAGTTAATTTTATCCTATTTATTGAATTATAATTTATATATATCTTATTGTATTTACTGTATTAATTTATATCTTATTAATTTTTTAATAAAATAATAGTTAAGTGTAAATTCTAATAATACTAATACAATTAAGAATAATCGAAATTCTTTTATTGAAGTTTATCTTTAAAAATTATTTATATTTAAATTAACAAATCATATACATATATTATGTTTTTTATTTTATTATCCATCAAGTTTATATAAAAATATAATATAAATTACAACATATTATTTAATTATATTGTATAATATGGGTATGGGAAGGGTTGGGTAACATAGCTCCCATATACCGATACTTGCAAATGATAAAATTTTCATAAAAATTGTCTTATCCATACTCATATTTATTTTAAAGGTCCTACACCTATATCCAAATGGGCAAAATTTGAATGTACCTATTGGATATCAAGTTATCATCCCGACATATAAAGGAGGCCTTCGTAATTATATATAGCAGTAAAATATTCATGCTTAAATTATCGTAAAAATAACCTTAAATATAACAATAGAAAAACTTCATAAATTACCTTAATATTTAATTATCATCAGTATAATTTTCTGGTTGAGGCCAAAAAATAATAATAATTGGACGGAACCCAAAAAAGTTAAATACCATAAGATAAGACATTGACATATAATTATGCCAAAAGTATCAATCATCATAAACTTCATTGATGATCTGAACAAAGGTTAAACAAGATATTCATCTATTCAAATAATTCGCTACTAGTATCACGCTACATTTATAAGTAACATTAATATTATAATCCCTTAAATATAAATTACTGTCGTAAGTTTATATTCTAACTTTAACAGGAATTTAATAAAAGCATAACATTCATAAAATAATTCGTAATTCATACATTAGGAATATAAAATTTCGATATAACAGTACAAACATAATCCATAAAATATTACATTCTCATAAATCATTCAATAATAGACATAATATAAATATTATATGCATTCACCATATTATTAACCAGGTACATCATATATTTAAAGGAAAAATATATATCACCTAAACCCTAAACGCTAGATCATTCAATAATAGACATAATATAAATATTATATGCATTCACCATATTATTAACCAGGTGCATCATATATTTAAAGGAAACAAATATATCACGTAAAACATCATAAAATTCTCATCAATTCAAAATAAATAGATAGTAAATAAAAATGACCAAATCAACGTTTACGTAAAGAAATAGTTCATAACTATTAATTTGGCACTCTAAAAACACTAGTGACATGATCAAAATAAAAAGTGTGCGTGAGTCTATAAATTAGAGAACCATGAATTAAAGCATCGTGTCATTAGGATAAGCATTAAGTGTCGTAAATAGTATCACATTGGCCAACTTATCTTACTCTGCATAATCATCTGAACAAAGTTTTACTCATTCAAATTTAATTTCATAAATCATAATCAATGCTTGAGACTAATAGCCATTATCATGTGAATTTAATATTTTTATTTCATGGTGACTTTCTTCTAGATCCATCTCGGTAACGATGATTAATGAAGCTCTTCATATCATAATCCTAATATTTTCTCTTATAATCAGAGGTATCGTAAATAAAATAACATTATACCATAATGTGGTGGGAAGGCATGAAGAAAATTCATTGTCAACAAAAACATAGAGGAAGATTTTACTTTGATCATTCAAAATAGATATGTAATCTCAATTCTAATCTTTTTTAAATATTATTAATTTAAAAACACAAAGTCATATCATATGTAACTTGTTCTTATTTTATACATAAAATTTAATA
The DNA here is from genome assembly GCA_020226215.1 of Sindora glabra. Classification (NCBI taxonomy): domain Eukaryota; kingdom Viridiplantae; phylum Streptophyta; class Magnoliopsida; order Fabales; family Fabaceae; genus Sindora; species Sindora glabra. Next base: position 12,555,212 of record CM035226.1, on the reverse strand, counting down.
TACATAATTCTAAACAAATTAAAATTGAGTATTTGAATAAATAATCTTCACAGTAGCATAATAGAGATCATACCTGATCAAACCTCAGTTTAATGAGGAGAAAAGTCGTATGTAAAAACTTGCACATTTGAGCATATCAAACGATATATATATATATATATCGTTAATTGGAATAAAGATCTGGTTAACAAAGAAACCCCACACACCATCACTATAGAAACCAATTGCAACACGAACAACACCTGAGTTTGAACAAGGAAGATAAATCTGCTTGGATGCAAAGAAATGTATAAAGTCTTCAAAAAATATCTTAATGTCATTTGAAGTAAAATGTCCCGGCAACTTCATAGATTACTTTGAATACATTAGTAGTGTATGAATTAATTGTGATAAGCAAACTAAATTTACGGACTACATTATCAAGTTATTGTCTGCTTATGAAAGGATGGATCTGATCTTGAAATTAAAAATACAAAACCAAAAAATATGTAATATGATAATCATTTCTTTCAATTACATTATAACCGAGGAGTTATAATTATCTTTTGAACTAAGTTATAATTATCCCTCAACAACCAAAAGCCCTGCGAAAATAACCAAGTCACTTTTAAAAGAAAATGTGTCATTAAAAATATGTTAAAGAAACAACGAATTTTATTGGTTAAAATATTAATAAGAATGATGGCAGTTTTTTTTTTAACGGAATATCACTTTATTAAAATAATTGATGATACAATACATCAACCCAAAAGAAATATGATATCCTGGATTATAAAATTATCCAGAGCAGGATGAGTGGGGAAAATCGATCTGTTCCAGACCTACTAGTTTGTATCACCCATTTAGCGGCTACATATGTTACAGTATTACATTCATGGGGACACCAAAGTAGAGTTATATTATCTATAACGGACAACAGATTTTTCACCTTTTCAAAAATTACATGAACTTTCCAAGTACAATCCGCAATATCCAAGAGTGATTCAAGTGCAATTATTGCCGTTTTCCACCTAAAAGGACTTCCCTAGGGAATTATTGGTGACTAAATTGGCCTTATGTATTGTTAGTAATTCTTCTGCTAAGGTTGAGGAACATTCATAGTTGTCATACCAAAAACCCATAATTAACTTCTCCCTCACCATAAAGCATCTACATTTATTTTTAGAAATTCCCTTTGGGGGTGGGGGTGGGGGGGGGGAGTGTTTCCAAATTGGGTTCGAGCACCCTAAATTAGAACCCATCTGTGTCCGGGTCGAGGGACCACTGTCATTGCTTCTGCTTCGCGTAGCTTCCAACTTGATACGACGCTATTCTTCTACGAATGCTCTTTCAATTTTGATTAGAAGAATTTCTAGGTCAACTGCTTTCGTCTCATAGAGACGCAGATTCCGGGGACTCCCAAATTTCTCGCATGGCAATGCCGACGAAAGTTAATAAGTCTTGCCGGAGCTCCTTATTTCGCACTATACCCAGCAAAAGTGAACCCCTCATCGGTGCTTCCATATGTTCAAATACGGTAGTTGAACGAAGCTCTCCAATACATATACTTTGTTGTTACAGCTAGATGAACCGTGTTAGGGGGCATGATTGCAGGATATGAATCTCAGTTTCGGGGGCTAATTTACACAGTAGGCAAAGCACAGATGAAGATCCCGCCAGAATTCCAATTCAGGAGAGTGTTGGAAGAACTCCACCGATGAATCGCCAAGACACAACTTTATATCACTGTTGAAGGAGATTGTTCCACAAGTAACTCCACATTCTGTCTAGAGATGATTGTACTAGCTTAGCTGTAAAAGAATGATAAGCTAATTTGACTGCGAAATTGCCGCTAGTATTTAAACCCCATACCAATGTCTCATTACATTTGTGCCTTACTTGTAACCTTAGAATATGGGTAGCCATTTTTAATGCAAGATAATGCCGGAATTAAATCCCTATTCCATCTGGTTGGGTTTTGCAGCATTAACTCTTCAACTTCAATGTCATAATTTACCATAACTCCAGACTTTAATTTTGGTACGAACCCTTGGCATTCTGGAACCGATGGATCCTTCATTACTCGAAGCTGAGTTCCTTCCACAATTAGTTAGCAAAGTCCTGAGTGAATAATCTCCTTTCCCCTCCTGAGTGGCATTCTAGTTGACCTTAAAATTCCGCAAGTGCACAGGTTAAGTCGAGTTATAGTATAAAAGATTATCATTCTCCACAGGGATTGTAGGTTGAGTACTAACTGAATCTCAAGTAAAATTATCTAGGCGGATCAATTGAGAATATGAATCAAGAATAAGTTGTAAAACAGAGCTTAGCTATCAAAATAAGGTTTGATTCAATGGAATAAAAGCATACTTAGCTTAAGGATCCCTTGTATATTTCATTATGGACTGAATATAATTCTCTAACTTGGTTTACTGTTAATTAAGATTGTTGGATTACCAAAATTAAGCTATACTTCATTGCAAGGCTACTGGCTACTAGCTACTAACCAAGAGATTAAGTGTCCAGAATTACTCTAGTAACCACTAATCTAGATTGCATTAACTCTGCTTAGAATCCATTCTTGGACATTACATCCTGTGCAAAAGAATTCAATCAGCTTAATTCCTAAGTCTAATTGATATTCCCAATGATCATGCAAGATTCGATTAATTAATTGGTCATTTCAACCTAGAATCAATTAATCCATAATACAAATCCAATATTTCGGATATATTGGCTTGTTCCAGATAAAACAGCATAATCAAATCATAATTCAACAGTAAATCAAGCTAGATTATATAAGATTCAGTTCCATAACTCCATGAACAAGTTCACCTAAGCCAAGCACAAAGGTTTAGTGTGAGAACATTACAAGATCAGAAGAAAACAAGAAAACAGAAAGGGAAGTCAAACAATCCATGAAGATCTACAAATTTCTTGGTTGATTCTTCAATTCCTTGCTTGATTCCATGTTAGAAGGCGCCTTTGGTGAGTTTGGGTCTCTCCTAGGGCTTCTCCCAGCAGCTCTCCTTGTTAATTCTCAGTTTCTCCCCCTCTCTCTGCAAGATCTTGCGCAAAACTTATATTTTTGATGTACACGGGGTACAACACGGCCCGTGTTGTACCCCGTGTTTCTCAGCGAAAGTTTGAGCAGCAAGAAACACGTTGTGCAACACGCCCCGTGTTCTCCTACGAACTGTTAAGCAATAATGTACACGGGGTATTACACGCCCCATGTTCTACCCGTGTTCTTCAACGAAGACTGATTAGCATATTACACGGGGTGTGACACCCCTCGTGTTCTTCAGAAGCGAATGGCAGTAAGATACGCGGGGTCCAACACGTCCTGTGTTAATCCCCGTGTTCTTCTCTGAGTAGCTCAGCGAAGCCTCGAAGCAGTCCAAAAAGAAACACGGCCATGAACACGGGGTTCCCATACCCCGTGTTCTTTGCTGAGTGAACAATCTTGCTTCAATGCTTCATGATTTAAATGGTTTTGCCTCTGGATTCTTTTCTAATGCTCATATATGTCATTTCATGACCTGAAAACAAAATATAGAGCATCTAAGTGTCCTTTTCAATCAATTTGCACAAAATACTAAGTAAATAAGTGGATGAAACACATAGAATTTAGGTGTATCTGTGCACTTATCAATTCCCCCACACTTGAATCTTGCTCGTCCTCAAGCAAGGAAGTAAGAGAATAAGAAAATCTACTCCAATTTTATTCACATCTTTTTCTTCTTTTCTTTCTTCTTCTTCTTTTTTTTTTTTATAATCAGGCAATCATTCAACAAATCAAAGATAAGGATCAAGTCATGCCAAGAAACTAAATGAAAATAAAGCAACTAAACAAGTCAATTCTCAGCATAGAAGCAAAAGAGAATAACCTCATAGGTAAAGTGTTTACTCTCACACTCAAAACAAGGCTTGTGTATACTCTCAAGTCAATCAACTCATGACTTAATGCTACTATATGCTTGCACAAACTCTAATCTCCACTACTATAATGTAAAATGCATGCAAATCAGAGGACTTTATTAGGGAAAAAGGGTGAGGATAGGGGGAAGGAACATCAAGGGGTGAAAAGTGATAGAACCCTGAGTTTGAAGGAAAAAGACACATTGGTCATGAATTTGACCATTGTCAAGTTCCATTACTTAGCTTGATAGCTTGCTTCCACCCTTGTTTCAACCTCCATTCTTCTCCTTTTGATTTTCATTATTTCATTCATCATCATTTTTTTATACCAATAAATCAGCAAATACAATATTTTTTATTTATTTATTTATTTATTTTTATGTTTTTTTTATTTTATTGATTCATAACAAGCTTTTCTTCCTTTTCGTCTTCCCAGATTATTTAATTGACACTATTTTTTATGGTGTTTCATTTTCTTCTTCTCTTCTCCTTTTTTTTTAACACAAAAGCTACAAACTAACTTATCCAACTAGCAACACTAAGTAAAGACCTCAAAAATAGCTAAACTTATAAAATATGTCTAAATCCCCTCAAACTCTAAGGTTCACGTTCACTTAGGTAGTGGTTTGGGATGTAAATGGTATGGCTAGGCTAGGAATGGGGGTCCAAAGCTCAAAGTGGCTGACTAGGGAAAAAGTTTTAGGGAAAATTAAAGAAAAGGATTCAAATAAGCCAAACAAGTAAAAAGGGTAAAGAAACATGGCCTCATCATTTTTGACATGCAAAATACATAAAATGTAGCCTCAAAAAGAGAAAATACAAGTTCTAGAGCACAAAGACAAGAGTGATGACATAATCCCTCAAGAAGAAAAATGAGCTTTAATTTCTAATGAGAAAATAGCTCATAAGGCTCAAATCTCACAAGGGTCAATTATGCTCATTACTCTTAGCTTCAAGCTTTAGATTTTCCTTATCAAGTTGCCAAATATTCATTAAAGAAACAAGGCATGAATCAATCACTTTATTCAATGAATTGCCTTACATTTATTTATTTATTTATTATTATTATTTATTTATTTTCATCATTTCATTTTTTTTATATATCATTGAAATTGGAGCAATTTTCAATACTCTAAATCATTCAAGCAAGTTTAAGTGCAAAGCATTGCAAAACACTGCTCCCCCACACTTAAAAGTGGACATTGTCCTCAATGTACAAAATAGTAAATGGGAAAAGAGACAGAAAACAATTGGGGAACTGAAACTTCCCTGACTTGCGGATTATGGTTGTCCAGTAAATCGCAGGGAGATCCAGAAGGAGAGATAAGGTAGGAGAGAGAGAGAGAGAACCGGTAATCTAAAAGAAAGAAAATACAATACTGGAAAAGAAATGCTGTTAGTTAATATAGATATTAACATCAAGAGTGCAAGAAAATAAAAGAGAAGAAAGTAATATAATAAAGAGTAAAACAAAGTGCATAGTCAATATATGTATAGACCAGATAAATGGGGATAGATATGAAGAATAAGTAAAAAGAAAAACAGAATGGCTAAATAAAAAGTGCAATAATCAATCTAAACTACTGGGTAGGGGGATCCGGGTCAGTAGGGGAGGAAGGGTGGAATAGGTGGAACAGGGGCTCCACCATGCCCTCTATGTGCCTGGAGCGCCTGTGCAAGTCATCATAGAGCCCCTCGATCCGCATCTGACGCTCGGATATCAGACGGAGCTCTGCCAAGATCTGCTGCTGGCCAGAGAGGATGTCTCTGAAATATGCCTCATGTGGAACTCTGCTCCCGATGGAAGAAGAATGACCAACATCAGGAGCTGTGTTATCGCCTGGAATATGCTGCTGCTGCTGCTCCTCTTAGGGCTACTGCTGCTGCTGCACTACCGGATGGATCCCCATGGCTATAAGAATGCCCTTTCGAAAGGGTGCCATGTGTGATACTATGGTCAGAGAACTATAAGGTCGGTCGAAGATTCCTAACCATCTGGCTAGTCGAGTGATGTATGGGCCAGCAACTATACTAGCAACTCTCCTATCCGTGGCTTGGATTGAGAAAAAATAGGCAAATGCTCCTCTAATGTGGATAGGCACCCTCTCAATCATGCTGTAGAGGAATAGAATATCAGAGGTGCTAACAACTCCATGACTGTGCCCCCGTCCACTCAGAGTATGACTGAAAATAGAGTGAAGGACTTTCCAGGAAACCCTCCTAAGGCTAGACGCCTTACTCTTGATGGGATCATATGTGTGTCCAGTGGCTATGTTGGTCCACACCCGCCACTCCTGGGTCCCGTGGGGCAGTCCGACCAGCATGTCCTGGTACTTCGGAGTAGTCACAAACTCCACAAAATAGAGTCCCAGGCGAACAGACAGCTGGGTCACACTCATAGAGTAAGCAACGCCTCCAAGCCTGAACTGAACTGTATCAGGTGAGTCCACCATCCCAAAATACCTCTCTAAATAGAATGTGCTGAGAAATTCCAAGGTAAGCTCCCTGTAGGTGGGCTCTCTAATCTCAAAAAAGGTCCCCCAAGCTCCCACACTTATAAGCTCACGTATCTCTTCCTCTAGTCCAAACTCCCTTAGCACTCCCCAGTCTAAGAATCTCCCTTCTACAATTGGCTTATCCTTGTGTCTATCATAGGCTTGGATGTAAGCCTCTTCAGTGAAATCTAAGAAGGGATGTGAAGGTCCTCTAGACGATGTCCCTCTCAATATACTACCCTTGGTAGTCTTTCTCGCAGTTGTCTTTTGTCTTTTAGACATTGTCTGCAAAAGGAATTAACAACTTGAGGGAGTGTATTGAGAGTATATCAGCCATCAGCAAATTCCAAGAACAAAAATTCAGCAATAGCTAACATCCAATCATTGTTCAATCAATCAATCTCATGTTTATTAACAGTGGCTAAGTCAGTAGATTTAAATGCAATAGATCAGCATGTATTTTTCAATATTATCCAATATCAACTGAAAAACAAGTTAAAGTTCAATGCCATGAAAGCAATGGAGTGGTCATGTCAATGAGGCAAAGCAGGCAATAAGGCAATCAAGCAGTAAACCTCAAAGGCTTGCAATCCAAGTAATCAAAGAATTCTAATTCAAAGAGTTAAAGATTCAATACACATAAGCAATCCATTAATCAACATCCAATCAGTGGAGTTTAATGAATATCAAGGTCAATTAATCAAACTCATCCATCAATTCAACTGTACAAGTCCTATGAATGAAAGATTCAAACTCAACTCATCAATCTAAGATTCTATTTTAATCAATTAATCATCAAAGAAGTAAATTCAATCAAGAAAACTAGTGAATTTCCATGAACATTGCTTTGTAAAGTCATTCAATCAACCTATCAAACATCAATTTGAAAGGATTTCACCATTCTTATGAATTCTAATATGTAATGGAAGTTAATAATCATTAGAAATATCAATAAACTCTAAGGATTTCAAAGGAAATGCACTAACCTCGTGATATGATGAACAAAAACCCTAGTTCGTGTCGAAATGAGAAGAGGGATCCAAATCACAGCTTTTAAACCGATTGAATCGCAAATCAATTAGCTAAACAACCTCAAATGGCAAAATGAAACACTTTGATCAGTGTATTTTGGCAGTATGGAGTGCGAAAATGCAAGGAGAAGTGTTAGTGCAGCAAGGAAAGAGAAGAAATCTTGGGAAAATCTGGAAAAATCTGAGTTTTTGACGATTAAAAGCTCTCTCGCACAGGAACACGGGGTTAAACACGACCCGTGTGGTACCCCGTGTTTCTGCGGGATGAGTGTTCTGGGTTTCCCAACTTACACGGGGTCTGACATACCCTGTGTTACTCCCCGTGTTTCTCTCTGGAATAGACTAACAAAATGTGTAATAGAACACGGGGGTAAACACGATCCGTGTTGTACCCCGTGTTTCTCTCTGGAAAGCTCATGTTCAAAAGTCCTCAGAATTGTTTCAGTCAGTGAGGTACACGGGGAGGGACACGGTTCGTGTTCAACACTATGTATCTCTTTGGACTTCCATCAAAATCACAAAGGTTTTATATGAATCAGACAGTGAGGAACACGATTTCCAACACAGTCCATGTTTTACACCGTGTTTCTCACTAGATTTCGTTGAAAATCATAAGTTCTTTAAAATTGGCCAGACAGTGAGGTACACGAGGTTGTACATGGCCCGTGTTTTACACCATGTATCTCACTGGATTGCGTTTTAAGCCCTCTGTGTAAGAAAACAGATAATAATCATGAATTCATGCCTAATCTACCTCAAAGACAAAGTCCATATGCAAAAATAAGCATTCAACATCAACACTTAATGACTTAAATTCCTCCACTACTCAGTAACTCAGATTGAAAAGTAGAAAACTAAGGATTAAAAGGCAAGAAAACATAAAAACAAGCTTAGATTGCCTCCCAAGAAGCGCTTGTTTAAGGTCATAAGCTCGACCCTTGTTTCTTTATTAGTTTGGTGCTTCCATTATTGGTGGCCCAACAACATAATTCTTCAATCTTTGGCCATTGACCTTGAAGTTACCGGTGCTTTCGCTCCAAATCTCCACAGCTTCGAATGGATATACCTTCTTCACAAGATACAGTTCAATCCATCTTGTCTTTAGCTTCCCTGAAAATAACTTGAATCTCGAACTGAACAAGAGCACCAAGTCACCTTCTTGAAACTCCCTTCTAAGAATTCGCTTGTCATGCCAAGCCTTTGTTCTTTCTTTATAGATCTTAGCATTATCATAAGCTTCATTCCTCAATTCTTCAAGCTCAAGAAGTTGGAGCTTTCTCTTCTCTCCAGCAGATTGTAAGTCAAAGTTGAGCAACTTGATTGCCCAATACGCCTTGTGTTCCATATCTACTGGTAAGTGATAGTTCTTCCCATAGATGAGCCTAAATGGTGCCATTCCAATTGGAGTTTTAAAGGCAGTTCTATAGGCCCATAAAGCATCATCTAACTTGAAAGCCCAATTCTTCCTTGATCTAGACACTGTCTTCTCCAATATGGACTTAATTTCTCTGTTAGAAAGCTTAACTTGCCCACTGGTTTGAGGGTGATATCGAGTAGAAATCTTATGGGTTACTCCATACCCTCTCAAAAGTGACTGAAACTGATGGGCAATGAAATGAGACCCTCCATCACTTATGACAACTCTAGGGATTCCAAACCTAGGGAACAAAACCTTCTTGAAAAATTGAATTACAGCCTTGGCATCACAAGTTCGAGTGGCAATTGCTTCCACCCATTTGGATACATAGTCAACTGCCACTAGTATGAATCTGTTGTTGCAAGAAGGTGGGAATGGTCCCATGAAGTCAATTCCCCAAACATCAAATATTTCAACCTCTAGAATGTTATTCAAGGGCATCGCATGTCTCTTTGATATGTTGCTAACCTTTTAGCAATGGTCACAAGAAGTGACATAATGATGAACATCTCTAAAAAGAGTCGGCCAATAAAATCTTGCCTAGGCAATCTTTGCAGCAGTTCTTGAAGCACCAAAATGTCCTCCATATGGAGAGGAATGACAGTGGAACAAGATACTTGCAATTTCCTCTTCAGGCACACATCTTCTAAATAGGCCATCAGCACATCTCCTAAAGAGAAGGGGCTCATCCCAAAAATAGTGCTTTGCCTCAGCTAGAAACTTCTTCTTCTTTTAATACCCCGCATCCGGAGATAAAACTCCACTCACAATGTAGTTCACATAATCAGCAAACCAAGGGATGGCGGAAGAAGAGACAGCCAATAAATAATCATCAGGAAGGGCATCATTGATTGGCATGTCCTTGTCTTCCTCATCTCCTAATTCTTGCTTCAGCCTTGAAAGGTGATCAGCTACAACATTCTCAGTACCCTTCTTATCTCGAATTTCCATGTCGAATTCTTGCAATAAAAGAATCCATCTGATGAGACGAGGTTTAGCTTCCTTATTGCTTAGAAGGTACTAGATGGCGGCATGATCTGTGAAAACAATCACTTTGGAGTCCACCAAGTAAGATCTGAACTTATCAATTGCATATACCACAGCAAGAAGTTCCTTTTCGGTGGTGGCATAATTTAATTGAGCTTCATCAAGAGTCTTGCTTGCATAATAAATTGCATGAACCTTTCTGTCCTTTCTTTGGCCAAGCACTGCTCCTATTGCATAATCACTAGCATCGCACATCACCTCAAAAGGTAGATTCCAATTTGGTGCTTGCATGATTGGTGCAGATATCAAGGCTTTCTTTAACCTACAAAAGGCATCCAAACAATCTTGATCAAAATCAAAAGGAACATCTTTAGCTAGCAAGTTAGTCAAAGGTTTAGCAATTTTAGAGAAATCTTTAATGAAACGTCAATAGAAACCGGCGTGTCCTAGAAAACTCCTCACTCCCTTGATAGAATTTGGGGGAGGCAATTTCTTTATAATGTCCACTTTGGCCTTATCCACTTCAATCCCATTCTCAGATACTTGATGGCCAAGGATAATCCCTTCTCTTACCATAAAATGACATTTCTCCTAGTTGAGAACCAGATTTACCTCTTCACATCTCTGCAAAACTTGAGATAAATTGGTTAAACAGTTATCAAAGGAAGTGCCATATACAGAAAAATCATCCATAAAAACTTCCATGATATTTTCAATGAAATCAGAAAAGATTGCCATCATACAACGCCGAAAAGTAGCTGGAGCATTGCACAGACCAAAAGGCATTCTTCTATATGCAAATGTGCCATAAGGACACGTAAATGTGGTCTTTTCCTGATCATTTGGATGGATAGGAATTTGGAAGAAACCAGAATAGCCATCCAAATAATAGAAATGTGAATGCTTAGCTAATCTTTCCAAAGTTTGATCAATGAAGTGAAGGGGGAAATGGTCCTTCCGGGTTGCCTTATTCAATTTCCTATAGTCAATGCACATTCTCCAACCCGTGACAGTCCTAGTGGGAATTAGCTCATTATTTTTATTTTTCACTACAGTTAGCCCCTTTCTTAGGTACTACATGAACCGGGCTAACCCACTGGCTATCAAAAATTGGGTAAATTACCCCAGCATCTAACAGTTTCATTATTTCCTTCTTCACAACTTCTTTCATATTAGGATTCAACCTTCTTTGGTGTTCAATGGAGGGCTTACTGTCATCCTCCAACAATATCTTATGCATGCATATAGAAGGACTAATCCCTTTCAAATCAAAAATGGAATACCCTAAAGCTTTCCTATGAAATCTAAGCTGCCTAAGTAATTTTTCTGTTTCCATAGCAGTTAGATTGGCATTAATTATAACAGGATAACTGGAATGGAGTCCTAAAAATTCATACCTGAGGGAAGATGGGAGAGGTTTAAGTTCTACCTTTGGCGGTTTATCTTCCTTGGTGGTGGTTTTGTTAGACTCCACTTCCAATTGTTTAATAGCTTCTTCAGGGAGGGGAAGTGGTAGGCTTACTTCCAAAAATTGGGTATATGCAGTAGCATCTTCAGTTTCAGCCACTCCATTTGTAACTAGACATGCTTCAAGTGGATCTTGGAGGCTTCCCTTTTGATGGTCTTCTTTCACAGCTTTGTCTAGCACATCTACCCTGCATATGGAGTCTTCACAAACAGGTAATTTAATTGATTCATTCAAATTAAATTCAACCTTCTCATCCCTAACAGATAAGGATAGTCTACCATTTTTAACATCAATTAAAGCTCCAGCAGTGGCAAGAAATGGTTTACCTAAAATAATAAGGATTTGAGTATCCTCTTCCATCTCAAGGACAACAAAGTCAATAGGTATAAAAAACTTACCCACTTTGATAGGTATATCCTCAAGAATACCTACTGGATATTTGACTGAGCAGTCGGCTAGTTGAAGTGAAACCATAGTAGGCTTCATCTCCTCAATGTTCAATCTCTTAGCAACTGACAGTAGCATGAGGCTCACACTCGCTCCCAAGTCACATAATGCCCGATCAATAGGGACATTTCCTATAGCGCAAGGAATGGAGAAGCCTCCTTGATCCTTTAGCTTAGGAGGTAGTTTATTTTGAATGATGGCACTACACTCCTCAGTCAAAGCCACAGTTTCATGTGTAGTATTTTGTGAAAGTGCATCAGTGAAGAGAATATTGATGTACAATTTCTTCAGCACTTCCAAGAACTTTCCAAACTGCTTATCCAGTTTAGCCTTGCCCAATCTTTGAGGATAAGGGATAGGCGGTTTGTATGGTTCCGGAGGAATATATTTTGATTTGTCTAGTAGTTCCCCTTCTTTCTCTTCAGCTTCCTTAGAAATTGACGCCTTGTTGCCATCCTTTTGCTCTTCCCCCACACTTGTCTCTTTTTCACTTTCTTGAGTGGCAATAGGATCATTCAATAATCTTCCACTCCTAAGAGTTATTGCCTTGCAATGCTCCCTTGGATTTGATTCCAGTTGAGCAGGGAGTTGGCCATAAGCTCTTGAAGAAGATGCAGAAGCTTGTTGAGCAATTTGAGTTTCCAGCATCTTTCCATGTGTGGCCAAGGTATCTACCTTGGAAGACAGTTGCCTAATTGAATCTTCCATGTGTCTTCCATGTTGTCTAAATTCCTCATTAGTTTTCTCTTGAGAAATAAGAAATTTCTCCAAGAGGCCTTCTAATTTGGTTGTGGAAGATGGTTGGGCTGATGGGTTATATGATCTTTAACCTTGGAAATCGGGTGGTGGTGGTTTGTGAGTTGTATGGTTGGGTGGGCTTGTAGGAGAAATTTGGATGATTCCTCCATGATGGATTGTAAGTGTTTCCAAATGGTTCACTTTGATTTTTCTGTCCAAACCCACTGTTATTCACATAATTCATTTGCTCAGTAAAATCTTGGCTCAAGGTGCATTCAGCTGCAACATGCCCTGTAATTCCACAAATCTCACAAGGAATGTCAGTAGCACCTATTGTATTCACACTATTAACATGAAATCTGTCAAATTTAGCCATGAGTGCATCTACCTTGCTACCTAGGATTCCTAATGCATCTACTTTAGCAGATAAATGACTAAAAGCGTCTAATTCATACTTACCTGCTGCTTTTCTTGATGGTCCCCTCTCATTTGACCATTGATAATGGTTCAAAGCCATGTCTTCAATCAGCTCATAAGCTTCATCCAATCTTTTATTCATTAAGGCACCTCCAGTTGCAGCATCCACAGTAAGTCTAGTGTTGTAATTCAAACTATTGTAAAAGGTATGAAGAACAAGCCATTTTTCTAATCCGTGATGTGGACACAGCCTTAATAGCTCTTTGTATCTATCCCAAGCATCAAACAGGGATTCTCCTTCCCTCTGAGAAAATGTAGTAATTTCGTTCCTCAATTGTGTAGTCTTGCTTGGAGGAAAGTATCTTCAAAGAAAAGCCCTTAGTAGCTCTTCCCATGTGGTAATTGATCCGGCTGGTAAAGAGTGCAACCAAGCTTTGGCTCTATCCCTTAAGGAGCATGGGAAGAGTCTAAGCTTGATGGCATCAGCTTGTACACCATTGATCTTAATAGTATCACAGTATTCTAGGAAAATCTGGATGTGGAGGTTGGGATCCTCCATTGGCAATCCATCGAACTGGTTTTACTGCACCATAGACAACAAAGCTGGCTTCAATTCAAAGTTATTTGCCTCTACAGCAGGCCTTCGTATACTGGATTGAAGACCAGTGGCATCAGGTGCTGCAAAATCTCAAAGTGATCTATTATCCATGAGCTTAAGTACTAGTTCAGTGTAGATTTCTTCTTGGCTATGGACTGACTTTTATTCTCTTCTTCTCCTATGCAGGGTTCTTTCAATTTCTAGGTCTAAGTCAAGAATTCCTTCAAGACTTCTTCTTTGCATATAAAAGATTTTCTGCAAAATGAATTGGTAACACTCAAATAGAACAAGGTAAGAAAGAAATGTTATAAAAAAAACTGAAGAAAAATCAAAACAAGATGAATTATGAACTAAAAGAAAAAGAATTTCCTAGTCTAATTCACTTAAAATTTGCTGTTAATATCAACTGGATACAATCCCTGACAATGGCGCCAAAAACTTGACCTTAAAATCCCGCAAGTGCACAGGTTAAGTCAAGTTATAGTATAAAAGATTATCGTTTTGCACAGGGATTGTAGGTTGAGTACTAACTAAATCTCAAGTAAAATTATCTAGGTGGATCAATTGAGAATGTGAATCAAGAATAAGTTGTAAAATAGAGCTTAGCTATCAAAATAAGGTTTGATTCAATGGAATAAAAGCGTACTTAGCTTAAGGATCCCTTGTACATTTCATTATGAACTGAATATAATTCTCTAACTTGGTTTACTGTTAATTAAGATTGTTAGATTACCAAAATTAAGTTATACCTCATTGCAAGGCTACTAATTACTAACCAAGAGATTAAGTATCCAGAATTACTCTAGTAACCATTAATCTAGATTGCATTAACTCTGCTTAGAATCCATTCTTGGACATTACATCCTGTGCAAAAGAATTCAATCAGCTTAATTCCTAAGTCTAATTGATATTCCCAATGATCATGCAAGATCCGATTAATTAATTGGTCATTTCAACCTAGAATCAATTAATCCATAACACAAATCCAATATTCCGGATATATTGGCTTGTTCCAGACAAAACAGCATAATCAAATCATAATTCAACAGTAAATCAAGCTAGATTATATAAGATTCAGTTCCATAACTCCATGAACAAGTTCACCTAAGCTAAACACAAAGGTTTAGTGTGAGAACATTACAAGATCAGAAGAAAACAAGAAAATAGAGGGGGAAGTCAAACAATCCATGAAGATCTACAAATTTCTTAGTTGATTCTTCAATTCCTTGCTTGATTCCGCGTTAGAAGGCACCTTTGGTGAGTTTGGGTCTCTCCTAGGGCTTCTCCCAGCAGCTTTCCTTGTTAATTCTCAGTTTCTCCCCCTCTCCTTGCAAGATCTCGTGCAAAACTTATATTTTTTATGTACACAGGGTACAACACTGCCGTGTTTCTTAGCGAAAGTTTGAGCAGCAAGAAATAAGTTGTGCAACACGCCCCGTGTTGTCCTAGGAACTGTCAAGTAGTAATGTACACGGGGTATTACACGCCCCATGTTCTATCCCGTGTTTTTCAACGAAGACTGATCAGCATATTACATGGGGTGTGACATCCCTCGTGTTCTTCAGAAGCGAATGGTAGTAAGATACACAAGATCCAACATGTCCCGTGTTTATCCCCGTGTTCTTCTCTGAGTAGCTCAGCGAAGCCTCGAAGCAGTTCAAAAAGAAACACGGGGTTCCCATACCCCGTGTTCTTTGCTAAGTGAACAATCTTGCTTCAATGCTTCATGATTTGAATGGTTTTGCCTCTGGATTCTTTTCTAATGCTCATATATGTCATTTCATGACCTGAAACAAAATATAGAGCATCTAAGTGTCCTTTTCAATCAATTTGAACAAAATACTAAGTAAATAAGTGGATGAAACACATAGAATTTAGGTGTATTTGTGCACTTATCACTAGTGAGCGCCCTTCCAAGCCTAGGAGTCATCTATAGTGTTGGAAATAGTATATTTAAATAGATATAAAAGTATAATTCATGTACTAGAAAAGTATGATTCACAGTTAATAATCTAGATGTGTGTGATTCATATATTATAAAATACATGAATATGATAAGATTAAAGTTGCTTAATAAGTTGTATTAGGTATTAATAAGTTGAAGTTTAAGGGTTGTTTAAAGTAGCTTATATAGGTCAGGTGTTTATGAATATTATAAGAGAGTGGAGTTTGATATATATATATGTATCTTTATAATAAATATACTCTTTCTTCTTAAAATCTTCTTGAGTAATTATTGATACCAATATAATATTGAGGAAATTCATTATATCCTCTATCTCCTAATAAAGTGGTATTAGAGCTTGCTTAATTGGTATCAACTTCCAAGTTACTTTTATTAAAAAATAGGCAAAACCTGTTTAAGAGGGTTATTTTCATGCAATGATACCTCTAGGTTTGAAGAAAAGAGGACTTGTTGAGTGGATGTGAGTCGTGAGCCGAACTCCACAAGGAAAAGAAGATGAAAGAAATCTTCAAATGATAGTGAGGTTGAGAAGAAAACCTTTAAAATATTCACAGTAGCCTAAATGAAGAATGGAGAATGAAGAGCCTTTTGTTGTGATTGTTTAATTTAAAGCACTACTCAAAGAGTTACTAGAAAAGTTGAATTTGCCACCAGTAAAGTATCCATGTGACAAGTTTGGTATAGATCATCAACTAATTTTTTTGGCAAAAGTTATATTTGAAAACAAATTTGAAAGACATGAAGAATATAGAATCAAGGCATACACAAAAAAAGAAGCTAAAAATAAAGCTACTTTGTGTGTGATAAGGCATCTGAAATATTTTTATAATATTGTTATTAAATATGTGAATGAGAGGGAATTAGATGAAGTCAAAAATGATTTGGAAGATTTGAGAGATGCTAATGAGGAATTAAGGAAAAATTTTGATGAAGCCATTAATGAGCTAAAGGAATTGAAGAACAAAATGGAAGAAATCAAGTTTGAAAAATCTAGAAGTAATGAAATGTATTGTTAATTCCAAGAAGACAAGTTTTTATAGTGCAAGATTTCCCTCCTAATTGTGTTCCAAGTCATCACCAATGATTGAAAAAGAAACTATTTAAATTTAAGTGGGTTGTTGGAAATAGTAAATTTAAATAGATGTAAAGGTGTGATTCATGCACTAGAGAAGTGTGATCTATAGTTAATATATCTAGATGTATGTGATTCATGTATTGTAGAATACATGAATATGATAAGATTAAAGTTGCTTAGTAAGTTGTGCTAGGTATTGATGAGTTGAATTTTAAAAGTTGTTTAAAGTAGTATATATAAGCTAGATATTTATGAATATTGTAAAAGAGTGGAGTTTGATATATATATATATATATATATATATATATATATATATATATATACTTTCCCTTCCTAATATCTTCTTGGTTAGTTGTTGATACCAATGTGATATTGAGAAAATCCATGAATACTACCCTAGCAGATTGCCTATTCTTACATAGTTGCCTCTAAAGCATTGTACATAGCATTTATTGAGGTTTGCCTTCAATTTCCATGTAAATTTAGCCATCATTACTTTGTTGAAAATTTGGAATTTTTTTTAAGTCCAAGCCTCCAATTTTTTTTGGTAACATAAAATATCTAGTTACAATGTACCTAGAGGGTGCCATGACATTGATAATGACTATTTTAGAAATAAAATAAGTATCACTACTAAATTTATTAAAAGAAAAATAAAAAATAAAAAATATGGATAAAATGAGTTTTTTTTTACCAAAGAAAATAGTTTTGCAATCTAATTATGCATGGAGAAGATTTAGGCATCCCACAACATCTATTTAAGAAATAGTTATCATGAAATTAATCATTTAACATATTATGACTAAAAGAATATTTTATTAATCCTTTAATAGTCATAATAATAATAACAATGATAATAATAATTATAATAATAATGAAACGAAATAAATTATTTAAATAGAGAGAAAAATAAACTCATTGAATGGTCCGAACTTTTATTATAAGATATGAGAGAAAGAACTTAAAAAAAAAGTTCATCTTTTTTAAAAAATTAATATTTATAAAAATTGACTTGACCTATATGAGTAGGGAGCTTATGTACATAGTTCATGAAGTTATTTATTTATTTTTAAAAAATATTGTTTAATAAGGTAAGAGAAATTAATTTTAAAGAAATCATAAGTGAAAACTTTGTTTCTTAAAAATAAAATAAAATACAATTTGATATGATTAATGTTATAGCTTCATGAATAAGGAATTCTTAAGATTAATTCATTTATGAAGCAATCAATACAACTTATGTGAGAATTGACCTAGCAAAATTAAATATATATTAGAGGAATAAAATCTAACAAAATTCATTAATATTAATTTTTATTGCTTTTTAAATAGAAAAACCAAAATTCTCTCAAGTGTAAAAAAATAAATATAAAACATATATCATAGATTAAACTAACAAACTAAAAATGTGTGCAACCTTAACATATCCTTATGGTTCTTCCCAAAGAGATAGAAATTCTAGTCTCTTAGGTGCGCTATTCTTAAGCTTAGAAAAAATAAACATGATCATCTCTTATGGACTAAACATCTTAATGTATCTAATTTATATCTAATGTATGATAATAACCATAAAACAAATAAATTCAAATACAAATAACATGCATAATCATTAATCAATCTTAATATGTAGAATAAAAGCTTGTGTGTTGCTGATAAATCCAACATATATCTCATTTATACTTATAACGTCATATGTCAATAACAAAATGAGTTGAAATAATAGTAAACATAAATATTATTATCTGAAATTAGCAAGCAAACCAAAATATTATAAAAGTTTTACATGCCTAATATCACTTATAGCATAATATGTGTCACAATTTAGTAGATTTCTAGCTAAAACCATGCAACATATACCTACCACTCTTGGCAAACATGTCAACCTTCTTGTAAAACTCTTTTATGACATACTTGAAAAAGATAGCAAGGTATCAAATATTTATCACTCATATAATAAAATTTCCTATACAATATGTTCGAAGGTAATAATTAGATGTTATTAAAGCTGTAAGAAGTTGTGGACCCAACAGACCAAAAAGGACAAATTGAAATAAGGAGATGGACACTCCATTCACTTGATTTATGTCTCATTCTATAATTTTAAATGTATAGAGAATGGTTACAAGCTAACACACCTAAGTCCCTAACTTAATGCCAAGCTACTAACACTTCACCCATTTAAAGAGTATTTTAAACAAAAAAAAATCACCCTACACTAGTAGATATACTTTTCTTGAATTATTATAAACCTTTTTTACCATGCTTTAGGTGTCTAATCAACACCAAAACACACTAACATGAAGATGAAAATGTGATGATCACAAATATAGACTTTTCAAACCCCTTCCAAATTCTCCAACTATGTTAAAATTACTAAAATGCCTTCAAATTTGGAAAAATAAAAAAAATAGTACACAAGTTAGATTGATCCTAAATTTTAACTACAAAACCTTTACAATATGCTTGAATTTTGCACCTTATCTCATTTAAAACTGAGTATGTTCACATGTCAAACTATCATAACTGCCAACTAGTAACAATATACCATGATTGATCAAATGCATGTCTTTAAGTGGCTATAATTCATGAAAGAGGAGTAACGCAACTCTTACTTCCATGCTTATTGAAGACTCCTTTTTCCCTATTTTATTTTCCATAGATCTCTAATTTTTCTTAAATATCTCTAACCTCTATATTTTAATTAATTTTTTCTATCTATTTGACTAGCTCTTCCTTTCACAATTTTTCTTTGTTTCTCTCTTAAGTTATCTAACTCCCTTTCTCTTTAATTTTTCATAGGTTTCTCTCTCGTATTATCTAATCTTCATTTTCTTTAATTTTTTTTCACTACTTCTCATGATTTTCTTTTCTCCAATTATTTAAACTACTTTCTTTTTTCTATAATTTTTCTCTCATATCTTCTACCTTAGTCATCCTATTTCAATCTCTATTTATAATGGGAAGGGATAAGAACTCTCTCCCTAATATTATATATTTTTTAAAATTTCAAAGTTCATAATTATCATCAATTTAAAATAAAGTGATCCAAATTAGATTGTATTCCTAATGATAATGGATGAAATTCCTTTCTTGGATATTATATTCACTTTTAACCATTTTTATTTTAATAATTATTACAAAATGTAAGAAAATGATTAAAATTTCCTAATTATATATTAGTTATGGTTTTGGGTTCTCAACAATTCTTAGCCCAAAAAATTCTCCATATGCGTAGCTTCCATTCATTAATTTCTACAATGGTGAGGCATCTACCTTTATTTTCTTTATGCACATAGTTGTCACATGCTAGTAGAGCAATCTTGAGATGTCTCTTCTCCTTTGTTCTTCTTTCTCTATTGTTTTCTAGGTAGAGCAATCCTGATGTATCTTTGCCCTTTTTCTTCTTTTCTCTTGGTTGTTTCGTTAATGTTTCCTTTTTCTCTACCTCCATTCTACTTGTTAAAAAGGAAGGCTATTATTGACTTCTTAATGATCCATCCTAAGATCTCTAATTTTTTACACATGAGATTATTTCCATTTGCTATTTGGACAATCCCTTGATTTATTATCTTCATTTACTTCAATTCTTAAGTCTTTTCCTATCACATGGTGCAATGGGATCCTTTGTAAGTTTAGTGCCACTAGTAACAACAAACGTGAGTATTTGGTAGATGTAACAATCGTCAAAAAGCATAAGTATTCCTATCACTAGTTGAAGCAGCAATCATTAGTTCGGTAGTGACCCACTTTTCCTTATAAGGTTTGATATCTCTAATTCCATTATTTGTAAAATTCACACTCTAAAGATTGATGTTGTAATGATGACTTTTTGATTCTACTATTGTGGAATTATGTAATAGAGAGTTTTTAAAACCATAAAGAATTAAGTGTTTCACTAGTTTTATGTGTAATACCAACAAAGGTAGAATGTGTTCTTTTTATGTTCCACTTTAATATACACTTTTATTGTGCATTATTTCTGGTGTTTAGCCTAGCATGTGTTTTATATACAAGAAAGAGGATATTTATCTTTGCCATATATATGTTATAAAGTTCTTATTGTGTTCTGCTTTAGTCTATACAAAGCATTAATGAAAAAAAGGAAAAAAAGTTACCCTTGAGTTTGTCTTTCAACACCAGCTAATTGCATGAAATTTAGCTTTATTTTTATAAAGGGAAAGCTACTCTTAACTTCAATTTGTAGTTGTCTGCCTAATATTTCTTATAGCTTTCCTATAAGTCCAATAATGGGTCAATTTTCTCCTTGTAGGCATTGCATAACACTTACTACAAATCATGAAAACTCATGCACACTAATAATGCACTCTTTAGCGTCCATCTACCTTCAATTTCCTACATTTTATGTCTTTTTTTTTTTTGCATTTTCCTTTTCAAGAAATTTCCTTGTTTGTTGCTTTCTTTTTCCATTTCTAAGAACAACCTCAATGCATTCCTAATTCTCTCCTCTGATTGTTGCTTCCTTCTCTATTTCAACATAGACTGGTTTTCTCAATGGGGTTTAATTTCTTAATTATCACTTTTTTCACTTCAACTACTTTATTTTAAAGGATTAGCTTTTCAATTTTTCAAAAGCTGCATATCAAATGTTTGATAAAATGCCTTAGAGTGTTTTTATAACATATTGGCTAGTATTTAGGGTTCAAGCACTAGATTAATAACTTTGATAGAAAATGTGTGCCTAATAAACATTAAAAAGGTGGCCAATTAGATAATGGTGGAATGTGGAGAAATCTCCTTAATCATGTTCTCATTCATAAGTAGTGCAATAATACATGATGAAGAGCCCAAAGGTAATGTTTATTTTAATTTATTTCTTTCATATGTAGTTTTCAAATTCATTTGAGGCTTTCAAAATTCAAATTTGCATCATTGATCATCTCTATTTGTGTTTAAGGTTTAAAGAAAAGGATAACCTATTATCTTGTGAATTCTTCCTCATTTTGCATGTTAGTTTAATCTTTATATATTTTAATCTTAGACTTTTGCATGTTAAATTGTATAATATTAATTTGCTTAATATGTATTATTCAAATAGTTAAGTTCTTATAGTCTCTGATTTTGAATAATTTGAAGGATGATTTATGTCATATGGTTCTCTACTATGATAAGTTTTCATTATATCTTTTTTGCTAAAATAAATCTTAACTATCATATAATGCTATGATATGCTTTCATTCTATACTTTATACTATACATGCTACAATGAGCCAATTTTTATTCTTCTTCATTTAATGTTAGATATGTAAGGACATATTGTTTTTGTCATTCATTTTCTAAGATATGTAAGACCTATTATGGGTTGCCATCAAGTAAATTACTTGTCATAAAACCAAATTCTAAAAGCAAAGCTCAAAACCATCTCTATCATATCTATGCTTTGATTTGGCTATCACCTAATTATCAAAATGATGATGCATTGATATTTTTTCACTTTTTAAAGAAGTAACAAATATGACAAGAAACCAAAGTTAATCTTTTTTTGATTTGGCTATCACTTCTCTTTGTTTCTTTGTTCTTCTCTTCAATCCTACTTACCTATTTTTGTTTAATTAAACACCAAATAAATAAAAAAGTGAGAATTATAGCATCGTATAATTTTGACTACTAACAATAAGGAAACTAATTTGTTAGTGGTTGAACATGTTTTGAATTCCTAACATTTCTTTCTCCCTTGAGGGAAATGTCTACTATTTTGTTTATTGATTACTAATGGTATTGCTTACAAAGTATTCACCATATTTTTTTAGCCTTCTAATGAGTCCCCTTTCCACTTCCTTCCTTGAATTAAAGATGAATTATGCATATTATGAACACTATTTAAATATTCATATGGTAACTATCACAAAATCTTTTGTGACATATTTCTTATGTACATAACATGAATTCATGTATGCTTATAAATTCAAACTTATCAAGTTTTATCGAATTTATATATTATTTAGGTTATGTCACTGAAAGAAAAAAAAAGAGTTAAATATATGAAAGGAAATATGTTGAAGCCCAAGAATGTAGTGAAAAGTTATTTGAAAAGTTAGCAGAAACCAAAAAAAAAAAAATAATGCATAGGCTTTGGACTCATTGAATAGGTAGTATATGTATATTTTTAAATTCTTATAATATTTTGGAGTACCAACAATTATGCATGATCCTTTGAACACAATATTATGATATGAAGAAGAAAGTGTATACAATGGTAGAAGAAGGGGAATAATTGACTTCTTTCTATTTATAATATCAATTTATATAAGTTTTGTATTATCATTCACCTACACAAATGCATAAATAATTCTAAATCAATTAAAGGTACTAAAAAGATCAAAGTCAATCTTTTAACACTCAATCACTCGTTAAAAACTAATTGCTAAACAATTTATCAAGATTTAAGGCATAGTGGTTAGTTGAGCACTTTTGGGTAGATCTTTCAAAAGATGATTTAAAGTTATGTATGATCATGTGAAATCTAGAAATTAGTTATTTTGACTATTTCTCTAAGATTATTATATATTTTTTTGCATTCTTGAATTTTCAATTATGGCCTTTAAAGTTGAATACTATTTGATTTAGTACGTCACATGTTAATATCTTCTATATCTTGAGTTCTTCATCAAGATTGAGTTTAACTTTTTTACTTACTATTAAAGTTTGATGTTGCTTCATTCAAGTAGTTGGTTGCTCAACCATAAGCTCTAATTTCAAAAGGTTGTATTGAAAAATGTTATTTTTTCATCAAGGTTGTACTTGTTGCTCCCTTATGCTATAATCAGTGAATTTTACCACTAAAATCCAACAAGTGTGCATCTTTCCTTTTTATTTTTTCCTTTTTTTGTTTTGTTTACATTTCACCTATTTTTTGTTAGTGGTTAGATTTTGGCTTGGCTTCACAAGAAAGTTGATTAGTATAACTAACTTCATTTATTTAGTATTTGCTTATTATGCACTAAAAAAGAGAAAGTTTATAAGTTATGACCCATGAAAAGTTACTGACATTTGTTGAATGTTCATACTTATTTAGTTATTGCTACTACAAATTTCTAGTCTTTAGATCCTACATTTTAAATTCAGTCTTTAGATCTTACATTTTAAATTCATTGTAGTTAATGAAAAGAGTCAATTTTTTATAACTATGGTTGTTGTGACTATGATATTAAATATTCATTAATTTGGGAACTTTATTTTTTGATTCATTTATACATAAACTGCTCTATTAATGTCGCAAAAATTCAATTTGGATAAGCCAATTGTTCTATTTGGTTGAATTTTCTTTGTTTTCCTAAAAAGTTCAATTACGATTCTCATTTAAGTGAGTTTAGCATTTGTGGAAGGCTAAAATACATGAAGACATAAATTGTTTTATGAGTACCAAGAATTTATTGGGTGTAACCAATGACTAGTGAGGTAAACAAAATTTGCAATATGATATTCTAAGCATATATATACTTATATCTTACTTTAAAACTTTTTCAACTGCAAATACCCCTTCCAAAATAACTTCCAAAAAAATTCTATCATTTTAATATTTTATTATATTAAATTAATTTTTTTAATTTAATATATTGCAATTATTTAATTATCTATCCTATTTTAAATAATTTTTTATAATCTATTGATAAATTATTTTATCTTAAAAATTTTATAGTTATTTATTTTTTATTCAAATATGTTTTATATTCTTAATGAATTATCTATATATTCTCATATTTATATATTTATCTAATATTATTATAATTATAATGCTCCTATGTGCATATATTTTATATTTGTAATCACTTTATTTTACTAAAATTAATTTAATTTATAGTAATATATATTTAAATTTTATTTTATAAATATCTTTTCAAAAAATTTTATTTATAATATTATCCTTTCGTACTATTACTCAAATATAATAATTATCACAATAGATTTTACCTTACATTTTAAATTATACTGAACTTTAAATTATTAATTTTATAGTTTTACAATGTTCTAATTAATTGATATTTCAAATATACCAAATTTAAAATTATTTCTAGGTAGAATATTTTTGTAATCTAAAATAATTATTTTTTAAATATATTTTATATTTTTATGAATTATTTATATATGCTCATATTATAATTCATTATAGTGCTCATGCATAATAAGCCATAGTGTGTTTATTAGTAAAAGAGTGATTATTATATTTTTAAACTAATTTTGAAATATGTAGGTTTGGCAACATTAAGCATCTAATCTCTCATATTTTAGTTTTTTATTTGATTGTTAATTTTAGTATTTTATATTAAATTTTTTATAAAATAGAATATTTTTATGAAAAATTTAGAGAAGGATAGTAATGTGTGTATATCTTTATGTTTCTAACAATGATTTTTTTACTATATCAGTTATATTAATCTCATAATAATTTTGATGTCATTCATTTGTGAAATATAAAACTTATACAATAATTTTAACTAAAAAAACAAATGCAATTTTTTAATTGTATAAATTATATTAATTTTATAATAATTTTTTATAATATTTATTTGTAAAATATTAAAGGAGTATATATACATGTAGATATATATTAATTTTGACTAAAAAAAGATCTTGCATATTGCACGGGAGTTAAACTAATCATATTATATTTCTATCAAGGGGGGATGAAAATCTAATCTCTGATATTAATTTTTTTAACAATTATAATTTTTATTATTATCACAAATTTAAAATAAGATTATCATATTACATTTTTGTTAAAGGAAGGATGAAAAATCCTATTCTTAATACCAATTTTCAAAAAAATCACTAATCAAATTGTTCTCATTAAATAGGAAGGGACAAGAATCCTCTTCCAAATATTGATTATTATTTATTTTTATTAAATCATTGTCATAACTAGCTAGATCATAAATCATATCTTTCATAAGGGATGCAAATCCTCTCCTAATATTTA
Organism: Sindora glabra; assembly: GCA_020226215.1. NCBI lineage: Eukaryota > Viridiplantae > Streptophyta > Magnoliopsida > Fabales > Fabaceae > Sindora > Sindora glabra. Next base: position 12,529,738 of record CM035226.1, on the reverse strand, counting down.
ATCTGATTCTATGTCCTATTTAATTTAAGAGGGATAAAAATCTTCTCTTGACATCAGTAAAAAATCTAATTACTAATAAAATATCTTTTAAATTTTTATTATTACTTGATTAAAAAAATAGAGATGATAAAGTTAATATTTTTTATTATTATATCTAATATTAAATAAATATACATTTTATGCTAAAATTCTAAATTCGATATTTTTGAAATTTTCAACAATTTTTATTTTTATATTTTTTTAAAAAGAGACCTAAACAAAATACATTGTTCACATATCCCAAGCTTTTGGGACGAAATAGTGGGATTTACCTTCTTCTACTCATCAAAATCATCGTCCAATTTCTCACAAACTGAGGTAGGTACCTTCAGTGTACACATAATGAATATCGGAAGTTGTTGCATCACCGAAATTATCATATTTAAGCATCATATACTACAATCTTCATATTTTGAAGAAAATAAATAATCAAACTTTATTAGAAAAACCAATGATGCAACTTCAATTTAATCCGTTGTTAATTATCTCAACTTGGGTAGTGAGTATAACTCACCCTCATATCTCAACCAAGTAAATTTTGTGACGAAATAGTAAAGAGAGGCCAAATAATTTATAAAAAAAATTTTAAAAGAAATATTTTAGGGGGCTCATGTACCCTTTGATTCTTTTGAGCTCTGCAATATTGTCGTTCTTGTATTTCTTATCTCTAGCCTCCGCCGAGTCATGTAAAAGAAAAGTGGGTAACTAGTGAATTTAAAGGAATGAAAGTAGTATATTGCTTTTCAGAATTTACGTCAGACTCCCGGTATAAGATAAAATGCGCATGCATGCTTTTGGTGTAGAATCAGAACCCATAACAAGAATAAATTACTTTTTTTTTATAATCAGTAATTCGTTTACAACAAGTTGTAACTGCATACTCGTACACACAATATGTGGATTATAAGATTAAAGAATAATTAGGGCAGAATTTCAAGTTTTCCACAACAGACTAACATGCATAGAATAATTAAAGGGGACCAACTCGTCAATGATATTTTAATTATGCTGATTCGCAGAAAGCATCTACTGAAGCTTTTGCCCCCAACTAATTCCCATTGAGATCTTAGCAGAACTGCATTCCTATATTTTGACTGTTACATTGTTAATTTTCTACCAACTTAAGATTTAAAATTAAAGTTCTCATTTTAGTGAATGTAATAGTATATAGCATTTTTTTCTCCTTAGATGCCACTCACTAGCTAGTTTCAATTGATCCCTGATGCGTTTATGAAGCAAAGGGAGAAGTCTGTCTTCTGCATTCTCCCAATGGTCACATGACCATAAATACTTACGAATATGCTAAATACATACTTATTTCTAATTGCCAAAGCTCAATTATTCAGTCGATGAAGCCACTCTGTATATAATACAACTTAACTTTATAAAAAGATGATATAATATGCTTGACATGCATCAGGCATCAACTAATTGTTTCTTCGTCCTCTCTTTTTCTCCCGCTGCAATGCATATAATTGACAAAAAATAATAATAATAGTAGGAACAGTCAAACCATTTGATATTAGTACACAAAATCTTGAAAATCAAACTCTGTGAAGAAATAAATGCAAAATTTTTAATGCAAAGAAATGTATCGAGTTTCAAAACTCTTGTAAAATATATATAATTTTATTTTTTTTAAATAAATCACTAAATTAGTCTCGAAATTACATTGGCTTTATTTTTGGAGGATCAATTTATTGATACATTCTTAAAAATACTACACATAAAATTGAAGATATATATCAAAATTTTTAAGGAGGTTGAAGCCACAGCTTATCTTCCTCCATCCCTCATGTGAATGGAACCAATTTTACTTTTGCCCTAATGGAGTGCAAATATATTTCTCATTATAATTATAATATTTTGTGAAATAAGATTCATTGGACTCTATGTTTAACATATATAGAACTCTACCTTTATGGAGTATGAACTTATTTTTCATTATAATCATAATATTTTGTGAAATAAAATTCAATCCTGTTCAACGTTCTAAATAAAATTTTACTTTTGTGCTTTGCGCGGTTGCAATTATAATATTGTTGTTGTATTTTTCTGCAATTTTATTCAACAATAATTGCATTTTCTTCCAATTTTATTAATTACAATATGAGCTCGATCGACCGCAAACGTAAGCAACCATGATTATACTATAGATCTAGAATGGATCGTCTGCAGTTTCCTGGAGTCCATCAATCAACTACGAATTAATTCCATCTGTTTTCGTCTTTTCTCTCACTTGTAGAATGGATTCTCCTATTACTGTACGGGCTGAGGAACTTTTAGTACGAATATATTTATCTTTCTTATCGTGATAAAATTGTGGAATAAGATTGCAAAGTGAATCCAAAATTAATGGACTAAGTCATCTCAATTAAGCATCTTTTATCCAGTCCATTGGCTCCAAGGTTGCTAGTATTGTACTAGTCTTTATAATTAGTGTTTGCTGGTAAAAAAATGCAGGTGCAGGTCAACCCTTTTTTTAAAGATGGGTTACAAATGGTTTATTGATAGTGTTCTAAGACCCTTACAACAAGCCGAATCAAGAAAGTAGTGCAAGTGAGCTGTTAAGCTTAGAATACAGGGAAAGCTTTGCATGAAAGCTTGATAAAAGGCAACTAGATGTAACTGTTACAATCAAGTGCAGAGATCACAATCTACAATGCAACAAAGGCAAAAATGAGCGCAATTTGGAAACTCAGATCACATACTCAGACTTAGTGATTGGGGTTTGCTTACATGTAATTGCAAATAAACAATGTGAAGACAATAGGGTGCTGTAAAGAAAGCTAACAGAGTGCGTAAATATGTTTTTAGCAGCTAATGTATCCAAAATAAGCCTCTAGCAAGGGTTGAAGGTATTTATAAACCATCATGCAGCAATTACTAACTAATCTTCCATGGTTGAAAGTGATTATCTTCACTCTATCCAGTCATGCACAAGATTGGAAGTTGGATATGCTTTGGTAACCATTTTGCAACATAACCCAACTCTCACACAATTCACATTGCACACTTTGCATAGTTCCAAATCAAGTAACTACCAAGTATATCCTAGGTGTAACTTCCTCAACTAATTCACTAGTTATGTTGTTGTGTGATGTTCTTTCAACTACAGGTAGCAAGTCAACCTCATAAGCATGGAGTCTCACCTTTTTGTAAATATTTAACTCCCTTGATCTCCATTCCAACATCAAACTAAGCTAAAGTACTTAATCAATCAAGTCATATCTATTGAAACTTTGTAAAATGAGCTAACATAGGTCCTAGTTTAAGTTCCCTGGAATATAAGTCGAAAGGAAGTGAAACTAGCTCTTTTCAAATATTTTGACATAGTAATGTACCAGAAGAATCAATCTTTCTTAACTTTAGGGTATGTCAAATAATTTAAAATGAAGCTCTATTTGTTGGTTTCATACTATGTTTGACTAATTGGCCTCGATCATTTGTTTGAAATGACATTACGAGTTCAAGAGTGTCATGTTTAAAAACAACATCATTTCAATAGGAAGACTCCTCACATCCTTCCAACAAACATATCTTTTAGAATCTGCTCAAATATAGTGGCATATTAGGGTATGTGCAATCCATTACATCTTTTGAGATTTGCCATTATGACTATTATACAAAAAGTTGTCAAACTTTTACCTTTTCGATGTCACTCGTGGTATGAGGCATCAATTCGTTATAGCAATCCATAAATAATCATCATTCAAGAGTCCTTCACCTTTTTGTTAAGGATAAATTAACACCTTCTTGTATCAAACTTGTAACTTTTAGGATAAAATAATGATTAGGTATTGTTAAGCCAACCATAATTCTACTAAATGCATACTTATTTCTAGCAATTAAAACCTATTCAATTGATCCACTCTATAATTAATAAAACTAAGCTTTATAAAAAGATAATATAATATGCCTAATATCCATTAAGCAACTATAATTCATTTTGCGTCCTTCCCTTTCTCTTGCTACAATGCATATCAATGACCAAAGCATAATTTTTAATATGAAATGTGTATGATGAACACATCACAGGCCATTAAGCTAACAATACAAGTATCAAGACACCATAATTAGATATTGTCTTCCTGTTACATACTGTGTTGTATTTCAAAATACTAAGTCCTACATTAAGCAAGTTAATCCTTAAGAAAAGGTTTATATATGAGACCCCTCTTTTATATAAAGTAATAAAGAAAGAAAGTAGCAAGCTTAAGCACATAAGGTAGGCCAAAACTAGTATAAAACAGTGGATTTACCCTTTATGTGTGAATATCATGTGAAGCTAGGCCTAAGCCTATTTCTACAAAATAAAATTAAAATAATTTTATTTTACAAAATTTGATACTTATATATGAAACCAAATTTTAACTCTAGTAAAATTCAAAATACCTAACAAAAAATTTTCAACAAATTTATTTTCCATATTCATTTCCAATAGATTTATTTCTAATGGTTATATTTCAAATGGCTATATTTACAACTTATAAATTGTACATTATTTCTCTTATTTTTTAGAACAACTCACATCCAATAGCTCTCTAATACAAATTATTCTTCTCCTTGCTAGGTTACATTTCCTACTACCTACTTCTTATTTTGATTGTGCATTTATAAAATAAACAAGTCTACTAAAATTTAGGGAAACTACCGGTTCAAGCTTCACACAAAAGGCTCAAATAATTCCTTAAAGATAGTGACCTATATCATGCCTTAGATTACGTAGTCATTTTTTATTAATAATCTCAAGGAATTATTATTGTTACTGCTATTAATACTTTTTCTTCGAAGAATATCAACCTCAATTGGCAAAACTCATCGCTCTCATTATTATTGAAGATACTAACCATAAAGAAATGCAAGCTGCTAAGATAAGAGCATTGATAATGAAAGCTAATCTAGTACAGGATAGTTCATAGCAAAAGAATCAACACTAATAGAGCTCATACTAAATCAGGTATAATCATAAACCCTCTTTTAGGTCATAAACCTAAAACCACTAATCCTAATTTTAAGAAAAATAAAGGAAACTATTATGTTTATGGCAAGCCTAAATATCACGCACCCCAATGTAAGAAAAGGGTAAGAAATGATAATCCTCCAAAACTTAAAACAAATATGGTTAGAGATAACAAAGATGACATAATCATGGCAATCATTTCTGAAGTAAACATTGTGATCAATGTGAAAGATTAGATTGTAAACTCAAGTTCTATAAGGCATATTATGCTAATAGAGAAGCCTTCACCTCTTACTCATAAGTAGGAGATGGAGAAGATCCGGTTTAGCTTAGAGATTTAAAAGCTACAAACTCACATTTGGAAAGACCTTGGCATTAAGTGATGTTTTGTATGTGCCTAATATTAAAGCAAATTTAATATCTATATCTTTATTAGGAAAAGTTAAGATTAAAGCATCTTTTGAATCTAACAAGATAATCATGACAAAAAATAATATTTTTGCAAGAAAGGGATATTACAATCAGGGTTTGTTTGTACTAAATGTCTTTAATGTTGTAAATGAAACTGCATCTGCTTTTGCTTACTTTGTTGATTCATTTGATTTATGGCATCTTAGACTAAATAATGTAAACACTATATATATTTCAAAAATAAGGAATCCAAGATTAATACCTAAGGTTATTTCTAATAATATAAATAAAAGTCAAGTTTGTGCAGAATCAAAGTTAACCAAGAAAATATGTATATCCATTGATAAAAGAGAATCAAACTTATTAAATTTAATTTATACAGACCTCAGTGATTTAAAACAAACTATGACAAGAAGTGGTAAAAGGTATTATGTTATTTTTATAAATAATTACCCTAGATACACCAAAGTATATTTAATAAGGAATAAAGATGAAGCTTTTTTAATGTTCTTATAATACAAAGCTAAGGTTGAAAATTAACTACTTAGGAAAATCAAAAGAGTTAGATTAGATAGAGGAGGAGAATTTATCTTGTTTAATGATTTTTGTGGAAAAAAAAAGAAATAATACATGAGTTAACACCACTATATTCACCTAAATCAAATAAGGTAGCTAAAAGAAAAAATAGGACTCTTATAGAAATGATAAATGCTTTGTCATTAAACTCTTTTGTGCTTGATAATATGTAGGGAGAAGTGATTTTATCTATATGTCACTTATACAATAGGATACCTTATAACAAAATAAGTAAAATACCTTATAAGTTGTGAAAATGCTATGCACCTAATTTATAATATTTAAAGTGTAGTGGTGTTTAACTAAAGTCTTATTACCTAAACTTAAGAAAAGGAATTTGGGATCCAAAACCTCTAATTATATGTTTATGAGATATGCTAGTAATAGTGTAGCAAATGTATTTCTTGTTTTGAGAAGTGATGTGCTTGATTGCAATATAATTATAAAGACAAAGAATGTTGAATTCTTCAAACACATTTGTCCACTACATGATAAAATTTCTTGTGCAACAAAGAGTCTAAATGCACCTTGGATTGATTTAAAATTGACTAATATAGTCTTGAGAAAAACTAAAAGACAAAGAAAAATAGCCTCTTTTAGAAATAAATTTTACACCTTTCTTATTAATGATAATTATCAATCTTATTATTTTCATGAAATTTCTTCTTTTGAAGCAAAATTTTTGAAAAAGCCAATAAAAATAGAACTTGAATCCATTTCTGATAATCAAACTTGGGAACTAGTAAATTTACCACATGGAGCAAAGCTAATAGGCTATAAATGGGTGTTTAGAAAGAAATATTTTCTAAATGGATCAATTAAAAATTCAAATCTCATTTAGTCATAAAAGGCTTTTCACAAAAATAAAATATTGACTGCTTTGATACCTTTGCTCTAGTAATATAAATTTCTTCAATTCATATCTTGTTTGCATTAGCTTCTATTTACAAATTATTTGTTCACCAAATAGATATTAAAATTGCTTTCTTAAATGGTGATTTAGAAGAAGAAATTTATATGGCATAACTTGAGGGTTGTGAGGTCCTAAGATAAGAACAAAATGTTTGCAAACTGAGAAAGTCTTTGTATGATTTAAAATAGGCCCCTAAACAATGGCATGAGAAATTTGATCAAACTTTTTTACATAATGATTTTTCTTATGTTGAAGTGGATAAATGTGTATATACAAAATGTAAAAACAATGAATGTGTGTTCATTAGCTTTTATGTCAATAATTTTCTTATTTTTTACACTAGTTTTCTTATTGTGCATGAAACTAAATCTTTCTTGGCATCAAACTTTGACATGAAAGACATGAGTGAAGCTAGTGTTATTTTAGGTATTTAAATCATAAGGAAAGGTAGTGGTATTAGGTTGACTTAATAACATTATGTGCAAAAAATTCTTAAGAAATTTTAGTATCTAAAGGAAAAGTTTATTAGTACTCCTTATAATGCTAATTGTCATAATCCTAGCCTAATCATAACCGACATGGAACCCCTCTTTAATTTTCACTAGCCTATTCCTAACTAAGTACATTGATTCATAATAACAAATGTCATGCATTTATAGAGGATCTAACATTTTAGAAAGAAAACATTCAATGAGATTTCTACAAAAGATGGAAAAGCTAAGCAAGCTTATTGTCCTCCCAAAATGAGGATAAACAAGCCTAACTAACTTAAGAATAATCAATTCCATGTTTCCTCTATCTAATTCTATGATAAACAAAAGGCTCAAAATATTTTATGTAAATGAAAGTGGAAGCTCAACTTGAAAATTTGCAAAATAAAATATGAAGTAGTGAGTCTAGGGCTCAGTGAGTGAATAATCTATAAGAATAATAACATTTCGTACTTACTTACCCACTGGCTTATTAATATGCACTAAAATTGTCTTAAAACTAGCTGTTGAAAAATAATGTTGTATAACAGCACAACCAAGTTGTACCCTTAGTGATCCTTTTACCTTTTTTGAATTAATTTCTAACAATACCTACAAAATAGTTGAATTATCAATACAATAAAAATCAAACAAACTAATGTAACAGTACATTAATGCAATGAAATAGAAACAAGAATAGAAATAGAATCAAAATGCAATAATGTGCTGTATGCAAAACAAAATTAGAATTAGGAGGAGGTGGTTGCATGATTTGAACAATATAATAAGCACGAAATTAAGTGCAAGATAAAAGTAAAACAGAAATAAAATAGAAGAGAATTCAATGGAATTAAATAGCTTATTCAAGGAAATTGAGAGCCTTAAATTAGATTAATTAGGATTTGACTTTTTATAATTAATTTTTCAACCTTGAATTGCCGAGAATCCCTACAATAATTTGTGAATTCTTCATTAGGCAATCATATAAGATTTGATCAATTAAGATTAGTTGAATTAAGTAATCACTATAATCCCTACACTAGATTGAAATTAATTTATGAATAGAATTCAGTTGATTTGAGAAACCAAATTAGAAATCTCCAAATTAATCCCTTAATCCTCTTTCCCTATGCATTAAACTATGATTTATTAATCATAATTTCATATTAAAGCAGTAAAAAAATTATAAATCACAAGGGTGAATATCAATTATATCAAATCAACATCTAACACAAGAAATGTCAAAACTTTCAGCACAAGTAAATAGAGAAGGAGGAAAATTAATTAAGAAAAGTCAACATTACAAATCATGATCTCATAATCCTCAAGAAGAGAGCCTCAACTCCTTGAATCAACCATAAGTTTAGGCTTTCATTGATGAAGAACAAAGAGAGCTAGAAGAAGAATGGAGTTGGCTACTGAATGAATCTATTTGTAATTCTAAATATGTTATTTTCTTCAGCCCTCTTACCTATTTATATAACCTAATTAGCTTAAAACCTTATTGGACTAGGATTAAATGTCAATTAGAGTTACAATTACAATAATAAAGTTTTTCAATATTTCTAGAAGCTCAAACCTATTTAAATCAAATCTTTAAAAGCTGTTAAATTTCTAGAAGCTACATCAAGGAATTCCTATAAGTCTGACTTCCAGCGCGATTTTGACCATGAAATCAACATAATTTGAAAAATCCATAAACATGAAAGTTATAGACCTATGTCTTTTGAGAATTTAAGTGCTAGTTTCATGTTAACCAGACTACTATAGCTCCAAATATGGCCCAGATACAAAAATGAGTTTAACTACAATAGAAACATAGCTTTAGCTTCTCAACCAAGTAAAAGGCTTGAAAGAGTCCAAACTGGGCTTTTACTAAAACATAAAAGTTGTAGATCTCTCTTTTATCTTTCCAGTAATATAAAGTTTGCCTCAATCTAAGATCCAAAGCCTGAGATATGATTGAAAAATAGAAATAGTGTCAAAATCCAACATTTATCGAATAAATTCAGAAACTTGTAAAATCAATCCAAAATTATAAAACAAGGCCTATTCTGTAAAATTAAATACATGTAACACCTAAGAGATATAAAATAGAGGAAAATTAAATAGTAAATATTTTTTTCATCACTTATCTTCCTTTTAATCATTTGTATCACATTTTAGCATATTAGTAAATAAAAGCTATTAATAGTGAGATTAACATATAGTCATTTTATTTTCAATGTATCATATAATAATACTAATGACTAATTACACTCAAAATCATATTTCATTCAAATTGATAAATAACAAATAAAATACATTCATCCTTTTTTTGTCTCCTGGGTTAACCTTATACCCTACCCACCTATTTTCATCCTTATTCCTCTCGAACCAACCTTATACCCTACTCGCCTCATTACCAGGAATTTCCCATTCGGGATTCACAACATCACCCCCATCACGTTTCTCACTTTTATTGTCACTCATAGCAAGATTCATAATACAATTTAAACATTAGAGCTCAAGCTCTATTCAATATAGATACAATTTAATTTCAATGTGCATCATAATATTTATATAATACTCAATTCATAAAGCATTTCTCAATATATATATATATCATTCCATGAGTAATGCAATAAGTTTATTATATTACATATTATATCACACAACTTCTACTTTCTTATGTCATAATTATTCAACCCATGCAATCATCTTACATTTATTATGAACCACACAATCTTTAGTGTTTAGTGACCAAATACTCTTGTTGGGAAATTAAAAGTTATGAAAATATAATATAGATGGGATATATTGTTAGGTTTCACACACATCAGTGTAATGCAATGGAAGGTAGATTTTCTAAATTCATATAAAGTGAAACCTTTCCCCGGATCAATGTATAGAGACATAAATTAAGAATCAAAAGATTACTTTTGAGAGTGCAGATCTGAATCATGAGCATAATCAGGTGATGGTAACTTTTTAACCTCCACGAATTTGATAGGATTCATCTTTTTTACGAAAAGGGAAGGATTTAATGCGATTTTGTAAGGTGTTTTGTGTGGTTTTGCTGGTGGGGAATTTTCTTATTTTCATGTATGTATAATGATGCCCTCATGCCTCTTATATATAGCTAAAGGCATGCATCTTTCCTAGTCATACTAGGAAAATTGCAACTAATCTAATCTTACTTAACCGCTAATACCTTATCTCTAATATGGTGAGAATGAGGAGAGATAGGCTTATCCATTAGTTATTTAATATTACTTTAATATTAATAACTAAATATTATCAGATAATAATATTATCTCATAATATAATTATCTAATATTAAATTATGTAATAATCTGATATTACTTTAATATTAGGTAATATCACATAATATAATAAAATATATATTATATGGATAATATATATTATTATTTTGATAATATATATAACATATATATAAAATAACAAGCCTAATTAATAAGTGTTTAGTCTAACCAAAAATTAATTAATTACTATCTCATTCTTACTTCTTTTGTGTGACCCTGTAGATTCGTATTACGTTGATAATGACCCATCAGTGGACCATAGACAGTGAGCAGTATCTAATAATACATCACTACCACTCAAGTAGTAAGAATGTCTATGATCCGACATCCACCTAGTGTGTGATCAATGCTTTGCATCAAAATCCCTTATATAATAATATCCAAATTGAATTGGAAGCATAGAGTGTGTCATCCTCATTAATATTTAATTTATATTTCTTAATACTGAGTAGACTTAAAATAAACAATCAAGATCACATATTGATCCATTTAAGCATGGCCATGCATTTTTAAGTCTTACTTAATCAAGGGGCCCAAGGATATCTCTCCTTTATACAAGAGTAACAAAATCCCATCTACATCACTCACTTCCCTCTATATGATTCATGACACACTCAATCAATGTCCTCCATGTCATCCTGATTAAAGGTGACATAAGACAAAATTAAAGTGAGTGACCTCTCATGTAAGGAACCGTAATGACTTCAAGTCAAATGACTATGTGCATTGTTGTTCATATAAGAATAACTAATAACACATGTCTATCCATGCAATATTCTCACAATGGGTTAGTCCAGTACATCTATTCACTAACAATGTACCCATGTATTGACTTGATATCATATATCCATGATTCATAATCATCAGTCAAATATACATGATAGTTTCATTGTATTATTGTTATCCTTTTTTGTAATAATATTCAACTATGGACATTTTAGGAATAGCAAAACTATTCCAAGGATAATTATTATATTTAAGTTATAATTTACATATAAAATAAAATGAAATAAAATATGATAATTGTATTGCTAAAAATAAAATGTAATACATTATGCATTATTATAATCATTTTATAATTGACTCCTAGGACACACACCAACATGTGCTACTATATAGTCATTTTAACTATGACCTTTAAGTGGTCTTCTATGAATAACCCAAAATTTATAAATATAATATCCATGAAACATATTTCATATGAAAATAGACTTAATAAGCTTTTCATAGATTGGTTGTTTGCCCAAATCAATTAAGTTTTGAAATAATTATGCCTTTTTGAAAATAGATGCAAAAAGTTCATTTTTTTTAAATCCTAAGTTTTTTACCTTTGTCAATTATTTTCATGATATCTCAAAATATGTACAATATCTAGATTTGAAACTAATTCCATTTGAAAGTAAACTCAATTATCTTTAAAAAAATAGGTAGTTTGTTTAAAATAGACATAAGATGAAAGAGTTATGCCCCTTCAAAATTAGCATAAAATTCTACAGTCGATGAATCGATTCACCCACCCAGTTATTGCCTCTAGACCTTCAAAATCAATTAGTTACTTGATTCTGATTCTAAGGCCCAGTTTCACCTCTAAATCTCTATAATTGATTCATGAATCGATTCATCAATCCCTGGGCCCTTAAAATTGATTGGTTACTTAATTCTGAAACTTAGTTTTGCCTTTAAACCCCTAGAATCAATTTATGAATCAATTCACACATCAAAATCTTAGTTTTCTATGAAACTTCCATTGTGCAACCAACCTAAAACATCTCATAAACACATATAATGCACATCAAACTTAAATACAATCATCAATAAACTTATCTAACATCTCATATCATCTCTGACCTTCATTTATTTCTTCAACCACATCAAAATAACCCAGATTCAAACAAAATCACATAAAACTCATATTTCATCAATATCATCATAAAACATCAAAAATCATAAATTTAGCTAAATTATCTACTCACCTTATATGGAAGAGGATGATAGAATGCTAGCTTGATGATCCATCAACCTTAATCACATCAAAATGTAAAGATTCTAAGGTTAAGGCTTAAAATACCTAACAAAATCAAGTCAACCTCAAATCATTCATCAACTAAGAACAAGTAGGATAGATTCTTAATGAAAGCAACGCTCTTACCTTGATTGAACAAAGAAATCATGAAGATTTAAAGTCTCTATTACTTAATTGATAAAGTAGTGGAGGAGTTGTGTGGATAGAGTGGGAGAGATGGAGATATGAGAGGGAAATGAGAGTTTGGTTGATATAAAAGAAAATATAGTGACCTCTAAAATCCGCAAGTGCACGGTTAAGTCTAGTTATAGTATAAAAGATTATCGTTCTCCACAGGGATTGTAGGTTGAGTACTAACTAAATCTCAAGCAAAATTATCTAGGCAGATCAATTGATAGTGGAATTCAAGATTAAAGTGCAAAAACAGAGATTAACTTGTCAAAATAAGGTTTGATTCAGTGGAGAAAAAGTGTACTTAGCTTAAGGATCTCTTGTACATTTCATTATGGAATGAATATAACTTTCTAACTTGGTTTACTATTAATTATGATTGCTGGATCACCAAAATTAAGCTATACCTCATTGCAAGGCTACTAGCTACTAACCAAGAGATTAAGTGTCCAGAATTACTCTAGTAACCACTAATCAAGGTTGCATTAACTCTGTTCAGAATCCATTCTTGGACATTTCATCCTGTGCAAAAGAATTCAACCAGCTTAATTCCTAAGTCTAATTGATATTCCCAATGATCATGCAAGATCCAATTAATTGACTGGTCATTTCAACCTAGAATCAACTAATCCATTTTTCCAATCCAATATTCCGGATATATTGGCTTGTTCAAAACAAATCAGCAAGATCAAATCATAATTCAACAGTAAAATAAGCTAGATTATATAAAATTCAGTTCCATAACTCCATGAACAAGTTCACCTAAGCTAAGTACAGAGGTTTAGTGTGAGATCATCATAAGATCAGAAGAAAACAAGAAAACAGAGGAGGAAGCCAAACAATCCATGAAGATCTACAAATTTCTTGCTTGATTCTTCAATTTCTTGCTTGGATCCGTGTTAGAAGGTGCCTTTGATGAGCTTTTTGGTCTCTCCTAGGGCTTCTCCCAGCAACTCCCTTGTTAATTCTCAGAATTCTCTCCCTTCCCCCCCTTTCTTCGCAGGATTTCGCGCGAAACTTATATTCTTTGATGTACACGGGGTCCAACACGGCCTGTGTTGTACCCCGTGTTTCTCAGCGAAAGTTTGAGCAGCAAGGAACACGTTGTGTGACACGCCCCGTGTTCTTCTACGAATTGTCAAGCAGCAATGTACACGGGGTAGTACACGTCCCGTGTTCTACCCCGTGTTTCTCAGCGAAGACTGATCAGCATACTACACGGGGTGTGACACCCTCCGTGTTCTTCAGAGGCGAATGGCAGTAATATACACGGGGTGTGACACGTCCCGTGTTCACACCCGTGTTCTTCTCTGAGTAGCCCAGTGAAGTCACGAAGCCATCCAGAAGGGAACACGGCCTTGAACACGGGGTTACCATTATCCCGTGTTCTTTACTGAGTAGACAATCTTGCTTCAATGCTTCATGATTTGAATGGTTTTGCCTCTAAATTCTTTTCTAATGCTCATATGTTTCATTTCATGCCCTGAAAACATGATATAGAGCATCTAAGTATCTTTTTCAATCAATTTTTCACAAAATACTAAGTAAATGAGTGATAAAACACATAGAATTTAGGTGTATTTGTGCACTTATCAATTCCTCCACACTTGAATCTTGCTCGTCCTCGAGCAAGGAAGTAAGAGAACAAGAAAATCTACTCCAATTTTATTCACTTCTCTTTTTTCTTTTTTCTTTTTTTTTATATATCATGCAATCATTCAACAAATCAAAGATTAGGATCAAGTCATGCCAAGCAACTCAATGAAAATAAAGCTACTAAACAAGTAAATCTTTAGCATAGAAGCAAAAGAGAAAAGCCTCACAGGTAAAGTGTTTACTCTCACTCTCAAAACAAGGCTAGTGTTTACTCTCAAGTCAATCATCTCATGGCTTAATGCTACCATATGCTTGCACAAACTCTAATCTCCACTACTATAATGTAAATTACATGCAAATCAGAGGACTTTATTAGGAAAAAGGTGAGGATAGGGGATAGGAACAACAAAGGGTGAGAAGTGATTGAACCCCTGAGTTTGAAGGAAAAAGACACAATGGTCATGAATTTGACCATTGTCAAGTTCCAATACTCAGCTTAACATAATTCCTTGCATCAACCCTTGCTTCAACCTCATTTCTTCTCCTTTTGATTTTCATGATCATTTTTTTTTTATATACAGATAATTCAGCAAACACAACACATTTTCTTCTTCTTCTCTTTTTTTTTTTTTTAATTATTCCCAACAAGCTTTTCTTCCTTTTTCTTCTTCCCAAATTATTTATTTGACACCATCTTTTTATGGTTTTTTTTTTTTAATTCAATAGTAAAACTTATCCAACTAGCAGCACTAAGTAAGGACCTCTAAAATAGCCAAACTCATATAATGTGTCTAAGCTCCCTCAAACTCTAAGGTTCAAGTTCACCTTGGGCAGTGGCTTGGGGTGTATATGGTATGGCTAGGCTAGAAATGAAGGTCTAAAGCTCAAAGTGGCTAACTAGGGAAAAGTTTTAGGGAAGATTAAAGAAAAGGATTCAAATAAGCCAAACAAGTAAAAAGAAGGGCAAAGAAACATGGCCTCATCATTTTTGACATGCAAAGCACATAAAATGTAGCCTCAAAAAGAGAAAATGCAAGTTCTAGAGCACAAAGACAAGAGTGATGACATAATCCCTCAAGAAGAAAAGAAATGAGCTTTAATTGTAATGAGTAAATAGCTCAAAAGGCTCAAATCTCACAAGGGTTAATCATGCTCATTTCTCTTAGCTTCAAGCTTTAGATTTTCCTTATCAAGTTGCAAAATATTCATTTAGGAAGCAGGGCATGAATCAATCTCTTTATTCAATGAATTGTCTTACAAATTTTTTTATTTTTTATTTATTTTTTTATTAATGAAATTGGAGCGAATTTCAGTACTCAAAATTCTCTCAGTCAATCAAACAAGTTCAAGTGCAGAACATTGCAAGCACAGCTCCCCCACACTTAAAATTGGACATTGTCCTCAATGTGCACAAGAGTAAATGGGAAAAGAGATAAAAAACATATGGGGAACTGAAACTTCCCTGACATGCGGATGATGGCTGTCCAATATATCGCATGTAGATCCAGAAGGAGAGACGAGGTGGGAGAGAAAGAGAACCGGTACTCTAAAAGAAAGCAGATAAAATACTAGAAAAGAAATGCTGTTAGTATTTATAGAAATTTAACATCAAAAGTGCAAGAAAATAAAAGAGAAGAAAGCAATATAATAAAGAGTAAAATAAGTGCAAAGTCAATATATATACAGACCAGATAAATGGGGATAGATATGAAGAATAAGTAAAAAGAAAAACAGAATAGCTAATCAACAATGTAGTAATCAAACTAAACTACTGAGTAGGGGGATCCGGGTCAGCAGGGGAAGAAGAATGGAATAGGTGGAACAGAGGTTCCACCATGCCCTCTATATGCCTGGAGCGCCTGTCCAAGTCATCATAGAGTCCCTCAATCCGCGTCTGACGCTCGGATACCAGACGGAGCTCCGCCAAGATCTGCTGCTGGCCAGAAAGGATGTCTCTGAAGTATGCTTCATGTGGAACTCTGCTCCCGGTGGAAGAAAAAGGACCAACATGAGGAGCTGTGTCATCATCTGGCATATGCTGCTGCTGCTGCTGCTGCTGCTGCTCTGCCTGGGTCTGCTGTGGCTCTACCGGATGGATCCCCATGGCTATGAGAATGCCCCTTCGAAGGGGTGCCATGTGTGATACAATGGTAAGAGAACCATAAGGCCAGTCGAAGACTCCTAGCCGTCTGGCTAGTCGAGTAATGTAAGGGCCAGCAGCTATACTACCAACTCTCTTATCCGTGGCCTGAGCTGAGAAAAAGTGAGCGAATGCTCCTCCAATATTGATAGGCACTTTCTCAATCATGCTATAGAGGAACAGAATATCAGCGTTGCTCATAACGCCATGGCTGTGCCCTCGCCCGCTCAGAGTATGACTGAAGATGGAGTGAAGGACCCTCCAGGAAATCTTCCTAAGGCTAGACGCCTTACTCTTGGCGGGATCATATGTATGCCCAGTAGCTATATCGATCCATACGCGCCACTCCTGGAGCCCGTGTGGCAGTCCGACCAGCATGTCCTTGTACTCCGGAGTGGTCACAAAATCCATAGAATAAAGTCCCAGGCGAACAGACAGTTGGGTGACACTCATAGAGTAAGTAATGCTGCCGAGCCTGAACTGAACTGTATCAGGGGAGTCCACCGTCCCAAAATACCTCTCTAAATAGAATGTACTGAGGAACTCCAAGGTGAGCTCCCTGTAGGTGGGCTCCCTAATCTCAAAGAAGGTCTCCCAGGCTCCCACACTTATAAGCTCGCGTATCTCTTCCTCTAGCCCAAATTCCCTCAGCACTCCCCAATCTAAGAATCTTCCTTCTACAATTGGCTTATCCTTGTGCCTATCGCAAGCTTGGATGTAAGCCTCTTCAGGAAACTCTAAGAAGGGATGCGTGGGTCCTCTAGAGGATGTCCCTCTAGATGAACTACCTTTAGTAGACTTTCTAGCTGTAGTCTTTTGCCTCTTTGACATTGTCTGCAAAAGGAATTTACAGGGTGAGAGAGTGTAGCAAGAGTATATCAGCCAGCAGCAACTCTAAGAACAAAAATTTATCAACAGTCAGCATCCAATCATTCAATATTCAATAAATGTCAAGTTTATCAACAATGTATCAGTCAGCAGATCAAAAGGTAATAGTTCAATGCCATATATGCAATAGAGTGATCATGTCAATGAGGTAAAGCAGGGAATCAGAGAAATCCTCTAAAGCTTGCAATCCAAGTAATCAAAGCATTCCAATTCAAACAGGTAAAGAGTCAATACACATAAGCAAGCCATCAATCAACATCCAATCAGTGAAATGTAATGATCATTAAGGTCAGTTAATCAAACTCATCCATCAATTCAACAATACAAGACCTATGAATGAAAGATTCAAACTCAATTCATCAATCTAAGATTCTATTTTGATCAAATAAGTAACAAAGAAGCAGCTTCAATCAAGCAAACAAGTGAATTTCCATGTACAGTACGTTGTAAACTCATTCAATCAATCTATCAAACATCAATTTCAGAGTATTTCAACATTCCCATGAAGTCTAACATGTAATAGAAGTTAGTAATCATTAGAAATATCAATAAACTTCAAATATTTCAAAGGAAATGCACTAACCTCTTGAGATGATGAACAAAAACCCTAGTTCGTATTGAAATGAGAAGAAGGATTCAAATCACAGCTTTTCAACCAATTAAATCACAAATCAATTAGCTAAACAAGCTTAAATGGCAAAATGAAGCACTTCGATCGATGTATTTTGGCAGTATGGAGTGCGAAAATGCAAGGAAAAATGTTGGGGCAGCGAGGAAGAAGAAGAAAATGGGGGAAAATCTGGAAAAATCTGGTTTGGTGATGATTAAAAGCTCCTTCGCACAGGAACACGGGGTTGAACACGACCCGTGTTTGAACCCGTGTTCTTATGCGGATGAGCGCGCTGGATTTCAAAAATTTACTCGGGGTCTGACATACCCCGTGTTCACCCCATTTTTCTCTCTAAAAGAAGATAACAATCCT
The DNA here is from genome assembly GCA_020226215.1 of Sindora glabra. Taxonomy (NCBI): domain Eukaryota; kingdom Viridiplantae; phylum Streptophyta; class Magnoliopsida; order Fabales; family Fabaceae; genus Sindora; species Sindora glabra. Next base: position 12,511,261 of record CM035226.1, on the reverse strand, counting down.
CGCAATTGTACACGGGATAAAACACGTCCCGTGTTTTGTCCCGTGTTTCTCTCTGGATGGTAATAACAAAATGCGCGGAAGTACACGGGGTATAACACTACCCGTGTTGTATCCCGTGTTTCCCTCTGGAAGTCTCAAGTTCAATAGCCCTCATCATCATAGGTTCAATCAGTAAGGTACACGGGGATGGACACGTCCCGTGTTCAACACCGTGTATCTCTCTGGACTTCCATGAGAATCACAAAGTTTTTACGCGAATCAGTCAGTGAGGAACACGGGGTTGTACACGGTCGTGTTGAACACCGTGTTTCTCACTGGACTACGTTGAAAATCACAAGTTCCCTAAAATTGGTGAGACAGTGGGAAACACGGGGTAGTACACGGCCCGTGTTTACACCGTGTTTCTCTCTGAACTTCATTTTAAGCTTTCTACTCAAGAAAACAGACAACAATCATCAATTCATGCCTAATCTACCTCAAAGACAGAATCCATAAGCAAAAATGAGCATTTAAAATCAACACTTAATGGCTTAAATTCCTCCACTACTCAAAAACTAAGATTAAAAAGTAGAAAACTAAGAATGAATAGGCAAGAGAACAAAGAAACAAACTTGGGTTGCCTCCCAAGAAGCGCTTGTTTAAGGTCATAAGCTCGACCCCTGTTTCTTTATTAGTCTGGTGCTTCCATCATTGGTGGGCCCGCAACGTAGTTCTTCAATCTTTGGCCATTTACTTTGAAGTTGCCGGTGCTTTCACTCCAAATTTCCACAGCTCCAAATGGATACACTTTCTTCACAAGGTATGGTCCAGTCCATCTGGTTTTTAGCTTTCCTGGAAATAATTTGAATCTCGAACTGAATAAGAGCACCAAGTCTCCTTCGTGAAATTCTCTTCTAAGAATTTGCTTGTCATGCCAAGCCTTTGTTCTTTCTTTATAGATCTTAGCATTATCATAAGCTTCATTCCTCAATTCTTCAAGCTCAAGAAGTTAGAACTTTCTCTTCTCTCCAGCAGATTGTAAGTCAAAATTGAGCAACTTGATTGCCCAATACGCCTTGTGTTCAACTTCCACTGGTAAGTGACAGTTCTTCCCATAGATGAGCCTAAATGGTGCCATTCCAATTGGAGTTTTAAAGGCAGTTCTATAGGCCCACAAAGCATCATCCAGCTTAAGTGCCCAATTTTTCCTTGATCTAGACACCGTCTTCTCCAAGATGGACTTAATTTCTCTGTTGGAAAGCTCAACTTGCCCACTGGTTTGGGGGTGATATGGAGTAGAGATCTTATGGGTTACTCCATACCCCTTCAAGAGTGATTGAAATTGATGGGCAATAAAATGAGATCCTCCATCACTAATGACAGCTCTTGGTATGCCAAATCTAGGAAATAACACCTTCTTGAAGAAGCGAACCACAGCCTTGGCATCACAAGTCCGAGTTGCAATTGCCTCCACCCATTTGGAGACATAGTCAACTGCCACTAGTATAAATCTATTGCTGCAAGAAGGTGGGAATGGTCCCATGAAGTCAATTCCCCAAACATCAAAGATTTCAACCTCAAGAATGTTATTCAAGGGCATCTCATGTCTCTTTGATATGCTGCCAACCCTTTGGCATTGATCACAAGAAGTGACATAATGATGAACATCTCTGAAAAGAGTCGGCCAATAAAATCCTGCTTGAGCAATCTTGGCAGCAGTTCTTGAAGCACCAAAATGTCCCCCATATGGAGAGGAATGACAGTGGAACATGATACTTGCAATTTCCTCCTCTGGCACACATCTTCTAAATAGCCCATCAGCACATCTCCTAAAGAGAAGAGGCTCATCCCAAAAGTAATGTTTTGCCTCAGCTAGAAACTTCTTCTTCTTTTGATATCCCGCATCCGGAGGTAAAACTCCACTCACTATGTAGTTCACATAATCGGCAAACCAAGGGATGTCGGAAGAAGAGACAGCCAACAAATAATCATCAGGAAGGGCATCATTGATTGGTATATCCTTGTCTTCCTCATCTCCTAATTCTTGCTTCAGCCTAGAGAGATGATCAGCTACAACATTCTCAGTACCCTTCTTATCTCGAATTTCCAGATCGAATTCTTGCAACAAAAGAATCCATCTGATGAGACGAGGTTTAACTTCCTTCTTGCTTAGAAGGTACCGAATGGCTGCATGATCTGTGAAAACAATCACTTTAGAGTCCACCAAGTAAGATCTGAATTTGTCAACTGCATATACCACTGCAAGAAGCTCCTTTTCGGTTGTGGCATAATTCAATTGGGCTTCGTCAAGAGTCTTGCTTGCATAATAAATTGCATGAACCTTTCTGTCCCTTCTTTGGCCAAGCACAGCTCCTATTGCATAATCACTAGCATCGCACATCACCTCAAATGGCAGGTTCCAATCCGGTGCTTGCATGATAGGGGCAGAAATTAAGGCTTGCTTTAACCTGCAGAAGGCATCCAAACAATTTTGATCAAAATCAAAAGGAACATCTTTAGCTAGCAAGTTACTCAAAGGTTTAGCTATTTTAGAGAAATCTTTAATGAAACGTCGGTAGAAGCCGGCGTGTCCTAGAAAACTCCTCACTCCCTTGACAGAATTTGGGGGAGGCAATTTCTCTATGATGTCCACTTTGGCTTTATCTACTTCAATGCCATGTTCAGATACTTGATGTCCAAGAACAATCCCTTCTTTAGTTGAGAACCAGATTTACCTCCTCACATCTCTGCAACACTTGAGATAAATTGGTTAAACAGTTATCAAAGGAAGTGTCATACACAGAAAAGTCATCCATAAAGACTTCCATGATATTTTCAATGAAATCAGAAAAGATTGCCATCATACAACGCTGGAAAGTAGCTGGAGCATTGCACAGACCAAAAGGCATTCTTCTATATGCAAATGTGCCATAAGGACAAGTAAATGTGGTCTTTTCCTGATCATTTGGATGGATAGGGATTTGAAAGAAACCAGAATAGCCATCCAAATAACAGAAATGTGAATGCTTAGCTAACCTTTCTAGAGTTTGATCAATAAAGGGAAGAGGGAAGTGATCTTTCCGGGTTGTCTTATTCAATTTCCTATAATCAATACACATTCTCCAACCCGTGACAGTCCTAGTGGGAATTAGCTCATTGTTTTCATTTTTCACTACAGTTAGCCCCCCTTTCTTGGGCACAACATGAACCGGGCTAACCCATTGGCTATCAGAAATTGGGTAAATTACCCCTGCATCTAACAGTTTCATTATTTCTTTCTTCACAACTTCTTTCATATTAGGATTCAGCCTTCTTTGGTGTTCAATGGAGGATTTACTGTCATCCTCCAACAATATCTTATGCATACATATAGAAGGACTAATCCCCTTTAAATCAGAAATGGAATACCCCAAAGCTTTCCTATGAGATCTAAGCTGCCTAAGTAATTTTTCTGTTTCCAAAGCAGTTAGATTGGCATTGACTATAACAGGATAAGTAGAATGGGGTCCTAGAAATTCATACCTTAGAGAAGATGGGAGAGGTTTCAACTCTACCTTAGGTGGTGTGTCTTCTTCAGTGTTGGTTTTGCTGGACTCCACCTCCAATGTTTCAATTGCTGCTTCAGGGAAAGGATATGCAGCAGTTTCTTCAGTTTCAACCACCTCTTTTGTAACCAGGCATGCTTCTAGAGGATCTTGGATGCTCTCCTTTAGAAGATTTTCTTTGACAGCTTTTTCCAGCACATCTACCCTGCATATGAAGTCTTCACAAACAGGTAATTTGATAGATTCATTCAAATTAAATTCAACCTTCTCATCCCCAACAGATAATGACAGTCTACCATTTTTAACATCAATTAAAGCTCCAGCAGTAGCAAGAAATGGTCTACCTAAGATAATAGGAATTTGAGCATCCTCCTCCATCTCTAGAACAACAAAGTCTACTGGTATGAAAAACTTACCAACTTTAATAGGTATATCTTCAAGAATACCTACTGGATATTTGACTGACCGGTCGGCTAATTGAAGTGAAACCGTAGTAGGCTTCATCTCCTCAATGTTCAATCTCTTGGCAACCGTCAGTGGCATAAGACTCACACTCGCTCCTAGGTCACACAATGCCCGATCAATAGGGACATTTCCTATAACACAAGGTATAGAGAAGCCTCCGGGATCCTTTAGCTTAGGAGGTAGCTTATTTTGAATGATGGCACTACACTCCTCAGTCAAAGCCACAGTTTCATGCTCCTCTAGCTTCCTCTTGTTGGAGAGAATGTCCTTCAAAAATTTAGCATATGAAGGCATTTGTGAGAGTGCATCTGTGAAGGGGATATTGATGTATAGCTTTTTCAGCACCTCCAAGAACTTTCCAAACTGCTTATCCAATTTAGCCTTGGCTAATCTTTGAGGATAAGGGATAGGCGGTTTGTAAGGTTCCGGAGGGATATATTTGGAATTTTCTGGTAGTTCCCCTTCATTCTCTACAGTATCAGTGGTATTTGAGGCCTTGTTGCTTTCCATTTGCTTCTCCCCCACACTTGTCTCTTTTTCACTTTCTTGAGTGGCAATAGGATCATTCAATAATCTTCCACTCCTAAGAGTTACTGCCTTGCAATGCTCCCTTGGATTTGATTCTGGTTGGGCAGGGAGTTGGCCAAAAGCTCTTGAAGAAGATGCGGAGGCTTGCTGGGCAATTTGAGTTTCCAGCATCTTTCCATGAGTGGCCAAGGTATCCACCTTAGAAGACAGTTGTTTGATTGAATCTTCCATGTGTCTTCCATGTTGTCTAAATTCCTCATTGGTTTTCTCTTGAGAAATAACAAATTTCTCCAAGAGGCCTTCTAATTTGGCAGTAGAAGATTGTTGGGCAGGTGGGTTGTATGATCTTTGACCTTGGAAACCAGGTGGTGGTGGTCTATTGGTGCTGTTTTATGTGTGATATGGCTGGGTAGGCTTGTAGGAGAAGTTTGGATGATTCCTCCATGATGGATTATAAGTATTTCCAAATGGCTCATTGGAGTTTCTCTGTCCAAACCCACTATTATTCACATAATTCATTTGCTCAGTAAAGTCTTGGCCCAAGGTGCATTCAGCTGCAACATGCCCTGTAACACCACAAATCTCACAGGAACTATCAGTAGCACCTGTTGTATTCACACTGTTAACATGAAATTTATCAAATTTAGCCATTAGAGCATCTACCTTGCTACCTAAATTTCCTAATGCATCTACTTTAGCAGATAAATGACTAAAGGCATCTAATTCATACTTCCCTGTTGGTTTCCTTGAAGGTCCTCTCTCATTGGACCATTGATAGTGATTCAAGGCCATATCTTCAATCAGCTCATAGGCTTCATCCAGCCTTTTATTCATTAAGGCTCCTCCAGCAGCGGCATCTACAGTGAGTCTAGTGTTGTAATTCAAACCATTGTAGAAGGTGTGGAGAACAAGCCATTTTTCCAATCCATGGTGGGGACATAGCCTTAATAGCTCTTTAAATCTGTCCCAAGCATAAAAAAGGGATTCTCCTTCTCTTTGGGAGAAGGTAGTGATCTCATTCCTCAATTGGGCAGTCTTGCTTGGAGGAAAGTATTTTGATAGGAAAGCCCTCAGCAGCTCTTCCCATGTTGTAATTGACCCAACTGGTAAGGAGTGCAACCAAGCTCTTGCTCTATCCCTCAAGGAGAATGGGAAGAGCCTAAGCTTGATGGCGTCAGCTTGTACCCCATTAATCTTTATTGTGTCACAATATTCCAAGAAAATCTGGATGTGGAGGTTAGGATCCTCCATTGGCAATCCACCAAATTGATTTTGCTGCACCATAGACAGCAAAGCTGGCTTCAATTCAAAGTTATTGGCCTCCACAGCAGGCCTCCTTATGCTGGATTGAAGACCAGTGGCATCGGGTGCGGCAAACTCTCTGAGTGATCTATTATCCATGTGTGCAGTTGCTGGTTCAATGCAGATTTCCTCTTGAAAGTGAACTGACTTGTGTTCCCTCCTTCTCCTATGCAGTGTTCTTTCAATTTCCGGATCCAAGTCAAGAATTCCGTCAAGACTTCTCCGTCGCATATAAAAGATGGTCGGCAGAAGGATTTAGTAACACTAAAACAGAACAAGGTGAGAAAGAAATGCTGTAAAAGTAAGAAAAAATCAAAACAAGATGAATTATGAAGTTAAGGAAAAAGAATTGCCTAGTCTAATTTACTTAAAATTTGCTGTTAATATCAACTAGAAACAATCCCCGGCAACGGCGCCAAAAACTTGACCTCTAAAATCCGCAAGTGCACGATTAAGTCTAGTTATAGTATAAAAGATTATCGTTCTCCACAGGGATTGTAGGTTGAGTACTAACTAAATCTCAAGCAAAATTATCTAGGCAGATCAATTGATAGTGGAATTCAAGATTAAAGTGCAAAAACAGAGATTAACTTGTCAAAATAAGGTTTGATTCAGTGGAGAAAAAGTGTACTTAGCTTAAGGATCTCTTGTACATTTCATTATGGAATGAATATAACTTTCTAACTTGGTTTACTGTTAATTATGATTGCTGGATCACCAAAATTAAGCTATACCTCATTGCAAGGCTACTAGCTACTAACCAAGAGATTAAGTGTCCAGAATTACTCTAGTAACCACTAATCAAGGTTGCATTAACTCTATTCAGAATCCATTCTTGGACATTTCATCCTGTGCAAAAGAATTCAACCAGCTTAATTCCTAAGTCTAATTGATATTCCCAATGATCATGCAAGATCCAATTAATTGACTGGTCATTTCAACCTAGAATCAACTAATCCATTTTTCCAATCCAATATTCCGGATATATTGGCTTGTTCAAAACAAATCAGCAAGATCAAATCATAATTCAACAGTAAAACAAGCTAGATTATATAAAATTCAGTTCCATAACTCCATGAACAAGTTCACCTAAGCTAAGTACAGAGGTTTAGTGTGAGATCATCATAAGATCAGAAGAAAACAAGAAAACAGAGGAGGAAGCCAAACAATCCATGAAGATCTACAAATTTCTTGCTTGATTCTTCAATTTCTTGCTTGGATCCGTGTTAGAAGGCGCCTTTGATGAGCTTTTTGGTCTCTCCTAGGGCTTCTCCCAGCAACTCCCTTGTTAATTCTCAGAATTCTCTCCCTTCCCCCCCTTTCTTCACAGGATTTCGCGCGAAACTTATATTCTTTGATGTACACGGGGTCCAACACGGCCCGTGTTGTACCCCATGTTTCTCAGCGAAAGTTTGAGCAGCAAGGAACACATTGTGTGACACGCCCCGTGTTCTTCTACGAATTGTCAAGCAGCAATGTACACGGGGTAGTACACGTCCCGTGTTCTACCCCGTGTTTCTCAGCGAAGACTGATCAGCATACTACACGGGGTGTGACACGCTCCGTGTTCTTCAGAGGCGAATGGCAGTAATATACACGGGGTGTGACACGTCCCGTGTTCACACCCGTGTTCTTCTCTGAGTAGCCCAGTGAAGTCACGAAGCCATCCAGAAGGGAACACGGCCTTGAACACGGGGTTACCATTACCCCGTGTTCTTTACTGAGTAGACAATCTTGCTTCAATGCTTCATGATTTGAATGGTTTTGCCTCTAAATTCTTTTCTAATGCTCATATGTTTCATTTCATGCCCTGAAAACAAGATATAGAGCATCTAAGTATCTTTTTCAATCAATTTTTCACAAAATACTAAGTAAATGAGTGATAAAACACATAGAATTTAGGTGTATTTGTGCACTTATCATATAGCTCCAAGGGTATTTTTGAAAAATTATTCCTAATCCTCTTCTTCACTTATATACTTACTTATATTAATGTATAACTTTATTCCTCAGGGTTTTAATAAAATTTCTCATATCAAAATTTTTAATTTATTAATAATTAAGGAGGGTATAACAATACTTCCTCCTTCAAAAGAATTAATCCTCAAATTCTTGATACACACAGTATTTTAAAGCTAGTATTAAAAATTACTACGTTAAACTTGCCATTTACAAAATAAATAAGGATATTGCTATTACATTTCAAACTCTAACTCCCACGTGGCTTCCTCCACTCCATGGCATTCCTAATAAACCTTTATGGAAGGAACCTCTTTGGATCTCAACTTTCGAACTTGATGATCTAGGACCTCTACTGGTTGTTGCTCATATGATAATTTAGGATTAAGTTATAGTGGATCATCTCAAATTACATGAGACTCATCAAGTAAGTATTTTCTAAGCATAGATATATGAAATACAGGATGAATGGCTCATAAACCATCCGGTAATTCGAACTAAGAGGCTACTATTCCAACACGTTTAAATATAAAAAAAGGCCTAATGAAACATGGTGCTAATTTACCCTTTTTCCTAAATCTCATTACACCTTTCATAAGTAAGAGTCTTAAAAAACCATATCCTCTACTTAAAACTCTACCTCTCTCCTTCTTTTATCTGCATACGACTTTTGTCGATCTTAAGTTATTTTCAATCGATCTTGCATAATTTAAACTTTCTTCAAAGTATTACCCACTAAATCTGGTCCTAAGAGCCATGCCTCCCTAAGTTTAAACAATCTTACTGGTGATCAATATTTTCAATTATAAAAGGCTTTATAAGGTTTTATTTGAATGTTAGACTGATAGCTATTATTGTGAGAAAAATCTATTAGTGGTAGATACTTTTCCTAAGTACCTTCATATTCTAATGCACAAGCTTTGACCATGTCCTCTAGTATTTGAATAGTTCTTTTAGATTGTCCATCAGTTTATGGATGAAAGGCAATACTAAATCGCAGCTAAGTACCCAACGCCTATTGAAATAATTGCCAAAAGTGAGATATGAACTGAGCACTACAATCTGGCACGATAGTAATCGAAACTCCATGCAATGACATAATCTTATCAAAGTACATCGAACATATTGAGTTGCAGTGAAAGTAGTCCTAACAAGAAGAAAGTGTGCTAACTTTGTCAACCCATTAAAAATGACCTAAATGGAATCATATCCTTTCTATGTTTTAGGCAATCCAATCAGGAAGCCCATTGTAATACTTTCCCATTTCAATTCCAATATCAAAAGTGGCTAGTGCATTCCTGCTAAACATTGATGTTCCACCTTCACCTATTGACAAGTGGGACATTTCACTACATAGTTTAATACATCCCTTTCCAACAAAAACCTTCTTTCAAATCATGGTACATTTTTGCTACTCTTAGGTGCATAGTGTAAGATGAACTATGAGTTTGGTACATCAATTCATTTTGCTCACTTATCGAAACCTAAATCCTCTCTGTTAGTGTATATGCCCTAAAACCAATCATATTGGTGATTGTAACTTTGAATCATGTTATTTTAATGGCAATTCCAATTATTATATTTATATATATTGTCTGCGTAATATATTTAATTATAATAATAACCTTAGAATAATTGTATTCTTAAATGTCCCTAGTCATATATCATTGTGGATTAGGTTGCTTTGATATGTTAAGACTAGCATGTGTGAAAACTTATATTAAGTTTACACATGAGTACAAGTTAGAGAACTTGTACTGGACCGACCCATATTAAGAACACTACATGGATCGTTATATGAGTGTCATAAGTGGTTCTTAGTGATCATTATTAATATGGTCCTTTGACCTGAGATCACCAAGGTTCCCTACATGTGAGTTTCATATTTTGATACTATTCTATGTCACTAATGGTTAAGTGAATGCAAGGGTAGATATTGGATATGTCACATATCATGTGGAGGGGTTTGTGTGATCAAGATGGGATTTGTCCCTCCTATATAACAGGAGTAACATCTATGGGCCCCTTGACTAAGTAAAGTTGAGAAAATGCATGGCCATGCTCAGATGAATTGACATGAGATATTAATTACATTTGTTTCAGTTAGCTTACTTAGGAGTCAAGAAACCTTAAGATTGGGCTATACGGGAATGACACGGTCCATGTCTTATGCTCAATCTAGATGTATAGGACAAAAGGACATAAGTGATGATCACGTGTAAAGGTTTAGTCTAATCACCGACTTTCTCATTACTTGGGTAACAATGATGTGTTGCTAGACACCAATCTTTATTTATGATCATTAATATGATTAATGGTCATTGCCAACGTAATGAGAGCCTGTAGGGTCGCACACTTAGAGCTTAGTGAATTTGGAATTAATGGACCAAATTGTTTGGGCTTAATATTTGGGAATTCATGTTATAATTATAAGGCCCAATAGTAAGCCTATAATTATACATGGAATAAGGCCCAAATAGGTTAGGTTTTTCTATACACCTATTTAAATAGGCTTATTGGGTAATAATAGGATTACTATTATTCTTCACGCACCCCAAGTAAAAGTATAGAAAAACCCTAGCCACTCTCCTTGACCAAAATCTCTGAAGAGGCGTAGCTAGCACTACGAGGTCTAAGGAGATCAATTCCAACCGGTGTGTGTAGCAGACATTCATCGGCGATTCACGGGTTCGTGTGGATACCACAGAGGTGCAACCACAAAACGTTGTACTGGTGATCTGATTTACTGGTTTCCATTCCGGTTCGTGATTCGGAAGCAGATCGGATTTGCTGCAGCAATCAGAAGAATTTTGCCGAAAGGTATAAACCCTAATCCTTAATCTATGGCGTTCTTAAATTCGCATGGATCCTTGGTGGAAATCGTGCAAAAAATTTATTCCGCTGTGCATGTATGATGCGCAATTTCCAGCACTCTCTTGGTGGTGAATTACTCCTTTCTCATCAATAGTTAGATCAGATTCTTATTCTTTAATTACTTCTTTCACCAAGGTTGTATAATTTGGATCACTATTTTATTCATCTTTAATCTTTTCTACCAAAATAGATTGAATAACCATATAGGCCAACACCATACTTGTATCTTAAGCTAGCACTTCTATCGATTTACTCATGGATTTCCTGCTAAGTGCATCTACTACCTCCTTATCCTTACCAAGATTATATAAAATAGAACAATTATAGTCCTTGACTAACTCCATCCATCTCCTTTATCTTAAATTAAGATCTTTTTGCTCAAAAATATACTTCAAGCATTTATAATCCATATAAATTTCAATGGTTTCACCATACAGGTAGTGTCTCCATATTTTCAAGGCAAAAATCACTATTGTCATCTCTAAATAATGTATGGGATAGTTATGTTCATATCTCTTTAATTATTAGGAAGCATAAGCTATTAACTTACCATATTGCATTAAAACACACTCAAGTCTGATCCTTAATGCATCGCAGTACACCACATATCCACTAGTGCCTAAAGAAAGTGCCAATACTAGCACTGACGTCAAGCATGACTTTAGTTTTTGAAAGTTGCTTTCACACACATTCTTCCATTTGAATTTCACTCCTTTTTACGTCAGTTTAGTCAATGGTGTGAAAATTTTGAAGAAATCTCTAACAAACTTTCGATAATAACATGTTAACCTAAGAAAATTGTGAATTTCTATAACAAATGATAGCTTCAGTTAATTCTCTACTGCTTCAACTTTCTAGAGATCTATTCGAACGCCTTCTGTGTCACTACATATCCTAAGCAGGTAATATTAGTAGTTCAAAACTCATATTTGAAAAACTTTGCATACAATTTATGCTCTCGTAATATTTGTAAGACCATTTGAAGATGTTGAGCATACTCTTTCTCATTTTTTGAGTACACCAAGATATCATCTATAAAGATAATGACAAATTTATCTAAATATGACTTGAATGCATAATTCATCAAATTCGTGAAAGTAGCAGAGGCATTAGTTAGCCCAAAAGACATTACTAAGAACTCAAAATAGTCATGTCGAGTCCTAAATATAGTTTTAGGAATATCTCCTTTATGGATCTTTTAAGTGATGATAACCTATGCGAAGGTCAATCTTTAAAAATTACTTTACTCCTTGAAGTTTATTAAAAATGTCATCAATATAAGGAAGAGGGTACTTATTTTTTATAGTAACTTTGTCAAGCTAACAATAATTAATACATAACCACATAAATCCATCCTTTTTCTTCACAAAGAGGATCGGAGCTCCCTAAGGTGAAGAACTTAAATGAATGAACCTACTTTCCATAAGCTCTTGTAACTATTCTTTCAACTCTTGTAATTCTGTTAGGGCCATTTGATATGGAGGACCTAAAATAAGTTCAATGCTTGGCAATAAGCTAATGTGAAACTTAACTTCAAGATCTGGAGGTATCGAGAACACATCAAAGAATTGTTTTACTACTAGGATAGTATCAACATCTAGAACAAGTTGATTTAAATCTTGCACTGGTGCCAAGTATGTTGTGTTTCCCTTCTGGATAAGTCTTTGAGCCTTAATGCTCAAAATAATTGTATCAAAATTCATTAACTTATCTCCCTAGAACTCAATAGGTGTAAAGCCCTCTGTAGAGAATGTCATAGATTTATCAAAATAATTTACACATATGTGTTACTCAAACAACCAATCCATCTCTTGAATTATAGTATAGTCACTTATACCAAGCAATATCAAGTTTACCAGCATTATATGATCATGAATTCTTATAGGACAAACCTCTAATTTATGAGTGGACATAAGTGATTTCTTTATAAAGGTCATTACAATTAAAAAAGTATTCATCTTTTTAATAGGCTTACCTATGATGGTAGCAAATTTCTTTGATACAAAGTAGTAGGTAACTCTAGGATTAAATGAAATTTTAGCAGTAGAAGTTTCAACAAAGATGTTACTTGTTACAATTGCATTTGAGGCATGAAGCTTTTAACGAGTAAGTGCTTACACTTGAACTTAATTCCCATTTACTCCTCCTTTTGGATCCAAGATATTAGTGTTGGGAATTCAGATTATCACATGCAGCAGAATTTTAAAATTTTGATCCGAATTCTACCTAGGATCCATGCAAAAAGCATAAGTCAATGATTAGGGTTTTACCTATTGGGCACTCGTGTTTCTACTGATCAAAACTTGAGAGCAGATGAATCAAACGCCGGCCGGAAGGTACAGCGTCTCTACGGTATCCACACGGAGTGAACAACGACCTCTCACCCTCCACGCGTCTGCTAGGATGCGTTTTTCTTTCTAAGAATTAGGATTGGATGTTTTCTAAGTGATCTAGGGTTTATATGGAAGCTTAAAACGTGATTATTAAGTGCTGCCCTCAAGTCCCCTTTTATAGAACTTAGGCAAGCCATAATCCTAGTCCTACTAGGATAATGCTTCCAAAATCCTAATCACACTTAACAACTCATCTTATCCTTATCCTAGAGATAATGAGAAGAGATAAGACTTATCTATTAATTATCTAATATTAGATAATAATATTATCTCATAATATAAATATCTTAATTATTAGATAATTACATATAATTATCAAATATCAAAATAATATTATCTCATAATATATTTATCTAATATCTGATAAGATAATTACTTGATATTACTTTAATATCAAATAATATCACATAATATATATATATATATATAAAACATGAATTATTATTCTTAATAATATATATGCACGAAAATAAGTCCAATTAATTGGATATTAATATAATTAAAGTCCAATTAATTATTGTCTTATTCCTACTCCTTTTGTGTGACCCTGTAGGTTCTTACTACGTTGACAATGACTTTTTACTGAGCCATAGATAGCGAGCGGTATCTAGCAATACATCACTGCCACTCAAGTAGTAAGAATGTCTGTGATTCGACATCCACCTAATATATGATCAACGTTTTGCATCATAACCCTTTTGTAATAATATCCAAATTGAACTAGAGGCATAGAATGTGTCATCCTCGTCAATGTTCAATTTATATTTCTTGATACTGAGTAGACTTAAAATAAATAATTAATATCACATATTAATTTAACTGAGCATAGCCATGCATTTCTAAGTCTCACTCAATCAAGGGGCCCAAGGATATTTCTCTTTTATACAAGAGTAACAAAATCCCATTTACATCACTCACTTCCCTCTGCATGATTTATGACACACCCAATCAATGCCCTACTTGTCATCCTAATTAAAGGTGGCATAGGATAATATTAAAGTGAGTAATTCCTCATGTAGGGAACCGTAGTGACTTCAGGTCAAAGGTTTATGCGTAGTTGTGATCATATGAGAATAACTTATGACACGTTTATCCATGCAATATTCTCATAGTGGGTCAGTCCAGTATATTGTTCACTAGCAATGTACTCATGTATTGACTTGACATCACATATCTATGATTCGTAATCATCAGTCACTATACATGCTAGTCTCGATGTACTATTATTATCCTTTTCGTAATAATACTTGACTAGGGGTATTTTAGGAATAGCAAAGCTATTCCAAGGATAATTATTATATTAAGTTATAAATTGCACATAATAATAATAAAAATAAAATATAATAATTAAATTGCCTAAAACATAATACATTGTATATAACTTCAACCATCTATATGATTGGCTCTAGGACATACACCAACAATTAGTACTCCTTGAAAGTGTCAGAAGGTTTCTATAATATGTAATGGATGGAGGATTTAGGTTATTCTGTTAAGATACGGCATGACTCACACCTTAGCTTGCAACATTTTTAAGGCAATCCTTTGCCTTATGCCTAATCATCCCACACTTGAAGCATTATCCTCCAAAATGGTTGTAAGGACTACTATGGTGATAATGACATTGTGAACACCAAGGTTTTAAAGGTCAATTCTATTAACTTAGAGATTAGAATGAGTTTTTTCACCTCTCAATGTTAATTCTTGAAGAATATCCACCATATGTGCCTTAAAAAGATGGTGGTCCTCTAGTGGAATCACTTCCACCATGTCCTGAAATAACTTAAGGAGGCATCCTCCTTGAAAAATGTACTTGGCTTTGTCACTTAGACCAATAGCTCTTTCACCTCCCTTCCTGAGCTTGCCTTTCCTTCCTCTCATTAACCCTCATTTCAAGAGCTAATACTCGGTCCACCATTTCTTTATAAGTAGCATCATGATCAATATGGACTCTCTCAAAGTAAAAATCCTTGACGCCATATATAAACCTCTTGATTTTTCTTTTTTTGTAGAAACCAAATGTGGAGCATACTGAGATAACCAGGTAAATTAAGCATCATACTCTACAATAGATAGGCCCCCTTATTTTAAAGTCTTAAATTCCCTAACTCTTCCTCGATGAACACTCGGTGGTAAAAAGCAATCCATGAACAATTCTTAAAAAATTTCCTAAATCAAAGTCTCTAATCATGGATTCTGATTAGTCATTATGTCGGTGAACTAATAATTAGCCATATCATCTAGTTGATAACTCACTAACTCAATCAGTGAAGAGGCATGACTTTGTAATATCTCACCCAACCTCGTAATGTGCTTAAGGAATTGATGTGGGTCCACTACCAAATCAAGACTAGAGTATCTAGGTGGTTTTAGCCAAAGGAACTCATGTACAATTTTAAACCTATCTCTTGTTCCCCTTACAGAAAGGGCATGATCATGCTCACTTTCACCTCCTTGATTATGACTGTTATCATATTCATTAGGGTTGTTTGAAGGCTCATTTTGATCCTTTGAGTCATCATGGCCCAACCGTCAGGCAAAGACCATATCAACTCAATCAGGAACATATTATAGAAATAGTGTAGTCCAAGGTGGAAATTATTGATTAATTTCTCTACTAGCCTCTTGCTTATCATTATGAGTTTGAGGACCCCTAGATGATTCTTCATCCTTAAAGTGATTAGCTCATGCTTGACCTCACATGTTGACCATTTTGTAATTATCCATAAATTTTCTCAAATAATCATATAGTTATATACAAACTCCACCACCTATCATCATGGTATAATAGAGTTTATCAAAATGGTACTAGTGGTATGTGATCCTGGGTGCACACTGTTGGTGTATGTCCTAGAGCCAATCATATAGATGATTGAAGTTATATACAATGTATTATGTTTTAGGCAATTTAATTATTATATTTTGTTTTTTTATTATTATGCGCAATTTATAACTTAATATAATAATTATCCTTGGAATAGCTTTGCTATTCCTAAAATGCCCCTAGTCAAGTATTATTACGAAAAGGATAGTAATAATACATCGAGACTAGCATGTATAGTGACTGATGATTACGAATCATGGATATGTGATATCAAGTCAATACATGAGTACATTGCTAGTGAGCAATATACTGGACTGATCCACTATGAGAATATTGCATGGATAAACGTGTCATAAGTTATTCTCATATGATCACAACTACACATAAACCTTTGACCTAAAGTCACTACGGTTCCCTACATGAGGAATTACTCACTTTAATATTGTCCTATGCCACCTTTAATCAGGATGACAAGTAGGGCATTGATTGGGTGTGTCATAAATCATGCAGAGGGAAGTGAGTGATGTAAATGGGATTTTGTTACTCTTGTATAAAAGAGAAATATCCTTGGGCCCCTTGATTGAGTGAGACTTAGAAATGCATTGCCATGCTCAGTTGAATTAATATGTGATATTAATTATTTATTTTAAGTCTACTCAGTATCAAGAAATATAAATTGAACATTGACGAGGATGACACATTCCATGCCTCTAGTTCAATTTGGATATTATTACAAAAGGGTTATGATGCAAAACGTTGATCATATATTAGGTGGATGTCGAATCACAGACATTCTTACTACTTGAGTGGCAGTGATGTATTGCTAGATACCGCTCGCTGTCTATGGCTCAATAAGAAGTCATTGTCAACGTAGTAAGAACCTACAGGATCACACAAAAGGAGTAGGAATAAGACAATAATTAATTGGACTTTAATTATATTAATATCCAATTAATTAGACTTATTTTCGTGCATATATATTATTAAGAATAATAATTCACGTTTTATATATATATATTATGTGATATTATTTGATATTAAAGTAATATCAAGTAATTATCTTATCAGATATTAGATAAATATATTATGAGATAATATTATTCTGATATTTGATAACTATATGCAATTATCTAATAATTAAGATAATTATATTATGAGATAATATTATTATCTAATATTAGATAATTAATAGATAAGTCTTATCTCTTCCCATTATCTCTAGGATAAGGATAAGATGAGTTGTTAATTGTGATTAGGATTTTGGAAGCATTATCCTAGTAGGACTAGGATTATGGCTTGCCTAAGTTCTATAAAAGGGGACTTGAGGGCAGCACTCAATAACACATCACGTCCAAAGCTTCCATATAAACCCTAAATCACTCAGAAAACATCCGATCCTGATTCTTAGAGAGAAAAACGCATCCTAGCAGACGCGTGGAGGGTGAGAGGTCATTGTTCACTCCGTGTGGATACCGTAGAGATGCTGTACCTTCCAGCCGGCGTTTGATTCATCCGCTCTCAAGTTTTGATCAATAGAAACACGAGTGCCCAATAGGTAAAACCCTAATCATTGACTTATGCTTTTTTCATGGATCCTAGGTAGAATTCGGATCAAAATTTTAAAATTCCGCTGCATATGATAATTCGAATTCCCAACACACATATACCATTGGTACAGCTTCAGTCAACACCTATCATAGTAACACATAAATATAACCTAAGGGCCTCATCTCACTAGGAACTTAGACCAATCTCTAATACCATATTTGTCATGACCCTAACCTAATTATGATCGGCGTAGAACCCCTCTCCAATTTTCACCAACCTATTCCTAACTAAATAGCTCAATTCATAATAACAAATGTCATGCATTTATAAAGGATTTAGCATTTTAGGAAGAAAATATTCAATGAGATTTCTATAAAAGATGCTAAAGTTAGGTAAGCTTATAGTCTTCTAAAAATAAAGATAAGCAAGCCTAACTAACTCAAGAAAAATTAATTCTACATTCCTTCTATCTAATTCTATAACAAACAAAAGGCCCAAAATATTTGATATACATGAATTTGTGCTACTAAAATATAATCAATGAGCTCTTATGAACTTTAGCTCTGAGTAGGTGGAGTTGGAGGCTCAACCTAAAAATCTATAAGATAAAACATGGAGAAGTGAGTTTGAAGCTCAATAAGTGAATAATTTATAAGAATAATAATGTTTCGTACTTACTTACTAATGATAAAAATATATACTATTTTATTTTCCCCTATTTTATGTATTTTAAGTGTTACATGTGTTTAATTGTACAAAATAGGCCTTGTTTTATAATTTTGGATTGATTTTACAAATTTTTGAATTTAGTTAGTAAATGCTAAATTTTGACATCGTTTCTATTTTTTAGTCATATCTTGGGCTCCGTATCTTATATTGAGGAAAACTTTATATTATAAAAGCTAAAAGAAATATCTACAACTTTTATGTTATGGTCTAAGCCCAGTTCAAATATTTTGGAGGTCAAAAGTGGCTGAGAAGTTAAAGGCATCATTCTGTCCCAATTGAACCAGTTTTGGTATTTAGGCTATACCTAGAGTTATAGAGGTCTGATTAAAGTGAAATTAATGTTCAAATTTAACTAAGACCCAAGCCTACAACTCAAATTAAAATATTAGTGAAACTATGTCATTTTGGGGGTAATTCATTAGATGAAATTCAGACCAGTGATATTTCACTACTGGACTTTCTAGAAGAAATTGCTAAGTTTAATAATCCTAATAAGAGCAAGGCCTTAATTTGTGTAATCCTAAAAGGACTAGGATTAGGATTCTATGGGTTTTATCAAATATAAATAGAGATTAAGGGATGGGTAATATATCATCTAATCATACAATTTGATTACATACAATCAGTAACACAGTTTTCTTTCTTCTTCTTCAAGCTTTTGTCTTCTAACTATGGAGGGCTAATTTTCTGAGGTTGATTCAAGGAGTTTAAAGCTCTCCTCTTGAGGATTATGAGATCATGCTTTGTAATGTTGACCTTTCTTAATCAATTTTCCTCTTTTTTTATTTAATTATGCTGAATTTTTAAGATTCCTTATGTTGGGTATTGATTTGCTATAATTAATGTTCATCCTTGTAGTTTATAAATTCATTGCTATTTTGTTATGAAATTATGATTGAAAAATTATAGTTTTATGCATAGGAAGAGAGGCTTGAGAGATTAATTTAGATATTTCTAATTTAATTTCTCAAATCAACTGAATTCTAATTATAAATCAATTTCGATCTAGTTTTAAGATTATAGCGATTGCTTAATTCAACTAATCATAATTAATCAAATCCTAGGCAATTGTTTTACATAGAATTCATAAATTATTGCAAGGATTTCAAATAATTTAAGTTTGAAGAATTAATTAGAAAAAGCTAAATCCTAATTAATCTATGATTAATCCAATTTATGGCTCTCAATTTCCTTGAATCGGCTGTTTGATTCTATTGAGTTTCTTCCAATTTTACTTCTGCTTTAATTTTATTTTGTGCTTATTCAATACATTGCTTTTACATTAATTTTGCGCAACCAACCCCTCTAAATTTTAATTCTGTTCTACATATTGCATAATATAGCATTCTACAATTAGCACATTAGATTTTATTTCTGCACACATTCTGTATTCATTATATTATCATTTTGTTTGCATTAATTCTTTACATTTTCATTGCATAAATAATTAAATAATTGCATATATATTGTTAGGAAATCATCTAGGAAAGATAAAATCAAATAATCACTAGGGGTACAACCTAGTTATGCCACTATATAATATTATCTTACAGCATACTAGTTTTAATACAATTTTAGTGCATTGCGACATACACATCACTTACCCACTGGCTTATCTTCCTTTTAACCATTCATAGCATATTTAAGCATATTAGTAAACAAAAGCTATTAATAGTGAGATTAACACATAGTCATTTTATTTTTAATGTATTATATAATAATAATCATGACTAATTACACTCAAAATCGTATTTCATTTGAATTGATAAACAACAAATAAAACACACTCATCCTTTTTTTGTCTCCCGAGCTAACCTTATACCCTACTTGCCTATTTCTATCCTTATTTCTCCTAAATAACCTTATACCCTACCCACCTTATTACTAAAAATTTCTTATCCAGTATTCACAACAATGCTGCCATCATGTTTCTCACTTTTAATGTCACTCATGGCAAGATTCACAATGTAATTTAAACATTAGAGCTCAAGCACTATTCAATACAAATACAATTTAATTTCAGTATGCATCAAAGTACTGATTAACATCATTATGCCTCTTTGTATTGCTAAAGCATTCGCACATATCATAGTATTCAATTCATAAAGCATTCCTCAATATATATATATCAGTAATGCAATAAGTTCATTACATCATATATTATATCATACAACTTCTACTTTCTCCTATCATGATCATCTAACCTATGTAATCATCTTACACTTCTCATAAACCACAGTATCTTTAGTGTTTAGTGACCAAATAATCATGTTGGCAATTAAAAGTCATAAAAACATAATATAAATGGGGTATGTGTTACTATATGGTCATCTTAACTATGACTTTTGATTGGTCTTCAAAGAATAACCCAAGAATTATAAATATAATATCCATGAAACTCATTTCATATGAAAATAAACTCAATAAGATTTTCATAAACTGGTTATTTGTCCAAATCAATTAAGTTTTGAAATAATTATGTTTTTTTAAATAAACACAAAAAGTTCAATTTTTGAAATCTTGAATTTTTTACCTTTATCCATTATTTTCATAATATCACAAAATATGTACAATATCTTGATCTGAAATTGATTCCATTTGAAAGTAGACTCAATTATCTTTTAAAAATAGATAGTTTGTTTAAAATAGACATAAGATGAAGGAGTTATGCCCCCTTCAAAGTTAGTATAAAATTCATGAATCAATTCACTTGCCCAATTTTTGCCTTGGACCCTTATAATCGAGTCAGAATTGATTGATTACTTGATTTTGAGGCCTACTTTCACCTCCGAACCTCTGGAATCAATTTATCAATCCCTGAACCCCAGAATCAATTAGCTACTTGATTTTAAAGCCTAATTTCATCTCTAGACCTCTAGAATCGATTCATACATCAAAATCTTAGTTTTCTATGAAATGTCCATTGTGCAACTAATCTAAAACACATCATAAAACACATATAGTGCATATCAAACCTAAATACAATCATCAATAAAACTTATCTAACATTTCATACCACCTCTCACCTTCATTTATTTCTTCAACCACATCAAAATAACCCAGATTAAAATAAAATAACAAAAATTCATATTTCATTAATATCATCATAAAACCTTAAAATTCATGAATTTAACTAGATTATCCACTCATTATATATGGAAGAGGATGCTAAAATGCTAGTTTTATGATCACTCAAGCTTAATCACATCAAGATGCAAAGATTCTAAGGTTAGGGCTTAGAATACCTAACAAAATCAAGTGAACCTCAAATCCTTCATCAACTAAGAACAAGTAGGATAGATTCTTAATGAAAGCAACGTTCTTGCCATGATTGAACAAAGAAATCAAGAAAATTTGAAGTCTCTCTTACTTAATTGATGAAGTAGTGGAAGAGTTATGTGGAGAAAGTGGAAGAAATAGAGAAATATGGAGAAATAAGAAGGAAATAAGGGTTTCACTTATATGAAAGAAAATATAGCCCCAAGGGCATTTTTAAAAAATTATTTCTAATCCTCTTCCTTACTCATAGACTCACTTATATTAATGTATAACTTTATTTCTCAGGATTTTAATAAAATTTCTACGTTAAAATTTCAACCAAATCATATTTTTATATTCTTATTTTTATTAATTCCATGTTACTCCATATTTCACACATAAAACTCTTAATTCACTTGAATTTATTAGTTGCTTTAACCATTCTTTCTCATATCAAAAATTTTAATTTATTAATAATTAAGGAAGGTGTAACACTAATACTTAACTAAAAAATTAGGAACTCAATGAATCAGTGTAAATATACTCAGATTATTAGGAGTCTGATGCATTTAATGAATTTTTCTAGGCTTGACATAGTATATGTTGTGTATAGATTAAGTAGGTATACCAATTATCCTAATCAAGATTACTAGAATGTACTAATAAGAGTAATAAAATATCTAAAAGGAATCATAAACTATAGTATTCTATAGTGGATTTCCCACTAAATTAGAAGGATTCAATGATGCTAACTGGATCTTTAATTCAAATGAGACTAAATCCACTAGTGATTTTGTATTCACCTTTGGTGGTAGTGTAATGACTTAGAAATCATCCAAATAAATAATTATAGCTAGACCCACCATGGAGTCAAAATTTGTGACTCTATAGATGGCTAGAAGTGAAGTTAAGTGGATAAAAAATTTATTATCTAACATACCATTAGGTACAAATCCAAAATCTTTAGTATCAAAGCATTGTGATTGCCAATCAGCAATAGCCATTGCTAAAAATAAAACATTCAATGGGAAAAGTTAACATATATGATTAAGACATGATATTATGAAGTAATTGTTCAAAGATGGAATAATTTCTATAGATTATAAAAAGTTGGAAAGGAATCTAGTTGATCCTTTAATTAAAATCTTAAGTAGAAAATAGATAATTGATACATCAAAGGGAATGGGACTAAAGCCATTTTAAGAAATTAACATTGATTGTAACTTAACATATGTGATTGGTGGTCCTATGAACTAGGTTTATCAATGTTAGTTCTTAAAGTATTAGAATTAATTTGTGTCCCTCTAATAGTGTATATGATTAGTGCTTTAAAACTATAAATTATGTGTGAGGAAAAGCTTGACTTTTAATGAATTCTATAACTCTTATGAGTGGTGTATTTAATTGCAATGTACACTTGATAGATTCACTTATATGAGTGTGGAGTGCGGTCGCTCCTATGAGATACTGGCAAGATTTGTAAAGCATTCATGAACTACTAAGCATACTTATGGCCTAGTAATGTAGAACTATGTTGCACAAGAAAATGTTTTACAAATGCGAATTGATTGGTAAAATTGCTATTTTACAACAAAAGACTATCAGTTCACAGAAACTAAATGTTTCATCGACAACCCTATAAATTATGTCTCTCTCTTTCTAGGTTTAGTTCATAGTCCATAAGACATGAAATTGATAATTTATATTAATTTGAGAACCCAGGAAATATTCTTTATCTATTTCTTAGTTTTCTTTTATAAGTCTTTTGAAATATGTGAAAGATTATTGTATATGGGGCAAGTCAGGCCTCAAGAGAACCTTTTATAAGTCTTTCGAAATATGTGAAGGATTATTTCATTGGTAACCCTATAAATCTCTCTTTCATGTACGATGATAAGAAAAGAAAGTAGTAAACTTACACACATGAATCAGGCTAAAGCTCGTGTAAAATAGTGGATTTGCCCTCCTCCTATGTTCAAATATCATGTGAGTCCAGGCCCAAGTCTATTTTTGTAAAATAAAATTTAAATGATTTTTATTTTACAAAATTTAATGCTTATATGTACAATTAGATTTTAAGTTTGATAAAATTTGAAATACATGAGGGGTTTATTTTCAATATTTATTTCCAACAAATTTATTTCCAATAGCTATAGTTCTAACTGTTATAATTCCAATGACTATATTTCTAACTACTACATTTCTAACTATTCTGATGATGGATATATAGAATAAATGAGTTTGTTAAATCCTAAAAAAATTTTCGTTGTAGCATTGCATGAGAAATTGAGATAATTCTTTGAGAAGAGTCACATGCATCATGCTTCAAACTATACAGTTATAAAGAGGAAAACGCACTCATCTTACCTTGAAAGCATCGAAGGCCGTGCACTAAACAGGTACTACTCGATAAACACGGGATAACAGATAGAAATTAATCTACACCCAAAGGTAACACAAGTATAAAGGTAGTTTTGAAGGAAATAATGAATGGAAACTTACATAGAACAAAGCATCTCCAATGCCTCATGCTGCAACACAAAGATTGAGCTTGTTACTTCATATATACAATATCCTCATCATCTGTGTAAAAATCCCTTATACATTGCTGTCGTGAGCGAGAATGCAGCCAAGTACTTTGCCCTAATAGTGTACAAATATGGATTCAAGTCCTTTCTTTCTTTCTTCTATTATTTTTAGATAAATAAAGATACAATCTTTTACTCTGTATCCTACTTTTTTTTTTATTGGAACCTGTAATTTCACACAAAAAAATTAATATCTAGCTTTCTACAAAATTCAGCCAATGTATTTCCTTCTTAGGAAATGTATCGGATCCATTTCTTACAAATATACATCTCATTGTAATTATAATATTTTGTTCAATAAGATTCATTGGATTCAATGTTTCAAATATATAGAATTCTACTTCTATGAAGTATGAACGTATTTTTCATTATAATCATAATATTTTTGGGAAATAAAATTAAATCCTACACAATTTTGAAAATATAATTCTACTTTTGTGCTTTGTGCGGTTGCAATTATAATGTTATTGCTGTATTTTTCTGTAATTTTATTCCATAACAATTATATTTTCTTATAATTTTATTAATTACAGCATGAACTCGACCATGAACGTAAGCAGCAATGGTTTTGTTGGATTCATGATATTTTTTTAATAATTATTAACTGATATAAAGAATAAAAACATAGAATAAAATAAAAAGAGCCCATTGGGCGTCCTGGCCGAAAGGCTGAATTGGCCTCATAGGCTTCATGTTGTGAAGGAAAGCCAATTCTGGCTTATACAGTGATCTGGGCAGAAGCCTCGTAAAAGCTTGTTAATAAAGCACGTTGGACGGCGTGAAAACAAGTATTCGTTCCCGTGTGAATTGAAACGCATAAAAACGCCATAGGGTTCCGTGAACTGCCTTTGTGGAATTGAGAAAAAAAAAAAAAAAGGCTTTGTAATAAGGCATCTCGACCAGCATGCAAGTAAAGGTGCCATTAAATTTGGTCAGACGAACTAACTTGGAATTAATATATTTTTTATTTAAAATTAAAATTTATATAAAAATAATAATAATGATTCAATCTAAGACTAATTAATCTAATTTAGTAAAAAATTAGAACTATTAAGTATTAATTAATTATATTATTAAGTTAATCCGTTAGTTTAGAAATGTATAATAAATAATAGAGAAGTAATTAATTAATATATATGTGTATATATATATTAAAATTATAATTTTAATATGTTAAAGTTATAAATTTCAATAATTTTTAATATTTAAATTAATGAATTTATATATTTAATATTTTCAACATATATTATATTTATACATGTTTATTAAAATAAATAATTATTTTAAAATTTTAAAATTTAATGAAAAATTATTATCATAAAACCTAAAAGTTAACAATATAATAATTACACAAAGATTAATTGATTAATATATTTAATTGTATATATATTAAAGTGATAATTTTATTATATCAATATATATAATAAAATGAATCACAAAATCCACTTCCAAATTTTCAAATCACTTGAAAAAAAAAGTGCACAAAATTCCACATTAAATATCCATCTTTAATATCCATCCTTCTATGAGATCAAAAGGCTGACTATATTTAACATTAAAAATTTAATACTAGATAAATGTTTAGCATTATTTTTTAGCTTAATTTAATTTTTAAATGTAATTAATTTTTTAGCAAATAAATAATTTTCCATTATCAAATAAGTAGAATAATATAATCAAAAACATTTATTTATAAAAAAGTAGCACAAATTTTTCATATCGGTATAAGTTTCTTTCCTACTTGATCTTCTTCAATTACTTTAACTTTCTTTTTAAAGACCAATATTGACAAAGATTGGTATGTTAAAGTAACCATAAAACCTTTTTACACCAGTACTTATTATCCATTCATTTGTTACACATAAAAGAGTTTGATTTGGAAGCAAAAAGAATTAAAAACAAATAAACAAAAAAAAGCCATTGAGCAACAGCTCACTAGCAAAGAGCCATTGCTCAATGACCAATTTTAAAGTTTTTATTAATATTTTATATATTCTATATCATTATAAATATTCATTTTAATTAAAATCAATTTACACAATAAATATTCATTCTTTCTCTCTTCAATCTTATTTTCATAATTTTCACAATTGTGATATATTTTTATTTTTCTACAAGTGTGAAAAATTAAAGATAGTGGTGGTGCATGAAGTTTTAAAGTATTGAAATTTTTACTTTAAAAGAAAGTATTAGTGACACTCTTCAACTCTTTCTAATCTCTACTTATATTTTTATATTTTTATTAGGTTTTATATATTTCATTTTTATAGTATTTTAGTTGATTCAATAGTTGTTATTCTTGTTAATTTCAATATTATTAATCTTGTTTTCATATTATTAATAAATTTTAATTATGGATTTAGATGATCATAATAATATGCAAAATTATTTTGATAATCAAATTTTTTTTAGAAAATATAGCTCCTATTTTTTCAAATAATAACTTTATAAATACTCCGTCAAACATATCCAAATTCACATCATCTCTTCTTCCTTCTCAACATGCGTCTTCTTCACAATGTGCTCATAATCATAAGAATATAAACACTCTCACATCCTTATCCAATTTAGCAAACAGATCAAAAAATTTTGAAATATGCAATTATTTTAATATAAAAAATATAGATGGTGTAGTTAAAATATTTTATAAATATTATCCAAAAAATTATAATTATGATAGTTATAATAGTATTAATACAATTAGATGCCATTATTCTTCTAAACACATGGACATTATAAATATCACAAGTGAAAATTTTAACATCCTAAGTCAAGATAGTTGTAAGTGCACAAATAGATTTGCTATACTAAAATGCCTTTTGATATATCTAGTTCTCCAAAATTAAATATCCTAAGCCTCAATAGCATGGTATGAGTAAGAATACTAGTATAAATAAATTGAATAAAATTTTTGAAGAATAAAAAATCATTTTAGCCAAATTTTTTAAATCCAAAGGTAAAATTGCTCTTGCATTCGATATTTGAACATCATTGTCTCAAATAAGCTATGTTTTTGTAATTGCCCTTTATATTGATGATAATTTTATTTTATATAAAAGAATTATTTATTTTGAACTAATTTAACTACCACAAGATGTATCTATTATTGCTTTTTATATAATAAATACTTTTAGTGAATATATAACATCGGATAAAATATTTTCAATTACTTTTGATAATGCATCTACTAATACTAGTATTATTAGAAATTTAATTCCAATTTTAAATTTATTCTTGAAACTCAAATTTTCATCTTAAATGTGAATGCCATATTTTAAATTTTGTTGTTCAAGATTATTAATAGTTATTTCTATACTTGTACAAAAATTCAGAAGTATAATTTTATATATTATATTGTTACCAATTAGAAAGTATGATTACAAAAAATTATATATGCAGATATTTAAGAAACTTAGGACACCACCTTAAGATATTTGCACACTATGGAATACTATTTTTAAAATGATAAAATTTTGCTTAGAGTATAAAAATATCATAAATACTTTTTATTTAAAAAAATTCAAATTAATTATTACCTTGAAAATCTTAAATAGCAAAGGGTACAAATTTACTTACAATTTTTGCAAGCATTTTATAAAGAAACAAATCTTTTATCTAGTTGTTATTATTCGACATTTTCACTCAATGCATGATATTTTGCTTAATTATAGTTCTATATTTTTAAAATTTAAAAATATTAATGGGTTAATGGGTTTGAAATTATTAATGGAATAAATATTTTAGAAATATTCCTCATTTATATATTATAGATGCAATTATCGATATTAGAGTTAAATAAGAAAAAGCTAAAGAAAATTGTTAAAAAGATATCATGAAAATATGCAATATGAATTTAACTTAAAGTCTTACATGAATAACATAAATAATTTATTACAAGAAATATTTCAAATATATAATAGTAAATTTAGTTTTTCGTATTCATGCATAAGTTTTTTTTCCTCTTCAAGAACAAGTATCTCATATTGTGAAAAATATGATAATTTTTTAGATTTAGCTGATGATACTCTCTTAATCAATAATGAATTAATTTTTTATTTATTTACATCTATTGTAACTAATATGTCAAATTTTACCATTTTAGCATGATGGAAAGCGCAAATGATACAATATCCTATATTTTCTTTTATGGCACATGATATACTAACCCCTCCAATGTTTTTAATATCATCAAAAAGCACATTTTATCTTGATAAGTGAATTTTAGACAACAAATATTTATCTATAAATTATTAGAACTTAAAAATGGCTATTTGTTTAAAGAATTGGTTTGATGTGAATGATAAATAACAAAATAATTTGCAAAAAGATAGATCATCATTGGGTAAAGGAGATAATTAAAAATAATAACATATTCATATGTTATAAATTTAATTAGTAAAATATTTGTAATCATTTTATTTAATAGTAAAATTTTCCTGGATTAAATCTAGTGATTTTTACCCTTCTTAATAAAAGTTTTCCACGTTAAAAATTATTATGTCTTTATTATTTTTAGTTCTATTATTTAGTTCTATTAAATAACAACAACAATAATAATATATAATTATATTTTATATAATAAGAATAATCATAATAAGAATAATAATATATAATAATAATCACAAGAAGGAATCTTAATCTAAAATCTAAAGTCTTTTCACCACTAAATAATTACATAAAATTTTTAATGCATGATTTTGGTTACAAGTCATATTATACCTTAAATTTAAACTTAAATTATTTAAATTAAATGCATTTTTATAGATAATTTTTTTACAAATGATTAAAGTATTTTTAGTCAATATTTTCTTTCATGTATTAAAGGTGATAAGATTGCAATTTAAAATTTTAATATATTGAAAAGTTACTAATATATCTGAAAAAATTAGGAATAAAACTATATTAATATTTAAAAATTATTTTAATTTCTTTCTTAAAAAATTCATATTTAATGTATTTAAAATTTAAAAACATTATATAAATTTTATTTCAATTTTTAAATAAATTTGTCCTAATTTCATCCTTTTAATGAAATCTTAAGTAATAATGACAATAATAAAATATAATTAGTTTTAATAATAATAGAGTTTAATTAATTAATGATATGACATTAATAATAAATAAATAAGTGATATGATAACAATAATAAAATATAATGAGTTGTAAAACTCACTTAATAAATATTGACCTAAGAATGCGATTGATATTATAACAACCCGATCTGATCCTATAATATCCCAAGATAATATTTAAAATTTTATAAATTTCAATATCTTGAAATAATTAATTTAAATAATGAAGGTAAATAAATTCTATTTATTCAGTTGATGCTTAGTTTTATATCCCTTTTCCTTTTTAAGTTCTAAGATATTAAGATGGTACTGATAATAATATTTAAAATATTTATTTGGTCAATATTAATTTGAAGCTTGTCTAAATATTCTCTACAAGGATTTTCTCACCATTGAGGGAGGATTAGAAATATATGAAATAGGATTTTAAATAAAAAAATTTCTATGAAATTGACCTTTCAAATAAATGAATGGCTAGGATTTATTGAGATAAGAAATGGAAGGTGGAGATTTAATTTGAGGTAAGGCTCATAGTGCACTGAAAAGTACCAAATCATTGCTTTTGGCTCATTTCTTCTCTCTATATGTTTTTTCTCACATTTCTAATTAGCTTTCTCTCTCTTCTTTCTCTCTCTGCTTTCAGCTTTCTTTATTCTCTTTTCTCCCTCTCCTTCCTGATATTTTCCTTCCTCTTGGCTAGCCACTACTAGCAACCTTTAAGCATTGTGCCACCACATGCCATTCTATTAGAGCACTATCTCATGAGCTGTCATCCCTTCACTAAAAAAAGCTAAGTGGAGTAACCACAGTAACACAAATAAGTTATCACTCATTTCTGTTATAGTACAGTAGGCACTGTCCTTGACCAATGCCACTAGTGATTAACTAGTTTTATCCATCTTAGGTTACTACCATGGAGGAGGGCTATTAGAGCTAAGGGACATAGTGCCAAACCTCTTAGTTTTTTGAGATTTCCAATGATTCCAACATTATTCCAACAACAATGACTTATTAGTGATATTTTCCATTAAGGTGAGTTATTTTTACAGAAAGCTCTTATTGTTTATAATGATTTAAACCTACTGAGAAAACCCATTTATACATATCATGGATCACATGGTGATGGCTTAAAAAGGTAGGATTTTTATGATGAAAAATGCTAGAATAACAAGATCAAAGTAAATATAGAACATTATATTTTAATATTCTAAAGTCTTTAAGTTTGATCTAAGAAACCCCATTTATGTGGATCTTAAGATACTAAATGTTAGCTTTGAAAAATAATAAAGTTATGTTATAGAGTGATAAAGTAACATGATTATAACCTCTTTAGAGTGTTACATTTTAATATTATGAATGATTTGAATTTCATTTAGAAAACCCCTACCTTATCATCTTATTTTGGGGTACTTGAAATAATAGTAATAAAATAAGGATTTTATACTCGAGGGTGTTAAATTAGTATACTTAAAGTGTATCTATATTATAAAAAATTCTAATATTTTGATGTTTAGATTTTAATTTGAAAATTTTCTAATAAACATGATTTTCTTACTCTTTAAAGAAGAGTTAAAAATATAAAGGAAGAAGTGTGTAGTTTTATACATTGATGTGCATAAAACCCCTCTAGAGCTTAGGATACTAATATTTTGATAGTTTTATACTCTAATTCAAAAAATCTCTAAGATATATGATTTTCTTGGTTCCTCTAAGAAGAATTAGACATAAAAGAAAATAAAGTATGGTTAGCTACAGTAATGTAATTAGGATCCCCTTAAATTAGTGTACTCTAATGTTTATGCTCAAATTATATGGACACAAGAGATCACCTATCTAATAACATATTTTCACTTTTATAAGTAAATATTTAGAACTAAAAGAAGTTAATGATCTAGACTATTTGAGTGACATAAAATAAACTTTTTAGAACTTTAAGTTATAATAAGATCATTTACACGACTTTAAATTGAAAATCCTCGAATAATGGTATATTTAAATTACTAGTTAATGTTGGAAAATATAAGAAGTAAGTAACATGGAATATTATCATATTATGATGTAAGTATGGATTTGTAATAAATGGAAAGAAAATAAATAAGACTTATATAATTATAAATTTATTATTGTAAATTATGAAATAGGAAGAAGTAAAAAATGAAAGTGAAATAATTATGAATCTTCAAAATGGTTGGGCAATTCCATGTGAGTATATATCTTCTCTAAATAAATAATTTAATAATGTTTAGTTCATGTGACATGTATATAATTTTTCTTATAAATGGTATGAATTATATATGCATCTAATTGTGAATCCTTAAAGGAATAGTTATGCATTATGGATTAGTATGGATAAATCATACTATACTCTCCAATATGTAATATACTATACTCACATGACCATAAAGTTGACCTAGGAGATAAAAGATGGATCCATGTATATTGTTTATTATAAGTTGTTATCTATTTGTGATGCGACTATAAGATCTATTGTGCTTAAATATTAAGGCTTGATGTGATTTAGAGATCTGATATGATTGAGCCTTATTACCTATTTGTGAATGTGATAACTGTTAGTGTATATGCCCTAAAACCAATCATATTGGTGATTGTAATTTTGAATCATGTTATTTTAATGGTAATTCCAATTATTATATTTATATATATTGTCTGCGTAATATATATTCAATTATGATAATAACCTTAGAATAATTGTATTCTTAAATGTCCCTAGTCATATATCATTATGGATTAGGTTGCTTTGATATTTTAAGACTAGCATGTGTGAAGACTTATATGGGATATTAAGTTTACACATGAGTACAAGTTAGAGAACTTGTATACTGGACCAACCCATATTAAGAACACTACATGGATCATTATATGAGTGTCATGAGTGGTTCTTAGTGATCATTATTAATATGATCCTTTGACTTGAGATCACCAAGGTTCCCTACATGTGAGTTTCATATTTTGATACTATTCTATATCACTAATAGTTGAGTGAATGCAAGGGTAGATATTGGATATGTCACATATCATGCAGAGGGATTTGTATGATCAAGATGGGATTTGTCCCTCCTATATAATAGGAGTAACATCTCTGGGCCCTTTGATTAAGTAAAGCTGAGAAAATGCATGGCCATGCTCAGATGAATTGACATGGGATGTCGATTACATTTATTTCAGTCAACTTACTTAGGAATCAAGAAACCTTAAGATTAGGCAATACGGGAATGACATGGTCCATGTCTCGTGCTCAATCTAAATGTATAGGACAAAAGGACATAGGTGATGATCATGTGTAAAGGTTTAGTCAAATCACCAACTTTCTCATTGCTTGGGTAACAATGATGTGTTGCTAGACACCAATCATTTTTTATGATCATTAATATGATCAATGGTTATTGCCAACATAATGAGAGCCTGTAGGGTCGCACACTTAGAGCCTAGTGAATTTGGAATTAATGGACCAAATTGTTTGGGCCTAATATTTGGGAATTCATGTTATAATTATAAGGCTTAATAGTAAGCCTATAATTGTACATGGAATAAAGCCCAAATAGGTTAGATTTTTCTATGCACCTATTTAAATAGGCTTGTTGGGTAATAATAGGATTATTATCATTATTCACGCACCCCAAAGAGGCATAGAAAAACCCTAGCACCTCTCCTTGACCAAAACCCCTGAAGAGGCGTAGCTAACACTACGAGGTGAAAGGAGATCAATTCCAATCGGTGTTTGTGTGGACATTCATCGGTGATTCACGGGTTCGTGTGGATACCATAGAGGTGCAGCTACATTAAACACTGCACTGGTGATTTGATCTACTAAATTCTATTCCGGTTCGTGATTTGGAGAGCAGATCGGATTGGAAAATGGATAGAAGCAGATCGGATTTGCTGTGTAGCGGACAGAAGATTTTTGGCTGAAAGGTATAAACCCTAATCCCTAATCTATGGCATTCTAAATTTGCATGGATCCTTGGTGGAAATCGTGCAAAAATTTTATTCCGCTGTGCATGTATGATGCGCGATTTCCAGCAATAACCACCCAAAATAGGTTATGGATAATATGATAATGATGTTATATACTAATTAATAGTTAAGATTACTATGATTTATGATGTAAAATAAGAATTCTAAGTTATGTGTAGGCGAACACTCAATCTGAGGTTTGGTTTCATATATTTAGAAAAATCCAAGAAGTTCGGATTGCATTTCTTTTTTTCTTCTAATCAAATAGTTAATCAGCATATAACCATTCAATATAATAAAATCGAGGTTTAGTAGAGGTAAATATATGCTTATTGAGTTCTTATAACTTATTCTATTTTATTTGCAATATTTTCATGTTAAAACAAGTATATTAGAACTTTGTTGCATCTATGGAGAATTAAAAATCACTTGATTGGAAGATTTGACAATTTGGGTTCTTTTAAGATTAGAATTAGGCTAAAGTCAAAGATTATATTAATTCAGCACTTGATGTATTAAATTGTTTATTTGTATATGAGTTTTTGAGATTATGTAGCATCATATGTAATTTTTTGTTACTGTCGTATTTGCAAAGAGTGCAAATTTTGTGATTCAAGGCATTTAGCCCTTAAAAAATGCTTAAAAATAAAGGAAACTCTATCCACCCTTCCGTAGATCTAAAAATGATTTTTCAGTTTCCATGGAAAATATGGAGATTTTGTTAGATAGAATTAAAGAAATCAATGTTGAGTAACATGATCCCGCAAGTGCACGGGTTAAGTCGAGTTATAGTATAAAAGATATCGTCTCCACAGGGATTGAATGTTGAATACTAACTGAATTTCAAGGTAAATTATCTAGGCGTATCGATTGATGTTGGAAATTAAGGGTAAAATGTAAAACAGAGTTTAGTTATCAAAAAGGTTTAATTCAAATGAAATGAAAGCGTATTCAGCTTAGGGTTCCCTTGTACATTTCATCATGGAATGAAGATAATCCTCTAACTTGGTCTACTGTTAATTTAGATTGTTGGATTACCAAAAATATGCTATATCTCATTGTAAGGCTACTAGCTACTAACCAAAAGATTAAGTGCTCAGAATTTCTCTAGTAATCACTCATCTAGGTTGCATTAAAATTTCTTTAGAATTCAATTTTAGACATTTCATCCTATGCAAAAGAATCCAATTAGCTTAATTCCTAAGTCTAATTGATATTCCCAATGATCATGCAAGGTCCGATTAATTAATTAGTCATTTCAACCTAGAATCAACTAATCCTTAACACAAATCCAATATTCCGGATGTATTAGTTTGTTCAAGTACAAAACAACATAATCAAATCACAAATCAATAGTAAATCAAGCTAGATTATATAAAAATCAATTCCATAAATCCATGAACAAGTTCACCCCAGCTGAGCACAAGGGTTTAATGTGAAGACATTACAAAACTAGAAGAAAACTAGAAAACAGAAAGGGAAATCAAACAAATCATGAAGCTCTACAAATTCCTTGCTTGAATCTTCAATATTTTGCTTGAATCCACAGTTAGAAGTTGCCCTTGGTGAGTTTTGGGTCTCCCTTAGGGTTTCTCCCAGCAGCTCCTCTTTTAATTTTCGATCTCTCCTCCTTCCCCTTTCTGATTTTTCGCACAAAACTTACATGGATGATGTACACGGGGTATGACACGGCCCGTGTTCTACCTCGTGTTTCTCTGCGAAGGCTGAGCAACATGATACATGGAGTATAACACTCCCCATGTTTACCTGCGAAGTGAAGGACAATATGATACACGAGGTATGACACGGCCAGTGTTTACCCCCGTGTTCTTCTCTGAGTAGCTCAGTGAAGCCTCGAAGCATTCCAGAAGGATACACGGCCTTCCACACGGGGTTCCCATACCCCGTGTTCTTTGTCAAGTGAGCAACTTTGCTTCGATTCTTCACAAATTGTATGGTTTTGCCTCCGGATCCTTTTCTAATGCTCAAATGTGTCATTTCAAAACCTGAAAACAAAATATCGAGCATCTAAGTATCCTTTTTTCAATTAATTTGCACAAGATACTCAGTAAATGAGTGATGAAACACATAAAATTTAAGTACAATTGTGCATTTATCAATTCCCCCACACTTGAATCTTGCTCGTCCTCGAATAAGGAAGTAAGAAAACAAAAAATCTACTCCAATTTTTTTATTTTAGAACATCAGGCAATCATTCAACGAATCAAATATTAGGATCAAGTCATGCCAAGCAACTAAATGAAAATAAAGTAACTAAATAAGTCAATCCTCAGCATAAAAACAAAAGAGAATAGCTTCACAGGTAAAGTGTTTACTCACACTCTGAAGATAAGACTTGTGTATACTCTCAAATTAATCAACTCAGGACTTAATGCTACCATATACTTGCAAAAACTCTAATCTCCACTACTATATTGTAAAATGCATGCAAATCAGAGGACTTTATTAGGGGAAATAATAAGGATAAGGGAAAGGGAAATGAAGGGATGAAAAGTGATAGAGTTAGAGAAGGGAAAACGCACATTGGTCTTGAGTTTGACCATTGTTGAGTTCCATTACTCAACTTAGCATATAACCTTGCTTCTATTCTTTGCTTCAACCCCCATTATTATTCTTTTATATATATATATATATATACATAAATCAGCAAACAAAACCTTTTCTTTCTTTTTTATTATTATTATTATTATTTTATTTCCCAGCAAGTTTTTCTTCCTCTTCTTCTTCCCAAATTATTTATTTAACACCATTTTTTATTTTTTATTTTTTTTTGGTTTTTGTTGTTTTGTTTTTTTTTATTTTTTTTGTTTGTTTGTTTGTTTATTTTTTTAATAACAGTCAAAGCTATAAATCAACTTATCCAACTAGCAGCACTAAGTAAGGACCTCTAAGTGATAGCCAAACTCATATAATATGTCTAAGTTCCCTTAAACTCTAAGGTTTAAGTTCACTTGGGTAGTGGCTTTGGATGGACATAGTATGGGTTAGGCTAGAAATGAGGGTCTAAGGCTCAAAGTGGCTAACTAGGGGCAAAGTTGAAAAGTTTAGGGTATATCAAAGAAAAGGATTCAAATAAGCAAAACAAATAAAAAGGGTGAAGAAATATGGCCTCATCATTTTTGACATGCAAAATACATAAAATGTAGCCTCAAAAAGAGCAAATGCAAGTTCTAGAGCAAAAAGTCAAGAGTGATGACATAATCCCTCAAGAAGATAAAAATGAGCTTCAAATTTTAATGTGAAAGTTGCTCAAAAGTCTCAAATCTCACGAGGATCAATTATGCTTATTACTCTTACCTTCAAGCTTTAGATTTTCCTTATTAAGTTACCAGATAATCATTAAAGGAGCAAGGCATGAACCAATCACTTTATTCAAAAGATTGCCCTAAAAATTTAAAATTATTAAAAAAAATTTACATTTTTAATAATTTTTTTCTTTTTATATCATTGAAATTAGAGCAAATTTCAGTACTCTAAATCAATCAAGTAGATTCAGGTGCAAAACATACTAAATGCTGCTCCCCTACCCTTAAAATTGGATATTGTCCTCAATGTACAAATAAGGTAAATGGAAAAGAGACAGAGAATAGATAGGGGACTAAAACTTCCCTGATAATTGGAGCATGGTTGCCCAGTATAGATCATGACTTCAGAGAGATCCAGAAGCAGAGACAGATTAGGAGAGAGAGAGGAGACTGGTAATCTAAAAGAAAGAAGATATAATACTAGAAAAAATATGCTATTAGTTATTAGAGACATTAATATTAAAAGTACAAGAAAATAAAAGAGAAATAGTTAAAATAATAAAAAGTAAATGAAAGTGCATAGTCAATATAAATACATACCAGATAAATGGAAATAGAAAAGAGAAATAAGTAAGAAGCAGAATATATAAGTAAAAAGGAAAGATAAACAATCCAAGCTACTGAGCAGGAAGGTCAGGATTAACTGGGGAAGAAGGGTGGAAAAGCTTGAACAAGGGCTCGACCATGCTCTCAAAGTGTCTGGATCGCCTATCCAAATCGTCATAAAGACCCTCCATCCTCATCTGACGCTCAGAGATAAGCTGAAGCTCAACCAGAATCTACTACTGACCAGATAATATGTCTCGAAAGTAAGCCTAGGATGAAACTCTATGCCCCGCAGAAGATGATGGACCAATATCAGGAGCAGTATCACCATCGCCATCATCTCCTGGAAAATCATGCTCTTCCTCATGGGGTGGCTGCTAAAAAAAATCAGACAGTGAGGTACACGGGGTATGACACGACCCGTGTTGTACACCGTGTTTCTCACTGGACTACATTTTGAGCCTTCTGTGCAGGAAAATGAACAACAAACATGCATACATGCCTAATTTACCCCAGAAACAGAGATCAAGTGCAAAAATGAACATCTTAAATCAATAACTAATGACTTATATGCCTTAAACTACTCAAAAACTTAGAATGAAAATAGAGAAAAATGAAGATTTAAAAGTAATAAAAATAGAAAAATAAGCTTGGGTTGCCTTCCAAGAATCGCTTGTTTAAGGTCATAAGCTTGACCCCTGTTTCAATTAGTTTGGAGGTGCTATTATCGGTGGCCCGGTAACATAATGTTTCAATCTCTGGCCATTAAGTGGTGGGCTTGCCTCCAGAAATTCTGCATATGCAGCAACCTCCTCATTTTCAGCAATTTCATCTATGACTAAACATGCTTCAAGTGGATCTTGAAGGCACCTCGTCAGAAGGGTTTCTTTCATAACTTTGTCTACCACATCAATCCTGCATATTAAATCTTCACAAACAGGTAATTTAATTGATTCATTCAAATTAAACTCAAGTTTTTCATCCCCAACAGATAATGAAAGTCTTCCATTTTTTACATCAATCAAAGCACCCGCAGTGGCTAAAAAGCGTCTACCCAAAATGATAGGGATTTATGTATCCTCTTCCATTTCAAGCACAACAAAATCAACAGGAATGAAAAACTTACTAACCTTGATAGGTATATCCTCAAGTATACCTACTGGGTATTTTATTGAACGGTTTACTAATTGAAGTGAAACTGTGGTGGGCTTCATTTCTTCTATGTTCAGTCTCTTTGCAACCGATAATGGCATAAGGCTCACACTTGCTCCCAAATCACACAATGCCCGATCAATAGGAACATTTCCAATAACACAAGGAATGGAGAAGCTGCCTGGGTCCTTTAGCTTAGGAGGTAGTTTATTCTGGATAATGGCACTACACTTCTCTGTTAGGGCTACAGTCTCATGCTCCTCTAGCTTCCTTTTGTTTGAGAGAATGTCCTTCAAAAACTTTGCATATGAAGGCATTTGTGAAAGAGCATCAGTGAAGGGGATATTGATGTACAACTTTTTCAATACTTCTAAAAACTTTCCAAACTGCTTATCAAGTTTAGCCTTCGCTAATCTTTGAGGATAAGGGATAGGCGGTTTGTATGGTTCTAGAGGGACATACTTGGGCTTTTCAGGTAATTCCCCTTCTTTTACTTCAGCATCATTAGGAATTGAAGCCTTTTTGCCTTCTTTCTGCTCTTCCCCCACACTTATCTCTTCTTCACCTTCTTGAATGACATTTGGATCCTTCAATAGCCTCCCACTCCTAAAAGTGATTGCTTTACAATGCTCCCTAGGATTTAATTTAGGTTGAGCAGGGAGTTGACCAAAAGCTCTAGAAGAAGAAGCAAAAGCTTGTTGAGCTATTTGGGTCTCCAACATCTTTCCATGTGTGGTCAATGAATTAACTTTGGAGGATAGTTGCCTAATGGAATCCTCCATGGCTCTACCATGCTGTCTAAACTCTTCATTAGTTTTCTCTTAGGAAATGAGAAATTTCTCCAGGAGGCCTTCTAATTTAGTAGTGGAAGAGGTTTGAGCTGGTGGGTTACAGGGTCTTTGGTTTTGAAAACTGAGTGGTAGTGATGGTGGTTTATTGTGAGTGTTTTGAGTGCTGTATGGCTGGGTGGGCTTGTAGGAAAAATTTGGGTGGTTCCTCCATGATGGATTGTAGGTGTTTCCAAACGGTTCATTCGAATTTTTGTCCAAACCCACTGTTATGCACATAGTTCACTTGCTCACTAAAATCCTGCCCCAATGTACACTCAGTTTCCACATGACCTGTCATACCACAAATCTCACAAGGAAGGTTAGTAGCACCTATTGCATTTACACTATTAACTTGAAATTTATCAAACTTAGCCATAAGTGCATCTACCTTGCTACCTAGACTTCCTAGTGTATCTACCTTAGCTGACAAATGATTAAAAGCATCCAATTCATACAACTTTCCTTGAAGAACCCCTCTCATTTGACCATTGGTAATGGTTCAAAGCCATATCCTCAATTAACTCATATGCTTCATCCAACCTTTTGTTCATCAAGGCACCTCCAGCAACAGTATCCACAATAAGCTTAGTATTGTAGTTCAAACCATTGTAAAAAGTATGAAGAACTAGCCATTTCTCTAACCCATGATGTGGGCACAACCTTAGAAGTTCTTTATATCTGTCCCAAGTATCAAATAGAGATTCCCCTTCTCTTTGAGAAAATGTGGTAATTTCATTCCTTAATTGAGCAGTCTTGCTTGGAGGAAAATATCTTGATAGAAAAGCCCTCGGTAGCTCTTCCCATGTAGCGATAGATCCTGGTGGTAATGAGTGCAACCAAGCCCTTGCTCTATCCTTTAAGGAGAATGGGAAGAGTCTAAGCTTAATAACATCCGTTGCTACACCATTAATCTTGATTGTATCATAGTACTCTAAGAAAATCTGAATATGGAGGTTAGGATCCTCCATTAATAGTCCACTAAACTGGTTTTGCTGCACCATAGACAAAAGAGCTGGCTTTAATTCGAAGTTATTAGCCTCAATGGCAGGCCTTCTTATACTGGATTGAAGCCCAGTGGCATCGGGTGCTACAAATTCTCTAAAAGATCTGTTATCCATGTCTTCAATTACTATTTCAAGGTTAATTGCTTCTTGGATATGTACTAATTTTTGCTCTCTCCCTTTCCTAAGCAGAGTTCTTTCAATCTCCGGGTCTAAGTCAAGAATTCCTTCAAGACTTCTCCTTCACATATACAAAGATTTTCTGTAAAAAGAGTAGGTAATACTCAAACAGAACAAAGTAAGAAAGAAGTACTATATATAAAAATAAGAAAATCAGAACAAGATGAATCAAGAACTAAAAAGAAAATGAATTGCCTAGTCTAATTCACTCAAAAGTTCCTGTTCATATCAACCAGTTGCAATCCCCGGCAACGGCACCAAAAACTTGACGTGATCTTGCAAGTGCACGGGTTAAGTCGAGTTATAGTATAAAAATATCATCTCCACAAGGATTGGATGTTGAATACTAATTGAATTTCAAGGTAAATTATCTAGGCGTATCGATTGATGTTGGAAATTAAAGGTAAAATGTAAAACAGAGCTTAGTTATCAAAAAGGTTTAATTTAAATGAAATGAAAGCGTACTCAGCTTAGGGTTCCCTTATACATTTCATCATGGAATAAAGATAATCCTCTAACTTGGTCTATTGTTAATTTAGATTTCTGGATTACCAAAAATAAGCTATACCTCATTGCAAGGCTACTAGCTACTAACCAAAAGATTAAGTGTCCAGAATTTCTCTAGTAATCACTCATCTAGGTTGCATTAAAATTGCTTTAGAATCCAATTTTAGACATTTCATCCTGTGCAAAAGAATCCAATTAGCTTAATTCCTAAGTCTAATTGATATTCCCAATGATCTTGCAAGGTCCGATTAATTAATTAGTTATTTCAACCTAGAATCAACTAATCCTTAACACAAATCCAATATTCTGGATGTATTGGTTTGTTCAAGTACAA
Source organism: Sindora glabra (assembly GCA_020226215.1). Taxonomy (NCBI): domain Eukaryota; kingdom Viridiplantae; phylum Streptophyta; class Magnoliopsida; order Fabales; family Fabaceae; genus Sindora; species Sindora glabra. Next base: position 12,470,346 of record CM035226.1, on the reverse strand, counting down.
AACAGCATAATCAAATCATAAATTAATAGTAAATCAAGCTAGATTATATAAAAATCAATTCCATAAATCCATGAACAAGTTCACCCCAGCTGAGCACAAGGGTTTAGTGTGAAGACATTACAAAACTAGAAGAAAACTAGAAAACAGAAAGGGAAATCAAACAAATCATAAAGCTCTACAAATTCCTTGCTTGAATCTTCAATCATTTGGTTGAATCCACGGTTAGAAGTTGCCTTTGGTGAGTTTTTGGTCTCCCTTAGGGTTTCTCCCAGCAGCTCCTCTTTTAATTTTCGATCTCTCCTCCTTCCCTTTTTTGATTTTTTGCACAAAACTTATATAGGTGATGTACACGGGGTATGACACGGCCCGTGTTCTACCCCATGTTTCTCTGCGAAGGCTGAGCAGCATGATACACGGGGTATAACACTCCTCGTGTTTACCTGCGAAGTGAAGGGCAGTATGATACACGGGATATGACACAACCCGTGTTTACCCCAGTGTTCTTCTCTGAGTAGCTCAGTGAAGCCTCAAAGCATTCTAGAAGGATACACGGCCTTCCACACGGGGTTCCCATACCCCGTGTTCTTTGTTAGGTGAGTAACTTTGCTTCGATTCTTCACAAATTGTATGGTTTTGCCTCCGGATCCTTTTCTAATGCTCAAATGTGTCATTTCAAAACCTAAAAACAAAATATCGAGCATCTAAGTATCCATTTTCAATCAATTTGCACAAGATACTAAGTAAATGAGTGATGAAACACATAAAATTTAAGTACAATTGTGCATTTATCAGTGAGGCTAGTGGATAACAAGTATCGAGGTCCATGCCAGTCACAATCAAGTTCAAGTCATGACACAACTTAGTGAAAAAGTAGTCTAACCTGAGACTAACTCCATATACAATTTTTACCTATTGAGTTAGCATAATAAGGTTGGGTTAGCCCATTTTAAGAAGTCTGTGTAAAAGGTTATCTTATGAAGAACTCTATAAGGTAAAAGTGTCTTTTGATTCTAAATGATGTGACTATGCAAAAAAGTGTCATAAGCCAAGAGTTATAACAATCTAGTAGATAAACTTCCCCATATTCCTTAGTTCCCCGGGGTTCCTCTTTTCACTGTCATGGACGTGGTCTCGCTTGCGAACTCGCTGGCTTCAGTGGTTATGTTCCTTTCGATCCTCACATCTCCATTCCAATTGTATGAATTCCATATATCTCTGCCTGGAAAGCTATCATTGGGATTCGTTTTTCTTTTCTTCTCTTTGACAACTACCATGCTGGTATTCGGTGCGACCATTTTGCTGACAAGTAGGCTGGAATCGAGCAAATGAAGTTCGAGTCTGATATACAGTGCTGCTTTCTTTCCAGTCACCATAATCGGGCTGATGCAGTTTCCCTTGTACATGACCAAGAAAGGGAGGCTGAAGTGGGTTTTCAAGCAGCTTAGAAAATTGGTTCAAAGTGCACTGAAATCCATCAAGAAACGGAAATGCCGATAAGAAAAGAATAGAAAATCCATCCTTCTTAATTATTCTCTAGGTTACTAAAAAAAATTAATTATTCTCTTATGTTTGTCTTTCTTTTCATGTTTGCAGGTGGTTGCCTTGTTAGGCAAGCTAGGGTTTTTCTCCCAAATAAGAAGGTTGCCTTTTTGTACAAAGGTGTGAGATGATTGCAAATCAATCGCGTTGTATTTAATCATAATTAATGTACTAGCTGTTTCAACCAGAAGATATGAAATCATGTTTTCAAATATGCGATACGTAAGAATAGCTTTCACAGTTTTTACAAATTACATAAAAGTGATTCTTATATGATTAACATATATTAGGATGAACGTTAAGGTCTGTATGGAAAATTTCAAAGCTAATTAGACTGGTTTCCAAGTTTTGGGGACACTATCCCTCAATCCCAGCGGGATTTTTTTCGACAATGTTACATATATTAAAAAATAAGATTCGAAATTGAATTTTGAATATAAATTAAGAACTATGTTAAATATATATTAGTGAGGTAAATTTATAAATTTTAAATTAATAAATATAAACGATTCGGATCCCATTTTCAGTATCTATAGCATTTTTTTTTTTTTATGTTTTTACATATAAGGCGTATGTGCGATTCCGAAAATGATATAGCACCCGATCTTAAGAGCCGAACGTCGTGTCCGAATGACAAGGCAATGGTCATGCCATCAAGTTATTTTCCACATAATGAAATGCTAAAAAATTAATAAAAGTAAGTTATGAGTGTTGTGAACTCCATAATCGGCAATGTCCGAAGATGCGCCGTCGGGAATGAGCAAGTAGGCAGCAAGTACACCTTTTTCCTTCTTTTTCATCAGCCAAATATAGTAAATTAAAGATATGAACTTTATTATTCATTCCTCATCCATCTATTCTTTGTGAGAGCCAGATCCTTTAAATAAGAACGAAAATTTTGAAAAATTATTTCATTGTAAAGTAGTTAGTTTCTTATTTTGTATTTCAGATTTAGAGTTGATTTTAATCTATTATATTTCTCTTTAGCAATCGATATAATGAACTAAGAGCATTGGACTTTGTTAATTAATTCTACAAGATGAAGGTAGTAAGGTGTTTGATAAAATGACTAAACGAAAAAGTTGCAAATGAACTAGGAAATAAGAAAATTGTGAGTGAACCAGAAAAGAAGGCTTTCAATGAATCAAAAGTTAAGAAATTTGTGAATGCGTACATGCGATTTCAACAAAACAAAGAATGCAGACCAATATCTATCTCTCTTACCGTCAAGCACTCCCCTCCAATTAGAAGGAATTACCAGAATTTCACAAGTTCAAGTAGGTTCTTTTCCTTCCATTACGTTTAATTGTCCTTTCAACTATGGGTCTGTGCATGCCTTTATTATGGGTGACTTATATTTATCCTTTAGTTCTAAAGACAGAAGATCATCCTACACATGAAGCCTCCAACACAATGGGAAAAGTGGGACAATTGAATAAAGAGAGGGATATTTCGTTCACTTAGTATATGCTGCATTCCATAGTTTTAAGTGTGTAGGGGATGATCACAAACCAATACACTCAAGTGTTAGGAATTTGGATTATCATACGCAGCGAAAATTCAAAATTTGATCCGAATTCCACCTAGGATCCATGCAAAAGACATAAATCAATTATTAGGATTTTACCTATTGGGCACTTGTGTTCCTCTTGATCAAAACTTGAAAGAGCAGATAAATCAAACGCTGGCCGGAAGGTACAGCATCTTTACGGTATCCACACAGAATGGACAACGACCTCTCACCCTCCACGAATCTGCTAGGATACGTTTTTCTCTCTAAAGTTTAAGATTGGATGTTTTCTGAGTGATTTAGGGTTTTATGAAAGCTTATGAGCATGTCTAAAGTACTGCTCTCAAGTCCCTTTTTATAGAACTTAGGCAAGCCACAATCCTAATCCTACTAGGATAATGCTTCCAAAAAATCCTAATCACACTTAACAACTCATCTTATCCTTATCCTAGATATAATAAGGAGAGATAGAACTTATCTATTAATTATCTAATATTAGATAATAATATTATTTCATAATATGAATATCTTAATAACAGATAATTGCATATAGTTATCAAATATCAAAATAATATTATCTTATAATATATTTATCTAATATCTGATAAGTAATTATTTGATATTACTTTAATATCAAATAATATCACATAATAATAATTATCTTTATTATGTGAAAAATATATTATTATTTAATAATATATATATGCATAAAAATAAGTCCAATTAATTGGATATTAATCTAATTAAAGTCCAATTAATTATTATCTTATTCCTACTTCTTTTGTGTAATCCTGTAGGTTCTTACTACATTGACAATAACTCATTATTGAGCCATAGACAGTAAGCAGTATCTAGCAATACATCACTGCCACTTAAATAGTAAGAATGTTTGTGATTTGACATCCACCTAATACATGATCAATATTTTGCATCATAATCCCTTTTGTAATAATATCCAAATCGAATTGGAGGCATGGAGAGTGTCATCCTCATCAAAGTTCAATTTATATTTCTTGATATTGAGTAGACTTCAAAACAAATTATCAATATCACATATTGATTCATTTGAGCATGGCCATGCATTTCTAAGTCTCACTCAATCAAGGAGCCCAAGGATATATCTCTTTTATATAAAGGTAACAAAATTCCATCTACATTACTCACTTCCCTCTACATGATTCGTGACACACCCAATCAATACCCTACTTGTCATCCCGATTAAAGGTGACATAGGATGAGATCAAAGTGAGTAACCATTCATGTAGAGAACCGTAGTGACTTCAGATCAAAGGACTATATGCAATTGTGACCATATGAGAACTACTAATGACACAAGTCTTATCCATGCAGTATTCTTATATTGGGTCAGTCCAGTACAGCTGTTTACTAACAATGTACTCATGTATTGACTTGATATCACATATCTATGACTCATAATCATCAATCACTATACATGCCAGTCTCGATGTATTATTACTATCATTTTCGTAATAATACTTGACTAAAGGCATTTTAGAAATAGTAAAACTATTCCAGGGATAATTATTATACTAAGTTATAAATTGCACAAAATTAATAAAATGAAAATAATATAATATAATAATTACATTGTCTAAAATGAAACATAATACATTATGTATTATTTCAATCATCTATATGATTGGTTCCTAGGATACACACCAACATCAAGTCCCTATCTCAATGTCTAGGCACCCCACTAACTCTTTTAATATTTCACCTTTTTAGAGAGCATTTTTAGCAAAAGCCCTCTTGGCAAGAGTTGACATACTTTTTCTAAATTATCATAAGCCCTTTTATTAGTGTCCAATTCACACCAAATCAGACCAACATGAAGATAAAAATGTGAGGATCATAAATATTAGCTTCTCAAAATTTTCAAACCATGCTAAAATTATCAAAATACTCCTAAACTTGAGAAAATAAAAAAGTAATACACTAGCTAGATTGATCCTAACATAAGTACCCCATAACATATTGGATTTTTCTACAAAGTTTCATCCAAATCCAAGCATATTTGCTTGTCAAACTATCATAACTATTAGCTTATGACATTCCCCCCTTTACTTTAAATATAAATGCTTTCATTGATGCCTCAATATAATATGGCTTTATGAAGAATCTATTTACTTTCTCAAAAGTTCATCTTGGTCTTTAGCCTACTCCTTTGAGTTACTACCTCAACTACTCATACCTATCTCTTTGAGTGCCATAAATGTTCCCTATCTTGAATTTGGACTATCATCTCTACAACACTAATATTCTCTTGGCCAAATATATCCTTCACAAATTTCTCAAGAGACTACCTTTATAGACTTCTTTCAAAGTGTCTTGACACCCTCTAATGCCACTTATCCACTAGCTCTCCAAAATTCATTACCTACATAACTCATCTAATAGGTAGTTATATTTGCAATTATATGCTTACTACCTTTATAGCTTGCACAAATGCGACCTTCACAGTAAAAATATGTGCTAACTTGATAGCTTGTAAGCAATACTTAGCACTCTAAATTACCTACTAATAGGTGTCCTACAACTAATGCCCCATCCCACTGGTACATGAGATAAGACTTATACTTGATCTATGCATAGACCCTATACCTTACTCCCAAGTCTGCTTATGTTGCTTTCAATCAATTCATAACACTTTACAATACCACTTCCATACCCAATTGGATCCTTTGATATTTTCTAAATCAATACTTTAACATCTCATTAGCCACCATAACCTACTCAGAATAAGTGCACTTTAGCATTGTAGTCCTCACGACCCTTCCTTTGTGCATCTTCTAACAACTTCTTTGAACACACCTTTTGATGGCTCCCCCACTTCAATATTTAGAAAAGGTTAAACATAAAGCATCCTCTACTCTAGCTCGAGCTCCACTTTGCTTGTGCATAAGCAAATATGAACTCATGGTCATTACTATAAAGTCTCTAGATAATGTGATTATACAGTGCTAATTTGCTACTACTCCTCTGAGTCATTATTACCACTCCACACAACAACTATGTAGCGTAGCCTACTATACTAAAGAATCATGTGGGAGATTGCATTGTCTCTATTTAACCCACAAATTGTGCATATAACATTGATTTCTCCAAATCTCTACCTTTACCTTCTAGTTGTGCTCCTATAAGTAACTCAAATAATCCCTATAGACTACCTTGACATGATTTTGGATTACTCTTGCTAGAACAATCCACTTATACCCTTCAACTATAGCCACACATTTCTACTCAACAAAAGGATTTGCCCTCCAACTCCATTGATCCCTCAAGAAATGGTGAAGCCTTTTAGCAAGATCAAAACTTCTCTCACTAGAAAGGCCATCAGTTCACTCGTCCTTTTAGATAGTAGTTTGCATTCCTTAATAACACTACTATGAATAAACTTATACCAACATCCTAAGCACACAAGAAAAATAGCCTTCTAGCATAAATGCTCACACCCGATGTACCAATCCATAATCATTCAAATGTATCATTATCTCGCACACTATCTTCTTAGGCCAATCTAATCTCTTACACCCTTTGGTTAAGTCTTTGGCAATGAATCCTCTAAGTTTAAGAATGATTGCTTCACACATCCCTCATATAGCATCAAACAAGTCATATCCAACCAATTATAGCTTACTTGATCTTGGTCCTCTGGCACAAACCAAGCTCTAATACCCAATGTCATGGGTTATTAGCTTTGTAGCCAAAACTGTGCAGCACATTCTTGTCACTTTTAGTGAACATGCTAGCCTTTCATTAAAACCCTCTCATAGCACACTTAGTAAATATAGCAAAACTCATAAGTCCATAAGCCATAATCAAATGTCACCAAAGCAACCACACATACCAAATTGTAAGACCACCCCATATATGAAGCCTCTAAGCATAATGGGAAAACAAGATGGATAATTGAATAAGAAAAAGGACACTCTGTTCACTTGATATATCTTATTCCATAATTTTAAATGTGTAATAAATGGCCACAAGTTAACACATTTAAGTTTTTAGCTTAATGTCCAAGCGCCCTACCAGCCCTTGCAACACTCCACCTTATTAAAAAGTATTTTGAGTAAAAGCCTTCTCAGTAGGAGTTGATATACTTTCTCTTAACTATCATAAGCCCTTTTCTAAAAGTTCTGAGAGTTCAATTCATAATAAAAACACACCAACACAAAAATAAAAATGTGAGGATCACAAGTACAACTTGTTAAACTCTTAAATTCTCGAACCATACCAAAATTATCAAATACCCCCAAGCTTGAGAAAATTGTGAAAAATAATATACTAGCCAAATTGACCCTAAATTTCAGTGACAAGTCCTTCATAACATACTGGATTTTTCCACTAAGTCTCATCCAAATCTAAGCACATTTGTCTATCAAGCTATCATAACTGCTAGTTTGTGACACCAAGTGTTCCATAATTACATCACTTTGCAATTATTAGTTAGTGCTAAAACTTTAATTAGTTTCATTTTGGATTATTTCTATTATAGCAATGCTATATACATTAAAAATGGAATTCAAAATTCTATTCCAAATACAAATCAAGAATTGTTATTATATACAGAATGATAAAATAAATTTATAAAATTCAATTCAATGGATTAAAAAATTTAAAACTCAATTTCAAAATTCATTTACAATATATAGCTTTTTTGTTTTTATTATTGATCCATTGATTTTTTTTTATTCTGTTTGACAGAAACAATGACTTTGAGACAAGATTCAATTTTGGAGAACAGTCCAAAAATCTAATTATGACCCGTACGTCAAGACTCACAAGCGAGTTGATCTTCATTCTTTGAGGCTTGAATTGCAGGCATAGTTATGACATTTTGTATGGGGAAAAGACTACTAAATATCTGGATCATTTCTATCCTCTTAAATATAAAATTTTATTAATTAAAAAACATTTCTTAATTGGGTATTGAATGAATTCTAAAATTCGAATTGATGAATTTCAGTCTCATTTTGATTCAATCATAAATTAAATGTCTAGAAGTAATTCAGGATATATGATTTAATAAAGAATGACGTAATAACATTAATCTCCCATGAATTCCAATGTAATAATTTAAAGGGTATTTGACAAACAACTTTTTGATCAGCTTTTATCTAATTTAAATGCTTTTAGCTATTTGATCAAACCAATTGATTGATTTAAGTATTTGACAAATAGTTATTTTAATCAACTTATTAATCCTCACATAGCCATTTTGAAAAAGTTAAGAATAATAGCTTTCTGAAACAATTAACTTACATTTAGAGTAAAAAAAATTCTTGCTCATAATTATAATTTTTTTTACATTTCCATCCTTAAGAAATAAGTAAATACTAAATTATATTTATTTATTTCTAAAAGAAAGTTCTAATATACATAAAATATTATAATTATTTATTTAAATTAAATAGATATAATAAATTAAATTAAAATATTTATATAATAATAAAAAATTATATGAATATAATCATGTATGTTCTATCAAATTGAATAAAGAAGAAGAGAATATATGTTTCATTTCATCGAGAATAAAGAAAATGATTTAAAAAATTATTAATTTTTTGTCAAATGAAATTTGTTGAATTAAGGAATAATGCATATTAAGAAAAAAAGGAAACAAAAAGATGATATTACTTGTGAAAAATATGTGTTTATTCTTAAAATGTGTAATTCATCAATATTTTTAATGATAAGCATATAGATTTTAGATTTAATATTAAAAATGTTTACAAATTAAATTTTAATAGTTACTACACCTACCAAAATATTACAATTTTTTCTTAATTAAAAAATTAAAATTGTCTATTTTTAAAGAAAAATCAAATAATTATAATAAATTATCACAATGTAATTTTAAAAAAATAATATAATAATATATTACAATCTAAAATATTATTTAAGTAAAAGAATACTCAAATAAATTATAAAATATATGCGTGTCATTATATGTTATTTTATATACAAATAGCCTATTTTATCAAATATTTTTATATAAATAGTTAATACTATCAATTGATCAAATCAGTTAATATAATAATTGTCAATTAACAACTAATTCTTTTAGTTAACCACTAATGTATCAATTAATTGCCACAAGGCATTACTATTTTGAAGCTACAGATGAAATATTGTGCAATTTACCTACAAGAAACTAGAGGAAAACTAACATAATTGAGAGCATGTTATAAGAATTTATTCAAGATGCAGTGTAGGCGTGACTGTTTTTGGATTATTTTTCAATGAGACCCATTCCTATTGTAAAACCAGTGTTGCGTCGCCTCCATGATTCCGTAGTAATTAAGGAGACCTATTTCATTCAATTAATGCATCGATTAGGGCATTTTTTATTTTTTATTTTTAATGTTAATAAAGGCCTTGTTTTCCTTAATATTTTGTGGGTCCTATATTTTGTTCCTAATGACATGGCGCATGCCATGGCATTTAGAGCCTAAAATGGGAATGACAAAAATTATCCAAACTCATTGGATCTTACCTAATCCAATAGATATTAGATCCGATAGATTTGATCCAATTAGATTCATCCTATATTGGTGTGGATTCAAGTCCAACCTTATTGGATCCAATCTATTTTTGAGTCTCAATGGAGATCCGACTGAAGTTTTTCTCCTTATCATTATCATCGGCGAAACTCACAAATTTTTTAGAGATTTCATTCTCAAATCTATTTCAAAACATAAATTTCTCCTACTTCGCAACCCTTCTTAAAATATTTGTTCCTCTCTTATGTTGAATCTTTACATCTCAGAATTTTTAGTTCCCAAATCAATGAAATATTCACTTGTTCAAGTCAAGATCAAGCTTCATCAGCTCACTTCTCACCCCCTTCACCAAATTAGGTAAACTGGTAAAGGATTTCAAGGCAGTCTTACAATCCAAATGCTCGCTAGAAGTTGAAGAAGTTGAGACTACTTTGAACCCTAAATCATTGCCATCTCTGAGACTCTCACCTAGTAAAGGTATTAGCTATTCTGGGTATTCCATTGATTTACTTCATTTTTGTTTAATTTTTCATTGTTTCTCTTTGTTCTTTGGATATTATGTTGCAAAATTGTTGAAGGGTGATAAAGGGACAAATAGAAATAACAGTGTTAAATTGTCACTTTTCTATTATTGATATTGATTTGGTGAGAAAAATCTGATTTTTTATGGCAAAATCCAATATTGGTTCTCGGAATTTGGCCTTTCTTGCTCCTTCAAGCAACGAACTTGTGCATCAGGCTTTCCCAATATTCTCAATAGCTATTTTACGCAATTGCTTTTGTTCCATTTGTTTTCAGAGAAAACAAAGATTCTTGGTTCAAGATTTAACATTCGAAACTTTGGGTGATGAACCCCAACTTTAAACCAATGTGTTAGTGAGTCATAATTATTGCAATCTAACTCTCTATTTGATTTTTTATGAGAAATGAACACCAATCAATAGCACCCAAATGCATTAGATTCTTATCTAGTTTCTTTAATTAATCAATCAAAGAACATGTTTAGTGAAAATTCATGCTCATATGTATTATGAGTTTACTCTATGCTTGTTTTATATATTTTTTCTAGTCCTATATCTTTGCTGGGTTTTAGTGTATAGAACTTTGCAACAAATAGCCTTTCTTTCTCTATACAATTACTAGAAAGTGACATTTAGAAGGATTAGAGGAAAAAATCCAAAAAATATGATTCTATTATTACCAAAACATGATTGCAGTTTTGAACTATAAATTTTATTAGGTATTAGAATTTTTAGCATTATAATTTTGACAATTATCCCTTGTAATGTAAAAACAAGCAATTTAATCTTGATTGTGATGATGGATTATGTCATGCTATGTTTATTATCATACCACTGTAAAGAGACATTTTTGCCTTAAAAAAAGATTCAGAGGACAGAGATGCTTCAAAATATAGTGGGTGTTTCTTATCCAATAATATTTCAATAGTAATATTGTGTACTATATACTAGTTAAGGAAGAATCCCCACCTCCATGTGCTAATCTCATTACATTTTGGGTAGTTGTATGTTTTTAGTTTTATTTGTTGGTGTGAAGCATTTAGTTGTGAAAGTAGCATTCTTCTAAAACTTAGTGCTAATGTAGCTATTACACTCTATAACTTGGGTTTTCTTCATTGAATTACCTTGAAATTTTGAATAGAATGAAAACAAGGCCTTGGAGCTGATGGATCATTTCATGAGGATCAACATCCACTCCTAAAGCGTTAAGGTGTATTCAAGTTGGTCTTCTATGCGTTCAATGACAACCAAAAGAGAGTCCAACAATGTCACCACACATATTTGATGTTGTACTATGAGAGTGTGATACTACCATAACCTAGAAGACCAAGATTTTACTCAAAGGGATGTTTCTTAGAAATAAATTCATCTTTAGTTAGAAGAGTAAATTCCACTTTAAATGACATAATTGTTACCTTAATATAGGGTCATTAAGTTTTTGCCTCCACTAGCATTGGCACTTATCTATGTAGCCAAAAAAACTAGTTTTAAGAATCAAAGTTAAACAATATGTACTATAAACCATACTTAGTTATTGGTTTTGAGTTGAACTTATTTGTTTGAGGTCACCGCTATATCTTTTCATCATTTCGTACATTAGCAAGATAGACGGCAGGATATCTGTCAAACTCATTCGTTTTCATTGGAGGAAATTGAATTAAATTGCTATGTGATGTTGAATTGACTTTTATTTAAATTCTATATTTTAATATAGCCTGCTGTCTTTGTTTTCTTTGTTATTGGTTTTGCAGATAAACAACACCAGTTAGTCCTCACCAACGCAAGCATATAGTAAAGCTATTTTTGAAATTTGCTTCAATAAACTTTTTATGTGGTGTTGCTCATATCAACAAAATTTTGGGTCCATTTTAAATAGGTAAAACATATTGAATTATAGTGTTATTTTTTCAATAAAAACAAGGTTTAGGTTCATTCAGATTCATTTCCGGTCTAAACATGTTGAGTCCTTTAGGTTTGGGGCCACTTCAAATCTTCAATTTCAAATCTATGCCTAGATCGAATTTGGTTCAGATTGACCTAAACTTAATCCATTGCCATCCTTAAAATCACTCCTCACAGTCATGCCATCTAGCACAGCTGGTGCGATTCTTACCAAATTATATACACATCAATTTTCTAATTAAAAGAAACCAAGAACAATTATAGTTACTTTTATTCTTCTGATTATGTACATTATATAGAGTAACATAATTTTTTTATGAAATAAATAATTCGTCTAAAATAAACTGTCTAGACTTATTATGTACGTTATATAAAGTAACATAACAAGATCTCGGGCAGTGCTGCATCTATCGTAGACCTAATTGACTTTTTTATTTTAAAAAAATTCTTGTATTAAAACATCACATATTTGAAATAAATAGAGATAATTATATTATAATGCATTCAGTTGTAATTAAAATTAAAATTTTCATATCACTAGGTGATTAAATAAATTTTTAAAAAATTTCAAAACTTTCTACAACTTCATTCCTCATTGATTGGTTTCTCTCACCCTCTCGTATTTTCCTTCATACTCTATGGTTCCCAATAGTCAATTGGTCTCTCTCTCCCACATCCATTTTCCTCGAGTGAACTATTTGAATTCAAAAAATTTTTGCATGTGATCTTCTATCTATTTCATATTTATAGATTGGCGCTTTCATTAAATCATTCCGTAAGTTTTTTTCTTACATAAGATAGCTATAAAAGTAAGTTTTAAAAAAGTTATGAACTCAAAAGATGATGCATTTTCATTTTTTGAGGTTGTAATGGAAAATAAAAAGACTGATTAGAAGTTTTAATTTTTTCTAATGAAATAGAGGATCATAAGTTAACAATAATGCACTTTTAATTTGTATTTTTAAAGGATTTTTCTAAGAATTCCTTTTATGTCTTCATTATTTTAAATTTTGATTATTTTGAGTTCCAATTTTCTTTTCAGGTACATTTTTTAATTTTATGATACAATTTTCTACCTTTATATTTCGAAGTACATTAGTTTGACTCATTTAAAATTTTTTCATTGTTTAATTTTAAATTATAAATCACTTGCCTCATTTCATTTTCTTCGAGTTCTTGAGGCTTGTAATATAATTAAATAAGCTTATAAAAATGTATTTCTCAAAATCTTAAAATTATAATGTTCACTAATAAAAAAATGAATCAATGTAGAATTTTTTTAATGATATCCTCTTTAAATACATATACTATATAAATCAGCACATTAAGATATATACAAATGTCATTTTCACTAATTTTCAAGAAAATAACTTTTTAGAATAAAATAATAGGAAGATCACATGGAAGAAAGAGATAAATTAGGTAATATATATATAACAATGGAGAGAGAGATAAATTAGATAGATTTTTTTAATGACATTTTCTTTAAATATATACACTATAAATCAGTTCTCCATGTCATGCCTCTTATTAAATATCCATGTCATTTTTATTAATTTTTATAAAAAACTTTGGAATAAAATAATAGAGAAATTATATAAAAGAGAAAGATAAATTAATTAAAAAAATACTCCTATATAACAATGGAAAAAGAGACAAATTAGGTAGAATTTTTTTAATGACATCCTCTTTAAATATATGCAATATAAATCAACACTCTAAGTTGAACTTTTTATTTGATATTCACGTCATTTTCCCTAATTTTTAGGAAAACTTTTTTAGAATAAAATAATGCAAAGAATACAGAAAAAAAAGAGAGATAAATAAGGGGGGTGTGTGTATAACAACCAGAAGATAGAGATAAATTATGTAGAAATTTGTTTAATGATATCCTCTTTAAATATAGCAATTAATAATACCATTAATAAGAGAGAAAGAGAGAGAGGGGGATATTAATATATTTTTAATTTATTTCTTCCCCTTTTTTAATTTTATATTTTTAATAATACAATTAATAATAGAGACCTTCCTTTTATGAATGTGCTTTTAGAGGCGTGCAAGACACTCTGGGATCAAAGTGGCCGCCATTATTTCTATAATTGTTCCATTCAAGGTGCCATAGATTATATAGTCGGAAATGGCCAGTCAATCTACGAGGTATGTACTTAAATTTGTTCAAAATTTTACTTAACTCACTGTTTTAATTATTTTTCTCTTATTAAAATTTATGTTATTTAACATTATTTTAATCTCCTAATCCTAATTATATACTAGCCGTCTTATTGATTGATACTTTCTATTGTCTTAGAGCGCATTGTTAAACACTGGCAAATTCAAGACGATATTGAGATTTCTGTTACTGTATCAAAGCGGATTCCTCAATACTCGCCAATTTAGAGCAATGAAGCCTCGCACTCATTTACTCAAGTTCTATACCCTATCTCCTTTTTCTTGAAACTCTAGACATCTAGCTCTCCTCCGTCTCTCACTTATGATCACCAACTTCATCCCTCAACTCTCATTCAAGACCATTGCACATGAGTTAAGACCCTCCATATTCTTTTATTTAGTGTGAAATTCTTGCTGATAATGTTGGATCTGTTCTTTTAAAGAAAAAAAATTCTAATGCAAAGCTTCTAAATTTCATTATCTCATCTTTTGTATTTGCTCTTTGATTTTAGATCTATAATTTTTTGTTGAGTTTATTTTGACTTAGGTTATTAGGTGTTGTGTTTTATGGGGCTGTCACTTCTTCCATCATCTGATTATGAATTTTGGGTTTGAGATTGTTGGCGATAGTTGCAAACTCAAATGGAGATTGGGAATTTTTCTTCTGTAAGAGGATTATTCAAGTTTTTTTTTTTTTGTCCTTATCTCTTCATGGAAATTTTGTTTCATTCCAATCAAAATCGTTGAATGCCTTTCTTCTAAATAATGTTTTTGCTGCTTTATAACTTATTGATTGAATCCCTGGAGATTAATATCATTTTCGGTTTGATTCTAAGGAGATCTATTAGTAATATTAGTAATCTTACCTCATAGTGTTTTAGATTACTTTTCTTTATTAGATTATTTTGTGTGTTTCCAATTTCATTTTTCTTTAGTAAATGTGATGAATGCTTAAACCGTTCAATTTTTTCACCATTATGCTTTGCTTCTGACAATTCATTTCATTATTTTTATATTTCACTTACTTTTTAGAGTTCAGGAGTTTTATTTTCACTATTGTTGCATTTTGATCTACTAGAATTATGAGGGCTATTATGGCCTCCTTTCCTTATACTGTGAGTATTAAGGACTTTTCTCAACATTTTTACAACCAAAATGAAGTGTCTTTCCTATTATTGTTTATAATATTATGAGGGTTACATAATTTTTTGTTGCATAGCAATGGATGTTTCTTAAAATGAAAAGAAAAAAGGAGGCTGACCCATAAAATGTTAGTAGAAACTATAAGAATGACTATATTTTAAATGATTTGATGGAATATATAGTTTTTGATAATTTATGATGACCAAGATTGATCTATCCAAATCAATTCATTTAATGAGATAAGGCTTGGTGGATGTTATATACATGTGTATTTAGTTGCTCCATGGGTAATATGAAACTTGGATTGGACAATTAACTAAATTTTAGGCTAAAACATTTGTTTTCCCTAATTTTTAACTGTTAACTTCTTCATTTGATTATAATGATGCATTCTGTTCAATGGCTGTGAGTGCTTGGCATAAGAAAGACCTAGATTTGGGAATTTGATTTGATATGGAGTTTTTACAATCTTGACATCCTTAAGGTAATCTGTCAATATTTATTCTTACTTTGTTGTAATTTATTACTTTCTATTTAATAAATATCTACCTAACTTTGAACTTGGTTTTGGATGAAATATGTCATGAATGTTTGGCAATCCCTTGGGGAGCTTCCATTGAATGATAGCAACTAATTACTATTGTAGTTAACATTTAGTATTATGGTATTACAAACACTATTAATAAAAATGATATTAGAGCCGGAAAGATGGTAATAACATTGAAGTTCTATTGTCAAGAGACAAGGATATTGCAGTGCACAAAATAAACTTAAGACCCTTAGTGAAAGCCAGGTTCATTGTTGTGGAGTCTTTTGCTCACTTTGGAGTTGCCATGCTAGATTGCAGAAGGGCATCTACATTTGCTGCACCAATTCAATTACATTTTTCACATATGGCCTGCACCACTGGATATATATATATCCCTTTTTTTACAGATAGATGCTGATATATGCCTTTATTTAAGAGGAAAAAAGAAGCTTCACGGATGTAGCATACATTTTGGGCCATGGGATATCCAACATTTTCAAGAGACCAGAACTTAGACCTCTAACTATGCATGCAACTAAGGATTGTGTTGCATTTTTATTTTGATGAGAAGTAATCCTTTACATAGTGCATATCATCAATTTGCTTCACGCACGACTTGATGGGTCATCTATATGGAATTATGATTTTTTATACTAAAAGTTATCGAGTAAATTTAATTCACGACACAAATTCATAACACAAATATTACTATTAATATTATTTTCATATAAATATTCTAAAATCTATGATTTTATTATTAAGGTATAATATACAAATTAATTACGTTTTCCAATCATCAATATAACATTCATTTTATTATTCATATGAAGATGACTATGTTGTGTTGTTCTAAGATATTATATAGTATTAGATACTAACAAAACATTACTTAATTTTTTTAATTTTAATTTTTTGTTCTTTTTTATATATAATTTTTATAAATTTTCAAGAATAATTGTTCCGTGCATTGCACGGATTACAATCTAGTTAAAGTACATTTATATCTGTTTAATTTGCTCAGAAAAGCATAATTAATTCTACAATGGAGCCAGACGATGCACCAGGATTTAAAGGATTTATAACAGCGTAAGGGAAAGAATCCACAAATGAGACAAGTTGAATATTTTTATAATGGTAAAAATTGTTAAATAACTAAACACGCATGCAAAGTTTAGAGATTAAACAGTAAAACGCATAAAATTTTCAAGTAATATTAAATGTCATTTGAATAAAAGATTTTGGAGAATGATTTTAAGTTTAAGGAATGTAGCTTCAGTGGAACTGATAAAACTGACCTTTCGCTAGAATTATTATTGCTGATTCATTTCTCATGGATGTCATCAATCCACAGGGTTGAGATGTTTGGGCAGGAACCGGCCGTGAGTAAATAATAATAATAATAATAATAATAATAATAATAATAATAATAATAATATAGAACATAGGGAATATTTTTATCTAAAAGATGAAGAATTATACTTTTATGAAACAGAAGTGTTATATGTATTGAATTTTTTTTCTATCGATTAAATTGTTCTTCATAAATTTGTCTTACCACCCTTTATTTAATCAATTATTTTTAATTTAAATTTAAAACTGAATTTTGAATCTTATTTTCAATGCACATAATATTATTCATAATGAAAAGAAGTAGTATTGTCGAATATTTTACAAATTTAGAAATGATGCAGTTTTAGTTCTCATCAGTATAGGCAACAAAATAGATGAATATATGTTGATTTATTCTGTTTTTTTCCTTTGTTTGTGATCCCTGTTATCTGGCAATTATATCAGATTCTAACTAATCCGAAATCTGGTCACATTAATTTATTCTAATTTATTGGGTTTTTAAAGGGTCAATAATATTAATCTATTAATTAAATGGTCATAAAAAGTTCACATACAAGCATCTATTATTCATCTAACTATTTTTTTATTTAAAAACCAAACAAATATTTTTTAAATAAAACACTATTACATTGGATTTCGTTTCTATTTTTTATACATTTGGTGCGTGAAGAAAAAGAGAAACATTATACATTTGACAAAATAAAATGATTGCTTAATCCTATGTCACATAAATGATATTCAATCCCATGTTGAACCTGGTGACTGAGACAGATATGACTTCGATAAAGATCTTCCATCATACTCATAATACATGCAAAAATAGTAACTCAGTACTTAGATCATCTCACGTAAACAATTTGACCATAAAAATATCTTATCATCTCGTTGATTTTCTTTATAAATATTAAGGATGTTAAATGTTCTGAACTCACGACTTAGTCTAGTCTAGCCTGTAAATCCGAGCAAATTGGACCTTATAAAATTAGATCCATCTTTTTTCTTGGGTTAAATAGGCTGGCTCATATAGATGACGATCCAAGTGGACTTGCCCTATATGGATCTGGCCTGATTTGTGAACCAACCTCGTTAAAAAAAATTTTAAAAATAATAGCCGAATGCCAACGATCCCAACCCAATGCCCCACATTCAACCTAAGTGTCACAAGTTGGCAATTATGATAGTTTAGCAAGCAAACATGTTTGATTTAAAACGAGACTTGGCAAAAAAAAATGCAAGCATGTTGTAGGGGTCTTGTAACTGAAATTTGAGATCAATCTATCTTGTTTGCTATTTTTCTTAATTTTTCCAACTTTAGGAGTATTTTAATAATTTTGACATTGTTTGAGAATTCAAAAAAGTTTGAAAAGTAATATTTGTAATCCTCACATTTTTATTTTCGTGTCAATGTGTTCTGACACCAATTGGATGCTAATTGGACACTCAAAAGATTACAAAAATAACTTATGATAATTCAAAAAAAGTATGTCTCCTTGCAATAAGTGGGCTTTTGTTCGAAGTGTTCTCTAAGAAGGTGGAGTGCCGGGAAGGTCCAACAAGGTGCCCTAGCACTAAGTTAGGAACTCAAGTGTGTTGGCTTGTGGCCATCCCTTACACACTTAGAGTTATGGAATGAGCATATATCAAGTGAATAAAATATCTCTCTCCGGCCTATTGTGCCCAAAGGCTCCATGTGTGGGGCAATCTTACAACTCAGTATGCATAAGTACTTCAATGACATTTGATTGTAACTTACAAATATGTTGTATATGGGATTATTTTATGGGCACTAAATCTTTTATGTCCTGCTATCTTTTCCAAGTGTGGCATGAGAGAGTTTAATGAGAAGGCTAGCATGTTTACTAAAAATAGCAAACATGCATTGTACAATTTTAGTTAAAGAGCTACCAACCCATGACACCAAGCCAATCCAAGCTACTAGTGACTTGTGCTAGATCCTAGTCTATTAGAACTAAAATTACACAAAATCTCAATATTATTTTTCTCGAGTGTACCACGAGATAGTTTAATGGGAAGGCTAGCATGTTTGCCAAGAGTGGCAAGCATTCACCGCATAGTTTCAATTAAAGAGATACCAGCCCATGACACCAACCCAGTCCAAGTTGCTAGTGACCAGTGCCAAATGTCGGTCTATTAAAACTAAAATTACATAAAATCTTAAGCAATCCTAATATTCTTGTCTCTCTTCTCTCTTTGGCTACGCATTGTGCTAGCCTTCGAAGGGATGAAGACTTTCTTCATTGAATCGCTGCACACCATCCCTCGTTTTACCTGTGAGACGAATTCTTAGCAAGCTTTGTTGTTCTCTTCCATGGCTCATTCCCTTTCTCAACGTTCTGATTAGTTTCCAAGTATCGAAGATTTTCTTCAATCTTCATCAAATTGCTACGCACCATCCAAGACGTAAAAGATTGCAAAAGGCTTGTTTTCTTCATTGTAATATTTATAAGGGTTCTTGGTTTAATGCACTACAAGAATGTAAGCCATTTGAGGCGGTATTTCCCGTGGATTTCTCACGGTTTATGCACAGATTTCTGACAGATTTTGTCATTTCCCATGGTATTTCGTGCGATAATATTTTCCATGAATATAAATATTTCGAAACAAATTAAAATTTTCAGGAAATTCATCTGTGGGAAATCCACAGGAAATGTATTGAACGGAGGATAATCTAAAATAATGGTGAATGCATGGCAAAATTCTTCCCATTGCTATAACCGTGTGATATCCATGAGGAATTCATAATATCAAAATAAAAAATAAGAGATTTGTAAATTCAAAATTCAATGATCATTCTTGGACAGAATTAATTAAATGTCTAATACTCCAAATTCCCATTTTATTATAATAACATTCAAATTTGGATATCAAGTAAATATTAAATTTAGATATCAAGTATTTATACAAAAATGATGTAATTAAAATAAAATTAATAAATTTCTTCTTTTGAATCATCATCTGTGTCATGTTAATGCTCATCCTCATGTTGATGGTCTCTTCCTTCCTGACTTCAATTAGTAACATACCAATACAATTAAGTATATAACAATACTAGTACACCATTGGTCATTCCTATAATGTCATCATCCGTGCATGTTTCAATACAAACTCTAAAAACAGCTTACTCAATGATATTTTATCAAAATCAACTACTATAGCTTGTTTGAAACTTACCTAGTTTGCCTTCCTAGTCGAAATAAAACCTATTCATCCCTAACCTTGCAGCCAAAACGTTGCTCCACTGCAACTCACCTTCCTATCCATCAGTCATCTTAGATCATAGAAATGCACCTTCAAAAATTTTTGTACACATATTATCTATTAGTCATAGTTGAAAAAACACTTAACAAAGAAGAAAAATATTATGCAAGAGAAATCAATAATAAGGACAGAAAAATTATATCTTTAAATGAGAAGAACTCAGATTTGTGAAAACAATCCATTAGAAAGCTCAATGAAAATAAATACATTCAAGATTCAAAATAAAGCTAGAACAATGAAAATAAACTAAGTGGTCTTTGGCCTAGTGCTAGTTTGTACTTCAATGGTAGCAATTCTTCTCCTAAATGTGAAGAAGATCAGTGCAGAGCTATGGTGTGAATGGGAATGAAACGGAGATTGATGGAGATGGTGAGGGGTGTCTGCTAAGTTAAGGCGCACACAAAAGAAAATTTGGTGAAATATGATGCAGCCTAAAGCTTTGGATCATTTAAAAAGCTCCAATTTTTTATATCGAGCAATGTGCACATCACATTAAAAAAAAATTTTGGCAGCTAAAGGTCAAATCTCTGCACTCAGTCTTTTCCATTCTTGGGTAGTATGCTATGATGTAAAAAGTAGTTTTCCCACGGATTTTAGAGGCGGATTTAGCCACCCCAAAACTGACCCATTCAGACATAATTGAGCCCAAAGAAAAAAGTAAACTTCCCACGGATTTTTGTGCGAATTTAGCCAACCGAGAGCTGAAAATGTAACAAGTACAATGCAGCCCAAAAAGTAATTTTCCCATGAATTTTCAAGCGGTTTCGGCCGCCCCAAAGCCAAAAACATTCAGACTTCCCCCTTTTTCATTTCAGACAATGCGCCACAGCTGACCAGGTTATTTCCCACAGCTTGGCACCGGTCTTTCACTCAGAATTTTGGAGCGGTAATATCCGTCGAAAATGTCGCTCCAAATGTAATATATTCTTGTAGTGATGGCCATTGATGAGTGAGATGGCTTCTCTGTTATTGTGAATTCTTCCATATGATAGTTCTTCTCATTGTTGTTCGATTATAAGATAGTTAACTTCACTTCTGTATTAGTAGCTAATAGCTATTTGACTTTAATTAAGGATTGTGATACTGACTAGTGGATCCAGAGGATTTGCCTTTGTTACTTTCACTTCAGTTCAGAAGGCATCAAGTGCCATTCAAGCTTTGGATGGATAGGTACGGCAAAATTGTTGCTATTAATTTCTTTATTAATTCTTTTGGCTACATGTTTGCTACAAAATGACCATCTTCATTTACGCTTAGCCTGGTACTACAGATTTTTTAGCTATTAGTTTCATGTTGGATTTTTTGACATTTGACTTTCTTTGCAGGAAGGAATTGATGAAAACTAGGCAGTTGCATTAGAATACAATCCTGAAGCTTTTGCAAGGGTGGTATGTATGAATTCAAGCTTCTGTCTAGTGCTATTCTACTATCCTTTCTAAGAAAGTTCGAGTTTTGATTTCTACTCAACTCCACATGTTTTACCTCTACCACTAATCCTTTTGATGAACTCTTAGTTAATTTAAAATTTATTCTTTCTTATTTTAATCATTGAAATTTATTAACAATTGAAATTTTAGTTGTAGATTTTGAAGATAATGATGAAGGCAAAAATATCTGAATTGAGGATTCAAACACTATGTAACAATTGAGCTAGATAAATAGTTGGATATTGATGATGAGGATGCATGGATAGAAGTATCCCACTTATTTTTTAGTGAGTGAATCAGTTGATTAATGATGTTGTAACTTGACATTAATTTTTATTGTTTTGTGTTGAATAAATTCAATAATTTAGATTTTTTGCCTATTGTTTACTTTAAATTTTCCATCAACCTTTTTTTGGTTGGCTGCTGGTGATCCTAACTAATAAAAGGATTCCTGTGTGTTTTAGTTTTGCTAGTGATCCTCTATTGTTGGTAAGGGTTTCTCACTTTTTCCCCTTCTATTTGTTATTCTCCACTACAGCAAAAAAGACTTTTAGCGGCGACATTTGTCGTCGCTAAAAAGTTTTCGATCATTGCAAAAGAAAAAGTCATCGTTAAAAATGTCGTTAGCGTAGGTCCGTGCCTGAAAATATCATTAGCAACAACAACTTATCGTCGCAAAAGGCCTGTTGTCGTCGCTAAAAGTAAGGCCTTTTGCGACGACTTTGTCGTCGCAGAAAATAATTTCAAAATTCAAAAAAATTTGAAATTTGATTTTTAGCGGCAACAATTGTCATCATTATAGGTTAGAAGTCATCGGTGAAGATCAAACTTTCAGTGATGACTTTATCATCGGTGAAGATCCAGCTTTCAGCGACGACAAAAAGTCATCGCTGAAAGTCTGATCTTCATCAACGACTTTGTCGTCGCTAAAAATTAGATCTTCAGTGACGAGTTCTAACCTATAGCAACGACAATTGTCGCCACTAAAAGTTTTTTGAATTTTTTTTAAAAATTTTAAAATCAAATTGTCGTATATTTCAAATGATATATTCTTTATTTTAATTAATTTAACTCGTTTAATAATTTTTTTAAATTTAATTTAATATAAATTGTACAATTATAATATATCAGTAGTATTATTAATAATGTCTAACAATTTGATCCAAGATAAAAAATTAATACTCATAAAGCAATGGTAAAAATAATTTTTATATGAATAAACTAATATATATACATCATCTATGTAAATGTGCACATATAAAAAATATAAAGATACATAAACAAAATATACTATGGGGAAGTAGGGAGGTGTAAATATCACAGTGCACCATGATTGTCGTCGTTGTCGTCGTCGTCATCATCCTGACTACAAGGATGATAAAATGACGGTGGCGCCTAAGCGATAGGTGCGGGCGCAAATCTACTCGACCCAGGCGGTGTAGCAGCAACAAATGCAGGCGGTGGTAGGACGATACCCTGCTGTCTAAGGATCAAGCTCATCTCAGTAAGATAAGTCCCAAGCTGCTACTGCATTTGCTACTGTTGCTGCATCATCTCCTGCTGCTGTGTAATCTGCCACTATTGCTGCTCCTGAATCAATCGCTGGCTCTGCTCAACCTGCTCCCAACTCTAGTGTAACTGCTCCTGCAACTCACCGACTTGAGACACGGTCTGTGAGCTCGTCCTCGTGCTAGAAGTCCCCATCGAACGATAAATCTGACCAACAAGTACACGCCCAACAACCTTCCTGTACCCTCAACGAGTGCCAAGCACCTCATCGGTGATGGTAGCCTCATCTAACTGTACAAGAGTCGTAGGTAAGCTAGTGGATGATACACTAGACTGTACATATTGAGTCATGAGCTCAGTCATCCTCGCCTTAAATTATTAAAAAAAGTAATAAGAAATCTATCTTAGAAAATATATTTGTAAAATTTTATTTAAAATATGAAATTCAAATAACTTACATGTTGCCCCTGAGGAATCAGATGCACCCACTCCCACGACCTGTATGTGTGTCAGTCCCTAAAGTTATCGGGCACCAACTGCAGCTCACCAGTATCTCTGTTTCTCTGTTCAATTTTTGTAACAAAAAAAAGGATGAAGGGTAGTAATGTTTTTTAACAAGTGGATATATTTAAAAAAGATACAAAAAAATTAAATTACCTTATCAAAGCGATGTGCAGCAATAGACTTTGACCTATGCCGGTCATTCACGACCTTCTGTGCTCTATTATTTGTATTTCTTGTAGACAACTCCTGCAAATTAAGAGGAAAAAGTTAAATTTTTATGTTCACAATTTACTAATTATGAAATACTAACATAATACTATAAAATATCATACTTACCCTGTACTCGTCACTATCAAAGAAGTCCATGCACCTCTGCCATGTCTGCGATGAGATAGATCGAGGCACACAACGTCGAGCTCGATCCAAGTCATACTCCTGGTATCGATCACCTCCATGCTCTAGGAAATACTTATTCAACCTGTACTTCCAATCTCTGTATAGGTCGGCAGGAGTCCGCATCAAACTAGAGAGCGCTCTATCCCGATCACCTTTAGAGATGCCCTGGAACTCGAAATGGGACTGCATTAAAAGATATTTAATAAATTTATGAGTCATATATTTAGAAATTTCAATCTCAAAGACATTAATTCAAAAGGAAATGGATACTTACGCAAACCTCCTGCACAACTCTATCTCAAATCTCCTGAGGTACAGCCCGCCATGACTTATAATAGGGCGGCACGTGGGCACGGATCATGCTGCCAATATCACGAGGGAGATGACTGGCATTCTCACCAATCACATACCATGTACCAGTCGTATCAAACTGTACAGGCACCGGTCTGCCT
Organism: Sindora glabra; assembly: GCA_020226215.1. Lineage (NCBI taxonomy): Eukaryota > Viridiplantae > Streptophyta > Magnoliopsida > Fabales > Fabaceae > Sindora > Sindora glabra. Next base: position 12,445,592 of record CM035226.1, on the reverse strand, counting down.
CCACCCTTGCCTATCTTCTCGTGCAGTCTTAGGGACCTATTCGGTCCCCTCTTTTTAGCAGGTGCTACTTCATTTAATAAAGAAAAATATTAACAAAATAAACATAATATTTAATCAAGCTTAGGTATGCACAATTAATAACAAATACCTGAGCCCTCACACTGAGATGGAATACGGGTGGGTCGCTCCTGTAGGTTGCCTCCAGCATCACCTCTGTGGTATCATGCCTCGACATTCGCCATAACTAAAATAATACACATCATATAAGTAATTAAAAAGAACTCAATGTCCAGTTGAACGATGAAATGGTTCAACTTTTTACAATCACATTTATTATTTTAATAATTATGCTTACACAATTATGAGTTGTAGTTCGAATATGTTATTTTATCCCTAGTCAGAATCAGTTTCGGTGAACCTAACAGACTGATGGTCATCAGATTCTCCTTCATTATCAGATTGTGTGGGCTTCTCATCCATATAATCATCAATTATTGCGTCTTCAAGGCTCTTGTCATCATTGACGAAGGTGTCTTCTCCATGAGCACCAGGTCCAACATTCCTGTACGTTGGAATGATTGAAGGACTATTTCTTTCATTACCTAAATGTACTAGATTGAAATCTCCCAGATCAACTATGAGGTTGAAGCTGGACGAGTTACTATCCTGCAGAAATAACAGGTCTTGTGCATTATCTCCATCACTAGGTAGATCCCATATATTGCGATGCACCATATTATGGATGACCCTCCAATTTGGTCCATTAAGGAGATCCTCAATGTAAAACACTTGTTTTGCTTGAGTAGCAAGTATGTAAGGATCATCCTTGTACCATTGTCCATTAATGGAGATACTTGTGATATTCTTATCAGTATAAAGTTTCTTCTTTGTAGGATCAATGTCATACCACTTGCATTTAAATAAAGTCATATTGTACTTATTTAAATAAGTCAACTCAATTATTTCTTCCAGTACACCATAAAACATGTTACCATCAATCCCCAGAACAAAAATGCCACTATTTTGCGTTTTGCGCTTCTCATCCCAAGCTTTGGCTATAAAGCGTACTCCATTCACAATACACGCAGAGTATACCATGTTAGTGAAACTAGGACTGGATGCTAATGATAGTAACTCTTCGGTGGCCTTTGGGGAACCATTCCTATGTAAATAGTACATCTACAAAAGTAGCAATTATTCCAAGAATTAAATTAAAATATCAATAAGAGAAATAAACAATATTTAAGATATCCGTTCAATGGATTTGGGAAGAAAAAAATCCTTACCTTTGAGTAAAACCACGAGGGGAATTTGGTTCTCTGTAAGTTATCAATATCTTCAGCACCACTTTGTTCGAGTTCCAATTGATGCTCACTGTAGAACATAACAATCTTAGTCTATTATAATCACAAAAGGGAAAAGAACACAATTGAAGTTTAAGATACTCACTGGAGATATTTTTCAATCTCAGTACAATTATTCAAGATGTACCATACTGCAATATCCTAATCCTTCCTATCGAAATGAGAAATAATCTTCTTCCCTATCGGTCGACATTGGGACTGGAACACCGACAATGTCTTTTTTGTTTGACTAGGTGTTACATCTTGATTTCTATCAGAGTGGTTGAATCTAGTTTACACTCCTTTCAAATACATGGAGAAAAACATTAATGCCTCATCAACAATATATCCTTTTGCAATTGAACCCTCCGGTCGAACACAATTTCGAACATTATCCTTTAACTTTTTTATATACCTTTCATATGGGTACATCCACCGAAAATGAACAGGTCCTCCTTCCAATGCTTCGTCTGGCAGATGCATCACCAAGTGAACCATTATGTCAAAAAATGCTGGGGGGTATATCCTCTCAAGCTTGCACAAAATTATGATAATGTCTTGTTTGGCTTGTAGAATATCCTCCCTGTTAAGAGTTCTAGCACATATTTGACTAAAGAAATTGCATAACTCGACAAGTGGATATGATAATTCCTTTAGCAAAAAAGCTCAGACACCTGGTCCTAACAGTCTTTGCATAATAACATGGCAATCATGTGATTTCAACCCCTTTAACTTTAGGTCACGATCTGTGACATTCTTACTAAGACTCCCAGCAAAGCCATCTGGAAATTTCACATTCTTTATATACTGGAAAAATCATTTCCGCTCTTCCTGGTTAAGCGTATATCCAGCATGTGGCTTGAAAAGTTAACCCCTCTGCTCATACAAATGCAAGTTAGGCCTTATCTTCATGTTTGCCAAATCTCATCTTGCATTGTCTGTATCCTTTGTTTTGTGCTCAATCTCTAATAATGTACCCAAGATGCTATCACATACATTTTTCTCAACATGCATGACATCAATGTTATGCCTTAAGTTCATTGTTGGCCAATAAGGAAGATTAAAAAATATACTTCTCTTGCTCCAATTAAGTTCATCGGCACCTTTCTTTCGCTTTACACCACTAAATTCAGCATGTTTTCCTGGAAGTCTCTATGGCACTTTGGCCAACTGTTCCATGATAACATTATTGGTAAAAGGTCGAGGAGGGGCTCTCCTCTCCAACCTTCCATTGAATTCCTTCCTATTTCTCCATGTGTGACTTCTTGGAAGCCAATGACGATGACTAACGTAAGCTATTTTTCCTATAACTCGAATCGATGGAGTATCCGAATTACATGTAGGACATGCTTTGTATCCTTGCCCGCTCCACCCAGATAGACTACTTCGAGTAGGAAAATCATTAATAGTCCAGAGCAATGCTGCCCCGCATATTGAACACCATATTTGTATTTGCATCTCGAGTTTCAACTCCTCTCTCCCAGAGATCCCTCAACTCTTCTACGACCGGCTATAAGAACACATCGATATCTTTACCTGGCAATTGCGGCCCTAGGATTAATAAGGTCAACATGAAAAAAGATTAGTTCATGCATATCCATGGTGGCAAGTTGTAAGTAGTCATAACCACTAGCCACATGCTATAAGATAGGTTCCTATCACTAAAAGGATTAAATCCATCTGCACTTAATCCCAACCTGACGTTTTGTGGGTTAGCAAAGAAATTAGGATACCTCTTATCGAACTCCTGCCAAGCTTTTCCATCCACGGGATGTCGCATTACCCTCTCTTCTTTTGATTTTCTAGTGTGATGCCATATCATATTTTTTGCAGTATGTCTCGACCAATACAGACGCTATAGTCGAGGAGTTTAAGGAAAATATCGAACCACTTTTTAGGGCACCTTCTTTCCTTTTGTATTTTTATTTACCTATCGGCTCTCCCCACAAATTGGACAATTATCTTTAGAAGCATGATCTTTCCAAAAAAGTGCGCAATCATGTTTGCATACATGGATTGATTCATACCCCAACCCCAACTTGTTGAGCCATTTCCTTGCACCATAGTACGATTTAGGCAATTTATTATTGTTTGGAAGTGCCTCTTTTAATAATTGAATAAGAGCATCAAATGACTTGTTTGTCCACTTATGCAAAACCTTCAAATGCATAAGTTTCACCAAGAAGTTCAATGCTGAAAATGTTGTGCAACCTGGATACAACTCTATTTCTACTTGCTCGAATAGGTTATCACAGTTACTATATTTTGTTCCAATGTCTTCGTCAACTACATTCTCACCCCTGTACTCGTCATTGTGAAAATCAACTTCAGTTGCCTCAGGGCCAATGAAATCATGTATAATATCTGCTAGCTCATCTCTATTGTTAGGAGATATCTCATTAGTTCCTCTAGAAGTTGAAACATCTGCTTCACCATGGTGTACCCAATTTATGTATAATGGATGAAATCTGTTATCTATAATATGCGCCTCCAATGTTAGTAATGTCTGGAATATTAAATTCACACACTTTTTGCATGGACATCTTACCATACCCCTTTCATCGACAAAGTTTTTGGCTCTTTGAACAAATCTTACTGCACCATTCCAATACTCATTCGACAATCGATTTGGTAAATGTATCCAACTTTAATCAACAGACATTGTATCACTGAACAGGAAGGAAATTGCTTTAGGTGAAATAAAGTATGTTGATTAATATTTGACAGTCACCCTAAATGTACTGTATCACTCCAATTTTGAAGGGTAGGGTCCTATCCCATTCGAGATATTTCTATAGTTATTATTTTTTTAATTTATCCACGCTCATCGATTGATTTGTGTAAAAATTTTGGTAGCATCTCCCTATGGTTCTCCAAGTGCCTAAACTATACACTTGTATAGTTTATACCCGGAGAATAGTTAGGATGCTAAGATATTTCCACAATATCAAACAAGAGCCCAATAAATTGTTAATAATAATTACATGATAATATCCCAAACTGTCCAACTTTTCAGGACAATTCAAGGGTTGATTGATGTTCAGAAAACAATCAACCCTTGAACGGGTCTAAGCTTAACATTTAAATGTAAATGTAGTTCTAATTTAAATTATTTTAAAAATATATTTACAATAATTAAAATTTTACAATAATTTAAATTAACGATACAACAATTTATAAGTATCGTTGTTTAAGTGTTAGTACTATTATTTACATAACCTACTTTACTATATTGATAAGGTGCAAAATTCAGCTTCTTTATAGAGATGTCTATACTATGAATACGGACTTTCTAGTTGTAAATTTAAGTAAGTTTAGTTTTATAAGGTGTATATTATTTATAAGATGCACAATTCAGCTTCTTTATTTAAGTAAATGTAGTTTTATCCAAGAGGGGTGTGATTTTCAGGCGAACTTCCTAGTGTTTTGAAATTTTTTATTTTTATGAGATGTAAATATCATAATTTGAATTGTTAGGGTTTCATTTTTATGTAGTCTCTAGTTTAATTGAATTTTTCTTAGTATGTGGTGTAAATAATAGAATTTGAATTGTTAAGTTTCAATCTCGATTAAAAAATAAATTATATTACTGTAATCTCTTACTAAACCTAAGATAGATTTATATATTTATTCTAATTATCTATCTTACATTATTTCATTGAATCTAATAAGTTTGAAGTTTCCTAAATTGCATCACAAATTTTAGAGTTTGTGAATGGACTTCCTAGTTATAAATTTAAGTAAGTTTAGTTTTATAAGGTGTATATTATTTATAAGATGCACAATGTCAGCTTCTTTATTTAAGTAAATGTAGTTTTATCCAAGAGGGGTGTGATTTTCATGCGAACTTCCTAGTGTTTTGAAATTTTCTATTTTTATAAGATGTAAATATCGTAATTTGGATTGTTAGGATTTTATTTTTATGTAATCTCTAGTTTAATTGAATTTTTTCTTAGTATGTGGTGTAAATAATAGAATTTGAATTGTTAAGTTTCAATCTCAATTAAAAAATAGTGGATATTACTGTAATCTCTTACTTTCTAAGATAAATTTATATATTTATTCTAATTATCTATCTTACATTTTTTCATTGAATCTAATAAGTTCGAAGTTTCCTAAATTGCATCACAAATTTTAGATTTTGTAAATAAAATATCATAACTATTTTATCTTACATTAGTCTAAATAAATAATCTACACATATATTGTATACTTCAAAATTATAAATTGAGGGATGCATAATAATAATCAAATTTATATTTATAAAATTAATGCTAAGTTAAATTTACATAAATAAATTTATAATTTACAACATACAAAATTAAATAATACAAAATTTTGTACTAAATTAAACATACTATCAATTCTATTAATTCAAATTAAACATACTATCAATTCTATTAATTCATTGCGAACTATTTGAGTAAATTAAATATATTAGTACAAAAAAAAATTATAATTTTTTATTTATGTACCTCAATGGTAAAAATCTACTGATCAACTCTGAATACTCTCTGCAAACTAAGTCAAGTGCTAATAATAACTAACAAATTAAAAGATATAACATACAAAATTAATACATATTAACATATATAAAAAAATAAATATACTAAAATTAGAAAAAACTAAAATAAAGAGAAAGTTCAGAAACTTACCTCAGATCCAGAAACTTCAAACGTGCAAATGAGGGGGGAGGAGGCGCCGCGAATAAATAGCCTCTGGCTTTCAGCAACAACACAAAAAATTTGGTCGTCGTTGAAGCTCTCAATGACGATCGAGTTTTTTTTTAGTCTAGCCTTCACCGACGACAATGTCGTTGCTAAAGCTTTACCTCGAAATTCGGACAAAGCTTTAACCGACGACAGTGTCATCACTGAAAAGGGGAGGACTTTCAGCGACGACAATGTCGTCACTAATGGTTCAACCTTCACCGACGACAGAGTTATCGCTGAAAATTGGACACTTTCAGCGACGATAGTGTCGTCGCTGATGGGCAAAATTTTTTGCCGTAAATTTTAAGGGCTTCAGCGACAACTGGGTCGTCGTTTATGGTCCAATCTTCAGCGACGACACTGTTGTCGCTGAAAGCCTTGCATTTTCAGCAACGACATGAAACTCAATTTCTTCCAGCCGAAAGCCAAACTTCGCCGCCAAAATTTTTTTACGCTTTTAGCGACGACTTTTGTCGTCGCTAAAAGCCTAAATCTTCCCGCCCACATTTCTGTTTCCCTCTAAAAAGTTTTGCCTTTTTTACCGACGACTTTGTCATCGGAAATACCTTTAGCGACGATCGAAATTTTGTCACTGCTAAAAGTATCGTCGTTATTGCTGCTTTTTGTTGTAGTGCTCCTTTTGTTTTATATTATACTAGTAAGCATCGCAACAATTGTATTTTTTAAAAAAACAATTATATTATTTTGCTTTTATAAATTATGAAATATGCTAAAATGTAATGCATCTTTATTTTTTCTCTATAGATTATAGAAAAAGGAACAATCTCAAGTCTGTTCAAGGATTTGCCAAATATGTGGAAACAATTTAATTAGAAGTGGAATTTCAAGTCTAATATTTTAGATGGATTTAATATTATGATTATTATAATGTGTACTACGTAGAACAATTATTGTATTAAATATTATGATATTAGCTTTAAAAGTTACCGGATTAAAGTGGGAGGGAGTCTCCTTCTACTATGTTATCCACAAACTCTCCGTTTGTGTTATAATGTCCACAACAATTAGACAAAACAGAAACTGATTGGAAATTGTAAAATCAAACTCGACTTCTAAAAATGGATCAGTCCAGGATTTTCACGGACCAAACTTGAACCGGTTCTACAGAGTTCAATTTTTAATATAGATATGAGTCAATCGGATTCGATTCAATTCTTTGCGACCCATCCTTTTGACACCTTTAGTTGATATCAGATTTTTTTCAAACATCGTTTCTTTCCATATTTTTAATCATGTGTTAAGGATTACACATATTCGATAATCATTACAACTTTTCCTTGTAGATTGGATTCTCCTATTACTGTACTGCCCAATGAACTATTAGTACGAATATATTTATCTTTCTCATCGTGACAAACGTTGTATGCTTCGTTTCTTTTAATAGAAAATATCTTTAGTAAAAAAATATTTCTTCCATTCCTTATTATCAATCATAGTTAATTAATTTTACATATATTAAAAATATGATTTAATTTGTTTATTTTTAGATATTTCAAGACTACCCTTTATTCATAAAGTTCAAGATAATTGAAAATGAAAAAAAAAATATAATGGAATGAATATAAGTAGGTTAAAAGTATAAAATAATAAAATATTTATTAATGAAAAAGAAGGATAAAATTAGAAAAAATATTTAATATTTCATTGAAATTTTAAAGTGATAGATAAAAAGGAATAAATTTTTTTTCAAAATACAACAAATAAAAAGGAATGGAAGGAAAATTATAAATCATTAAAATGGTAGAAAAGTAATTGATATGTTTAATACTAAATATAATGAATTTAGTAGAAGTCAACTTCCTCTTATTCAAAGAAGAAATTATTTTCTTTTATTATTATAACTCTAAATATTTTTTTAATCACAAATTATAAATATCAATCCAATATTAATGGACTAAGTCATCTCAATTAGCCATCTTTTTTCCCCTCCATTGCCGACATGGTTTATTGTTTTGACAGATTTTTCTTGTTAGAATGCTAGAGCTACAAATGAGCCAAGCTAAGTTGAGTTAATCTCAGTTGAGGCTTAACTTGCTTTGAATTTGTCCTACTTATGACTCAATTCAAACTCAGTTTGATCCAATTTTTTCAACTTAAACTCAATTTAAATTGAATTCATGAGTAGCTCCTCAATTTGACCCATTAACTCGAATTAATTATAATAGTAAAATATTTTATTAATAATTTAATAGCTAAAGATACTTATGAAAATAAATATTTTTAGCAACTTAACAACATAAAATAAATAAATTATAAATGGCTAATTTTAGTGTTATTATACTATTTCTTATATATTATAATCATATGTAATGTAATATAAATGACAATTTATCCTTAAATATAAAGTTACAATACAACTATAATTAGATTTTAAATGTTCAATTAGTTTGAATTTTTTTATTCTTTCATTGATACTTATAAATTTATTATTCCGTCCAACCAAGGCGCATGGGCGGACTGGCCAGGCCGGCACATGGACTGGCAGGATGCACAGGTGGACTGCCAGGCCGACGCACGGCCTGGCAGGCCGCACGAGCGCCTTGGTCAGACGAACGCACAGACTAGTAGGCCGTACAAGCGAACTGGCCAGACGGCCACACAGACTGGCAGGCCGCACATTTAAAATCATAAATGAAAAGTGAACCTTACGTAACTATTTAACATATAAAAGTTGAATTAATAAATTATTTCAAAGTATCAAACTTGGAGTTAAAGTTATTTATTAATTATTTAACTTCTAAAAATAAAATTAATAAATTATTCAAAATATAGAACTTGAAGTAAAAACTATTTACTTAATTATTTGACTTATAAAAGTAAAATTAATAAATTATTATTTAAATTATTTATTTAAATTTGACTATTTTATAAATTTGCATATTAAAATTATCAACAATTGTTAATTTATTTTTTATATTTTTACTTAAAATAGTATTTCAAATACTTAAAAATGGTTGAAATAATTTATTAGTAATGGATATATATATATTATTTTGGATTTTAAAATATAATAATATATTATAATGTGTGTGGGTATATATATATATATATATATATATATATATATATATATATATGATATCATGAGCTAAGTTTTAATCATCTTAAAATTAACTTATTTAAAACACGAGGTAAAAAAATACAGTTTATGTATCGGTCATCTATCTTATGAACTCAATTTATCAAGCCAAATTGTAAATTGAGTTGTGAACCATTCGGTAATCAATTTAATTCGTTTCCAGCCTTACTGAAAGCCTTCCTACAATAAATTTGTTGAAAAATTCGTTAAAAGTAGCAAGATGTTTTTCTTAAAAGTCTGACGTAGCCTGCCAATGGAATTTATTTCTGTTAGAAAATAATAACAGCTTGAATTTGGATTACTTATTTTCATAGGCTTTTAAAAATTGTTCTGACGCACCAAATTCATTAAAAATTTTTGTCAAAAACAGTAGATTTTAATGAAGTTTTAATATAAAATATATATATATCTTGCAAAATTGAAAAGATATTAAAGTTGCAAACCGTAATTTAAAATATTGCTTAAATGTGAATACTCATGTTTGTTATTTTGGATGTAATGTTAAGATTTTTTACTCTTTATATAGAAAATCTTTAGAACTATTCAGATTGATTTCCTAGTTTTCAGGACATTGCCCCTCAATCCTGCATGTTTTTTTTAACATATAAAGAGTAAATGCAATTCCTTTTAAAATATGTACACATTAGTTTCCTAAGGAAAAGAAACTAAGCATAATTATAGGTCATATTTGTTTATTATTTTTTAAAATATTTTTATTATAAAAATATTTTTATTATATTTTTAAAAATAAAAATTTAATTTGATAAATTATTTTTATAGCTAATTGTATTAGCAGTACTTAATAAAATTAGGTTTTAAACAAGCTAAAAAATATAAAATGATATAAAAGGACGTACTAATATAAATAGATGTATTAATTAAATTAATTTATATTTTTTTATATTAAATTTTATTAATATAATGAAAATATATAAAATAAAAATATAACTACCTAAAATTCAATTAATTAAGTTTATGATATTAAATATTTCTTGTTTATATATTTTTTAAATAATATTATATAATAACAAAAAAATTTATTAATTATATTTTATGGAATTATATATTTATTTTCTTACTTATTTTTATTTATTTATGTTAAATTAATGAGGATATGTAAAATACCTATTTACATAATTGGAATATAAGTTGTCATTTAATCAGAAGAAGAAGAGCCAATTTGGAAAAAAATTTAAAAGTTAATAGTTTATAAATTATAATCTATTTTATGAAACTTATTAAATAAAATTTTATAAGCTACTAACTTCTAATGAGTCAAATACTTTTAAAAGTTGGCTTATAATTTATTGCACCAAGCACATTAAATTTAGGTTTTTTTAGAAACTGATGATTTTGATGTATTTTATGAAATAAGTTGCTACGTAGAGAATTGATATCAGAGGGCTGATGTTAGTCAGCAGGATTTTCTTCTGAGATATGTTTGTAGTGCTCTTCTACACCAAAATACGAGGACTGCATGTCACAAGTAATTTTAGTGTTGGTCTACCTTTCAAATTCCTGGTTTCCATTCCATATTTGCCGCGCAGTGAGTTTGCCGCTTTAAAATATGGATCACCCTGAATTGTTGTACGAAAATGTGTTGTTTACTTAGATGTGACCTTGTGAATTAGTATGGTGGGTAAAGTGTTTTATAAATTTGGCTGTAAGGGACTAACATTGCTATAATCATGAAACTTCTATTTGGCACAATTTCAGTGGTTCTCTGCACGACTCCCGTCAGAATTAGATATGAATCACCTCGCTGAATTGAGCCTGATTGACTAATGAATCAAGTTGTGGTAGCAGCTATTATGTTGTAAGAAAAAAAAATTCAAAAGCTAGAGTAACTATTATGGATATTGGATGCCATATGTAACTATTTTGAAGATGCAAATAAGGGAACAAAGTATCAAAGTTAAGCAAAAGCAATATTTTTCTCCGTCATTATCTTTATACAGAATTGAAAAATAAAATATTTTAAAATAAAAGAGAGATATGATATGAAAATTTATCTATGTATTTAGATGGCTTCTTATTTGTTTGTTAGAACAATAAAAAATGATGGTCAAATTTTACAAATTCAGTATGACAAATTGAATTTTTAAAGTGAATAGATAAAGTTTAATTTCATATACTAGCATTATTTTTTCTTTAACAATTGTTCTATTTGTTTGGTCTCTCTCTTTTATCATCATGATATTATTTCTTCATTCATTCATGTCTTATTTTGACTAAATAAAATAGCAAGTTTTTTATTAAAAAAAATTGAAACTCTTCCAATTAGTTCTATCATATTCTTTGAAATGAATGCGTTAACAATTAAAGTTTAGACATGAATAAGGTCACAATCATAACTATGAATGTGAAAAAAGTCAAATCAATTAATGTAATCATTGTGGTTATAAAAATTGTAAGAATAATTGTAAGATTACATATCTCTACCAAAAGTGGAAGAATAATGTGAAGAAAAAGGTCAATGTAATCAAAACCTAAGAGTTGTCCGGTATAACAAGAACACAAAAGGTTCAAAAAGTATATATGAGAATAATGAATAGAAGGCTAACATAATAAAGATCAAAGGTTCAGAAAGCATATATGAAAGGTTGTTATGTAATTGTCATATGTCCAAATATTTTGTGAAATCTTATCAAGCCTCACTTTAAAGAAAAACAAAAAGTCAATTTTATTGATGAAAATAATTCTTTCTATCATAATTATTATGATATAATACATTTCAATATGGCAAATTTCCTTATACATCTGAAGAATTGATAATATGATTAGTAATAACAATGGCCAATTTCATTTTATATTGAATTAATGTTGATATTTGTCTCTTACAAATAAGTAATGTAATAATGCACATCATTCTTAAAAATCAAAAATATTTTTTTCCAATTAATGTTTGATGAAAATCATGTCAACAGAATATATGGTAGTAGAAAATTAATTAAAGGCTCTGAAAGGGTTAATGTTATTTTACTTGAGAGAATGCAAATAGTTATTAAAGATACATTATTATCAATTAAGTTTCAAAGAAAATTCTAATTTTTAAAGACAAATGATGAAATAGATACTACATCATGACAATAAGATATAGAATATTTTTATATTATAGAGGTTGTATTAAGTAAGAAAAATGTATTTGAAAAGTCAATATCATTTTCTTTTGATAATTATTATACATATACAAAGTTTATTGAAGAAATGTGAACTAGAAGTTCACTAACCAAAATATTTTCACTATTTTGCATGATTAGATAGGTCATTCCAAATCAATAATGATAAGAAAAGTCACAAAAATTCGCAAGATTATACATTTAAGAACAAGAAGATCCTTCAACTTAATAAATATTCACATGCTACTATTTTAGCCAAAAATGCAATGTTCTATTCGACTTAGTCTCAAACAAAGGTTTAGTCCAATTCACTAATGGAGTTCTAAATTGGAGAATGTTAATGCAAGGAAAAGAATCAATACCACAATAATATTGTAACAATAAACAATAAAAGAGCATAATTTATATAAATAATCAAATAAGAACATATAGAATTAGCCAACAGATGGTGATTCAAATGTAATTCAATAATAAATCTTTCAATAATCCTTCAAAAGACAAGTACATCCAAATCAAGAATAAGATGATCTACAAAAGATAAAGGTGGATGGATTTGAGAAAAGGTCCTGGCATGTTCACACTCAAATATTCAATAAAGGAGGAATTACAAGTGAATTACAGATAAAAAGTAAAAAGTAAAAGAGGGGGCAATAGAACACTGCAGTTTGAACTCAATGTGCATTGAGTTTTTATCTTGTTTAAAATTGGCAAAAAGAAACTTGTTTAGAATCTTTGTCAATCTATTTGTAGCTAGGGAAAAGCAGTTATAAACAATTGTCAATCTTTTGGAATGTCCTACACTCTGGCTCAATGATGTTTTCAGTTGGCCATGCTAAAAAGCTGAAGATCTCGCTACTAAGTTGAAATATCTAGGTTTAGGCCAAACAAAGGCCCCCTAATTTAGATACTTAGATCATCAAAGAGAAACTAAACTAATTAATCTTTTTTCAAATGTCCTAGCATTGTTAAAAGATTCTATTCATTCAGCATATCTTCTAGCCACAATTTATTGAATTATTATTTCATTCCTTCTAACTCATTAGTCAATTACGAAGGTATATTTTTAGCCTACGTCTCTTGCTAAAATATTTTCCTTGTAAACCTAAAAGCATCGGAGTTTCAAATTAAATGTCTAAGGCAAAACATTAGGGTTCAACACGTCTTTAGTCAAAATCCTACATGTCACCTCTCCTATCATTATTATCTTCTAACATCAATATTTAATGCTTTAATTTTGATAGCTATATGTCTGAGCATGCTCTTTAATTTTGACATGTGGAACATTGAGGCTTACCCTCATATCTCTCAATTGTCATGTTCTAGATCTTTTATAATCTACAATCATGCATTGTATATTTTCACGATTTTCAATGTAAATCTTTTATACTCTAATTATTTTTTTCATCATTATAGGATTTTACCTGCATTAATTATCACATTACCTATCTTTATAAATACTCAAAATCCCATTTTACTTTCACTTTTACTCTTTAGAAATTTTTACTTAAGAATTCCCTTACTTAAACTCTCTCCATTACTGAAAGGCTAACCATGTCTACTCCATCTTATCTTTCTAATCTCAATCCACAATCAAATTAGTGGAAGTGATTAACCCTAACCTGTAAGAGTTTGAAATTTTGAAGCTCCAAATATTACTTTAATCCCATGGATTTTCTATAGATGATGATGAACCTCTATTCTACAAGCTTGGCCCTTTTGCTTTTTCTTTGGATGATAACCTTTTCAATCTGAGATCTCACCCCATATTTATGTAACCTTCCATCTCTATTTAACTTTGGACTTTTAGGAAAAACCAAACCTTCTATAACTTTCCCACACCAAATTCCAAACCTAAAGTTCATTACATACTTCAGCTTGATCGCATTCAAAAGGCGAAGGCTAATTTCTAGAAGTCCATAGGTATCTTCAAAGCCATCCAATTGTCTAAGGTTGTTATTCATGCCAATGGTTTAATGATTGGCATAGCTATCTCTTTTTGTTCATCCTTAAATAACTTGCTCCATGTCCTTATGGACCTGTCAGCCCATCTTTGTTTGACATTTCAGCTAATGCAGGCTTATTGCCTATTGAAGAATCGATTTCTCCCTTCTTGACACCTTAACTGATGCTTATAACCGCCTAGTTGTAATTAATTCTAAGAATTTAGCCTACAAGAACTTTCTAACCACTTTCCTAAGAGCTAAATGTTCAGCTATGACTGATGCCAAATACATGGCTTTTTTGTCATATTAGCTATGTACACATCTCTACTGCATCCCTTTATTAAAGGTCTCTTCAACCTATATACATTTGGCTATCATTCTTCATAAAGACCAAAAGATTACACTTGCTCTATTACTATTGGCCTACATTTTTAACACTATCACCATGGCTTCCAAGTCCTTAAAATAAGCAAGTTCTTTACCACTTAGCCCCCTTTAGATTTTTCAACTTTGACTCACAATAATTTTTTGGGATGACTTTGAAGTGAGCAAAGTTAACAAAAGTGTACCACTTTTGACCAAATGCATTTGACTTGCTCAAGGAGTTTTAAAGAAGTCACTTAAATTGAAAACAATAAAAGCCTTCAAACACTTCTTCTCTTCCTTCTATACCTTTTCCGTAGAATAAAAATAAAAAGAATAAACCCTTTTTATACTTGATCTAAAGGTGCAACCTAGTTTACTTCACCCCTAAATCTAGATGATCTTGATAATGTATGAATCTAGTTGAACTTCCTAATGTATCAATTATCTCCTCTTTTTAGTGTCTTCCTAAATTTATTAGCTTGTTATTTCAGCTTAATTCAAAGCCTTCCATTAGATCCTAGTCAGAAACAATTCAAAGGAAACTTGAAGGAAGTATTACACTTGGATGCTATTAGTTAAGCCTTAATCGAACACTTTACCCTTTATAACTTCCCTTCATATCATGCTTATTTCAAATCTTTCCAAGGCTGGTGATTCAATCAAACCTACAAGCATTTTGACAAGTGTATTGATGAAAAATTGACTCATATTACATCGATGCAGACTATAAAGGCTTTGAAAAAGACTACAGGTATGCACTAAACCAAAGTTGTTTGCTTTTGAAAAAAAACTTACAAAGTAGAGTATGATTGTAGAAGTATAAACTATATTCTTAGGGAAGCCAAAGCATTTTTGAAAAAGCAAAAGGTTGCTCATAACCATACTTTTTAAACTAAATTTTTGGCTACTTTCATTGATAATCCTAGTCCTAAGAAAAACTTAGTTAAACCTCCCTTTGAACCTAAATTAATGCCTCTGCCAAATGCACCCTTCAACTTAGCTAAACACATAAAACCAAAAAGGTAGAAGACATGCAACTTATCTCTATCCTTATACCACAAATAAGATGGCTTGGATGGCCACAACTACATCTCAAACTACTCCTGACTTACCACTTGGCAACTTTTACTTTGTGTGCCTCTCTTATTATATTTTTACTAAGTTTTCTTTTCTTTTCTTTTCTTATAGTCAAAGGTAAAGCTAAACCTCTCAACCACATTCCTAGCACTCTTCTTGATTCTGAGTATATGGCTCAACACCTTATGAAAGAGGCCAAAGGGGTGAAAAAGGCACATAGGGAAGCTAAAAAGGCCTTTTGCTGAAGATGAGGAGACACCTACTCAATCTAACAAAGAAAAATAAAACGGAAAACTTCAATTGCCAGTAACTAACTACTCAACCAAACTTCTTAGCTGAAGGCTAAAAAGCAAAGGTTAAAAACCTTGGTTCCTCACCTACATATCCCTTCTACTGCTGCCAAACAACAAACTTCCCTTGTGTAATAGTTATCACCAAATGTTTAGGGAGTTTATAAATACTAAAAGTTGTGAAATTTTTTTACATATTTATGAATAAGAGAAACTTCCCTTGTGATATTATATTCTCTTCATCCATTTCTCTATTATTGTATCCTCTTTATCTATTTCTCTATAATTACTTTATTTTCATAGCACATGTAAATTTAATATTTTTATATCATGGTGACTTTCATCTAAATCCATCTCAGTAATGATGACTAATAAAGCTTCTTATATCATAATCCTAATCTTTTCTCATTTGATCAAAAGCAACATAAATAGAAAACTTTATGCCATAATATGGTGGGAAGGCATAAAGAAAATTCATTGTCAACAACAGCGTAAATGAAGAATTCACTTTGATCACGCGAAATAGATATGGAATCTTAATCCTGATTTTTTTAAGATTCTAAATTTAAAAACAAAAGTATGATACCATATGTAAAAATTTTGTTCTTATTTTATATATCAAATTTAATTTGTATAATTTTAAAGAAAATAAAATAAAATCTATGAACAAATAATCTTCACAATAACATAATAGACACCATACCTAATCATACCTAACTTTAATGGAAAGAAAAGTCATACTCACAAATTTTGCATATCTAAGTAGATGAGATGATATATATGTCGTTAATTGGAGTAAAGATCAGGTTAATGAAGAAACTCTGAACACCATCACTAGGAAACCAATTGCAGAACTCTCAACATCTGAGCTTGAATAAGGAAGATAAGCATGCATGAATGCAAATGAAGATAGAAAGCCTTCAAGAAATTTCAAATATCATTTAAATCAAAAACTCTCAACAATTTCATAGGTTATTTTGAATACAAACAATATTGTATGAAATAATTATGATATAAGCAAAGTAGCAAACTAAATTTATGGACTTTATTGTTTTATTAAGTTATTAATTGCTTCTGAAAGGATATGTTGACCGATCTTGAAATTAAAAGTACAAAACAAAAAAATATGTAATATGATAATCATTTTTTTCAATTACATTATAACGGAGGACTTCTAATTATCTTTTAAACTATGAGTTATAATTAACCGTCAACAACCAAAAGACCAACGAAAATAACTGAGTTTGAGTCACTTTTAAAATAAAATGACATTAAAAATATGTTAAAGAAACAATAAATTTTATTGGTTAAAATAATAGTAATGAATCATGGCAATTAATTTTAAGCATCATCTGGTACAATCTTCATACATATTTTGAAGAAATTAAAGAATTAAACTTTATGAACAAACAATGATGCAACTTTGATTTAATCCGTTGCTAATTATCTCAACTTGGATAGTGAGTATCACTCCACTATTTTATCTCAATGGCTAAGGAGCTAAATTGGAGAAGGAAGGAAAGAGCGAAAACTCTCAATTAGATAAATGATTTCTTATTTAATTAATCATGAAAACTACAACTTGGAGGGGGTATTTTTATCTGTTAATAAGGGCAAATCTATCTAAAAAAATTTCAAAAATCTCTCCCTATTAATGAGAAAATATCTCCTTATTAAAATTTGAAATATTTCTAGAATTATCTACATCCCTCCAAAGTAGAGAGTTCTAGAATGTTCTTTTAATTCTAGACTGGACTATATCTTGAACTAGGCTCTTTCATTGGACTTTTTTTTTATCTTCTGTTGGATTTTCTGTTCCATTCTCCCAAGTTGGACAAGACTTGCCCTTAAGTTTAGTTGTCATGTTTATAATATGGGGAAAGATCAACAATGTTGAAAGTAGTAGAAATGCCATAGGAGCCTAGTAGTTCTATCTTATAGGCATTTTCATTGATTTTTTGCACAACTCAAAATGGTCCATCTGCCCTTGGAGATAACTTGGCATTAGGTTAGTTCGAGAATCTCTCCTTTCGTGAGTGTATCCATACCAAATCTCCTTCCTTGAAAATATGTTATTGTCGATGTTTATCTGGCTAGGCTTTATAGTTTGAATTCTATTTTTGAATCCTTGCACGGACTTGTTCATAGATCCTCTTGATCTCTTTTACTCTTTGCTCTACATCCGCGCTATACTGACGACTAGTAGAAGATAGGGCTAAGTCAAGTGGACTAAGAGGCTGAGTACCATATATCACCTCAAACAGGCATCTTCTAGTGGCTTGGTTATTGGAGTTATTGTAGGCAAGTTCGATCTGAGCGAGTATAAGGTCCCATTGCTTTAGATTCTTCCTAACAAAGCTATGAAGTAAGTTACCCAGAAGTCTATTGATTGCTTCTATTTGTCTATCTGTTTGAGGATGATTGGCACTATTGAATTGAAGCTTACTACCCATTTTCTTCCACAAAGTCCTCTAGAAATGACTCAGGAACTTAACATCTCGATTAGAAGTGATGGTTTTTGGAATGCCATGAAGTCGAACAATATCTTTGAAGTACAAGTCTGCAATCTGAACAACATCACTTGTTTTTTAACACAGGATGAAATGTGCCATTTTTTAGAATCTGTTTATGACTACCATTGTGGAATCTTTCTATCTTTGAGTTCAAGGTAGCCCAAGGACAAAATCCATGCTAACATCTTCCCATGGTGCTTCTAGGATTGGTAAGGGCATATATAACCCTGTATTTTGACTCTTAGTCTTAGCCATATGATAAATTTTGCATCTCTGGATGTGCTTGTTGATGTCTCTTTCAAGCTTAGGCTAGTAGAAATTTTCTTTGGCCAGAGCTATGGTTTTGTCATGTTCGAAGTGATCAACTATTCCTCCATCATGGTTCTCCCAGATAATGGCTTCTTGTAACGAATACTGAGGAATGCACAAGGTTTTATTTTTAAATAGGAATCCCTAATGCCTATAGTATTGCTGGAATGGTTATGTTATAGTGGCACTCCAAACCTTTTCAAAATTTGGATCATCTTGGTACAGCTCTTTAATAGTCTCAAATCCAATTATCTTTGTTTAGAAAGTAGAAAGCAAAGCATGTCTTCTACTGAGGGCATCTGCCATAGCATTCTGACTTCCAACTTTGTGCTTTAGTAAAATTCAGTAACTCTATAAGAATTCACTCCAAGCAACATGTCTACGACTAATCTTTTACTGAGAGTTTAGATGTTTAAGGGCTTCATGATCAGAGTAGAGGACAAACTCTTTAGGCAACAAGTAGTGGTTCTAATGTTAGAGAGCATGAATGATGGCGTAGAACTCCCTATCATAAGTGGAGTATTTAAGTTTGGAATTATTAAGTTTTTCATTGAAAAAGGTGATTGGATGTTCTTCCTGGCTTAGAACAGCATCAATTCCAATGCTGGAAGCATCATAGCAAACTTCAAAGACTTGATCAAAATTAGGAAGGGCTAATATTGAGGCTTCAGTTAATTGTTTCTTTAGTTCTTCAAAGCTCTTCTAGGCTTGTTCTGACCATTGGAATTTATCTCCTTTGGTACAGTCTATGAGTGAGGCAGCAATGGAGCTGAAATTCTTGATGAATCTTCAATAAAAAGAAGCTAGCCCATGGAAGCTTCTAACATCATGAACGAACTTAGGAGTGGGCCAGTTGTTGATAGCTTTTATCTTGCTTAGGTCAACTCGAATGCCTTATACAATGATGATATACCCAAGAAATATAACCTCATTTGTTAAGAAAGAACATTTTTTGAGGTTAACATATAGTCTTTACTCCCTAAGAATCGTCAACACTTGTCGAATATGCTCTAGATGCCTTTTTTTGCTTTTACTATAGATCAAAATATCATCAAAGTATACAACCATAAAATTTTCAATAAAGGGTCGAAGTATTTAATTCATCAGGCACATAAAAGTACTAGGAGCATTTGATAATCCAAAAGGCATTACAGTCCATTAATACAGACTATCTCTAGTTTTGAATGCAGTCTTCCATTCATCTCTAGATCGCACTCTGATTTGGTGATACCCACTATGAAGGTCAATCTTAGAAAAAATAGCAACACCATGCAGTTGGTCAAGTATGTCATCAAGTCAGGGTATTAGGAATCGGTACTTGATGGTGATCTTATTCACAGCTCGACTATCAATGCACATCTTCCAGCTTCCATTCTTTTTTAGTACTAAAAGTGCTAGTACAGCACAAGGACTGACATTTTCCTGGATCAATCCTTCCTTTAGTAACTCTTTAACTTGGGATTGGATCTCAGCTTGTTCTTAGGGACTCATTCTATAGGCTGGTTAGTTTGGAATGACTGCTCCAGGGATGAACTCAATAGCATGTTGAATATCTCACTTTGGTGGCAAACTAAAAAGAATCTCTTTTGGTGGAACATCCGAAAATTCATTGAGTAAATGCTTAACTTCAAATGGGAGGATGGCTTCATTATTCAGTTCAAGCAGCAATACAAGGCATATATTTTAGGCTTCTGCTAAGGTTACCTTAAGTTAAGCTTTAGACACTAAAGATACCACCAGTTTAGTTTCACCTTTAGCCTGATTGAATTCTTCAGGTGGTAGTGGGGTCAACTTGATCTTTATTCCATCTTTTATAAAAGAATAAATATTTGTATAACCATCATATATAGGATGACGATCACATTACCAGGGTCTTCCTAGGAGGAGGTGACAAGCTTCCATAGGGATGACGTCATACCATACTTCATCTTGATACTTTTTGCCTATGGAAAAGGCAACAAGACAGCGTTTTGTAACCTTGACCTCTCTATCTTTGTTAAGCCATTGTAGCTTGTAAGAGTGCAGATGCTTGTGCGTAGGCAATTTGAGTTTTTCCACCATATGCTTCGATACAACATTTTCACAACTTCCACTGTCTATGATGACATCACAGATTTTGCCTTGGGCAGTGCATCGAGTGTGGAAAATATTATGTCTCAGCCAGGGTTCTTCCTTCTTGATTGCAGTGTGCAAGCTCTGTCTAATCACCAATGATTCTCCATGATCAGCAAGGATAAGTTCTTTATCAAACACGGGTAATTCATTGAATTCATCTTGTATCTGCTCGATGATAGTGAAGACTTTTCGGTTTGGGCAATCTGAGACAATGTGGCCATATCCTTGGCATTTGAAATATTTAGGTGGTTTGGGTTGAGTGGGTGGCTTTGGGTTAAATTCTCTAATGGGCTTAGGTGAGGTCTTGTTAGAGGTATTGGGTTGTATGTTTTATGTTTTACAAGTGTTGGTAGGGTTTCTTAAGGCCGAAGGTTGGAATATGGATCTTTTGGGTAGTTGTTTCTCAATCCGAATGGCAAACTAGATGACATCATTTAAAGTCCAATATTATTGAAGTTGGACTGGTTGGGCAATCTCGAAGTTCATGCTTCTGAGGTAGCAGGTAATTGTCTACTCTTCCTTCTCTTGAATATCACACTTCATCGTTAACTTCTCAAATTCTCTAGTGTATTCCTCCGCAGATAGGGAATGATCAGGTAGAAACTTACGTGTAAGTTCTCATCGCATCTTTTCCTATGTCTTGATCTTGCTTCGTCCTTCATATTCTCGTTTCCTTTTCAAATTTGCCCACCAAATGGAGGCATGTTTCTTCAACTTGACAGCAATAATCTTAACCTTCTGCTTATCTAGTATGTCCTTCAATTTGAATATCCTTTCAACTGTTTAAAGCCAATCTACAAATTTGTCTAACTGGAGCTTTTCCTTGAAATCTGGAATGTCTACTTTAATGTCGTTCCCTCGGGTTGGCTGCCTTCGGGATCGATAACTTCTTGATGACAAAGAGGAACTGCTGTTGAAGTCATTTTCGAATTCTCTTCTATGATTCAACAAGGCTTGTTAAGCATTAACAATTTCTTGCAATTATTGAATCTGCTTCTGCATTTCTTCCATCTTAACTTCTTGGATGTTTCTTTCATTTTCCCTTCTGGGTGGCATTGTGGTAGTTTATGATAGGCTATGTGGTCAAAGTAAAACCTTTGGAAAGTTTTGGGGTTATTAGGAATAATTAGGAAAAGTTTAGGGTACTTTGGAAAATTAAAGGAAAGTATAGGCCTAAAAGGAATTTTGAGAAAAGTGTAGGGTCAAAATAAATTTTAAGAAAATCTGGGAACTTTCTGTGATTTTAAGGAAAAGTGGGAGTCAAAGTGGAAATAAGGTAAACTATAGAGGTAATTATGAAATTTCAAAAGATAATGCTGATGGAGGTGCTAACGTGGCTCACCTAACACGTGGCACAACTAGATAGGTTGACATGGCACTGAGTGTGCATAGGAGTGCTGACTGTGCAGCTGACGTCAAGGTGGCTGACTGGGTATGATGACATGGCTTACTCTGACACGTGGCCCCTGTTGAATGGATGACATGGCACTGACATGATCGTCTTCAACCTCAAGCAGGTGCTATGGCACGTGGGGGACAATGGCCAGTGCGTGGAACTACGGCGGTGGCACGTGAGAACTCCTATCGCATTGAAAATTTCCAGTCCGACATTTTGGACCACTCCAAACCTATCTGCAGTGTTGTTTTGCCAAAAATCTAATTGAAAAATGGATTTTCGGGACTGGCAGTTGGAGAGCTACAAAACCGGCAAAAATTCCGACTACCTTTAACTCAAACACTTGCGCAAGGAACTGGAAAAAACCAACTCTAATGCCAAAATGGTTGAGGAGCCAAATTGGAGAAGGAAGAAAAGAGAGAAAACTCTTAATTAGATAAATGATTTCTTATTCAATTGATGATGAAAACTACAACTTGGAGGGAGTATTTATATTTGTTAATAGGGGCAAATCTGTCTAAAAAAATTTCAAAAATCTCTCCCTATTAATGAGAAAATATCTCCCTATTAAAATTTGAAATATTTCTAGAATTATCTACATTCCTCCTGAACTAGAGAGTTCTAGAATGTTCTTTTAATTTAGGCTGAACTAAACCTTGGATTGGACTCTTTCATTGGGCTTTTGTTTTATCTTCTATTGGATTTTCTATTCCACTCAACTAGGTAAATTTTGTAAAGAAAAATAGTAAAAAAAAAATAGAACGGCAAATGATTTATATAATTTTTAAAAAGAATATTTTAGTGGATCATGTCCCCTTAAATTCTTTTGTGCTATTGGTGTCCTCGTATATCTTATTTCTGGCCTCCACAGGGACATGTAAAGGAAAAGTAGATTAGGAGTGAATTTAAACAAATGCGAATAGTATATTAATTAATTTTTAGAATTTAGGTCAAATTCACCGCCTAAAAAAAAATGCATGCACACTTTTGGTGCAGAATCAGAACATGACATAACAATAATAAATTACTTTTTTTATAATCAGTAATTCGTTTACAACTAGTTGTAAGTGCATATTCGTATACGCGCGATGTAATTAAATGTATATTATAAGATCAGAGAATAATTAGGGCGGAATTTCAAGCTTCCCACAACAAATTAACATGTAGAAAATAATTAAAGGGGACCAACTCGTCAATGATATTTTCATTATGCTGATTCGCTGAAAGCATCTATCGAAGCTTTTGCCCCCAACTAATTCCATTGAGAGTTTCTCAGCAGAACCGCATTTCTATATTTTGATTGCAACATTGTTCTCTATGTAACAGTATATAACCTTTTTGTTGTTCTCCTGAGATGCCACTCACTAGCTAGCTAGATTTAGTTGATCACTGATGCGTGTATGAAGCAAAGGGAAATGTTGTTCTTCTGCATTCTCCCGATGGTGACATAATATGCTAATTTCATACCTTTCTTTTGTTGCTAGCAAAAACTAAGGCAAGAGCAGCTATTGTCAACCACCCTCTTCTAATATTATTATAGGAGTACTCCTGTTATAAAAACCCCTTATCATAACCTCACCAAAATGTTAGTCGTTCTATAAGGCTTTCATCCTTTCATTAAAGACAAATTGACATCCTCTTGCATTGAATCTGTAACTTTTAAGATAAAATGATAATTCGGTACTGTTAGGCCAACCTCAGTTCTGCTAGATGCATACTTATTTCGAGCTGTTAAAGCCTGTTCAACCGATCAAGCCAGTCTGTAATTAATAAAACTTAGCTTTATAAAAAGATGATATAATATACCTGATATCCATCAGGCAACTATAATTCATTTTTCGTCCTCCCCTTTCTCTCACTGCAATGCATATCAACGACGGAAGGGTAATTTTTAATAGAAAGGAATGTATCATGTATCCAAATTTTTGTAAAATATATATAATTTTTAAATTAAATTATCAGGTAAATTACTAAGTTAGTCCCTAGAATTACATCACCCTGAGGGCCAATTTAGCGGTATATAAACATAAAAATGAAGTGCGCACGCGTGTGTGTATGTGTGTAAGAAGGCTGGAGCTGCTGCTTGTCTCCCTCCCTTCACCCTTGCTGGGAATGGAATTAATTTTACTTTTGCCTTAATGGAGTACAAATATATTTCTCATTGTAAGTATAATATTTTTGGAATAAGATTAATTGGACCCAATGTTTCAAATATATAGATTTTTATTTTTATGGAGTATGAACATATTTTTCATTATAATCATAATATTTTCTAAAATAAAATTCTATTCTATTCAAGGTTGTAAACATAGTTCTAGTTTTGTGCTTTGCGCAGTTGCAATTATAACATTGTTGTTGTATTTTTCTGCAACTTTATTCTCCAACAATTGTATTTTCTTATAATTTTATTAATTACAGCATCAGCTCGACCGCAAAAGTAAGGAACCATTATTATACTATAGACCTAGAATGGATCGGATGCAGTTTGCCTGGAGCCCATTAATCAACTACCGATCAATTCTGTTTTTTCTTTTTTCCCCTTTTCTCTCACCGGTAGATTGGATTCTCCTATTGCTGTACGGGCTAATGAAGTTTTAGCATGAATATTTATCTTTGTCATCGTGATATACGTTGTGGAATAAGAACACAGAATCAATCCAAAATTAATGGACTCAGTCATCTCAACTAAGCATCTCTTATCCCTTCCATTGCCTCCAAGGTTCCTAGTATTTTATAAATCACACATAAATACTACCTGAAATCCCCAGTTCTCCTTAAACCAGAGTATCATTACACATTAAAAATCATATATACATCCAAATAGAGATGAGAGAGAGCTCCTTTTCCAATGGAATAGCAAAAAGGATCGCAGGGAAAGATTTGGGCAGTTTGTGCAGTGAAGAAATGACTGATGCTTATTCATATGCGGTGCAAAAGAATTGGCAAAGCTTCAGGGATTTTTTCTCTGATGAAAAGAGAAATTTGTTGAATCCCGAAAATAAGTGGCGTATTGATGTGAAGGGGAACACTGCTTTCCATTTTGCCGCATACTACGGCCAACCACAAACCTTCAGGTTTTTACTTGACTTATTAAAGCCCTACCAGAGGATACCTGCGCTAAGAATGAAGAACGCAACCGGAAACACGCCGCTTCATGAGGTGGCTTGCGTCGGTGATGTGGATGTAGCGAGGATCATAATGCATGAATACGACGAGTTGTCAAAGTTGTCTGTTGCCGAAGTCGAAGATGATCATTGTGGATATGGGAAGCCCCTAATCAATGAGACAAATGATTTAGGCGAAACCCCAGTTTTTAGGGCTGCTTCATTCGGCTATACAGAACTTGTCAAGTACTACCTTACTGAACGCGGGGACATATCCATGGACGATCATATTCACAGAGACAAGGAGGACAAAGGGGATAAGTTCTCTATTCTTCACATGGCGGTCATTAACCAAAACTTCGGTTTTTCTCTATCCTAATTATTTTTCTCTCTTCAGTCTTACCTTGATCTTAGCGATTCAGTATGATCGCTTGGTATTTTCCCATGTACTGGGAAAATAGCACTTTCTCGACATGTTAACAAAGAACTACCTTCGTAATTTTAGAAAACAAGTTATCAACTAAACGATGGTACTAAAATATACTCCCCAGTCTCTTCTCTTATCATCTCTTGTATTTAGAAGAAATTTTTCTGAGATAGTGTTATTAGTAACCCTTGAGTATTTCACTGTTGAATTACTTTTTTTAATATTAAAATAAGTAAATTAAAATTAAAAATACTAATTTCAATGCACATTAAATGCAATCCAATAATGAAAATACTCAACCTTTTACTAAGTTGAGCTTCCTATACCATTACCCATTTTTTGTCCCCTTTTTATCTATTATTTTAGAAATCTAATGAAGTATTATATATTTTTTTCAATTTTACCCTTCCATTTCACTAATAAATGCTTCATTATTCTACATATTCATCTTAATATATCTTAACAAATTTATTTGATCCTGTTTCTCTCTCCATTCTTAATTATCTTGGACTTTATACATAAAATAAAAGATGGAGCAAATTTTAATTTTGAATTAAATAGTAGTTTTGGAAAGCCTATTAAATATAAACAAACTAAATTATTTTCTCAACTTCCATAAAATTGGTTAAATGCAACAAATAATAAGGTACAAAGAGAGTAATAGAAAATAATACAAAAAATATAAATGCTACAATTAAGGTCTATAAATAAAATTTTATGAAAGTATTTTTGCAAGAAAACATACTTTTGAAAAAAAAAGTATATCTTTCTTGTTCAAAAGTATTGTATGTACAAATTCTACTTTTAAGGTTAAGATAGATAATAATCTATCTATTATTAGAATGTTTTCATCACAGAAATCAATAAATCGTTATTAATAAAAAAGAATGCTGTGCATTTTGTATGAGAAGCAATATACAATAAAGAATATTTAAATCATTTTAATTTTTATCATTTCTTCATAAAAATTAATTCATATTTAGTTTGTTTTTATTAAAATTGTTAATTATATTTACCAGTATTTTAATTGTCAAAATACATTTCTATACGATTTCTAATATGATTATTGAATATCAATACAACAGAAGGAAGAGATAGAAAAAAAGAAAGATAAAAGGGAGAATGGGATAAGATGGGAAGGATATAGAGAAAACAGATGATTATTGGAGAGAGAAAGAAAAAGATGAGGATGAGGTTTGGAGAGAGAATAAAATGGAAAGAGTAATAAATGTGTGTGAAAGGAGAGGAGAATATATAGAAGAGAAAGGGAGAAGGTTAGGAAGGGACCTTAGAAAAAGATTAAAGAGAGAGGGATAATAAGAGGAAAAGACATAAAGAGAGCAAAAGTATAAGACTACGAAATACAAGGTGATTTAGAGAAGGAATTTTAAATTAAGAGAAGAGGTCCTTTTTTTTTCTAAATACATATCGTTTTTCTAGCCACAAGAATTTACTTTCCATTGCTTAACTTTTTTTTTATAACTTTAACTAAAAAGAATTAGAATAATAGTGTTATAAAAAAGGGCATTTTCCTCGAAGAATGAAGGTAGCCTAGGATTGAAAACATTTTCCTTTATTCATTTTGATCGAAGAGGATTTTTGTATAGTCATTTTTATTTCCGGTCAGGTTTTATGGTCCCACTTGACCTATTCCGCGGCCAAGTCATCCACTTTCCAGTCTTTTTTATTTATTCCAGCTGAATTTTTTCTTCTTTTTTATTTTGGGAAAAAATTAGGCTGGGGTCATTTGATGTAATTTATTGCAGTGAGATACCCGAAACTCACTTTCTTTTATTTAACTGCACTTGCGTACGGAAATTTACCGCAATACCTAGAAGACAAAAATGACAGATTTACAATGCGTTTTAAGAAGATTAAAAGAACCAAAATAGAAACCTCTTTTGCTACACATTAAAATTGGAGAGTTTTTAATTTAATACAAGTAAAAAAAATAAAAAACTAAAAACTTATAAAAATTAAAATTGCAGGACTTTTTAGTTTATAAAAAATAAATTAATATAAATTTTAAATATAAATAAAATTTATAAAAATTTAATTTTTTAGGAATTAAAAATAATTGTTAGTTAAGATAAAAATAAAAATAAATAAGAACTTAGAGACATAGTAACATATTGTAATTTGATAATTTGGATGTTTATTAGATTTGATTTATCTATTTATTTGAGATTTTTAGTTGGTATTACTATTTAAAGATAAAATAGTAACATGTTACTGTTTGGGAAACAAACAGTAACATGCTGTCATTTGGTAGTTTGATTATTAATTAGACTTGATTTATCCATTTATTTAAAGTTTTTTGTTGATGTTACTATTTTGAAATAAAACAATAACATGTAGTTATCTGAAAAATAAATAGTAACATGCTGTTATTTCATAATTTAGTTATTAATTAGACTTGATTTATTCATTTATTTGAAATTTTTGGTTAATGTTACTCTTTTGGAATAAAATACTAACACGTTACTGTTTGGAAAACGAATAGTAATATGCTATTATTTAGTAGTTTAATTGTTAATTAAACTTAATTTATCCATTTATTTGTAATTTTTTGTTAATGTTACTCTTTTGAAAGAAACAGTAATATGTTACTATTTGGAGAAAAAATAGTAACAAGTTGTTATTTGATAATTTGGTTGTTAATTAGACTTGATTTATCCATTTATTTCCATTTTTTGATTGGTGTTACTATTTTATTCTAAAATAGTAACATCATTTTCTTTAACAATTTGGTTATTAATTAGGCTTGGAACAAAACAATAACATATTACTGTGTAGAGAATAAACAGTAACATGCTATTATTTGACAATTTCGTTATTAATTAAACTTGATTTATCCATTTATTTCTAGTTTTTTGTTAGTGTTATTATTTTAGAACGAAATAGTAATATGTTACTATTTAGAGAACAAATAGTAATATGTTATTATTTGACAATTTAATTATTAATTAGAGTTAATTTATCTATTTATTTAGGATTTTTAGTTGGTATTATTGTTTTAGAATAAAACAGTAACATCTTCTTCTTTGGCAATTTGATTGTTAATTAGGCTTGATTTATCCATTTATTTCGAGTTTTTGGTTAGTGTTATTATTTTGGAATGAAACAGTAACATGTTACTGTCTAGAAAATAAATAGTAATATGCTATTATTTGAACTTAATTTATACAATTGAATCAGATGAACTTCATTAAACCCACATTTTCTTATTTTTTGTTGAAAGATCATATGAAGACAATTGAAAACGAGTGGTCATATGCAAAAACTGATTAATTAATGATGGATTTATGGCTTTTTAAAGTTTTTAATTTACAACCGCATTTCCATAGTTAAAAAAAGGATAATTTTAGTATATAATATTCATAAATCATAAAACTAGAACCTATTTGGAAAAAAGTTCAACACTACCACCTCTTTAAAATAAAGTTCACAAAGCGGCACCTTCTTGCAATTTCCCATTTTTTTTTTAGATTTTTGGCCCGGCCCATTTAAATTGATGTAAGACCCACGTTCCAACCCAAAGTTCTATTGCTTTCATTTTCATTTATATTAACTTTTGAAAATAATAATTAAACCTCATTTACATTAAAAAAAATAAGACATTTAAATATCTATTAATTTATTAATTATGCCAAAAGAAGTTTTTTCCTAAAAATTATTAAATTATTAATTAACTTGTGGAATAAATATATGTTATAGATTTATTAGATTTATTTGTGTGTGTGTGTATGGGTTGGGTTGGTCCAATTACATTTTAATATGGCTTGATGATCCGTTTATTAATTAGGCTTATGAAATAATTCACGTATTAAAAATTAAAAATTCATAGTTTTAATACTTATAGATCCCACAAAATTGGTATAGCTTACAATAAATCTCCATTTCTTAAATGAATATAGTGACATGTATTATAGTTGAAGTATATGTTTTAGATTGCATCATGCATTATATCCATTAAAATTGTTGTTTTCGCGTAGCTATTTCCTTCACAGCTCATTGTTCCCTTTTTCATGTGCTGCGAATTGTAAGAGATTATGAGTGTACAACAAGCTTTACTCATTGGTGATAATATGTTTGATTAGTAATTGTTCATTTATGTTTACTCCCTACTGCCATTTCCTTGCAGATACAGGCATTTGGCTACTAAAACGGAAAGAAGAACTTGCATACGAAAAGGGAGAGAGTGGAATGACAGCTCTTCAATTGATGGCGACGATGCCGGCATCGTTTAAGAGCCACCGCCAACTGGGAAGCTTTAAGAGTCTCATATATTCAAGTAAATTTCTGCACCGTATAATGTTAATTTAGTTTATTAAAAAAAATAAAAATTCAAATTTTGGCTTCATTTTGTGGAAGTTCTTCCTGAACCTGATTTTGAGGATTGCAAACCTAAAGATAGTGAAACAACTAACGAGCGGAGAGATTTGGAGAGTTGTCAACTGGTTAAAACTCGACTACTTTCATATATATCCCCAGGTACTCAACATTTATATATACGTTTCTTGTTATTATATGATTAAAGCAAAACACATTTACCAAGTAAATTTTCACATAATATTGCAGCTTTTTCAAGGATGTGGTATGCCTTATGGAAGTTTCTAGCAGGTATGCTTGATTTATGTTAGATGGCTCGTCATTTAACTCGTCTTCCAAAATATATTGCATCCTATGCTATGCTTGTTGATGTTCAGAGTGGAAGGAGATTCGTGATATTTGGAAAATTAAGAAAATAAATGCTTCGGCGGAGAAGCTTGCTGAAATGTTAGCAAAGAAGGATGATTCATGGAAAGGAAGTCATCCAACAACGGACAAAACAGTATCAACAGGGGCTGCTGATGATTCTGAAGAAAGATCAGCCATAGGAAACGAGAACATCCCTCGGGAAAAAGACATTGGTGAACAAATTAATGAAAAAGCTATTTATACCCCATTGCTTATGGCAGCAAGAGAAGGGATCACAGAAATTGTTGAGACAATAATCAGGTGGCATCCCCAGGCTGTAGACCATGTTAGTGAAGACGAGAATAACGTATTGTGTATTGCTGTTAAGTATCGGCGCGAGAAAATCTATAAGATCATAAAGAAACAAGGAGTCCTTGAAAGGTTGATAGAAATAATCGATAAGGAAAAGAACACTGTCTTGCATTATGCTGCGGACCATTGCAAAGGGGGATCCCAACCTGGTTTTGCTATGCAATTAAAAGAGGACTTGCATTGGTTTGAGGTAAGTATTACGTAATTTGTCTAATGTCTAAAATTTAATTAGAAAATTAGAGACGGTAAGAATTAAACTTTTAACCTTTCAATTTAAAATAAAATAGTTTACTCTACTCTTAATGAGGACTTCCAGTGGTATACTTCTTGAAATCCTAGAATGAGATTCAAATTCGAATTTAAGATATGAGTAGATGAAAATATGGAACATTACATTAACGTGCAGCGTGTGGCTAAAAAAATCCCCCATCGTTACACCATGCACACCAACCAGAAGAGGCAAACAGCATTCCAGAAATTGGAGGACGAGCACAAGGAATTGCTTAAAAACGCCAGGAGATGGATAAAAGAGACAGCTCAGTCATGCTCTTCCGTGGCCGTCCTCGTGGCCACTGTCGTCTTCGCGGCCGCCTACACTGTCCCTGGAGGAATCGACGACAAGGGCCTTCCAAGATTCCTTCATCAGCCTGTCTTCTTGTTCTTCACCATCATGGATATCGTTTCCCTCGCAAGCTCACTGTCGTCTGTGGTTATGTTCCTTTCGATCCTCACTTCGCCTTGCGAGCTTTGGGATTTCCGGAGGTCTCTGCCGCGAAAACTGATGGTGGGCTTCGGGTTATTGTTCTTCTCGCTGGCAACGACCATGTTAGCTTTCAGTGCAACAATTTTGCTGAATATTCAATTGAAGGAGCAAAATTGGACGTCAAGCTTGACATATGGTGCTGCATTCTTCCCGGTTAGCATATTTGCATTGATGCAGTTCCCTTTGTATTTGGCAGTCAAAAGCTGTTTGGGCTACTTCTGCAAGAAAGTTAAGAAGCTCATTCCTAACAAACTACTCAATTTGTGCACAAGAAAAAATAAGAAAGCGATTTTCGTTAGGAAATAATAACCAATTAGGTCTTAATTTGAGGGTGTGCCTTTAGTTCTAGGTTATTTGTATAATATATAAAGACCGCTAGCTAGGGCTCTGTTCAGACATCAATAAATTTGGATGAATATAAGAATTGAAACTGATCACACATATCTTGCCATTTGTGTTGTCCATCTATCTCCTTCTATTCCTATAAATATATTAAAATTTATGTTATGAACAATTGGACACCTAACAGAATTGATAAATGTAATTATCAATTCTAGTCAAAATAAAACGAATATTAATTAACTTTATAAATAAATCATGAAGATTGGGTGTTATTTTCAATACAAAAAATATTGAACTTTTGATTTTTAATATTAAAGATTTATTTATTCTTGAGAATATTTTAATGATAAAATAATTGTTATGCATTTTAATCTTAAAAGTAAAATTTATATATACAGATTTTTTTAATAAAAAAATGTTTTATCTTTATGTACCAAACAAAAGAAAATAATGTCCATAAAGTTTAATCGAATGAATATAAAATTTTTAGAATTCAATTTTTAAACATATTTTTAGTACCTAATATTATTTTCCATTTTTAATTTAAAAAAGAGGTCTTTTTTCAGTACTCAAATATTAATGTTTCTATATAAAATTAATATTTTTATACGTATCCTATTTTTTTAAAAAATTGTGGTATTCCCACATCGTATCATATCTTATACCCATGTCGTATTTGTGCTTCATAGCTTTCAACATTCTTTTTCATCTCTCCTTTAGCATTCTTTATTTTTTTTTTTTTTTTTTTTTGGGGGGGGGGGGGAGGGGTGGTTCGTGAACGGCCATTTTACTCTAATATTCATGACCGCCGGCAATAACTCCCAAGCATTGTCCATGCGGATGTCGCCCTTGAGTCAGGTCCGCAGGGTGTATGTATGTGGTGTCCAATCGACTTGTGTAATCCGCTCGGAATATTGATGTCAACTATAGTTGCCATTACAATTTTGATCGATGATTATACCGCTAAATCCAAAGAATGGATATAGTATGCCTGAACTCCAATATCAACTACTAATTTTATTTGTTTTCCATTTTTACCCTCACTCAAATTCTTGTGATTTTGTTTGGATTGGATTCTCCTGTTAGAGTACTAGCTAATGGGCTTTTGATACGAACATTTATCTTTCACATCGTGATAAAAGTTGTGAAAAAAGATTATAGCATCAATACTCCAAAATTAATGACTAAGTCCTCTCAATTAAGCATATTTTATTCCTTGCATTAGCTCCACAGTTGGTTAGTATTGGGCTAGTATCACAAGTTAGTAGTTATGATAGTTTGATAGGCAAATGTACTTGGATTAAGACAAAACTTGGTGAAAAAATCCAGCATATCGTTATGGCCTTATGGTTGAAATTTGGGATCAATCTGGCTAGTGTATTATTTTTTTTCTAATTTTCCTAATTTGGGGGGTATTTTAGTTATTTTGGATGGTTCAAGAATTCAGAGAAATTTAAGAAGCCTATATTTGTGATCCTCACATTTTTATTTTCATGTTAATTGGTTTTCGTGTGAACCAGATACCTGAGCATGGTAAAAAGGGCTTATGACAATTTAGAAAAAGTATACCATCTCTTAGCAAAAGGCCTTTTGTTCAAAATACTCTTTAAAAGGGTGGAGTGTGCCAAGAGCTTGGTAGGGTGCCTAAACACTGAGTTAAGGATAGGTGTGTGTTAACTTGTGGTCATCCCCTTGCATACTTAAAATTATGGAATGAGGTATAAGCCAAGCAAACGGAGTATCCCTCTCCCTATTCAATTGCCCCTTTCAACATGTACTACCTGGAGGCTTTATATGTAGAAGGATCTTATGATCTGGTATATATGGGCACTTCAATAACATATGATATTGGCTTACAAATATGTTATACATAGGATTTATTATATGGATGATAATTCTTTGATGTCCTGTTATCATCACCAAGAATGCCTAAAGAGAGTTTTAAATGGGAAGGTTGGCATATTTGGCAAAAATGGCTAGCATATGCCACATGATTTCAACTAGGGAGCTGTCAACCTATGACATTCGATATTAGAGCTCGATTAGTGCCAGAGGGCTAAGATTGGACATGCTATAATTCATTTTGATACGGCTTGTCCAATGTTATATGACAAATGTGCGAAGCTATCATTCTCATAAATTCGGTAGCATCATTGCCAAAGACTTAACTAAAAGGTGTAAGAGACTAGATTGACTGGAGAAGCTAGTGTGCAGTGGAATGATGTATTTAAATGATCGTAGATTAGTGCATCAGGCCTAAGCATTTGAGCTAGAGGGCTATCTTGCTTATTAGAATGTGTGGGACATTAGTTATGCACTCATTCATAGTAGTAGCATCAAAGGATGCAAACTACCATCCAGAAGAATGAAGGAATTGATGACTAATCCAGTTAAAGAAGCCTCAATCTTGCTAGAGGGCTTAACTACTTGCCTAAGGGATTGGTGGAATCAAAGGGTGAAGCCTTTGGTTATACAAGAGTGTGTGACCATAATTGGAGGGCATGAACGGATTATTCCAGAGGGAGTGGTCCAAAATCATGTCAAGAAAGGTCAGAGGGATCACCCATATTGCTCTGAGAAGCATTGCTAAAGGGCAAAAAGGATTGCTCTAGAAGGAGTAGTCTAAATCATTGTGATATGGTTTGGAGGGATCATTCATATTGACAGAGGAGTATTGTTTGAGGGAGTATAGCCAAAGGGCTGAGTTATGATTCAGTGGAATCGATACAATGTGTATAATCTGTGGGTCAATAGAGTGCATACAATTACCTATAAGATTTAAGATGAGATGCTAGAGGGCTAGCACATCATAATTACATAATAGTGGCAATGATTCTTTAATGTAATGGGCTAGGCTATATAGTTGCTTGGTAGAGTGGTAACAATGACTTGAAGGAGGGTAATAGATTAACACTACATAGTTGCTTAGTTAAGAGACATTGCAACATTAAGTTCATGTTTACTTATGCACAGGCAAAGTGTAACTAAAGCTAAAGTGTGAGAAGGCTCTAAGCTCAACCCCCTTCAAGGAGTTGAAATAAAGGTGCCATCAAAGGATAAGCTTAAAGAAGTCAAAGGAAGATGCACACAAAGGAGGGATCATGAGGGTTACAATGCTAGAATGCATCAACTTTGAATGTAAGTTGTAGTGGTTGATGAAATGCCAAAAGGTATCGATTCAGAAAAGATCAAAGGATCCAATCAAGTATGAAAATGGCATTGCAAAGTATAATGAATTGACCAAAAGTAAACAAGCAGACTTAGGAGTGAGGTTATAAGGCCTCTTGCATAGATCAAGCATAAATCTTGTCTTTTATACTAATTAGTAGGTGATTCAAATTTTTAAGCATTATTCATTAGCTAAAGAGTTAGCACACACCTTCACCATGAAGGCAGCATTTGTGCAAGCTACAAAAGTAGTGAGCATAAAGTTACATAGGTAACTACTTGTCAGACGAGTTACACAGGTAACGAATTCAGAAGAATTTGTAGGAAAGCAGCACTAGAGAAAGTGTTAGAACATTTTGAAAGGAGACTACAAAGGTAGCCCTCTGAGAAATTGTGAAAGATGCATTTTGCTAAGAGAATATCAATGTTACAAAGGCAATAGCCTAAATTTGAGATTGGGGAGACATTTATAACACTTAAAAAGGTAGGCTTTGAGTCAATCAAAGGAGTAACTCAGAGAAGTAAGCTAAAGATTACCATAAAGTTTCAACAGAGAAAGTAGATTCTCTATGGAGCCATGTCAGATTAAGGCATCAATAAAGGCATTGACATTTGAAATGGGAAAGAATGTCACAAGCTAGCAATTGTGATAGTTTGATAGAAAAATATGCTTGAAGTAAGACAACTTGGTGAAAAAATCTAGCATATTATGATAGTCCTATAGCTAAAATTTGGGATCAATCTAATTAGAGTACTATTTTTCTGATTTTCCCAAGTTTGGAGGTGTTTTAGTCATTTCGAATGGTTCAAGAATTCGGAAGAGTTTGAGAAACCTATATTTGTGATCCTCACATTTTTATCTTTGTGTCAATTGATTTTCGTGTGAATTGAACACCTAAAACATGACAAAAAGGGCTTATGACAATTTGAAAAAAGTATGTTATCTCCTAGCGAGAGGCTTTTTGTTCAACATGCTCTTTAAAAAAGTAATGTGTGCTAAGGGCTTAGTGGAGCACCTATACATTAAGCTAGGGATAGAAGCATGTTAGCTTATTGCCATCCCCCTATACACTCAAAACTATGGAATAAGGCATAAACTAAGTGAATGGAGTGTTTCTCTCCCTATTCAATTATCCTTTTTAGCCTGTATTGCCTGGAAGTTTCACGTGTGGAAGGATCTTACAGTCTAATATGCACAGGAACTTTAGTGACATATGATATTGGCTTACGAATATATTATACATGGGATTTATTGTATAAGCAATAATTCTTCAATATCTTGTTATCTTCATCAAGCATGCCTAAAGAGAGTTTTAAGTAGGAAAGTTGGCATGTTCACCAAGAGTGGCTAGCATGCACCACACGGTTTTGGCTAGAGAGTTGTCGACCTGTGACAACTAGCCAAACTTCATAATTAGAAACCGAAAATCCCCGATCATCCTTAGACCTTGTTGGAAATAGTAATGTCATAACTTCTATATGTCTTTTCAAATTTTAAAGAAATATAGAAGTCACTATTAATAATTCATTAATTATAAAAGTTAAAAGTTAAAATTAAAAATTCATTAGTTACAAAGTCCAAAAGTCTTTTTAGAAGGCATCTCTTTGTATGGTTTATTAAATAGATGTATTTCTTGAACTATCTTTTATACCTAGAAATACCCCCTTATACTTAGCATTTTCAATGAAACAAATTTTAGTTCTCTTTTAGATATTCCTTTTACTACTATAGAATTGCAATTGTGTGTAGGTGAATAGATGTTAGTAAAAGGTAAAACCAGCATCTATATTAGCACGATGGCATTTTTTAAATTAAATGAAAACTTATAATGATGGACAATAAAATTATCGACATCTAAACATTACATGAAAACTTAGAACATTGGTTTTTTACTAAATGTCATCAAAAAGGCATTTCTAAAGTGACATTGGAAACAAAAGATGAATAGGATGTCAATTTTAATTAATAACCATCATCTAAAAGATACTTTAAAAGTCACATTGAAAACCAAGATGCATATAATGTTGATTTTATTTAAAAATTAACATCTAAAAGACATTTCAAAAGTGACATTGGAAACAACAAATACATAGGCCATCGGTTTTAATTAAGAACTAACATCTATTATCTTTTCATAAATTTTCACGCTAACTAAGAAATACTTCTGACATCTCACTCTCCAATATCCCCTCAACATCTATTTCAATGATTGACCACTATTATTGCTAGAATATCCAATATACCATCATTAATAAGGTGAAGAAAAATAAGCAACAAATTGGAATTTGCATCAAGTATGATGATTTTGATACATAGTATTTCTGTTATTCCCTCATTCCACTTTCATAAGAGAATGTGTAATAAGAGAACCTTACCTTTGGTTCTATTGTATACTCTATCATTTCCTATGGAATAAACGTGAAATGAAAGAACTGGTGAATGACAATTTGATACATAATTTTTCTCTATTCTCATTCCACTTTCATACCCCAAAAGTATACAAATTGGAAGATTTTAAGCAATAAATTGGAGTCTGCATTAACTATGAGGATTTTAATACAAAGTAATTTGGTTGTTATTTTTGCGTATTCATGTAGACATGTAGTTATTGTGTATAAATTTGTAGATATTGTTTCTCTTCACTCATCTATTTGTACTTTTATTATGAACAGAGTAATGACAACTAAAATTGTATAAATTTACAAAATTGTTTCTCTTTACTCATTTATAGATTATTTTTACATTAAAATTCTATAATTAGTATTTGAATTACATAAATTACAAAAAATAAGATATATCAAAACAAATAATTTTCTATGTTAAATTAGTTCAAAAATAACTTTCTTTTTATATTCATAATTTTTACTCAGATATATTCTAAAATTTATATGAAAATAATTCATAATGTTAAGGCATCAATTGAAAATGCTTATAGTGTCAATTGTTTATATAGTAGAAATCTAAGGATAATCAAGAGGTCTCTATTAAGGAATGATAAACATAAAAACATTGATTTTGGAATTAACTGACATTTGATATGATAACATTTCCTCCAAAATTGAAAACCTTTAAATAAATGGCAACTATAGAGAAGTCTAAATGAATGAAACTGAAAATAATCAAATGAATGGCATTTGTGAGAAGTCCAATGAATTAAAACTGAAGAAAAATGGATGGTATTTATAAAGGTAAGGAACTTACAATGTCAATTTTTTATGGTGACCATCATCTAAGACTATTTTAATCATTATAATCATTTATCAATAGTTTATACATTGTTTTAGTACTTCACCAATATCTTAAGGCGTCATAACCATACATATGAACAAACTCACGACATTAGTTTTAAATTAATAACTAACATCTAATGATTTACTCTTAGCTTCCAAATAGGGTTCTCCATTCCTAT
This sequence comes from Sindora glabra, assembly GCA_020226215.1. Lineage (NCBI taxonomy): Eukaryota > Viridiplantae > Streptophyta > Magnoliopsida > Fabales > Fabaceae > Sindora > Sindora glabra. The sequence goes on along the minus strand of CM035226.1, from coordinate 12,407,043 downwards.
TTGAAACAAATTAATGATCTATTAAGACAACTCTCATTCCATTAAAAAGAGGGTTTCTTAGTTAGGGTATAAATCTTGATATTGAACATTACTAAAGTTATTTGGAAGGTTCAAGAATCTTTTAGAGTTTTTTATAGGGACTTGTACCTACACTTTACTCATGAATACAAGAATTTTACAAAGTATTTAGAAGGATTTCAAACAAGAATCCTTCCAAATATTTTGTAGAATCCTAGTGCTCATTCTTAAAAGTGTTGGTACAAATTCTAAAAAGGAACCCTAAGGGATTCCTAAACTTTCTCTATGATGCCCAAATGCCTTTTCGAATAAATTTTTTTCAATGTGTTTTTAAACTAAAAGAAATTGTAATAATTTACAAAGAAAAATATTTTTAAAAAAATTTGCTTAACATTTCGCTTCTCGCAAAATTTGGAAGCATAAACTATTTTAATGGTTAGTTACAAATTGATTTATATTAAAAAAAAATTACGTTTCAATACCTTTAAACCAAGTGTGAAACATTTAACAAGAATTTAATTTATGGTATACAAAACTGTCTTAAACACAATTAAAAATTTTACAACTCATTTAAAATTTAGCTAAATTATTTCATATTTTGTCCTTTTAAAATCTTTAAAGTACCTATTTAAATTTCTAGCAACTAGTTGATTTAATTCATACTAGAATCCGTATAATTTTTTTCAAAATGATGATAAAACGTTTAAAATTTTAAACTTAGGAGTTTTGTAGATTAAATATGTGTTATGGGTAAAAAGTATATTATATCATAAAAATTTATATTTTACTCAATTTACATTGTTATATATATATATATATATATATATATATATATATATATATATATATATATATATATATATATATATATATATATATATATATATATATATTACATTTTCAACCTATATCATTTGTTGTAACACTTCTCTCTCTTATTCCAATATATAAAAAAAAAAAAAAGGCGTAAGACATCCTGACCAACAAAGTTCACTATTTAGGGGAACCACTCTTATTATTATTCCTTTTATTTTAGTGGGCAAACACCAGAAACTTCTCTCATATAGCCTTCCGTTTCCTTGTTTCTTTTTCTAAACGCACGCCATTTGGTTCTTTTATTTAGTGAGGACGGTAAACTTCTTAGGATAGAAGTTAGGCTTCCTCTCAATTCTTCCTCTTGGTTCGACGGAACCTTAACCAACAGACCCACACCTCCATTTTCTTCACACCAGGCAGCCTATTGTTTAATCTTCAATCGTAGCTGGTTATTGCTCCTCCCTGCATATCCACCTCCAGTGGAAGCTACCTGAAGTATCCAGCAACTTGCTCCGTAGCAGCTGCGAAATCAAATTGCTCTGTTTCAGTTTCAATGGCCCTCTACCGCATTTTAGCTCAATTCGAGCTGCAAGAGCTAAAACCTTGCTCGCTAGGCGTGGGTAAATGCTCTCGTACTATTGGTTCCTCAATCGATTAAAATTTTCTTAGCCTTTTCAAGATAGGAATTTAGAAACCCTAACTCCTAATGTTCTGAATAGTGTGTTCTCTTAGCTGAGTCAGCTATATAAATTGCGAAGCCCATCAAAAATCAAGAGAAAATGTGCCGAGTTTTCAGCTCACCTCAAGATTTCAAGTATGTGTCGATGCTAATTGATTTCCAAATTAAAACCTTAGATTGATCCCGGCTTTTAGATTTGGCAAGCACCCTTGAAAAGAAAATTGACCTCCAAAGTATAGGTTAAAGTGAGCGGATATTCTATTCCATCTTGTAATTTTAATATTTTTATATATACATATATGAATGTAAAATTGTTTTGTAATTATGTTTTAATGATAGTCTTATTTAAAAATCATTTATTATGAATTTTTATATTTTAATTTTTTATACTCATAATTATTTTGTTTATTAGTACGAAGGAAAATGAGTTTATGAAATTTTTGTGAATTTGAATTTAAAAATGTTTGTATAAATATTAGTTTTGAAATTGAAATACTTATTGGGTATGATTTGGAAAAATGACATTTGAGAATTTTTAAAGAAAGTGAAATAGTATGATGATTTTATTATGCCTAAGGATGTGATAAAGGATTATCTTGATTTATAAGGTAAATTGAATTTATTATGAATTTTGGGAAATTTTTTTTGAAGAGACCACAAATGCACTTCAAAATTGAATTGTTAGAGGAATAAGGGGAGATTGAATTGCTGGAGGGATAAGGTGAAGGGCAATATTGAATATTGAATATTAAAGTGAAATTGAAGTTGTTGGTTCTCTACTAAAATTATTGTTGGAACCTAATTGTAAATAATACATAATTTGTTATATGTACAATTGTGTGTTTTTATTGTAATTTTTAGATTTCTATATATATAATTATGGTTTATGCAAAAGTAAGTTCTAATTATGAAACTACTAGTTATGCTAAACTAATTCTACAAATAAGGAATTCGCATCTTAGGAAATTCAAGATTTAGAGTTAGTTGCCACATTTAGTAAGTTTTAAAATTTTAAATTTATCCCTTTCAAACTTATTATATTATGAATTTATATTATCCAACTTAATATCAAAAGAACTTAACGTTTCTCCAATTTTTTATAAATTATGTTTTTAGATTGCTTATTTTAGCAGTTCATTCACTCATTGAATTCATATAACTCACCCTCTTCTTTAACATTTTTCAAGCTTAATACTAAATTAGTAGATCATTATTACCCTTATGGAGATTGAAGGCATTAACTTGAAGGAAGTTGATAGTTAGAATAGGATCCATGGCATGAATGTCCAAGTTTTATTGAGTTAATTTAAGTAGATTTTTCATGCACACATTATAGTGTTTGCTTTTTGAGTTACAAGTTTTTATTTTAAAGTGTGTAGCCCTAGAAAGTTATTGAAAAATGCAAGGGAAACTTTACCTATTTTTCTATATTATTTAAAAATATTTTTAACTAAATTTTGAGTAAATACTAGTTTTATAAATTTCTATTACACTTGGATCAAAGTTAGGCTTGTGAAAAGTCACTTGGTAGTGATTCCCTATGCTATTCACATATCCAGAATTGGGATGTAACACTCTTAATAGCCTAAGTAATGTTAATACTATGGTTTACAACTTTCATCTCAAAAGCATTCTCTATTGATAGATTCCAAAAATCAATGCTATTTGAAAGTTATGGAATTGATCAAAGTTACACTTCGGTGATCAGTGCAAGATTTCTACAAAGCATTTGGAAGGACTTCAGACAAGAATCCTTCCAAGTTCTTTGTAGAATGTTTGTATTCATCACCGAAGTAAAGGTACAAGTCCCTAAAAGGAACTATAAAGGATTCCAATACCTTCTTAATATTAAATACTATAAGTGAAGGAATTACAAGATATTCTAATTCCTCCTCAAAAGCCATCAAACAATATGAAAGAATTACAAGTAAAAGATAACTACTTTTTCTTTTAATTTGAGGATACGATATATGTTTATTATAAATGAAAAGCCTATTATTCATTGCAAATAACAATTTTTTTCATTGAATATACTTATATATTGATTTGGAAATAAATAAAATAGCAAAATTAATTTTTGTAATAAATTATCTCCTTTCTCATATGTTTCATTTACATTTAATTTGTTACTATTTATATTTGTTTAATTGCATAACAAAAATATTATAAAGCAAAAAAGAATTTTGATGTTACTAATTTCAATCAGAATAAGCTTAATTAAAAATAAAATAGATAAATTCATTAAATGATGTCAATGTTCTTACAAGATTTAAACTTAATTTGTAAGATTGTTGTTTGTATGTATATGTAATATATCCATAACTTGTGTTTTAGATTTTGGTATGATATATATTTGTGATATACATATATTGTTATTTGTTACTAGTATAATGTATATAATCTATATCTAGCCATTTTGAAATGATTTTGGAAAGGCTCCATGATTGTTCCAAAATGGTTATGAAAAAAGTTGCATAAGCCAAGGCAATATGTTTTTTAATATTATGATGTCAATTCTTGTTTAGTAACCAACATTAAATATTATTTAATAGGATGACATCATCATATTACATCTAATATAAACTTAGACATCTTTTGTTTGTACTAACCAATATGGAAACTTGGATTCCAAGCATAATGAAAAAGTTAAAGCACAATGCTATATATAAATTTTATCCTGAAACTCTTCCAACCCAAAAATTATCTATCTAACAAGGTATGTTTTCCTTCCAACCTTAAAATTCTTCTCTTTAGTTTTGTGTTTTTGCTCACTAATTACTTTCTAGGACTGTAACTCTATTAGTCTATTGCTAAATATATGTGAATGTGTACCTCTAAAAAAATGTATAATATAAAAATAAGGATTTATTAAGTTTTTACCTTTTCTTCTTGCAATTTTTTTTTCATAATCAACTACAGTTGTTGAATAACTATCATTTTAATATAGTTGTTACAAGTTTGTACAGGTAAAAGAATTGATCTCATTCATTTTCTTTATCATTCTATGATATTATCTACTATTTATTCATATAAAAATGTGTAATATCATAGAGTGATTTTTTATGAATGCTCATTGTATCTATAGGTATTGTATTTCAGAGGCTTTTTTAAGGAGTGCACACCTTACATATTGAGCAATAGGTATCAATCCAAATCCTTGTCACAGAATCTCTATAATATGCTTAATTTTTCTATTAAGTCTTATTCAAAACTGAGTACATTTATTTGTTGAACTGTCACAATTGATAACTTATGACATGTGGCTAAGTCATTAGTTTTCAATACAAGCCATACTTTTTTATTCATTTTAGCTCAATTTTCTTTTCTAGATTTTTGGCCCGATTCAATTAAATTGATGTAAGACCTAAGTTCATACCTAAAGTTATATTGTTTCTATTTTCATTTATTTTAACTTTTAAAAATAATACTTAAAGTTCATTTACATTTTAAAAAAGATAATAAAACATTTAAGTGTATGTTAATTTCTTAATTATGTCAAATGTAGTTTTTTTCCTATAAATTATTAATTACTAATTAACTTGTGGGATAAATATTATGTTATAAATTTATTTGTATATATATGGGTTGGGTTGGTCCAATTATATTTTAATATGGCTTGAGCATGATCCATTTAATAATTAGGCTTATTAAAAAAATTCACATATTAATTGAGCCTAATTTTTTATGTCCAAGAAGAAATTTTTCTTCACATGACAGTAACCTCAACTATAATTTGTATTCTTATTCTTATTCTACCTAATAAATGAAAGTTAATTTTTAATATTTATAATTTTTAATGTCTTAAAATTAAACATTCATATTTTAAATACTTATAGATCCCACAAAATTGGTATAGCTTACAATAAATCTTCATTTCTTTAATGAATACAGTGACATGTACTATATGTATTATAATTGATGCACATGAGAATGTTTTAGATCGCATTATGCATCCAAGCATATCGATGACATCCATTAAATTGTTGCTTTTGCATAGCTAGTTGCTTCACAGCCCATTGTTCCCTTTTTCATGTGCTATGTTTGTGAAGAATCTCGATAAAGACACAAAAGAGGAAATTATGTCCATACACATTCAATAGTAATTTTTATAAATTCAAATAGTAATTTTCTTAAATTTATTCAATAACTTTCTTGAACTTAAATAGTAATTTCATAAGAATTTCTGAATGTTTTCACTTTTTATTAGGGAGGATTACTGGCTTTAGCCTTTTTTTCATTTGCGAATTGTAAGAGATTACGAGTGTACAACAAACTTACTCATTGATGATAATATGTTCTGATCAGTAATTGTTCATTTATGTTGACTTCCTACTGACATTTCCTTGCAGCTAAAGGCATTTGGCCACTAAAACGGAAAAATGAACTTGCAAATGAAATGGGATAGAAAGGAATGACGTTCTTCAATTGATGGCGACGATGCCGACATCGTTTAACAGCCACTGCCGACTGGGAAAGTTTAAGAGTCTCATATATTCAAGTAAATTTCTGCACCGTATAATGCTAGTTTCTCTGCAACACTTGAGAGCCTGCTTTTCGACTTATGAAAAAAAAACTAAAAATAAAAATTCAAAATTTGGCTTCATTTTGTGACAATACTTCCTGAACCTGATTTTGAAGACTGCAAACCTAAAGATAATTTAACAACTAACGAGCTGAGAGATTTGGAGAGAGTTGTCAACTGGTTAGAACTCGAGTGCTTTCATATATATCCCCAGGTACTCAACATTTATACATACGTTTCTTGTTACTATATCATTTAAAGCAAGCATATTAACCAAGTAAAATTTTCAAACAATATTGCAGCATTTTCAAGGATGTGGTTTGCGGTATGGAAGTTTCCAGCAGGTAGAGTGATTAATTTGTGCTTGGTGTGTATTAGATAGCTTGTCATTTAACTCGTCTTCCAAAATATATACATACACGTTTTACATCCTACACTATGCTTGTTGATGTTCAGAGTGGAAGGAGATTCATGATATTTGGAAGATTAAGAAAATGAATGTTTTGGCAGAGAAGCTTGCTGAAATGTTAGCAAAGGAAGATGATTCATACAAAGGAAGTCGTGCAATAAGGAACAGGACAGTATCAACAGGGGCTACAGATGATTTTGAAGAAAGATCAGCCAAAGGAAACAAAAGCATCTCTCGGGAAAAGGACAATGGTGAACAAATCAAAGAAAAAGCTATTTATACCCCCATTGCCTATGGCAGCAATGTAAAATAATTTTATGGACTAAACATATTTTAATATATAATTGAATTAATATTAATTCAATGTCATCAATATAATAATAATGCCCAGACTTTGTGTTATATTAAAACTTTAAAGTGTGTGCATATACCCTATTCTAGATTAATTGTGATAGGTCAATTAATCCTAGTTGGGTTAGGGCTAAGATCCCTATCCACCTCCTTATAAGGCGAGCTGCAGTCTCCCATCACATTGCAGTTTGTAATTCCAAAAATTCTCTCTGAGACTTACCTGAGGAAGAGTGGGCAATGATCCAACTAAACCTACAATCAGACATTATGGATGCAACAGGAGGGTTAGGTAATTTGAAAACTCTTTTTTATTTGTGTAATTATTGTACTCCTCTTTATGGATTTATGGTTATATGAATATTAAATTATTTTGTGAATCGTAAAAATTTTTAACAATTGGTATCAGAGCCAAGAATCCATATTGATGAGTTGAATTGTACGAATTATAATATTTTATTATATCTAGTATGAATTCCTTATATGCTTCGACCATAATACATTAAAATCAAATTATGGCAATATTACTTTAGATTTATTGTTTCTTATTTATTTTAATTAGTATGTTGTTAATTTTGAATTGAGAGTAAATATTAACAATTTTCAGATATGTTTAGGAGATATAAGAATTTGTTAAACATCCTGGAAAATTATTGAATCTTTTATTTAAATTCTGGAAAACTTAGATTACAGAAATATTAGAAACAAAAGCCCTCTTTGTATTTTCATTCCCCCTGGATCTCGAGGTTTTCATGCAATCCTACTTTTGCAAATAATTATTGACATTGAAGCACATAGTACGAGATTGACTACTGTTGTCTAAAAGTACGGCAATTTGGCTGTATATTTGCTGGAATACGTATTAGGAGTTTCCGTGCTTGCATGATTACCGCTCGATAGCGAGTGAGTTGTCAAATTGACGGGTGCGTTGGTTTTTGTGTGTGGAAACTCAGAGCTGGAAGTGGGCGAAGGCTTCCTTAGATGCCCCTTCATCATCCTCATCTAGTCCCACCACTCGTTCTAGCAAGTGTGCTCGCACAAGTGGCGTGTGCACTAGTACCAGCATTTTTTATTATTTTTATTTTTACAAAATTAAAATTATGGTTCTGCTCCACTCTTTGAGCTTGATTTTTTATAATTTTATTTCGTAATTTTTTGAAAATAAAATATTTTTTATTAATTTTTGTTTTAATTTTTTGAGTATTAATTTAATTGAATTTTGGTATGAAATTTTTTCTATATAATCTTTGTATAATTTTGTACTATATAAAATTTTTCTAGATGATTTGTGTACAGTATGCATATTTTATTAATTTTTTCATTAATATGCAATTAATTATTTATTTTATACAAAGATTATAATTACTCATGTTTTGCCTTTAAATTGTGTAATTATACTCACCTATCGTGGGTTAATTGCATAAAATTCCTGTACTATTTTATGTAATATTGTTGATTAAATTACTATTATGATAATTTAATTTTGGAATAATAAAATAAAGAAAGTACTATATTAATGAAAATTTTACCCTATCGGTATAATTCTATTAGTATAGTTAGTAGGTGATAACATGAGTGTTAGAATTGTACGTTAACTTTCTAAAATTTTAAATGCCCTATCAGTGTTAGGTTTTAGGATTTTAGCATATAGTTCTTATATTATGTTATAATACTTATACCCCATCGGTACTAAGTATCATAGCATTATACTGTAAATAGTTGCATATTTTTGAGGAAAATTTAAGCATGAATATTGTTCAAACATGCTATGTTGGTAATTTATGATTAATTTCATAAATTTTAATAATTTTTCTCAGCTTCTGTTCCTATGCAACTGACTTCTGTGGAAACTCTAAATGGGACCAATCATGAGAGCTGGGTGGAATCCTTGAAACTATATCTAGTAGTCTCAAACCTTAATCTGACTTTGTGTGAAGAAGAACCAAAAATTAATAAAGAGTCAACTCCTGCTCAAAGAGCACATCATGAAAAATGGACTCATTCTAATAGAGTCTATCTGATGGTGATAAAGTATACTATAGATAAAACCATTAGGCAAAGTATTCCTAATAGTCAAAAGTGAAAGCATTCCTGGATTCAATGGCTAAAAAATATGTTAAGTTTGATAAAACTGAAAAAGGACATTATTTATCCTTATTGGAGAAGACTGTGTATGATGGAGTGAGTGGTGTTCGAGAGCATATAATGAAATTAATGCATTATTATAGTCGATTGAAGAGCATGAATGTTGATCTGGGAGATAGTTACTTGATTTGGCGAGCTCTGGAGTCGCTTCCTCTTTAATTTGATATGCTGAAAACATCTTACAACACTCAAAAGGGAGAATGAACTATTAATGAGATGATTTCCATAGTGACTCAAGCAAAAGAGGATATGAAGAAGATAAAAATGCAAGTGGCAAACTTCGTCTCTCATGGTTCGATTTCTAGACAAGTAAATAGGCCCTTCCAGAAGGACAATAAAGGGAAATATAATCATGAAAGGAAGAAGAATTATATGAGGGAGCAACAGCATAAGCTAAAGAAAGCCACATTCAAAGAAAATTATAAATTCTGCAAGAAGTATGGGCACAAAAGGGCAGATTGCTTCAAATTTAAGAAATGGCTTGAAAAGAAGAAGAAAGGTAACCCTTTAGCTCTAGTTTATTTTGAATCTAATAGTGTTAAAGTTCCTTCTAACACTTGGTAGCTGGATACTGGTGTCACTATCCATGTCACTAATTGCTTGCAGGCGCTGAGAAATATGAGGAGACCAAGTGAGGGTGAAACAGCTTTGAGATTAGGAAATGGAGACAAAGTACAAGTTCAACACATAGGAATCGTTTCTTTACATCTGTCTACTAGTCATATTTTAGAATTGAAAATTGTTATTTTTGTACCTTCCACAAGAAGGAATTTGATTTCTATTACTTGTTTAGACCAAGATGGATATTTATATTTATTTGGAAATAATAATTTTAAGTTATATTACGATTCCTGTGTTGTTGGAACTGGTACTTTGAATAGTGGCTTATATAAAATTGATTTGGATAATACTTTTGAAAATTCCATTAACTTAGTTATTGGAAATAAAAAATCAAGATTAAATGAAACTTCTTCAATGCTTTGGCATAGAAGATTAAGCCACATCTCCAAGGAAAGAATGAAACGATTGATAAAAGAAGGAGTTTTACCTAATCTTGACTTCTCAAATTTCAGCATCTGTGTAGACTGCATCAAAGGAAAATTAACAGCTAGAGTTAGAAAAGGGAAGAGGACCAAGAAAGGGAGTATTCTGGAGTTAATCCATATTCCATACTGATGTGTGTGGGCTCATCCCAGCCAGTGCAATAGCAGGCTTCAAGTATTTTATCACCTTCACTGATGATTATTCAAGATTTGGATGGATAGAACTTCTTTTTGAAAAGTCTGAAGCATTAGAAGCTTTCAAAAGGTTCAAGTATTTTATCACCTTCACTGATGATTATTCACTTGCCTCATTTCATTTTCTTCGAGTTCTTGAGGCTTGTAATATAATTAAATAAGCTTATAAAAATGTATTTCTCAAAATCTTAAAATTATAATGTTCACTAATAAAAAAATGAATCAATGTAGAATTTTTTTAATGATATCCTCTTTAAATACATATACTATATAAATCAGCACATTAAGATATATACAAATGTCATTTTCACTAATTTTCAAGAAAATAAATTTTTAGAATAAAATAATAGGAAGATCACATGGAAGAAAGAGATAAATTAGGTAATATATATATAACAATGGAGAGAGAGATAAATTAGATAGATTTTTTTAATGACATTTTCTTTAAATATATACACTATAAATCAGTTCTCCATGTCATGCCTCTTATTAAATATCCATGTCATTTTTATTAATTTTTATAAAAAACTTTGGAATAAAATAATAGAGAAATTATATAAAAGAGAAAGATAAATTAATTAAAAAAATACTCCTATATAACAATGGAAAAAGAGACAAATTAGGTAGAATTTTTTTAATGACATCCTCTTTAAATATATGCAATATAAATCAACACTCTAAGTTGAACTTTTTATTTGATATTCACGTCATTTTCCCTAATTTTTAGGAAAACTTTTTTAGAATAAAATAATGCAAAGAATACAGAAAAAAAAGAGAGATAAATAAGGGGGGTGTGTGTATAACAACCAGAAGATAGAGATAAATTATGTAGAAATTTGTTTAATGATATCCTCTTTAAATATAGCAATTAATAATACCATTAATAAGAGAGAAAGAGAGAGAGGGGGATATTAATATATTTTTAATTTATTTCTTCCCCTTTTTTAATTTTATATTTTTAATAATACAATTAATAATAGAGACCTTCCTTTTATGAATGTGCTTTTAGAGGCGTGCAAGACACTCTGGGATCAAAGTGGCCGCCATTATTTCTATAATTGTTCCATTCAAGGTGCCATAGATTATATAGTCGGAAATGGCCAGTCAATCTACGAGGTATGTACTTAAATTTGTTCAAAATTTTACTTAACTCACTGTTTTAATTATTTTTCTCTTATTAAAATTTATGTTATTTAACATTATTTTAATCTCCTAATCCTAATTATATACTAGCCGTCTTATTGATTGATACTTTCTATTGTCTTAGAGCGCATTGTTAAACACTGGCAAATTCAAGACGATATTGAGATTTCTGTTACTGTATCAAAGCGGATTCCTCAATACTCGCCAATTTAGAGCAATGAAGCCTCGCACTCATTTACTCAAGTTCTATACCCTATCTCCTTTTTCTTGAAACTCTAGACATCTAGCTCTCCTCCGTCTCTCACTTATGATCACCAACTTCATCCCTCAACTCTCATTCAAGACCATTGCACATGAGTTAAGACCCTCCATATTCTTTTATTTAGTGTGAAATTCTTGCTGATAATGTTGGATCTGTTCTTTTAAAGAAAAAAATTCTAATGCAAAGCTTCTAAATTTCATTATCTCATCTTTTGTATTTGCTCTTTGATTTTAGATCTATAATTTTTTGTTGAGTTTATTTTGACTTAGGTTATTAGGTGTTGTGTTTTATGGGGCTGTCACTTCTTCCATCATCTGATTATGAATTTTGGGTTTGAGATTGTTGGCGATAGTTGCAAACTCAAATGGAGATTGGGAATTTTTCTTCTGTAAGAGGATTATTCAAGTTTTTTTTTTTTTTGTCCTTATCTCTTCATGGAAATTTTGTTTCATTCCAATCAAAATCGTTGAATGCCTTTCTTCTAAATAATGTTTTTGCTGCTTTATAACTTATTGATTGAATCCCTGGAGATTAATATCATTTTCGGTTTGATTCTAAGGAGATCTATTAGTAATATTAGTAATCTTACCTCATAGTGTTTTAGATTACTTTTCTTTATTAGATTATTTTGTGTGTTTCCAATTTCATTTTTCTTTAGTAAATGTGATGAATACTTAAACCGTTCAATTTTTTCACCATTATGCTTTGCTTCTGACAATTCATTTCATTATTTTTATATTTCACTTACTTTTTAGAGTTCAGGAGTTTTATTTTCACTATAGTTGCATTTTGATCTACTAGAATTATGAGGGCTATTATGGCCTCCTTTCCTTATACTGTGAGTATTAAGGACTTTTCTCAACATTTTTACAACCAAAATGAAGTGTCTTTCCCATTATTGTTTATAATATTATGAGGGTTACATAATTTTTTGTTGCATAGCAATCGATGTTTCTTAAAATGAAAAGAAAAAAGGAGGCTGACCCATAAAATGTTAGTAGAAACTATAAGAATGACTATATTTAAAATGATTTGATGGAATATATAGTTTTTGATAATTTATGATGACCAAGATTGATCTATGCAAATCAATTCATTTAATGAGATAAGGCTTGGTGGATGTTATATACATGTGTATTTAGTTGCTCCATGGGTAATATGAAACTTAGATTGGACAATTAACTAAATTTTAGGCTAAAACATTTGTTTTCCCTAATTTTTAACTGTTAACTTCTTCATTTGATTATAATGATGCATTCCAATTCTGTTCAATGGCTGTGAGTGCTTGGCATAAGAAAGACCTAGATTTGGGAATTTGATTTGATATGGAGTTTTTACAATCTTGACATCCTTAAGGTAATCTGTCAATATTTATTCTTACTTTGTTGTAATTTATTACTTTCTATTTAATAAATATCTACCTAACTTTGAACTTGGTTTTGGATGAAATATGTCATGAATGTTTGGCAATCCCTTGAGGAGCTTCCATTGAATGATAGCAACTAATTACTATTGTAGTTAACATTTAGTATTATGGTATTACAAACACTATTAATAAAAATGATATTAGAGCCGGAAAGATGGTAATAACATTGAAGTTCTATTGTCAAGAGACAAGGATATTGCAGTGCACAAAATAAACTTAAGACCCTTAGTGAAAGCCAGGTTCATTGTTGTGGAGTCTTTTGCTCACTTTGGAGTTGCCATGCTAGATTGCAGAAGGGCATATACATTTGCTGCACCAATTCAATTACATTTTTCACATATGGCCTGCACCACTGGATATATATATATCCCTTTTTTTACAGATAGATGCTGATATATGCCTTTATTTAAGAGGAAAAATGAAGCTTCACGGATGTAGCATACATTTTATGCCATGGGATGTCCAACATTTTCAAGAGACCAGAACTTAGACCTCTAACTATGCATGCAACTAAGGATTGTGTTGCATTTTTATTTTGATGAGAAGTAATCCTTTACATAGTGCATATCATCAATTTGCTTCACGCACGACTTGATGGGTCATCTATATGGAATTATGATTTTTTATACTAAAAGTTATCGAGTAAATTTAATTCACGACACAAATTCATAACACAAATATTACTATTAATATTATTTTCATATAAATATTCTAAAATCTATGATTTTATTATTAAGGTATAATATACAAATTAATTACGTTTTCCAATCATCAATATAACATTCATTTTATTATTCATATGAAGATGACTGACTATGTTGTGTTGTTCTAAGATATTATATAGTATTAGATACTAACAAAACATTACTAAATTTTTTTAATTTTAATTTTTTGTTGTTTTTTATATATAAATTTTATAAATTTTCAAGAATAATTGTTCCGTGCGTTGCACGGATTACAATCTAGTTAAAGTACATTTATATCTGTTTAATTTGCTCAGAAAAGCATAATTAATTCTACAATGAAGCCAGACGATGCACCAGGATTTAAAGGATTTATAACAGCGTAAGGGAAAGAATCCACAAATGAGACAAGTTGAATATTTTTATAATGGTAAAAATTGTTAAATAACTAAACACGCATGCAAAGTTTAGAGATTAAACAGTAAAACGCATAAAATTTTCAAGTAATATTAAATGTCATTTGAATAAAAGATTTTGGAGAATGATTTTAAGTTTAAGGAATGTAGCTTCAGTGGAACTGATAAAACTGACCTTTCGCTAGAATTATTATTGCTGATTCATTTCTCATGGATGTCATCAATCCACAGGGTTGAGATGTTTGGGCAGGAACCAGCCGTGAGTAAATAATAATAATAATAATAATAATAATAATAATAATAATAATATATTATTATATATTATTATTATTATTATTATTATTATTATTATTATTATTATTATTATTATTATTATTATTATTATTATTATTATTATTATTATTATATAGAACATAGGGAATATTTTTATCTAAAAGATGAAGAATTATACTTTTATGAAACAGAAGTGTTATATGTATTGAATTTTTTTTCTATTGATTAAATTGTTCTTTATAAATTTGTCTTACCACCCTTTATTTAATCAATTATTTTTAATTTAAATTTAAAACTGAATTTTGAATCTTATTTTCAATGCACATAATATTATTCATAATGAAAAGAAGTAGTATTGTCGAATATTTTACAAATTTAGAAATGATGCAGTTTTAGTTCTCATCAGTATAGGCAACAAAATAGATGAATATATGTTGATTTATTCTGTTTTTTTCCTTTGTTTGTGATCCCTGTTATCTGGCAATTATATCAGATTCTAACTAATCCGAAATCAGGTCACATTAATTTATTCTAATTTATTGGGTTTTTAAAGGGTCAATAATATTAATCTATTAATTAAATGGTCATAAAAAGTTCACATACAAGCATCTATTATTCATCTAACTATTTTTTTTATTTAAAAACCAAACAAATATTTTTTAAATAAAACACTATTACATTGGATTTCGTTTCTATTTTTTATACATTTGGTGCGTGAAGAAAAAGAGAAACATTATACATTTGACAAAATAAAATGATTGCTTAATCCTATGTCACATAAATGATATTCAATCCCATGTTGAACCTGGTGACTGAGACAGATATGACTTCGATAAAGATCTTCCATCATACTCATAATACATGCAAAAATAGTAACTCAGTACTTAGATCATCTCACGTAAACAATTTGACCATAAAAATATCTTATCATCTCGTTTATTTTCTTTATAAATATTAAGGATGTTAAATGTTTTGAACTCACGACTTAGTCTAGTCTAGCCTGTAAATCCGAGCAAATTGGACCTTATAAAATTAGATCCATCTTTTTTCTTGGGTTAAATAGGCTGGCTCATATAGATGACGATCCAAGTGGACTTGCCCTATATGGATCTGGCCTGATTTGTGAACCAACCTCGTTAAAAAAAAATTTAAAAATAATAGCCTAATGCCAACGATCCCAACCCAATGCCCCACATTCAACCTAAGTGTCACAAGTTGGCAATTATGATAGTTTAGCAAG
The DNA here is from genome assembly GCA_020226215.1 of Sindora glabra. NCBI lineage: Eukaryota > Viridiplantae > Streptophyta > Magnoliopsida > Fabales > Fabaceae > Sindora > Sindora glabra. The sequence goes on along the minus strand of CM035226.1, from coordinate 12,391,425 downwards.
CAAACATGTTTGATTTAAAACGAGACTTGGCAAAAAAAATGCAAGCATGTTGTAGGGGTCTTGTAACTGAAATTTGAGATCAATCTATCTTGTTTGCTATTTTTCTTAATTTTTCCAACTTTAGGAGTATTTTAATAATTTTGACATTGTTTGAGAATTCAAAAAAGTTTGAAAAGTAATATTTGTAATCCTCACATTTTTATTTTCGTGTCAATGTGTTGTGACACCAATTGGATGCTAATTGGACACTCAAAAGATTACAAAAATAACTTATGATAATTCAAAAAAAGTATGTCTCCTTGCAACAAGTGGGCTTTTGTTCGAAGTGTTCTCTAAGAAGGTGGAGTGCCGGGAAGGTCCAACAAGGTGCCCTAGCACTAAGTTAGGAACTCAAGTGTGTTGGCTTGTGGCCATCCCTTACACACTTAGAGTTATGGAATGAGCATATATCAAGTGAATAAAATATCTCTCTCCGGCCTATTGTGCCCAAAGGCTCCATGTGTGGGGCAATCTTACAACTCAGTATGCATAAGTACTTCAATGACATTTGATTGTAACTTACAAACATGTTGTATATGGGATTATTTTATGGGCACTAAATCTTTTATGTCCTGCTATCTTTCCAAGTGTGGCATGAGAGAGTTTAATGAGAAGGCTAGCATGTTTACTAAAAATAGCAAACATGCATTGTACAATTTTAGTTAAAGAGCTACCAACCCGTGACACCAAGCCAATCCAAGCTACTAGTGACTTGTGCTAGATCCTAGTCTATTAGAACTAAAATTACACAAAATCTCAATATTATTTTTCTCGAGTGTACCACGAGATAGTTTAATGGGAAGGCTAGCATGTTTGCCAAGAGTGGCAAGCATTCACCGCATAGTTTCAATTAAAGAGATACCAGCCCATGACACCAACCCAGTCCAAGTTGCTAGTGACCAGTGCCAAATGTCGGTCTATTAAAACTAAAATTACATAAAATCTTAGGCAATCCTAATATTCTTGTCTCTCTTCTCTCTTTGGCTACGCATTGTGCTAGCCTTCGAAGGGATGAAGATTTTCTTCATTGAATCGCTGCACACCATCCCTCGTTTTACCTGTGAGATGAATTCTTAGCAAGCTTTGTTGTTCTCTTCCATGGCTCATTCCCTTTCTCAACGTTCTGATTAGTTTCCAAGTATCGAAGATTTTCTTCAATCTTCATCAAATTGCTACGCACCATCCAAGACGTAAAAGATTGCAAAAGGCTTGTTTTCTTCATTGTAATATTTATAAGGGCTCTTGGTTTAATGCACTACAAGAATGTAAGCCATTTGAGGCGGTATTTCCCGTGGATTTCTCACGGTTTATGCACAGATTTCTGACAGATTTTGTCATTTCCCATGGTATTTCGTGCGATAATATTTTCCATGAATATAAATATTTCGAAACAAATTAAAATTTTCAGGAAATTCATCTGTGGGAAATCCACAGGAAATGTATTGAACGGAGGATAATCTAAAATAATGGTGAATGCATGGCAAAATTCTTCCCATTGCTATAACCGTGTGATATCCATGAGGAATTCATAATATCAAAATAAAAAATAAGAGATTTGTAAATTCAAAATTCAATGATCATTCTTGGACAGAATTAATTAAATGTCTAATACTCCAAATTCCCATTTTATTATAATAACATTCAAATTTGGATATCAAGTAAATATTAAATTTAGATATCAAGTATTTATACAAAAATGATGTAATTAAAATAAAATTAATAAATTTCTTCTTTTGAATCATCATGTGTGTCATGTTAATGCTCATCCTCATGTTGATGGTCTCTTCCTTCCTGAGTAAAATTTAATGACTTCAATTAGTAACATACCAATACAATTAAGTATATAACAATACTAGTACACCATTGGTCATTCCTATAATGTCATCATCCGTGCATGTTTCAATACAAACTCTAAAAACAGCTTACTCAATGATATTTTATCAAAATCAACTACTATAGCTTGTTTGAAACTTACCTAGTTTGCCTTCCTAGTCGAAATAAAACCTATTCACCCCTAACCTTGCAGCCAAAACGTTGCTCCACTGCAACTCACCTTCCTATCCATCAGTCATCTTAGATCATAGAAATGCACCTTCAAAAATTTTTGTACACATATTATCTATTAGTCATAGTTGAAAAAACACTTAACAAAGAAGAAAAATATTATGCAAGAGAAATCAATAATAAGGACAGAAAAATTATATCTTTAAATGAGAAGAACTCAGATTTGTGAAAACAATCCATTAGAAAGCTCAATGAAAATAAATACATTCAAGATTCAAAATAAAGCTAGAACAATGAAAATAAACTAAGTGGTCTTTGGCCTAATGCTAGTTTGTACTTCAATGGTAGCAATTCTTCTCCTAAATGTGAAGAAGATCAGTGCAGAGCTATGGTGTGAATGGGAATGAAACGGAGATTGATGGAGATGGTGAGAGGGTGTCTGCTAAGTTAGGGCACACACAAAAGAAAATTTGGTGAAATATGATGCAGGCTAAAGCTTTGGATCATTTAAAAAGCTCCAATTTTTTATATCGAGCAATGTGCACATCACATTAAAAAAAAATTTTGGCAGCTAAAGGTCAAATCTCTGCACTCAGTCTTTTCCATTCTTGGGTAGTATGCTATGATGTAAAAAGTAGTTTTCCCACGGATTTTTGAGGCGGATTTAGCCACTCCAAAACTGACCCATTCAGACATAATTGAGCCCAACGAAAAAAGTAAACTTCCCACGGATTTTTGTGCGAATTTAGCCAACCGAGAGCTGAAAATGTAACAAGTACAATGCAGCCCAAAAAGTAATTTTCCCATGAATTTTCAAGCGGTTTCGGCCGCCCCAAAGCCAAAAACATTCAGATCCCCCTTTTTCATTTCAGACAATGCGCCACAGCTGACCAGGTTATTTCCCACAGCTTGGCACCGGTCTTTCACTCGGAATTTTGGAGCGGTAATATCCGTCGAAAATGTCGCTCCAAATGTAATATATTCTTGTAGTGATGGCCATTGATGAGTGAGATGGCTTCTCTGTTATTGTGAATTCTTCCATATGATAGTTCTTCTCATTGTTGTTCGATTATAAGATAGTTAACTTCACTTCTGTATTAGTAGCTAATAGCTATTTGACTTTAATTAAGGATTGTGATACTGACTAGTGGATCCAGAGGATTTGCCTGTGTTACTTTCACTTCAGTTCAGAAGGCATCAAGTGCCATTCAAGCTTTGGATGGATAGGTACGGCAAAATTGTTGCTATTAATTTCTTTATTAATTCTTTTGGCTACATGTTTGCTACAGAATGACCATCTTCATTTACGCTTAGCCTGGTACTACAGATTTGTTAGCTATAAGTTTCATGTTGGATTTTTTGACATTTGACTTTCTTTGCAGGAAGGAATTGATGAAAACTAGGCAGTTGCATTAGAATACAATCCTGAAGCTTTTGCAAGGGTGGTATGTATGAATTCAAGCTTCTGTCTAGTGCTATTCTACTATCCTTTCTAAGAAAGTTCGAGTTTTGATTTCTACTCAACTCCACATGTTTTACCTCTACCACTAATCCTTTTGATGAACTCTTAGTTAATTTAAAATTTATTCTTTCTTATTTTAATCATTGAAATTTATTAACAATTGAAATTTTAGTTGTAGATTTTGAAGATAATGATGAAGGCAAAAATATCTGAATTGAGGATTCAAACACTATGTAACAATTGAGCTAGATAAATAGTTGGATGTTGATGATGAGGATGCATGGATAGAAGTATGCCACTTATTTTTTAGTGAGTGAATCTTTTGATTAATGATGCTTTAACTTGACTTTAATTTCTATTGTTCTTGTGTTGAATAAATTCATTAATTTTAGATTTTTTGCCTATTGTTTACTTTAAATTTTACATCAACCTTTGTTTGGTTGGCTGCTGGTGATCCTAACTAATAAAAGGATTCCTGTGTTTTTGTTTTGCTAGTGATCCTCTATTGTTGGTAAGGGTTTCTCACTTTTTTCCCCTTCTATTTGTTATTCTCCTTTTGTTTTATATTATACTAGTATGCATCGCAACAATTGTATTTTTTTTTAAAACAATTATATTATTTTGCTTTTATAAATTATGAAATATGCTAAAATGTAATGCATCTTTATTTTTTATCTATAGATTATAGAAAAAGGAACAATCTCAAGTCTGTTCAAGGATTTGCCAAATATGTGGAAACAATTTAATTAGAAGTGGAATTTCAAGTCTAATATTTTAGATGGATTTAATATTATGATTATTATAATGTGTACTACGTAGAACAATTATTGTATTAAATATTATGATATTAGCTTTAAAAGTTACCGGATTAAAGTGGGAGGGAGTCTCCTTCTACTATGTTATCCACAAACTCTCCGTTTGTGTTATAATGTCCACAACAATTAGACAAAACAGAAACTGATTGGAAATTGTAAAATCAAACTCGACTTCTAAAAATGGATCAGTCCAGGATTTTCACGGACCAAACTTGAACCGGTTCTACAGAGTTCAATTTTTAATATAGATAATATGAATCAATCGGATTCGATTCAATTCTTTGCGACCCATCCTTTTGACACCCTTAGTTGATATCAGATTTTTTTCAAACATCGTTTCTTTCCATATTTTTAATCATGTGTTAAGGATTACACATATTCGATAATCATTACAACTTTTCCTTGTAGATTGGATTCTCCTATTACTGTACTGCCCAATGAACTATTAGTACGAATATATTTATCTTTCTCATCGTGACAAACGTTTTATGCTTCGTTTCTTTTTAATAGAAAATATCTTTAGTAAAAATATATTTCTTCCATTCCTTATTATCAATCATAATTAATTAATTTTACATATATTAAAAATATGATTTAATTTGTTTATTTTTAGATATTTCAAGACTACCCTTTATTCATAAAGTTCAAGATAATTGAAAATGAAAAAAAAATATAATGGAATGAATATAAGTAGGTTAAAAGTATAAAATAATAAAATATTTATTAATGAAAAAGAAGGATAAAATTAGAAAAAATATTTAATATTTCATTGAAATTTTAAAGTGATAGATAAAAAGAAATAATTTTTTTAAAATACAACAAATAAAAAGGAATGGAAGGAAAATTATAAATCATTAAAATGGTAGAAAAATAATTGACATGTTTAATACTAAATATAATGAATTTAGTAGAAGTCAACTTCCTCTTATTCAAAGAAGAAATTATTTTCTTTTATTATTATAACTCTAAAGATTTTTTTAATCACAAATTATAAATATCAATCCAATATTAATGGACTAAGTCATCTCAATTAGCCATCTTTTTTCCCCTCCATTGCTGACATGGTTTATTGTTTTGACAGATTTTTCTTGTTTGAATGCTAGAGCTACAAATGAGCCAAGCTAAGTTGAGTTAATCTCAGTTGAGGCTTAACTTGCTTTGAATTTGTCCTACTTATGACTCAACTTAAACTTGACTTGAATTGAATTCATGAGTAGCTCCTCAATTTGACCCATTAATTATAATAGTAAAATATTTTATTAATAATTTAATAGCTAAAGATACTTATGAAAATAAATATTTTTAGCAACTTAACAAGATAAAATAAATAAATTATAAATGGCTAATTTTAGTGTTATTATACTATTTCTTATATATTATAATCATATGTAATGTAATATAAATGACAATTTATCCTTAAATATAAAGTTACAATGCAACTATAATTAGATTTTAAATGTTCAATTAGTCTGAATTTTTTAATTCTTTCATTGACACTTATAAATTTATTATTTTCTTATAAATAATCATAAATCTTATTTAAAATCATAAATGAAAAGTGAACCTTACGTAACTATTTAACATATAAAAGTTGAATTAATAAATTATTTCAAAGTATCAAACTTGGAGTTAAAGTTATTTATTAATTATTTAACTTCTAAAAATAAAATTAATAAATTATTCAAAATATAGAACTTGAAAGTAAAAACTATTTACTTAATTATTTGACTTATAAAAGTAAAATTAATAAATTATTATTTAAATTTGACTATTTTATAAATTTGCATATTCAAATTATCAACAATTGTTAATTTATTTTTTATATTTTTACTTAAAATAGTATTTCAAATACTTAAAAATGGTTGAAATAATATATTAGTAATGGATATATATATTATTTTGGATTTTAAAATATAATAATATATTATAATGTGTGTGGGTATATATATATATATATATATATATGTATGTATGTATATGTATATTATAAGTTTATATATTGAGTCCCTCATAATATAAATGATATCATGAGCTAAGTTTTAATCATCTTAAAATTAACTTATTTAAAACACAAGGTAAAAAAATACAGTTTATGTATCGGTCATCTATCTTATGAACTCAATTTATCAAGCCAAATTGTAAATTGAGTTGTGAACCATTCGGTAATCAATTTAATTCGTTTCCAGCCTTACTGAAAGCCTTCGTACAATAAATTTGTTGAAAAATTCGTTAAAAGTAGCAAGATGTTTTTCTTAAAAGTCTGACGAAGCCTGCCAATGGAATTTATTTCTGTTAGAAAATAATAACAGCTTGAATTTGGATTACTTATTTTCATAGGCTTTTAAAAATTGTTCCGACGCACCAATTCATTAAAAAATTTTGTCAAAAACAGTAGATTTTAATGAAGTTTTAATATAAAATATATATATTTCTTGCAAAATTGAAAAGATATTAAAGTTGCAAACCGTAATTTAAAATATTGCTTAAATGTGAATACTCATGTTTGTTATTTTGGATGTAATGTTAAGATTTTTTACTCTTTATATAGAAAATCTTTAGAACTATTCAGATTGATTTCCTAGTTTTGAGGACATTGCCCCTCAATCCTGCATAATTTTTTTAACATATAAAGAGTATATGCAATTCCTTTTAAAAAATGTACACATTAGTTTCCTAAGGAAAAGAAACTAAGCATAATTATAGGTCATATTTGTTTATTATTTTTAAAAATATTTTTTATTATATTTTTAAAAATAAAAATTTAATTTGATAAATTATTTTTATAGCTAATTGTATTAGTAGTATTTAATAAAATTAGGTGTTAAACTAGCTAAAAAATATAAAATGATATAAAAGAACGTACTAATATAAATAGATGCATTAATTAAATTAATTTATATTTTTTAGATTAAATTTTATTAATATAATGAAAATATATAAAATAAAAATATAATTACCTAAAATTCAATTAATTAAGTTTATGATATTAAATATTTTTTGTTTATATATTTTTTTAAATAATATTATATAATAACAAAAATTTTAATTAATTATATTTTAAGGAATTATATATTTATCTTCTTACTTATTTTTATTTATTTATGTTAAATTAATGAGGATATGTAAAATACCTATTTGCATAATTCGAATATAAGTTGTCATTTAATCAGAAGAAGAAGAGCAAGTTTGGAAAAAAAAATTAAAGTTAATAGTTTATAAATTATAATCTATTTTGTGAAACTTATTAAATAAAATTTTATAAGCTACTAACTTCTAATGAGTCAAATACTTTTAAAAGTTGGCTTATAATTTATTGCACCAAGCACATTAAATTTAGGTTTTTTCAGACACTGATGATTTTGATGTATTTTATGAAATAAGTTGCTACGTAGAGAATTGATATCAGAGGGCTGATGTTAGTCAGCAGGATTTTCTTCTGAGATATGTTTGTAGTGCTCTTCTACACCAAAATACGAGGACTGCATGTCAGAAGTAATTTTAGATTTCATCAGCCTGTCCTAGTGTTGGTCTGCCTTTTAAATTCCTGGTTTCCATTCCATATTTGCCGCGCAGTGAGTGTGCCGCTTTAAAATATGGATCACCCTGAATTGTTGTACGAAAATGTGTTGTTTGCTTAGATGTGACCTTGTGAATTAGTATGGTTGGTAAAGTGTTTTATAAATTTGGCTGTAAGGGACTAACATTGCTATAATCATGAAACTTCTATTTGGCACAATTGCAGTGGTTCTCTGCACGACTCCCGTCAGGATTAGATATGAATCACCTCGCTGAATTGAGCCTGATTGACTAATGAATCAAGTTGTGGTAGCAGCTATTATGTTGTAAGAAAAAAAAATTCAAAAGCTAGAGTAACTATTATGGATATTGGATGCCATATGTAACTATTTTGAAGATGCAAATAAGGGAACAAAGTATCAAAGTTAAGCAAAAGCAATATTTTTCTCCGTTATTATCTTTATACAGAATTGAAAAATAAAATATTTTAAAATAAAAGAGATATTATGATATGAAAATTTATCTATGTATTTAGATGGCTTCTTATTTGTTTGTTAGAACAATAAAAAATGATGGTCAAATTTTACAAATTCAATATGACAAATTGAATTTTTGAAGTGAATAGATAAAGTTTAATTTCATATACTAGCATTATTTTTTCTTTAACAATTGTTCTATTTGTTTGGTCTCTCTCTTTTATCACCATGATATTATTTCTTCATTCATTCATGTCTTATTTTGACTAAATAAAATAGCAAGTTTTTTATTAAAAAAAATTGAAACTCTTCCAATTAGTTCTATCATATTCTTTGAAATGAATGCATTAACAGTTAAAGTTTAGACATGAATAAGATCACAATCATTACTATGAATGTGAAAAAAGTGAAATCAATTAATGTAATCATTGTGGTTATAAAAATTGTAAGAATAACTGTAAGATTACATATCTCTACCAAAAGTGGAAGAATAATGTGAAGAAAAAGATCAAGGTAATCAAAACCTAAGAGTTGTCAGGTATAACAAGAACACAAAAGGTTCAAAAAGTATATATGAGAATAATGAACAGAAGGCTAACATAATAAAGATCAAAGGTTCAAAAAGCATATATGAAAGCTTGTTATGTAATTGTCGTATGTCCAAATATTTTGTGAAATCTTATCAAGCCTCACTTTAAAGAAAAACAAAAAGTCAATTTTGTTGATGAAAATAATTCTTTCTATCATAATTATTATGATATAATACATTTCAATATGGAAAATTTCCTTATACATCTGAAGAATTGATAATATGATTAGTAATAACAATGGCCAATTTCATTTTATATTGAATTAATGTTGATATTTGTCTCTTACAAATAATTAATGTAATAATGCACATCATTCTTAAAAATAAAAAATATTTTTTTCCAATTAATGATTGATGAAAATTATGTCAATAGAATATATGGTAGTAGAAAATTAATTAAAGGCTCCGAAAGGGTTAATGTTATTTTACTTGAGAGAATGCAAATAGTTATTAAAGATACATTATTATCAATTAAGTTTCAAAGAAAATTCTAATTCTTAAAGACAAATGATGAAATAGATACTACATCATGACAATAAGATGTTGAATATTTTTATATTATAGAGGTTGTATTAAGTAAGAAAAATGTATTTGAAAAGTCAGTATCATTTTCTTTTGATAATTATTATACATATACAAAGTTTATTGAAGAAATGTGAACTAGAAGTTCACTAACCAAAATATTTTCACTATTTTGCATGATTAGATAGGTCATTCCAAATCAATAATGATAAGAAAAGTCACAAAAATTCGCAAGATTATACATTTAAGAACAAGAAGATCCTTCAATTTAATAAATATTCACATGCTACTATTTTAGCCAAAAATGCAATGTGCTATTCGACTTAATCTCAAACAAAGGTTTGGTCCAATTCACTAATGGAGTTCTAAATTGGAGAATGTTAGTGCAAGGAAAAGCAATCAATACCACAATAATATTGTAACAATAAACAATAAAAGAGCATAATTTATATAAATATTCAAATAAGAACACATAGAATTGGCCAACAGATGGTGATTCAAATGTAATTCAATAATAAATCTTTCAATAATCCTTTAAAGGACAAGTACATCCAAATCAAGAATAAGATGATCTACAAAAGATAAAGGTGGATGGATTTGAGAAAAGGTCCTAACATGTTCACACTCAGATATTCAATAAAGGAGGAATTACAAGTGAATTGCAGATAAAAAGTAAAAAGTAAAAGAGGGGGTAGTAAAACACTGTAGTTTGAACTCAATGTGCATTGAGTTTTTATCTTGTTTAAAATTGGCAAAAAGAAACATGTTTAGAATCTTTGTCAATCTATTTGTAGCTAGGGAAAAGCAATTATAAACAATTATCAATCTTTTGGAATGTCCTGCACTCTGGCTCAATGATGTTTTCAGTTGGCCATGCTAAAAAGCCGAAGATCTCGCTACTAAGTTGAAATATTTAGGTTTAGGCCAAGCAGAGGCCCCCTAATTTAGAGACTTAGATCATCAAAGAGTAATAAACTAATTAATCTTTTTTCAAATGTCCTAGCATTGTCAAAAGATTCTATTCATTCGGCATATCTTCTAGCCACAATTTATTGAATTATTATTTCATACCTTCTAACTCATTAGTCAATTACGAAGGTATATTTTTAGCCTATGTCTGTTGCTAAAATATTTTCCTTGTAAACCTAAAAGCATCGGAATTTCAAATTAAATGTCTAAGGCAAAACATTAGGGTTCAACACGTCTTTAGTCAAAATCCTACATGCCACCTCTCCTATCATTATTATCTTCTAACATCAATATTTAATGCTTTAATTTTGATAGCTATATGTCTGAGCATGCTCTTTAATTTTGACATGTGGAACATTGAGGCTTACCCTCATATCTCTCAATTGTCATGTTCTAGATCTTTTGTAATCTACAATCATGCATTGTAGATTTTCACGATTGTCAATGTAAATCTTTTATACTCTAATTATTTTTTTCATCATTATAGGATTTTACCCGCATTAATTATCACATTACCTATCTTTATAAATACTCAAAATCCCATTTTACTTTCACTTTTACTCTTTAGAAATTTTTACTTAAGAATTCCCTTACTTAAACTCTCTCCATTATTGAAAGGCTAACCATGTCTACTCCATCTTATCTTTCTAATCTCAATCCACAATCAAATTAGTGGAAGTGATTAACCCTAACCTGTAAGAGTTTGAAATTTTGAAGCTCCAAATATTACTTTAATCCCATGCATTTTTTATAGATGATGATGAACCTCTATTCTACAAGCTTGGCCCTTTTGCTTTTTCTTTGGATGATAACCTTTTCAATCTGAGAACTCACCCCATATTTACGTAACCTTCCATCTATATTTAACTTTGGACTTTTAGGAAAAACCAAACCTTCTATAACTTTCCCACACCAAATTCCAAACCTAAAGTTCATTACATACTTCAGCTTGATCGCATTCAAAAGGCGAAGGCTAATTTCTAGAAGTCCATAGGTATCTTCAAAACCATCCAATTGTCTAAGGTTGTTATTCATGCCAATGGTTTAATGATTGGCATAGCTATCTCTTTTTGTTCATCCTCAACTAACTTGCTCCATGTCCTTATGGACCTATCAACCCATCTTTGTTTGACATTTCGGCTAATGCAGGCTTATTGCCTATTGAAGAATCAATTTCTCCCTTCTTGACACCTTAACTGATGCTTATAACCGCCTAGTTGTAATTAATTATAAGAATTTAGCCTACAAGAACTTTCTAACCACTTTCCTGAGAGCTAAATGTTCAACTATGACTGATGCCAAACACATGGCTTTTTTGTCATATTAGCTATGTACGCATCTCTACTGCATCCCTTTATTAAAGGTCTCTTCAACCTATATACATTTGGCAATCATTCTTCATAAAGACCAAAAGATTACACTTGCTCCATTACTATTGGCCTACATTTTTAACACCATCACCATGGCTTCCAAGTCCTTAAAATAAGCAAGTTCTTTACCACTTGGCCCCCTTTAGATTTTTCAACTTTGACTCACAATAATTTTTTGGGATGACTTTGAAGTGAGCAAAGTTGACAAAAGTGTACCACTTTTGACCAAATGCATTTGACTTACTCAAAGAGTTTTAAAGAAGTCACTTAAGTTGAAAACAATAAAAGCCTTCAAACACTTCTGTTAGTATATATGCCCTAAAACCAATCATATTGGTGATTGTAATTTTCAATCATGTTATTTTAATGGCAATTTCAATTATTATATTTATATATATTGTCTACGTAATATATTTAATTATAATAATAATCTTAAAATAATTGTATTCTTAAATGTCCCTAGTCATATATCATTGTGGATTAGGTTGCTTTGATATGTTAAGACTAGCATGTGTGAAGACTTATATGGGATATTAAGTTTACACATGAGTACAAGTTAGAGAACTTGTATACTGGACCGACCCATATTAAGAACACTACATGGATCGTTATATGAGTGTCATAAGTGGTTCTTAGTGATCATTATTAATATGATCCTTTGACTTGAGATCACCAAGGTTCCCTACATGTGAGTTTCATATTTTGATACTATTCTATGTCACTAATGGTTAAGTGAATGCAAGGGTAGATATTGGATATGTCACATATCATGCGGAGGGGTTTGTATGATCAAGATGGGATTTGTCCCTCCTATATAACAGGAGTAACATCTATGGGCCCCTTGATTAAGTAAAGCTGAGAACATGCATGGCCATGCTCAAATGAATTAACATGAGATGTCGATTACATTTGTTTCAGTCAGCTTACTTAAGAGTCAAGAAACCTTAAGATTGGGCTATACAGGAATGACACGGTCCATGTCTCGTGCTCAATCTAGATGTATAGGACAAAAGGACATAAGTGATGATCACGTGTAAAGGTTTAGTCAAATCACCGACTTTCTCATTACTTGGGTAATAATGATGTGTTGCTAGACACCAATCATTATTTATGATCATTAATATGATTAATGGTCATTGCCAACGTAATGAGAGCCTGCAGGGTCGCACACTTAGAGCTTAGTGAATTTGGAATTAATGGACCAAATTGTTTGGGCTTAATATTTGGGAATTCATGTTATAATTATAAGGCCCAATAGTAAGCCTATAATTATACATGGAATAAGGCCCAAATAGGTTAGGTTTTTCTATGCACCTATTTAAATAGACTTATTGGGTAATAATATGATGGCTATTCATTATTCACGCACCCCAAGTAAAAGCATAGAAAATCCTAGCACCTCTCCTTAACCAAAATCCCTAAAGAGGCGTAGCTAGCACTACGAGGTCTAAGGAGATCAATTCCAATCGGTGTGTGTAGCGTACATTCATCGGTGATTCACGGGTTCGTGTGGATACCACAGAGGTGCAGCCACATAAACGTTGTACTGGTGATCTGATTTACTGGTTTCCATTCTGGTTCGTGATTTGGAAGCAAATCGGACTTGGTGTAGCGGTCAGAAGAATTTTGCCGAAAGGTATAAACCCTAATTCCTAATCTATGGCGTTCTAAATTCGCATGGATCCTTGGTGGAAATCGTGGAAAAATTATATTCTGCTGTTTATTAATGATGCGCAATTTCCAGCAACTTCTTCTCTTCCTTCTATACCTTTTCCGTAGAATAAAAATAAAAAGAATAAACCCTTTTTATACTTGATCTAAAGGTGCAACCTGGTTTACTTCACCCTTTAATCTAGATGATCCTGATAATGTATGAATCTAGTTGAAGTTTTTTTTTTATGTCCTCAACTTTTCATCACTGACCTTCCTAATGTATCAATTATCTCCTCTTTTTAGTGTCTTCCTAAATTTATTAGCTTGTTATTTCATCTTAATTCAAAGCCTTCCATTAGATCCTAGTCAAAAACAATTCAAAGGAAACTTGAAGGAAGTATTACACTTAGATGCTATTAGTTAAGCCTTAATCGAACACTTTACCCTTTATAACTTCCCTCCATATCATGCTTATTTCAAATCTTTCCAAGACTGATGATTCAATCAAACTTACAAGCATTTTGACAAGTGTATTGACGAAAAACTAACTCATATTACATCGATGCAGACTATAAAGGCTTTGAAAAAGACTACAGGTATGCACTAAACCAAAATTGTTTGCTTTTGAAAAAAAACTTACAAAGTAAAGTATGATTGTAGAAGTATAAACTATATTCTTAGGGAAGCCAAAGCATTTTTGAAAAAGCACAAGGTTACTCGTAACCATACTTTTTAAACTAAATTTTTGGCTACTTTCATTGATAAACCTAGTCCTAAGAAAAACTTAGTTAAACCTCCCTTTAGACCTAAATTAATGCCTCTGCCAAATGCACCCTTCAACTTAGCTAAACACATAAAACCAAAAAGTAGAAGACATGCAGCTTATCTCTATCCTTATACCACAAATAAGATGGCTTGGATGGCCACAACTACATCTCAAACTACTCCTGACTTACCAATTGGCAACTTTTACTTTGTGTGCCTCTCTTATTATATTTTTACTAAGTTTTCTTTTCTTTTCTCATAGTCAAAGGTAAAGTTAAACCTCTCAACCACATTCCTAGCACTTTTCTTGATTCTGAGCATATGGCTCAACACGTCATGAAAGAGGCCAAAGGGGTGAAAAAGGCATATAGGGAAGCTAAAAAGGCCTTTGCTGAAGATGAGGAAACACCTACTCAATCCAACCAAGAAAAATAAAAAGGAAAACTTCAATTGCCAGTAACTAACTACTCAGCCAAACTTCTTAGCTGAAGGCTAAAAAGCAAAGGTTAAAAACCTTGGTTCCTCACCTACATATCCCTTTTACTGCTACTTCAGCCAATTTTGGTGCCAAACAACAAACTTCCCTTGTGTAATAGTTATCACCAAATGTTTAGGGGGTTTATAAATACTAAAAGTTATGAAAAAATTTTACACATTTATGAATAAGAGAAACTTCCCTTGTGATATTATATTCTCTTCATCCATTTCTCTATTATTGTATCCTCTTTATCTATTTCTCTATAATTATTTTATTTTCATAGCACATGTAAATTTAATATTTTTATATCTTGGTGACTTTCATCTAAATCCATCTCAGTAATGATGACTAATGAAGCTTCTTATATCATAATCCTAATCTTTTCTCATTTGATCAAAAGCAACATAAATAGAAAACTTTATGCCATAATATGGTGGGAAGGCATAAAGAAAATTCATTGTCAACAACAGCGTAAATGAAGAATTGACTTTGATCACGCAAAATAGATATGGAATCTTAATCCTAATTTTTTTAAGATTATAAATTCAAAAACAAAAGTATGATATCATATGTAAAAATTTTGTTCTTATTTTATATATCAAATTTAATTTGTATAATTCTAAAGAAAATAAAATAAAATCTATGAACAAATAATCTTCACAATAACATAATAGACATCGTACCTAATCATACCTAACTTTAATGGAAAGAAAAGTCATACTCACAAATTTTGCATATCTAAGTAGATGAGATGATATATATGTTGTTAATTAGAGTAAAGATCGAGTTAATGAAGAAACTCTGAACACCATCACTAGGAAACCAATTGTCGCACTCTCAACATCTGAGCTTGAACAAGGAAGATAAGCATGCATGAATGCAAATGAAAATAGAAAGCCTTCAAGAAATTTCAAATATCATTTGAATCAAAAACTCTCAACAATTTCATAGGTTATTTTGAATACAAACAGTATTGTTGATAAATGCATAATTGCACTTAAATTTTATGTGTTTCATCACTTATTTACTTAGTATCTTGTGCAAATTAATTGAAAAAAGGTATTTAAATGCTCGATATTTTGTTTTTAGGTTTTGAAGTGTCATATTTTAGCATTAGAAAAGGATCCAGAGCCAAAACCATGCAAATTATGGAGAATCAAAGCAAACTCACTCACCTGACAAAGAACGGGCATGGGAACCTTGTGTGGAAGGCCGTGTATCTTTCTGGAATGCTTCGAAGCTTCACTGAGCTGCTCGCAGAAGAACACAAGGTACAACACAGGCCATGTCATACCCCATGTACCATACTGCCTGACACTTCGTAAGTAAACACGGGGAATGTCATACCCTGTGTATCATGCTGCCCAACCTTCACAGAGAAACACAGGGTATAACACGGGCTGTGTCATACCCCGTGTACATTACCCATATAAGTTTTATGCAAAAAATCACTGGGGAGAGGAAGAGAATTGAAAATTTAAAAGAGGAGCTGTCAGTAGAAACCCTAGGAGAAACCCAAAGTCACTAAGGGCGACTGCTAGCCTTAGATTCAAGCAAAGGATTGAAGATTCAAGCAAGGAATTTGTAGAGCTTCATGACTAGTTTGATTCCCCACTCTGTTTTCTAGTTTTCTGCTGGTTATGTAATGAACACACACTAAACCCTATTGCTCAACTAGGGTAAACTTGTTCATGGATTTATGGATTTTATTTTTATATAATTTAGCTAGATTTACTATTGATTTATGATTTGATTATGCTGTTTTATATTTCAACAATCCAATACTTTCAAAATATTGGATTTGTGTAAAGGATTAGTTGATTCTAGGTTGAAATGACTAATTAATTAATCAAACCTTGCATAATCATTGGGAATCTCTTTTAGATTTAGGAATTAAGCTAATTGGATTCTTTTGCACAGGATGAAATATCTACGATTGGATTCTTAAGCAATGTTAATGCAACCTAGATAAGTGATTACTAGAGAAATTCTGGGCACTTTATCTATTGGTTAGTAGCTAATAGCCTTGCAATGAGGTATAGCTTATTTTTAGTAATCCAATAGTCTAAATTAATAGTAAACCGAGTTAAAGGATTATCTTCATTCCATAATGAAATGCACAAGGGAACCCTAAAGCCGAGTACACTTCCATCTCATTTGAATTAAATCTTTACCTAATTCATACCAATTCCATTTGCTTCCTTTTTGATAACTAAACTTCATTTTGCATTTTACTCTAATTCACAATATCAATCGGTACACCTAGATAATTTACCTTGAAATTTAGTTAGTATTCGACACTCAATCCCTGTGGAGACGATATATTTTATACTATAACTCGACTAAACCCATGCACTTGGGGGATCACGTCAAGTTTTTAGCGCTGTTGCTGGGGATTGCAACTAGTTGATATTAACAGAAACTTTTAGGTGAATTAGACTAGGCAATTCATTTTCTTTTTAGTTCTTGATTCATTTTGTTCTAATTTTCTTATTTTTATATATAGTATTTCTTTCTTATTTTGTTTTGTTCGAGTATTACCTACTCTTTTTGTAGAAAATTTTTGTATATGCAAAGGAGAAGTCTTGAAGGAATTCTTGACTTAGACCTGGAGATTGAAAGAACTCTGCTTAAGAGAAGGAGAGAGCAAAAATCAGTACTTATCCAAGAGGCAATTAATCTTGAAATAGTGATTGAAGGCATGGATAACAAATCTCTTAGAGAATTTACAGCACCTGACGCCACTAGGCTTCAATCCAGTATAAGAAGGCCTACTGTTGAGGCTAACAACTTCAAATTGAAGCCAGCTCTTTTGTTTATGATGCAGCAAAACCAATTTGGTGGAGGACCAATGGAGGATCCTAACCTCCATATTCAGATTTTCTTAGAGTATTATGATACAATCAAGATAAATAGTGTAGCAACAGATGCCATCAAGCTTAGACTCTTCCCATTCTCCTTAAGGGATAGAGCAAGGGTGTGGTTACACTCTTTACTAGCAGGATCTATCACTACATGCGAAGAGCTACTAAGGGCTTTTCTGTCATGATATTTCCCTCCAAGCAAGACTACTCAATTAAGGAATGAAATCATCACATTCTCTCAGAAAGAAGGGGAATCTCTATTTGATGCTTAGGATAGATATAAAGAACTTCTGAGGTTATGCCCACATCATGGGTTAAAGAAATGGCTAGTTTTTCATACTTTCTACAATGGTTTGAGCTACAATACTAAGCTTACTGTGAATGCTGCTACTGGAGGTACTTTAATGAACAAAAGGTTGGATGAAGCATATGAATTAATTAAGGATATGGCTTTGAACCACTACCAATGGTCAAATGAGAGGGGATCTTCAAGGAAAGCTCTAGGTAAGTATGAATTGGATGTTTTTAATCATTTGTCAGCTAAGGTAGATGCACTAGGAAGTCTAGGTAGCAAAGTAGATGCACTTATAGCTAAGGTAGGAAAGCTCTAGGTAAGTATGAATTGGATGCTTTCAATCATTTCCTGCAAGTGCACGGGTTAAGTCTAGTTAGAGTATAAAAGATTATCGTTCTCCACAGGGATTGTAGGTTGAGTACTAACTGAATCTCAAGTAAATTATCTAGGCGGATCAATTGAGAGTGTGAATTAAGAATTAAATGTAAAACAGAGCTTAGCTATCAAAATAAGGTTTGATTTAATGGAATAAAGGCGTACTCAGCTTAAGGATCCCTTGTACATTTCATTATGGACTGAATATAGTTCTCTAACTTGGTTTACTGTTAATTAAGATTGCTGGATTACTAAAATTAAGCTATACCTCATTGCAAGGCTACTAGCTACTAACTAAGAGATTAAGTGTCCAGAATTACTCTAGTAACCACTAATCTAGATTGCATTAACTCTGCTTAGAATCCATTCTTGGACATTACATCCTGTGCAAAAGAATTCAATCAGCTTAATTCCTAAGTCTAATTGATATTCCCAATGATCATGTAAGATCCGATTAATTAATTAGTCATTTCAACCTAGAATCAATTAATCCATAACACAAATCCAATATTTCGGATATATTGGCTTGTTCCAGACAAAACAGCATAATCAAATCATAATTCAACAGTGAATCAAGCTAGATTATATAAAATTCAGTTTCATAAATCCATGAACAAGTTCACCCAAGCTGAGTACAAAGGTTTAGTGTGCAAACATTACAAAATTAGAAGAAAAACAGAAAACAGAGAGGGAAGTCAAACAATTCATGAATATCTACAAATTTCTTGCTTGATTCTTCAATTCCTTGCTTGAATCCGCATTAGAAGGCACCTTTGGATTCTTTTCTAATGCTCATATGTGTCATTTCATGACTTGAAAACAAAATATAGAGCATCTAAGTGTCCTTTTCAATTAATTTGCACAAAATACTAAGCAAATGAGTGATAAAACACATAGAATTTAAGTGCATTTGTGCACTTATCAATTCCCCCACACTTGAATCTTGCTCGTCCTCGAGCAAGGAAGTAAAAGAACAAGAAAATCTACTCCAATTTTATTCTCTTCTTTTTTTTTTCTTCTCTTCTTTTTTTTTATATCATAATCAGGCAATCATTCAACAAATCAAAGATTAGGATCAAGTCATGCCAAGCAACTAAATGAAAATAGAGCAACTAAACAAGTCAATCTTCAGCATAGAAGCAAAAGAGAATAGCCTCACAGGTAAAGTGTTTACTCTCACTCTCAAAACAAGGCTTGTGTTTACTCTCAAGTCAATCAACTCATGACTTAATGCTACCATATGCTTGTACAAACTCTAATCTCCACTACTATAATGTAAAATGCATGCAAATCAGAGGACTTTGTTAGGGAAAAAGGTGAGGATAGGGGGAAGGAACATCAAGGGGTGAAAAGTAATAGAACCCTGAGTTTGAAGGAAGAAGACACATTGGTCATGAATTTGACCATTGTTAAGTTCCATTACTCAGCTTGATAGCTTGCTTCTACCCTTGCTTCAACCTCCATTCTTCTCCTTTTGATTTTTCATTATTTCATTCATCATCATTTTTTTTTATATTCATTCATAACAAGCTTCTCTTCCTTTTCTTCTTCCTAGATTATTTATTTGACACCATTTTTTTATGGTGTTTTATTTTCTTCTTCTCTCTTTTTTTTTATTTGTTTGTTTGATTTTTATTTTTTTTAATTAATTCAACAGTAAAAGCTACAAACTAACTTATCCAACTAGCAACACTAAGTAAGGACCTCAAAAATAGCCAAACTCATAAAATATGTCTAAGTCCCCTCAAACTCTAAGGTTCAAGTTCACTTAGGTAGTGGCTTTGGATGAACATGGTATGGCTAGGCTAGAAATGAGGGTCCAAGGCTCAAAGTGGCTAACTAAGGAAAAAGTTTTAGGAAAAATTAAAGAAAAGAATTCAAATAAGCCAAACAAATAAAAGGGTAAAGAAACATGGCCTCATCATTTTTGACATGCAAAATACATAAAATGTAGCCTCAAAAAAAGAAAATGCAAGTTCTAGAGCACAAAGACAAGAGTGATGACATAATCCCTCAAGAAGAAAAATGAGCTTTAATTTCTAATGAGAAAATAGCTCAAAAGGCTCAAATCTCACAAGGGACAATTGTGCTCATTACTCTTAGCTTCAAGCTTTAGATTTTCCTTATCAAGTTGCCAAATATTCATTAAAGAAATAAGGTATGAATCAATTACTTTATTCAATGAATTGCCTTGAAATTTTTTTCTTATATATCATTTTTGTTTTTTTATATTTTTTTTAAATTAGAGCAAATTTCAGTACTCTAAATCATTCAAGCAAGTTCAAGTGCAAAACATTGCAAAGCACTGCTCCCCCACACTTAAAATTGGACATTGTCCTCAATGTACAAAACAATAAATGAGAAAAGAGACAGAGAATAGATGGGGAACTGAAACTTCCCTAACATGCGGATTATGGCTGGCCAGTATATCACAGGGAGATCTAGAAGTAGAGACAAAGTAGGAGAGAGAGAGAGAACATTGGTAATCTAAAAGAAAGAAAGTAAAATACTGGAAAAATAGGCTGTTAGTTATTACAGAGTAAATGAAAGTGCAAGAAAATAAAAGAAAAATAACTAAAATAATAACAAGTAAATGGAAGGCTCATGTTCAAAAATCCTTATCATTGGTTCAGCCAGTGAGGTACACGAGGTCCAACACTCCCCATGTTCAACAACACTATGTATCTCTCTAGACTTCCATGAAAATCACAAAGCCTTTATGCGAACCAGGCAGTGAGGAACACGGGGTTGTACACGGTCCGTGTTCCACACCGTGTTTCTCACTGGATTGCGATGAAAATCACAAGTTCTATTATACTGGCCAGACAGTGAGGAACACGAGGTAGTACACGGCCCGTGTTGTACACCGTATTTCTCACTGGACTGCGTTTTGAGCCCTCTGTGCAAGATAACAAATAACAAACATACAATCATGCCTAATCTACCTCAAAGATAGAGTCCACATGCAAAAATGAACATCGTACATCAACGCTTCATGACTTAAATGCCTCACTACTCAGAAACTAAAATTGAAAAGTAGAGAACTAAGAATTAAAAGCAAGAAAACAGAAAAATAAGCTTGGGTTGCCTCCCAAGAAGCGCTTGTTTAAGGTCATAAACTCGACCCCTATTTTTATCAGTCTGGAGCTACCATTATTGGTGGTCCAGCAACATAATTCTTAAATCTTTGGCCATCAAGTGGTGGGCTTGCCGTCAAGAATTTCGCATATGCAACAACTGCCTTATTTCCAGCAGTTTCATTTATGAGTAAACATGCCTCAAGTGGATCTTGAAGGCACCCCGTCAGAAGAGTTTCTTTCACATCTTTGTCTACCACATCAATCTTGCATATTGAAGCTTTACAAACAGGTAACTTAATTGAGTCATTCAAATTAAATCCAACCTTTTCATCCCCAATACATAATGAAAGTTTTCCATGTTTGACATCAATTAAAGCACCTGCAGTTGCTAAAAATGGTCTACCTAAAATGATAGGGATTTGAGAATCCTCTTCCATTTCAAGCACAACAAAATCAACTGGTATAAAAAAACTTACCAACTTTAATAGGTATATCCTCAAGAATACCTATTGGATATTTCACTGAACGGTCGACTAGTTGAAGAAAAATTGTGGTGGGCTTCATCTCCTCTATGTTTAATCTCCTTGCAACTGTCAGCGGTATAAGGCTTACACTTGCTCCTAAATCACACAATGCTCGATCAATTGGAACATTTCCTATCACACAAGGAATGGAGAAGCCACCTGGGTCCTTTAGCTTGGGAGGTAGCTTATTCTGGATAATTGCACTACACTCCTCAGTCAAAGTTACAGTTTCGTGCTCCTCTAACTTCCTCTTGTTGGAGAGAATGTCCTTCAAAAATTTGGCATATGATGGCATTTGTGAAAGTGCATCAGTGAAGGGGATATTGATATACAGCTTCTTCAGCACTTCCAAGAACTTTTCAAACTGCTTATCAAGTTTAGCCTTGGCTAATCTTTGAGGATAAGGGATAGGCGGTTTGTACGATTCTGGAGGGACATATTTGGACTTGTCTAGTAACTCGCCTTCAGCTACAATAAGAATTGAGGCCTTGTTGCCTTCTTTTGGCTTCTCCCCCACATTTATCTCTTTTTCACATTCTTGAGTGGCAATTGGATCATTCAATAATTTTTCACTCCTAAGAGTTATTGCATTGTAATGCTCCCTTGGATTTGATTCTGGTTGAGCAGGGAGTTGGCCAAAAGCTCTTGAAGAAGATGCAGAAGATAGTTGAGCTATTTGAGTCTCCAACATCTTTCCATGTGTGGCTAATGTATCTACCTTGGAAGACAGTTGCCTAATTGAATCTTCCATGGCTCTACCATGCTGTCTAAACTCCACATTGGTCTTCTCTTGAGAAATGAGAAATTTCTCCAAGAGGCCTTCTAATTTGGTAGTGGAAAATGGTTAGGCTAGTGGGTTGTATGATCTTTGACCTTGGAAACTGGGTGGTGGTGGTCTATTGGTGGTGGTTTGTGTGTTGTATGGTTGGGTGGGCTTGTAGGAGAAATTTGGATGATTCCTCTATGATGGATTGTAAGTGTTTCCAAATGGTTCACTTTGGTTTTTCTATCCAAACCCACTGTTATTCACATAATTCATTTGCTCAGTAAAGTCTTGGCCCAAGGTGCATTCAACTGCAACATGCCCTGTAATTCCATAAATCTCACAAGGAATGTCAGTAGCACCTGTTGTATTCACACTGTTAACATGAAATTTGTCAAACTTAGCCATAAGTGCATCTACCTTGCTACCTAGACTTCCTAATGCATCTAATTTAGCAGACAAATGATTAAAAGCATCTAATTCATACTTACCTGCTGCTTTCCTTGAATGTCCCCTCTCATTTGACCATTGGTAATGGTTTAAAGCCATGTTTTCAATCAGCTCATAAGCTTCATCTAGCTTTTTATTCATTAAGGCACCTCTAGCAGCAGCATCCACAGTAAGCTTAGTGTTGTAATTCAAACCATTGTAGAAGGTATGAAGAATAAGCCATTTTTCCAATCCATGATGTGTACACAGCCTTAATAGCTCTTTGTAACTATCCCAAGCATCAAACAGGGATTCTCCTTCCCTCTGAGAAAATGTAGTAATTTCATTCCTCAATTGTGCAGTCTTGCTTGGAGGAAAGTATCTTGAAAGAAAAGCCCTCAGTAGCTCTTCCCATGTAGTTATTGATCCAGCTGGTAAAGAATACAACCAAGCTCTTGCTCTATCCCGCAAGGAAAAAGGAAAAAGTCTAAGTTTGATAGCATCCGCAGCTACACCATTGATCTTAATAGTATCGTAGTATTCTAGGAAAATCTGGATGTGGAGGTTGGGATCCTCCATTGGCAGTCCACCAAACTAGTTTTGTTGTACCATAGACAACAAAGCTGGCTTCAATTCAAAGTTATTGGCCTCAACAGCAGGCCTCCTTATGCTGGATTGAAGACCAGTGGCATTGGGTGCTGCAAAATCTCTAAGTGATCTATTATCCATGTGTTCAAGTACTGGTTCAATGTAGATTTCTTCTTGGCTGTGGACTGACTTTTGCTCTCTTCTTCTCCTATGCAAAGTTCTTTCAATTTCTGGATCTAAGTCAAGAATTCCTTCAAGACTTCTTCTTCGCATATAAAAGATTTTCTGCAAAATGATTATGTAACACTCTAACAGAACAAGGTGAGAAAGAAATGTTATAAAAAGCTGAAGAAAAATCAAAACAAGATGAATTATGAACTAAAAGAAAAAGAATTGCCTAGTCTAATTCACTTAAAATTTGTTGTTAATATCAACTGGATACTGCTGGAAAATGTGCATCATACATGCACAGCGGAATAAAATTGATCTCCTTACACCTCGTAGTGCTAGCTACGCCTCTTCAGAGATTTTGGTCAAGGAGAGGTGCTAGGGTTTTCTATGCTTTTGCTTGGGGTGCGTGAATAATAATAGTAATCTTATTATTACCCAATAAGCCTATTTAAATAGGTGCATAGAAAAACCTAACCTATTTGGGCCTTATTCCATGTATAATTATAGGCTTACTATTGGGCCTTATAATTATAACATGAATTCCTAAATATTAAGCCCAAACAATTTGGTCCATTAATTCTAAATTCACTAAGCTCTAAGTGTGCGACCCTACAGGCTCTCATTACGTTAGCAATGACCATTAATCATATTAATGATCATAAACAATGATTGGTGTCTAGCAACACATCATTATTACCCAAGTAATGAGAAAGTCGGTGATTTAACTAAACCTTTACACGTGATCATCACTTATGTCCTTTTGTCCTATACATCTAGATTAAGCACGAGACATGGACCGTGTCATTCCCGTATAGCCTAATCTTAAAGTTTCTTGACTCCTAAGTAAGCTGACTGAAACAAATGTAATCGACATCTCATGTTAATTCATCTGAGCATGGCCATGCATTTTTCTCAGCTTTACTTAATCAAGGGGCCCATAGATGTTACTCCTGTTATATAGGAGGGACAAATCCCATCTTGATCATACAAACCCCTCCGCATGATATGTGACATATCCAATATCTACCCTTGCATTCACTTAACCATTAGTGATATAGAATAGTATCAAAATATGAAACTCACATGTAGGGAACCTTAGTGATCTCAGGTCAAAGGACCATATTAATAATGATCACTAAGAACCACTTATGACACTCATATAACGATCCATGTAGTGTTCTTAATATGGGTCGGTCCAGTATACAAGTTCTCTAACTTGTACTCATGTGTAAACTTAATATCCCATATAAGTCTTCACACATGCTAGTCTTAACATATCAAAGCAACCTAATCCACAATGATATATGACTAGGGACATTTAAGAATACAATTATTCTAAGGTTATTATTATAATTAAATATATTACGCAAACAATATATATAAATATAATAATTGGAATTGTCATAAAAATAACATGATTCAAAATTACAATCACCAATATGATTGGTTTTAGGGCATATACACTAACAAATACAATCCCCGGCAACGGCGCCAAAAACTTGACCGCTTTCCCGCAAGTGCACGGGTTAAGTCTAGTTATAGTATAAAAGATTATCGTTCTCCACAGGAATTGTAGGTTGAGTACTAACTGAATCTCAAGTAAATTATCTAGGCGGATCAATTGAGAGTGTGAATTAAGAATTAAATGTAAAACAGAGCTTAGCTATCAAAATAAGGTTTGATTTAATGGAATAAAGGCGTACTCAGCTTAAGGATCCCTTGTACATTTCGTTATGGACTGAATATAGTTCTCTAACTTGGTTTACTGTTAATTAAGATTGCTGAATTATCAAAATTAAGCTATACCTCATTGCAAGGCTACTAGCTACTAACTAAAAGATTAAGTGTCCAGAATTACTCTAGTAACCACTAATCTAGATTGCATTAACTCTACTTAGAATCCATTCTTGGACATTACATCCTGTGCAAAAGAATTCAATCAGCTTAATTCCTAAGTCTAATTGATATTCCCAATGATCATGCAAGATCCGATTAATTAATTGATCATTTCAACCTAGAATCAATTAATCCATAACACAAATCCAATATTTCGAATATATTGGCTTGTTCCAGATAAAACAGCATAATCAAATCATAATTCAACAGTGAATCAAGCTAGATTATATAAAATTCAGTTCCATAAATTCATGAACAAGTTCACCCAAGCTGAGCACAAGGGTTTAGTGTGCAAACATTACAAAATCAGAAGAAAAATAGAAAACAGAGAGGGAAGTCAAACAATTCATGAATATCTATAAATTTCTTGCTTGATTCTTCAATTCCTTGCTTGAATCCGCGTTAGAAGGCACCTTTGGATTCTTTTCTAATGCTCATATGTGTCATTTCATGACCTAAAAACAAAATATAGAGCATCTAAGTGTCCTTTTCAATCAATTTGCACAAAATACTAAGCAAATGAGTGATAAAACACATAGAATTTAAGTGCATTTGTGCACTTATCATCGGGCATTGTGTGATTTAGGGGCAAGTGTGAGCCTCATGCCACTATCGGTTGTAAAGAGACTGAACATAGAAGAAATGAAGCCCACCACAGTTTCACTTTAATTAGCAAACTGTTCAGTGAAATACCCAGTAGGTATACTTGAGGATATACCTATCAAGGTTGGTAAGTTTTTCATTCCTATTGATTTTATTGTACTTGAAATGGAAGAGGATACACAAATCCCTATCATTTTGGGTAGACCCTTTTTAGCCTTGCGGGTGCTTTGATTGATGGAAAAAATGGAAGGCTTTCATTATTTGTTGGGGATGAAAAAGTTGAGTTTAATTTGAATGAATCAATTAAATTACCTATTTGTGAAGATTCAATATGCAGGATTGATGTGCTAGACAAAGTTATGAAAGAAACCCTTCTCATGGGGTGCCTTTAAGATCCACTTGAAGTATGTCTAGTCATAGATGGAGTTGTTGAAAGTAAGGAGATTGCTACATATGCTAAGTTTTTGGAAGCAAGCCCACCACTTTCCCTCCCTAAAGCAATTGAATCATTGGAAGTGAAATCTAACAATCCCACCACTGAGGAAGAAATACCACCTAAGGTAGAATTGAAACCTCTCCCATCTACCCTCAGGTATGAGTTTCTAGGACCCCACTCGACTTATCCTATGATAGTAAATGCAAATCTAAATGCTCTTGAAATAGAAAAAATTACTTAAGCAGCTTAAATCTCATAGAAAAGCTTTAGGGTATACAATTTCTGACTTAAAAGGGATTAGTCCTTCAATATGCATGTATAGGATATTGATGGAGGAAGATAGTAAGCCCTCCATTGAACATCAAAGAAAGTTAAATCCAAATATGAAAGAAGTTGTAAAAAAAATAGTGAAGTTGCTAGATGCTGGGGTAATTTACTTAATTTTAAATAGTAAGTGAGTTAGTCCGGTACATGTTATTCCTAAGAAAGGGGGGTTAACTATAGTAAAAAATGAAAATAATAAGCTAATTCCCACTAGGACTGTCACGGGTTGGAGAATGTATATAGATTATAGGAAATTGAACAAAGCAACTCGAAAAGACCATTTCCCTCTTCCCTTTATAGATCAAACTTTGGAAAGGTTAGCTAAGCATTCACATTTCTATTATTTGGATAGTTATTCTGGTTTCTTCCAAATTCCTATACATCCAAATTATCAAGAAAAGATCACATTTACATGTCCTTATGGCACTTTTGCATATAGAAGAATGCCTTTTAGTTTGTATAATGCTTCTACTACATTTCACCGTTGTATGATGGCTATTTTCTCTGATTTTATTGAAAACATCATGGAGGTCTTTATGGATGATTTTTCTGTATATGGTACTTCCTTTGATAACTGTTTGACTAATTTATCTCAAGTGTTGCAGAGATATAACGAGGTAAATTTGGTACTCAACTGGGAGAAATGTCATTTTATGGTAAGAGAAGGGATTGTCCTTAGTCATCAAGTATCCGAGCATGGTATTGAGATAGATAAGGCTAAAGTGAAAATCATAGAGAAATTGCCTCCCCCAACTTCTGTAAAAGGAGTGAGGAGTTTTTTGGAACACACTGATTTTTACCGACACTTCATCAAGGATTTCTCTAAAATTGTCAAACCTTTAACTAACCTACTTTCTAAAGATGTTGCCTTTGATTTTAATTAAGATTGTTTGGATGCATTTTGTAGGTTAAAGAAAGCCTTAATTTCTGCCCTAATCATGCAAGCACCAGATTGGAATCTACCATTTGAGATGATGTGCGATGCTAGCGACTATACAATAGGAGCGGTACTTGGACAAAGGAAGGATAGGAAAGTTTATGCCATATACTATGCCAGCAAGACTTTGGATGAGGCTCAGCTGAACTATGCCACAACTGAAAAGGAACTTCTTGCGATAGTTTATGCAGTTGACAAGTTTTGATCCTATTTAGTGGATTCTAAGGTGATAGTCTTTACGGATCATGCAGCAATCTGATAC
Organism: Sindora glabra; assembly: GCA_020226215.1. Taxonomy (NCBI): domain Eukaryota; kingdom Viridiplantae; phylum Streptophyta; class Magnoliopsida; order Fabales; family Fabaceae; genus Sindora; species Sindora glabra. The sequence goes on along the minus strand of CM035226.1, from coordinate 12,363,220 downwards.
CTTTTAAGCAAGAAAGAAGCTAAACCTCGCCTAATCAGATGGATTCTTTTGTTACAAGAATTCAATCTGGAAATTTGAGATAAGAAGGGTACCGAGAATGTTGTGGCTAATCACCTTTCAAGGTTCAAGTAGGAGTTAGAAGATGAGGTAGATAAAGAGATGCCAATAAATGATTCCCTTCCAGATGATTATCTATTGGCTGTCTCTTCTTCAGCTATCCTATGGTTTGCAGACTATGTTAATTACATTGTGAGTGGTGTTTTGCCTCCGGATGCAGGGTATCAATAGAAAAAGAAGTTCTTAGCAGAGGTGAAACATTACTTTTAGGATGAACCTCTTCTCTATAGAAGATGTGCCGATGGCTTGTTTAGAAGGTGTGTGCCTGAGGAAGAAATTGCTAGCATTCTATTCCATTGTCACTCCTCCCCATATGGAGGACACTTCGGCACTTCAAGAACAGCTGCAAAGATTAGCTAGGCGGGTTTCTATTGGCCAACTCTATTCAAGGATGTTCATCACTATGTCACTTCATGTGACTAGTGCCAAAGAGTTGGTAGTATATCAAAAAGGCACGAAACGCCTTTGAATAACATTTTAGAAGTTGAAATATTCGATGTCTGGGGAATTGATTTCATAGGACCATTCCCACCTTCTTGCAGTAACAAATATATACTTGTGGCGGTTGATTATGTTTCCAAATAGGTGGAAGCAATTGCCACTCGAACTTGTGATGTAAAAGTTGTAGTTCGATTCTTCAAGAAGGTGTTGTTTCCTAGGTCTGGTTGTTTCCTAGGTCTGGGATACCTAGGGCCATCATCAGTGATGGAGGGTCTCACTTCATTGCTAATCAATTTCAATCCCTCTTGAAAGGGTATGGTGTAACCCATAAGATCTCTACTCCGTATCACCCACAAACCAGTGGGCAAGTGGAGCTTTCAAATAGAGAAATCAAGAGCATATTGGAGAAGACTGTGTCTAAATTAAGGAGAAATTAGACCCTCAAGTTGGATGACGCCTTATGGCCTACAGGATTACTTTCAAGACTCCCATTGGAATGGCACCATTTAGGCTTATTTATGGGAAGCATTGTCATTTGCCGGTAGAGATTGAACATAAGGCATATTGGGCAATAAAGTTGCTTAAACTTTGATTTGCAATCTGCTGGGGAGAAAAGAAAGCTTCAACTTCTTGAACTTGAAGAACTGAGAAATGATGCTTATGACAATATCAAGATATATAAAGAAAGAACAAAGGCTTGGCACGACAAGCGCATTCTCAGAAGGGAATTCCATGAAGGAAACTCGGTGTTGTTATTCAGTTCCAGATTTAAGCTCTTTCCAGGGAAGCTCAAAACAAGGTGGACTGGACCATTTCTTGTGAGAAAAGTGTATCCATTTGGAGCTGTAGAACTTTGGAGTGAAAGCACTGGCAACTTCAAAGTTAATGGCCAGAGATTGAAACATTATGTTGTTGGGTCACCGATAATGGCAGCTCCAGACTGATTGAAACAGGGGTCGAGCTTATGACCTTAAACAAGTGCTTCTTGGGAGGTAACCCAAGCTTATTTTTCTATTTTTATTACTTTTAAATCTTCATTTTTTCCATTTTCATTCTGAGTTTCTGAGTAGTTAAAGACATATAAGTCATTAGTTATTGATTTAAGATGTTCATTTTTGCACTTAGTCTCTATCTCTGGAGTAAATTAAGCATATATGCATGTTTGTTGTTCATTTTCTTGCACAAAAGGCTCAAAATGCATTCTAGTGAGATACACGGTGTAAAACACAGGCTGTGTCATACCCCGTATACCTCACTGTCTGGTTGTTATAAAAGATTTATGATTTTTATGGCATTCTAGTGAGATACACAGTGTTGAACACGAGGCGCGTCTTACCCTGTGTACCTCACTGATTGAACCAATGAATAGGATTTTTGAACATGAGCCTTCCAAAGAGAAACACGAGGTACAACATGGGACATGTTAAACCCCGTGTACTATTACGAAGTCTGTTAGCATCTTTCAGAGAGAAACACGGGGTATGTCAAACCCCGTGTATATTTGCGAAACCCAAAATACTTATTTGCAGAGAAACATGGGGTACAACGCGGGCCGTGTCGGATCCCGTGTTCCTAGGCGGAGGAGCTCTTAATGGCTAAAACTCCTCCATTTTCCTTCATTCTCTTCAACTTCCTCCGTGCCCTAGTTTCTCTATACTCATTTTCGGCCATTCTCTTCCCAAAATACACCAATTAAAGTATTTATTTGGCTATTTGAAGCGATTTTACTACTTAATCTTTGATTTAATCAGTCTAATTGCAAGATTTCAATTCCTCTTGAACTTTAACCAAGAACTTAGGGTTTTTCTTTGAAATTCACGAGGTAAGAGCATTTCCTTTAAATTCTTTGAAGTTATTTGCAATTACTTGTGTTTATTGAACTTCAATAAATGGTAGGACTTATAGGAATGTTCATATCCTTCAAATTTTTCCTTGGCTAGATTTGATTAATTAAATTTAAATCCTTTAAGGTTTAATGTTTATTTGGGGACCTGATTGCATGATTTACCTCATTGATTTGCTCACTTACTTGCATTGATGGCATCAAGCTTTGAATTGCACTTCATTTGACATTGGATGGATATTGCAATTACTTGCTAAACTTTTTCCCTTGAAATCTGCTGACTGACACTATCTGAACATGAAACTGTCCAATTCATAGTGAAACTCTCAAAACTCTCTCTCACATTGTAATTTTCCCTTGCAGATCATGTCAAAAAGATAAAAGACGACTGCTAAGAAGACCTCTAAGGGTAGTACTTCTAGAGGGACCTCCTCTAGAGGACCAGTTACATCCCAATTCCTAAAGTTCACAGATAAGGCCCATATTCAGGCATTTAATAGACACAAAGACCGGTCATTTGTGGAAGGTCGATACATAGATTGGGCAGTATTGAAGGAGTTTGGCCTTGAGGATGAGATCCGAGAGCTCATAAGTGTAGGTGCTTGGGAGACATTCTTTCAGATTATAAAGCCTACGTACAAAGAACTTACTTTAGAGTTTCTCAGCACTTTCTATCTAGAGAGATACTTCTGCACTGTTGATTCGGCGACACAGTGCAGTTTTGCCTCAGGGGAGTCATATATTCCATGAGCATGACCCAGCTCTCAGTACACATGGGAATTTACTTTGAAGAATTTGTAGCCACCCCTGAGTATCATGATATTCTGATAGGACTGCCACATGGGACCCAAGAATGGCGAGTATGGTCTGATATTGCTACTAATAGCACCTATGATCCTACAAAGAGTAAGGCATCTAGCCTCAGAAGAGTTGCATGGCGAGTCATCCACTCTATCTTCAGTCATACTTTGAGTGGTCGGGGCACAATCATGGAGTAGTGAGCACTGCTGATATCCTCTTCCTGTATAGCATGATACAGAGAGTCCCCATCCATATTGGAGGTGCATTTGCACATTTCTTCTCAACTCAGGCATCAGATAGACGAGCTGGGACTATTGTTGCCAGTCCATACATCACCAGACTAGCCAGGCGGTTGGGAGTATTTGATCGACTTTATGGATCTCTCTCTATAGCATCCCATATAACCCTCCTCTGTAGGGCCATTCTTCTAGCTATAGGGATCCAGCCTGTGTAGTAGCCACCTTATGAGGAAAAGCATGATTTTCCAGGAAATGATGGCGATGGTGATGTAGCTCCTGATATGGGTCCATCATCTTCTACGGGCGGAAGAGTTTCATCTTAGGCTTACTTTCGAGACATATTCTCTGGTCAGCAGCAGATTCTGGCTGAGCTTCAGCACATCTCTGAGCGTCAAACGAGGATTGAGGGCCTTTATGACAACTTAGACAGGAAATCCAGACATATTGAGAGCATGGTCGAGCCCCTATTCAAGCTTTTCCACCCCTTTTCCCTAACTGATCCAGATCCTCCTACTCAGTAGCTCGGATTGCTTCTTTTTCCTTTTTACTTATACATTCTCCTTTTTACTTGTTTCTCCTCTCTATTTCCATTTATCTTGGTCTATACTTATATTGGCTATGCACTTTCATTTAATTTTTATTATTTTAACTATTTCTCTTTTTTTTTTGCACTCTTAGTATTTATATCTATAATAACTAACAACATATTTTATCCCAGTAATGCATCTCCTTTTTTTTAGATTAGCAGTCTCCTCTTTCTCTCCTAATCTGTCTCTGCTTGTGGATCCCCCTGAAGCCATGTTCTATAATGGACAACAACGCTCCACTTGTCAAGGAAGTTCTAGTCCCCCATCTTTTCTCTGTCTTTTTTCCATTTACTTTTTTTTGTACATTAAGGACAATGTCCAATTTTAAGTATGGGGGAGCAACTTTTAGAATGTATTGCACCTGAATCTGCTTGATTGATTTAGAGTACTGGAATTTACTCCAAATTCAATGATATGTAAAAAATTTTAAATTTTTAGGGTAATTTTTTTTATTAAAGTAATTTGTTCATGCCTTGCTCTTTTAATGATTAACTGGTAACTTAATAAGGAAAATCAAAATCTTGAAACTAAGAGTAATGAGTATAATTGATCCTCATGAGACTTGAGCCTATTGAGCAATTTTTTCACATTAGAATTTGAAGCTCGTTCTTATCTTCTTGAGGGATTATGTCTCACTTTTAACTTTTTGCTCTAGAACTTACATTTGCTCTTTTTGAGGCTACATTTTATGTATTTTACATGTCAAATATGATGAGACCATGTTTCTTCACCCTCTTTATTTGTTTTGCTTATTTGAATCCCTTCTTTGATATACCCTAAACTATTTTCAGCTTTGCCCCTAGTTAGCAACTTTGAGCCTTGGACCCTCATTTCAAGCATAGCCCAACCCAACCCATGTGCATTTAAAGCCACTACCCAAGTGAACTTGAACTTCAGAGTTTAAGGGAACTTAGACATATCAAATGAGTTTGGCTATCACTTAGAGGTCCTTACATGGAGCTACTCAATTGGATAAGTTGATTTATAGCTTTGATTTAAAAAAATAAAAAAATAAACAAAAAAATGATGTTAAATAAATAATTTGGGAAGAAGAAGAGGAAGAAAATCTTGTTGGTAAATAAATAAGAAAGAAAGAAAGAAAATTTTTGTTTGCTGATTTGTTGATTTAAAAAAAAAAGGGTTGAGGCAAGGAATAAAAGCAAGGTAATATGCTAGGCTGAGTGATGGAACTCGACAGTAGTCGAACTTAAGACCAATGTATCTTTTCCCTTCTCTGACTCTATCACTTTTCATCCCTTGATTTTTCTTTCCTCTATCCTCATCATTTTCCCTAATAAAGTCCTCTGATTTGCATGCATTTTACAATATAGTAGTGGAAATTAGAGTTTTTGCAAACATATGGTAACATTAAGTCCTAAGCTGATTGATTTGAGAGTATACACAAGCCTTATTTTGAGAGTTTGAGTAAATACTTTACCTGTGAGACTATTCTCTTTTGCTTTTATGCTAAGGATTGACTTATTTAATTGCTTTGTTTTCATTTAGTTGCTTGGCATGACTTGATCCTAATTTTTGATTCGTTGAATGATTACCCGATGATATTAATAAAAAAAAATTTGAAGTAGATTTTTTGTTCTCTTACTTCCTTACTCGAGGATAAGCAAGATTCAAGTGTGGAAAAATTGATAAATACACAATTGCACTTAAAGTTTATGTGTTTCATCACTTATTTACTTAGTATCTTGTGCAAATTAATTGAAAAAGGGTGTTTAAATGCTCGATATTTTATTTTCAGGTTTTGAAGTGTCACATTTGAGCATTAGAAAAGGATCCAGAGCCAAAACCATGCAAATTGTAGAGAATCGAAGCAAACTCACTCACTTGACAAAGAACATGGGGTAAGGCCATGTATCTTTCTGGAATACTTCGAAGCTTCACTAAGCTGCTCACAGAAGAACACAAGGTACAACACGGACCGTGTCATACCCCATGTACCATACTGCCTAACACTTCGTAAGTAAACACAAGGAGTGTCATTCCCCGTGTATCATGCTGCCTAACCTTCGCAAAGAAACACGGGGTACAACACGGACCGTGTCATACCCCGTGTACATTACCCATATAAGTTTTATGCAAAAAATCACTAGGGAAAGGAGGAGAACTAAAAATTTAAAAGAGGAGCTGTCAGTAGAAACCCTAGGAGAAACCCAAAGTCATTAAGGGCGACTGCTAGCCTTGGATTCAAGCAAAGGATTGAAGATTCAAGCAAAGAATTTGTAGAGCTTCATGACTAGTTTGATTCCTCTCTCTGTTTTTTGGTTTTCTGCTGGTTATGTAATGAACTCACACTAAACCCTAGTGCTCAGCTAAGGTAAACTTGTTCATGGATTTATAGATTTGATTTTTATATAATCTAGCTAGATTTACTATTGATTTATAATTTGATTATACTATTTTGTATTTCAACAATCCAATACTTTCGAAATATTGGATTTGTGTAAAGGATTAGTTGATTCTAGGTTGGAATGACCAATTAATTAATCAGACCTTGCATAATCATTGGGAATCTCTTTTAGACTTAGGAATTAAGCTAATTGGATTCTTTTGCACAGAATGAAATGTTTAAGATTGGATTCTCAAGCAATGTTAATGCAACTTAGATGAGTGATTACTAGAGTAATTCTAGGCACTTTATCTATTGGTTAGTAGCTAGTAGCCTTGCAATGAGGTATAGCTTATTTTTAGTAATCCAGTAGTCTAAATTAACAGTAAACCGAGTTAGAGGATTATCTTCATTCCATAATGAAATGCACAAGGGAACCCTAAAGTTGAGTACACTTCCATCTCATTTGAATTAAATCTTTACCTAATTCATACCAATTCCATTTGCTTCCTTTTTTATAACTAAACTTCGTTTTGCATTTTACTCTAATTCACAATATCAATCGGTACACCTAGATAATTTACCTTAAAATTCAGTTAGTATTTAACACTCAATCCCAGTGAAGATGATATCTTTTATACTATAACTCGACTAAAAACGTGCACTTGCGGGATCACGTCAATTGTATGAAATAATTATGATATAAGCAAAATAACAAACAAAATTTACGGACTATATTGTTTTATTAAGTTATTAACTACTTCTAAAAGGATATGTTGACCGATCTTGAAATTAAAAGTACAAAACAAAAAAATATGTAATATGATAATCATTTTTTTAATTACATTATAACGGAGGACTTCTAATTATCTTTTAAACTATGAGTTATAATTAACCGTTAACAACCAAAAGACCAGCGAAAATAACTAAGTTTGAGTCACTTTTAAAATAAAATGACATTAAAAATATGTTAAAGAAAAAATAAATTTTATTGGTAAAAATAATAGTAATGAATCATGGCAATTAATTTTAAGCATCATCTAGTACAATCTTCATATATATTTTGAAGAAATTAAAGAATTAAACTTTATGGAAAAACAATGATGCAACTTTGATTTAATTCGTTGCTAATTATCTCAACTTGGATAGTGAGTATCACTCCACTATTATATCTCAATGGCTGAGGAGCTAAATTGGAGAAGGAAGAAAAGAGCGAAAACTCTCAATTAGATAAATGATTTCTTATTCAACTGATGATGAAAACTACAACTTGGAGGGGGTATTTTTATTTGTTAATAAGGGCAAATCTATCAAAAAAAATTTCAAAAATCTCTCCCTATTAATGAGAAAATATCTCCTTATTAAAATTTGAAATATTTCTAGAATTATCTACATCCCTCCTAAACTAAAGAGTTCTAGAATGTTCTTTTAATTCTAGACTGGACTATATCTTGAACCAAGCTCTTTCATTGGACTTTTGTTTTATCTTCTATTGGATTTTCTGTTCCATTCTCCTGGGTTGGACAAGACTCACCCTCAAGTTTAGTTGTCATGTTCATAATATGGGGAAAGATCAACAATGTTGAAAGTAGCAGAAATGCCATAAAAGCCTAGTAGTTCTATCTTATAGGCATTTTCATTGATTTTTTGCACAACTCGAAATGGTCCATCCATCCTTGGAGATAACTTGGCATTAGGTTGGTTTGGGAATCTCTCCTTTCGCAAGTGTATCCATACCAAATCTCCTTCTTTGAAAATATGTTGTCGTTAATGTTTATCTTGCTAGGCTTTATAGTTTGAATTCTATTTTTGAATCCTTGCACGAACTTGTTCATGGAGCCTCTTGATCTCTTTTTCTCTTTGCTCTACATCTGCGCTATACTGATAACTAGTAGAAGATGAGGCTAAGTCAAGTGGACTAAGAGGCTGAGTACCATATACCACCTCGAACAAGCATCTTCTAGTGGCTTGGTTGGTGGAGTTATTGTAGGCGAATTCAATCTAAGCGAGTATAAGGTCCCATTGCTTTAGATTCTTCCTAACAAAGCTACGAAGTAAGTTACCCAAAAGTCTATTAATTACTTCTATTTGTCTATCTGTTTGAGGATGACTAGCACCACTGAATTGAAGCTTACTACCCATTTTCTTCCACAAAGTTCTCTAGAAATGACTCAGGAACTTAACATCTCGATCAGAAGTGATAGTTTTCGGAATGCCATGAAGTCGAACAATATCTTTGAAGTACAAGTCTACAATCTAAACGGAATCACTTATTTTTTGACACAGGATGAAATATGCCATTTTTAAGAATCTATCTATGACTACCATTGTGGAATCTTCCTATCTTTGAGTTCAAGATAGCCCAAGGACAAAATCCATGCTAACATCTTCCCATGGTGCTTCTGGAATTGGTAAGGGCATATATAACCCTGTATTTTTACTCTTAGTCTTAGCCATATGATAAATTTTGCATCTCTGGATGTGCTTGTTGATGTCTCTTTCAAGCTTAGGCAAGTAGAAAATTTGTTTAACCAAAGCTATGGTTTTATCATGTTCAAAGTGATCAGCTATTCTTCCATCATGGATATCCCAGATAATGGCTTCTTGTAACGAATACTAAGGAATGCACAAGGTTTTTTTTAAATAGGAATCCCTAATGCCTATAGTATTGCTGGAATGGTTATGTTATAGTGGCACTCCAAACCTTTTCAAAATTTGGATCATCTTGGTACAGCTCTTTAACAGTCTCAAATCCAATGATCTTTGTTTAGAGAGTAGAAAGCAAAGCATGTCTTCTATTAAGGGCATCTCCCATAGCATTTTGACTTCTAACTTTGTGCTTTAGTAAAATTTGGTAACTCTATAAGAATTCACTCCAAGCAGCATGTCTACGGCTAATCTTTTGCTAAGAGTTTAGATGTTTAAGGGCTTCATGATCAGAGTAGAGGATAAACTCTTTAGGCAACAAGTAATGGTTCCAATGTTAGAGAGCATGAATGATGGCATAGAACTCCCTATCATAAGTGGAGTATTTAAGTTTGGAATTATTAAGTTTTTCATTGAAAAAGGTGATTGGATGTTCTTCCTAGCTTAGAACGGCATCAATTCCAATGCTAGAAGCATCATAGCAGACTTCAAAGACTTGATCAAAATTAGGAAGGGCTAATACTGAGGCTTCGGTCAATTGTTTCTGTAGTTCTTCAAAGCTCTTCTAGGCTTGTTCTGACCATTGGAATTTATCTCCTTTGGTACAGTCTATGAGTGAGACAACTTATAAGTGGGGCAGCGATGGAGCTGAAATTCTTGATGAATCTTCGGTAAAAAGAAGCTAGTCCATGGAAGCTTCTAACATCATGAACAAACTTCGGAGTGGGCCAGTTGTTGATAGCTTCTATCTTGCTTAGGTCAACTCGAATGCCTTCTACAATGATGATATACCCAAGAAATATAATCTTATTTGTTAAGAAGGAACATTTTTTTAGGTTAACATATAGTCTTTGCTCCCTAAGAATCGTCAACACTTGTCGAATATGCTCTAGATGCCCTTCTTTGCTTTTACTATAGATCAAAATATCATCAAAGTATACAACCATAAATTTTTCAATAAAGGGTTGAAGTATTTGATTCATCAGGCACATAAAAGTACTAGGAGCATTTGATAATCCAAAAGGCATTACAGTCCATTAATATAGACTATCTCTAGTTTTGAATGCAGTCTTCCATTCATCTCTAGGTCACACTCTGATTTGGTGATACCCACTACGAAGGTCGATCTTAGAAAAAATAGCGGCACCATGCAGTTAGTCAAGCATGTCGTCAAGTCGGGGTATTAGGAATTGGTACTTGATGGTGATCTTATTCACAGCTTGACTATCAATGCACATCTTCTAACTTCCATTCTTTTTCAGTACTAAAAGTGCTGGTACAGCATAAGGACTAACGCTTTCACGGATCAATCCTTTCTTTAGTAACTCTTTAACTTAGGATTGGATCTCAGCATGTTCTTAAGGACTCATTCTATAGGCTAGTTTGTTTAGAATGACTACTATAGGGATGAACTCAATGGCATGTTGAATATCTCACTTTGGTGGCAAACTAAAAAGAATCTCTTTTGGTGCAACATCTGAAAATTCATTAAGTAAATGCTCAACTTCGAATGGGAGGGTGGCTTCATTATTCTATTCAAGCAGCAATACAAGGCATATATTTTGGGCTTCTGCTAAGGTTACCTTGAGATAAGCTTTAGACACTAAAGATACCACCGGTTTAGTTTCACCTTTAGCCTGATTGAATTCTTCAGGTGGTAGTGGGGTCAACTTAATCTTTATTCCATCTTTTAGAAAAGAATAAATATTTGTATAACCATCATATATAGGACGATGATCATATTGCCAGGGTCTTCCTAGGAGGAGGTGACAAGCTTCCATAGGGATGATGTCATACCATACTTCATCTTGATACTTTTTGCCTATGGAAAAGGCAACAAGATAGCATTCTATAACCTTGACCTCACTATCTTTGTTAAGCCATTGTAGCTTGTAAGAGTACGGATGCTTGTAGGTAGGTAATTTGATTTTTTCCACCATATACTTTGCTACAACATTTTCACAGCTTCCACTGTCTATGATGACATCACAGATTTTACCTTAGGCAGTGCATCGAGTGTGGAAAATATTATGTCTCAGCCAGGGTTCTTCCTTCTTGATTGCAGTGTGCAAGCTCCGTCTAATCACCAATGATTCTCCATGATCAGCAGGGATATGTTATTTATCAAACACGGGTGATTCATTGAATTCATCTTGTATCTGCTCGACCTCTTCTTCTTCTGATATTTCTTAAACTTCTTCCTCAATGATAGTGAAGACTTTTCGATTTAGGCAATCTGAGACAATGTGACCATATCCTTGGCATTTGAAATATTTAGGTGGTTTGGGTTGAGTGGGTGGCTTTGGGTTAGCTTCTCTAATGGGCTTAGGTGAGGTCTTGTTGGAGGTATTAGGTTGTATGTTTTGTGTTTTACAAGTGTTGGTAGGGTTTCTTGAAGCCGAAGGTTGGAATATGGATCTTTTGGGTAGTTGTTTCTCAATCCGAATGGCAAACTGGATGACATCATTTAAAGTCCAATATTATTGAAGTTGGACTGGTTAGGCAATCTCAAAGTTCATGCTTCCAAGGTAGCGGGTAATTATCTGCTCTTCCTTCTCTTGAATATCACACTTCATCATCAACTTTTCAAATTCTCTAGTGTATTCCTCCACAGATAGGGAATGACCAGGTAGAAACTTACATGTAAGTTCTCATCGCATGTTTTCCCATGTCCTGATCTTGCTTCGTCTTTCACGTTCTCGTTTCCTTTTCAAATTTGCCCACCAAATGGAGGCATGTTTCTTCAACTTGACGGCAAAAATCTTAACCTTCTGCTTATCCAGTATGTCCTTCAATTTGAATATCCTTTCAACTATTTGAAGCCAATCTACAAATTTGTCTAGCTGGAGCTTTTCCTTGAAATCTAGAATGTCTACTTTAATGTCGTTCCCTCGGGTTGGCTACCTTCGAGATCGATAACTTCTTGATGATGAAGAGGAACTGCTGTTGAAGTCATTTTCGGATTCTCTTCTATGATTCAACAAGGCTTGTTGAGCATTAACAATTTCTTGCAATTGTTAAATCTGCTTTCGCATTTCTTCCATCTTAACTTCTTAGGTGTTTCTTTCATTTTCTCTTCTAGGTGGCATTATGGAAGTTTATGATAGGTTATGTGGTCAAAGTAAAATCTTTGGAAAGTTTTAGGGTTATTAGGAATAATTAGGCAAAGTTTGGGGTACTTTGGCAAATTGAAGGAAAATATGGGCCTAAGAGGAATTTCAAGAAAAGTGTAGGGTCAAAATAAAATTTTAAGGAAATTTGGGAAGTTTATGTGATTTTAAGGAAAAGTGGGAGTCAAAGTGGAAATAAGGTAAACTATAGGGGCAATTATGAAATTTCAAAAGATAATGCTGACGGAGGTGCTAACGTGGCTCACCTGACACGTGGCACAACCGGATAGGTTGACATGGCACTGAATGTGCATAGGAGCGCTGACTATGCAGCTGACGTCAAGGTGGCTGACTGGGTATGATGACATGGTTTACTCTAACATGTGGCCCCTGTTGAATGGATGACGTGGCGCTGACATGATCGTCTTCAACCTTAAGCAGGTGCATATGGCACGTGGGGGACAGTGGTCGGTGCGTGGAACTACGGCGGTGGCGCGTGAGAACTCCTATCGCATTGAAAATTTCCAATCCAACATTTTGGACCACTCCAAACCTATCTGCAGTGTTGTTTTGCTGAAAATCTAACCGAAAAATGGATTTTCGAGACTGGCAGTTGGAGAGCTACAAAACCGGCAAAAATTCCGACTACTTTTAACTCAAACACTTGCGCAAGGAATTGGAAAAAACCAACTCTAATGCCAAAATGGCTGAGGAGCCAAATTGGAGAAGGAAGAAAAGAGAGAAAACTCTTAATTAGATAAATGATTTCTTATTCAATTGATGATGAAAACTACAACTTGGAGGGAGTATTTATATTTGTTAATAGGGGCAAATCTATCTAAAAAAATTTCAAAAATCTCTCCCTATTAATGAGAAAATATCTCCCTATTAAAATTTGAAATATTTCTAGAATTATCTACATTCCTCCTGAACTAGAGAGTTCTAGAATGTTCTTTTAATTCTAGGCTGAACTAAATCTTGGACTGGGCTCTTTCATTGGGCTTTTGTTTTATCTTTTATTGGATTTTCTATTCCACTCAACTAGGTAAATTTTGTAAGGAAAAATAGTAAAAAAGAAATAGAAGGGCAAATGATTTATATAATTTTTAAAAAGAATATTTTAGGGGATCATGTCCCCTTAAATTCTTTTGTGCTATTGGTGTCCTCGTATTTCTTATTTCTGGCCTCCACAGGGACATCTAAAGGAAAAGTAGATTAGGAGTGAATTTAAACAAATGCGAATAGTATATTAATTAATTTTTAGAATTTAGGTCAAATTCACCGCGTAAAAAAAAATGCATGCACACTTTTGGTGCAGAATCAGAACATGACATAACAATAATAAATTACTTTTTTTATAATCAGTAATTCGTTTACAACTAGTTGTAAGTGCATATTCGTATACGCACGATGTAATTAAATGTATATTATAAGATCAGAGAATAATTAGGGCGGAATTTCAAGCTTCCCACAACAAATTAACATGCAGAGAATAATTAAAGGGGACCAACTCGTCAATGATATTTTCATTATGCTGATTGGCTGAAAGCATCTATTGAAGCTTTTGCCCCCAACTAATTCCATTGAGAGTTTCTCAGCAGAACCGCATTTCTATATTTTGATTGCAACATTGTTTTCTATGTAACAGTATATAACCTTTTTGTTGTTCTCCTGAGATGCCACTCACTAGGTAGCTAGATTTAGTTGATCACTGATGCGTGTATGAAGCAAAGGGAAATGTTGTTCTTCTGCATTCTCCCGATGGTGACATAATATGCTAATTGCATACCTTTCTTTTGTTGCTAGCAAAAACTAAGGCAAGAGCAGCTAGCGCCAACCACCCTCTTCTAATATTATAGGAGTATTACTGTTATCAAAACCCCTTATCATAACCTCACCAAAATGCTAGTAGTTCTATAAGGCTTTCATCCTTTCATTAAAGACAAATTGACATCCTCTTGCATTGAATCTGTAACTTTTAAGATAAAATAATGATGTAACTTTTAAGATAAATTGATAATTCGGTACTGTTAGCCCAACCTCAGTTCTGCTAGATGCATACTTGTTTCGAGCTGTTAAAGCCTGTTCAACCGATCAAGCCAGTCTGTAATTAATAAACTTAGCTTTATAAAAAGATGATATAATATACCTGATATCCATCAGGCAACTATAATTCATTTTTCGTCCTCCCCTTTCTCTCGCTGCAATGCATATCAACGACGGAAGGGTAATTTTTAATAGAAAGGAATGTATCATGTATCCAAATTTTTGTAAAATATATATAATTTTTAAATTAAATTATCAGGTAAATTACTAAGTTAGTCCCTAGAATTACATCACCCTGAGGGCCAATTTAGCGGTATATAAACATAAAAATGAAGTGCGCACGCGTGTGTGTATGTGTGTAAGAAGGCTGGAGCTGCTGCTTGTCTCCCTCCCTTCGCCCTTGGTGGGAATGGAATTAATTGTACTTTTGCCTTAATGGAGTACAAATATATTTCTCATTGTAAGTATAATATTTTTGGAATAAGATTAATTGGACCCAATGTTTCAAATATATAGATTTCTATTTTTATGGAGTATGAACATATTTTTCATTATAATCATAATATTTTCTAAAATAAAATTCAATTCTATTCAAGATTGTAAACATAGTTCTAGTTTTGTGCTTTGCGCGGTTGCAATTATAACATTGTTGTATTTTTCTGCAACTTTATTCTCCAACAATTGTATTTTCTTATAATTTTATTAATTACAGCATGAGCTCGACCGCAAAAGTAAGGAACCATTATTATACTATAGACCTAGAATGGATCGGATGCAGTTTGCCTGGAGTCCATTAATCAACTACCGATCAATTCTGTTTTTTTTTTCCCCCTTTTCTCTCACCGGTAGATTGGATTCTCCTATTGCTGTACGGGCTAATGAAGTTTTAGCATGAATATTTATCTTTGTCATCGTGATATACGTTGTGGAATAAGAACACAGAATCAATCCAAAATTAATGGACTCAGTCATCTCAACTAAGCATCTTTTATCCCTTCCATTGTCTCCACGGTTCCTAGTATTTTATAAATCACACATAAATACTACCTGAAATCCCCAGTTCTCCTTAAACCAGAGTATCATTACACATTAAAAATCATATATACATCCAAATAGAGATGAGAGAGAGCTCCTTTTCCAATGGAATAGCAAAAAGGATCGCAGAGAAAGATTTGGGCAGTTTGTGCAGTGAAGAAATGACTGATGCTTATTCATATGCGGTACAAAAGAATTGGCAAAGCTTCGGGATTTTTTCTCTGATGAAAAGAGAAATTTGTTGAATCCCGAAAATAAGTGGCGTATTGATGTGAAGGGGAACACTGCTTTCCATTTTGCAGCATACTACCGCCAACCACAAACCTTCAGGTTTTTACTTGACTTATTAAAGCCCTACCAGAGGATACCTGCGCTAAGAATGAAGAACGCAACCGGAAACACGCCGCTTCATAAGGCGGCTTACGTCGGTGATGTGGATATAGCGAGGATCATAATGCATGAATACGACGAGTTGTCAAAGTTGTCTGTTGCCGAAGTCGAAGATGATCATTGTGGATATGGGAAGCCCCTAATCAATGAGACAAATGATTTAGGCGAAACCCCAGTTTTTAGGGCTGCTTCATTAGGCTATACAGAACTTCTCAAGTACTTCCTCACTGAACGCAGGGACATATCCATGGACGATCATATTCACAGAGACAAGGAGGACAAAGGGGATAAGTTCTCTATTCTTCACATGGTGGTCATTAAGCAAAACTTCGGTTTTTCTCTATCCTGATTATTTCTCTCTTTAGTCTTACCTTGATTTTAGCGATTCAGTATGATCGCTTGGTGTTTTCCTATGTACTGGGAAATAGCACTTTCTCGACATGTTAACAAAGAACTACCCTCGTAATTTTAGAAAACAAGTTATCAACTAAACGATGGTACTAAAATATACTCCCCAGTCTCTTCTCTTATCATCCCTTGTATTTAGAAGAAATTTTTCTGAGATAGTGTCATTAGTAACTCTCGAGAATTTCACTATTGAATTACTTTTTTTAATATTAAAATAAGTAAATTAAAATTAAAAATACTAATTTCAATGCATTAAATGCAATCCAATAATGAAAATACTCAACCTTTTACTAAGTTGAGCTTCCTATACCATTACCCATTTTTTGTCCCCTTTTTATCTATTATTTAAAAATCTAATGAAGTATTATATATTTTTTTCAATTTTACCCTTCTATTTCACTAATAAATGCTTCATTATTCTACATATTCATCTTAATGTATCTTAACAAATTTATTTGATCCTATTTCTCTCTCCATTCTTAACTATCTTGAACTTTATACATAAAATAAAAGATGGAGCAAATTTTAATTTTGAATTAAATAGTAGTTTTGGAAAGCCTATTAAATATAAACAAACTAAATTATTTTCTCAACTTCCATAAAAATGGTTAAATGCAACAAATAATAAGGTACAAAGAGAGTAATAGAAAATAATACTAAAAATATGAATGCTACAATTAAGGTCTATAAATAAAATTTTATGAAAGTATTTTTGTAAGAAAACATACTTTTGAAAAAAAAATATATCTTTCTTGTTCAAAAGTATTGTATGTACAAATTCTACTTTTAAGGTTAAGATAGACAATAATCTATCTACTATTAGAATGTTTTCATCACAGAAATCAATAAATCGTTATTAATAAAAAAGAATGATGTGCATTTTTAATTGTTCAAAATTAATTCATATTTAGTTTGTTTTTCTTAAAATTATTAATTATATTTACCAGTATTTTTAATTGTCAAAATACATTTCTATACAATTTCTAATATGATTATTGAATATCAATACAACGGAAGGAAGAGAGAGGAAAAAAGAAAGATAAAAGGGAGAATGGGGTAACATGGGAAAGATACAGAGAAAATAGATGATTATTGGAGAGAGAAAGAAAAAGATGAGGATGAGGTTTGGAGAGAGAATAAAATGGAAAGAGTAATAAATGTGTGTGAAAGGCGAGGAGAATATCTAGAAGAGAAAGGGAGAAGGTTAGGAAGCAAAGAAGGAAAATAGGAAGGGTCCTTAGAAAAAGATTAAAGAGAGAGAGATAATAAGAAGAAAAGACATAAAGAGAACAAAAGTATAAGACTACGAAATACAAGGTGATTTAGAGAAGGAATTTTAAATGAAGAGAAGAGGTCTTTTTTTTTTCTAAATACATATCGTTTTTCTAGCAACAAGAATTTACTTTCCATTGCTTAACTTTTTTTTTATAACTTTAAGTAAAAAAAATTAGAATAATAGTGTTATAAAAAAGGGCATTTTCCTCGAAGAATGAACGTAGCCTAGGATTGAAAACATTTTCCTTTATTCATTTTGATCGAAGAGGATTTTTGTATAGTCATTTTTATTTCCGGTCAGGTTTTATGGTGCCACTTGACCTATTCCGCGGCCAGGTCATCGGCTTTCCGGTCTTTTTATTCATTCCAGCTGAATTTTTTCTTCTTTTTTTTTTTGGGAAAAAATCAAACTGGTGTCGTTTGATGTAATTTATTGCAGCGAGGTACTTGAAATTCACTTTTTTTTCATTCAAGTACACCTGCATATGAAAATTTACCACAATACCCAGAAGACAAAAATGACACATTTACAATGCGTTTTAAGAAGATTAAAAGAACCAAAATAAAAACCTCTTTCACTATACATTAAAATTGGAGAGTTTTTAATTTAATACAAATAAAAAAATAAAATACTAAAAACTTATAAAAATTAAATTAATATAAAATTTTAATTATAAATAAAATTTATAAAAATTCAATTTTTTAGGAAGTAAAAATAATTTTTAGTTAAGATAAAAATAAAAATAAATAAGAATTTAGAGACATAATAACATTTGTGATTTAACAATTTGGATGTTTATTAGAATTGATTTATCTATTTATTTGAGATTTTTAGTTAGTGTTACTATTTAAAAAACAAACAGTAACATGTTACTGTTTGGAGAACAAATAGTAACATGCTATCATTTGATAGTTTGGTTATTAATTAGATTTGATTTATCCATTTATTTAGAATTTTTGGTTGGTGTTATTATTTTGGAACAAAATAGTAACATAACATGCTGTTTGAAGAATAAACAGTAACATGCTGTTTGAAGAATAAACAGTAACATGCTGTTATTTCATATTTTAGTTATTAATTAGACTTAATTTATTCATTTATTTAGAATTTTTGGTTCATCTTACTATTTTGAAATGAGATAATAACATCCACTTTTTTGATAGTTTGATTGTTAATTAGACTTGATTTATCCATTTATTTAAAATTTTTAGTTAATATTACTATTTTGGAATAAAATACTAACACGTTACTGTTTAGAGAACAAAAAGTAACATGCTATTATTTAATAGTTTGATTATTAATTAGATTTGATTTATCCATTCATTTATAATTTTTTGTTAATGTTACTATTTTAGAACGAAACAATAACATATTACTGCTTGGAGTAACAAGTTGTTATTTGGTAATTTGGTTGTTAATTAAACTTAATTTATCCATTTATTTATAATTTTTTATTGGAATACTATTTTGAAATAAAATAGTAACTTTTTTTCTTTAACAATTTGATTGTTAATTAGGCTAGGAACAAAATAGTAACATGTTACTGTATAGATAATAAATAGTAATATGCTATTATTTAATAATTTCGTTATTAATTAAACTTGATTTATCTATTTATTTTAAGTTTTTAGTTAGTATTATTATTTTGGAACGAAATAGTAATATGTTACTGTCTAAAGAATAAATAATAACATGCTATTATTTCACAATTTGATTGTTAATTAGATTTTATTTATCCATTTATTTGAAATTTTTTGTTGGTGTTACTCTTTTCGAATGAAACAATAATATCCTCTTCTTTAGCAATTTGGTTGTTAATTAGGGTTAATTTATCCATTTATTTCAAGTTTTTTGTTAGTGTTATTATTTTGGAATGAAACAGTAACATGTTATTGTCTAGAAAATAAATAGTAATATGCTATTATTTGACAATTTTACTTGTTAATTAAACTTAATTTATCTATTTATTTAGGATTTTTTGTTGGTATTACTATTTTAGAATGAAATAATAGCATCCTCTTCTTTAGTAATTTGGTTGTTAATTAGACTTGAAATGAAACAATAACATGTTACTGTCTAGAGAACAGATAGTAACATGCTATTATTTTACAATTTCACTATTAATTAGACTTGATTTATTCATTTATTTCAAATTTTTTGTTCATGTTACTATTTTGAAATGAAACAATGACATATCACTATCTAAAAAATAAATAGTAACATGTTATTATCCATTTATTTAGGATTTTTTTGTTGAAACAAAACAATAACATCCTCTTCCTTAGCAATTTGATTGTCAATTAGGCTTGGGACAAAATAGTAACATGTTACTATATAGAAAACATACAATAACATGCTATTATCTTACAATTTTATTGTTAATTAGACTTTATTTATCCATTTATTTCAAGTTTTTTGTTCGTGTTATTATTTTAAAATGAAATAGTAACATGTTACTATGTAGAGAATAAACAGTAACATACTATTATCTATTTATTTAAAATTTTTTGCTAGTGTTACTATTTTAGAATGAAATAGTAGCATCCTCTTCTTTAGCAGTTTGATTGTTAATTAGGCGTGGAACGACACAGTAATATGTTACTATCTAGAGAACAAACAGTAACATACTATTATTTAACAATTTTGTTATTAATTAGACTTAATTTATCTATTTATTTCTAATTTTTTATTAGTGTTACTATTTTGGAATGACATATAGTAACATATTACTGTCTAGAAAATAAATAGTAACATGTTATTATTTAACAATTTGGTTGTTAATTAGATTTGATTTATCTATTTATTTAAAATTTTTTATTGGCATTACTGTTTTGAAATGAAATAGTAACATGTTACTATTTAGTCTAAAAATAGTAATATATTATTCTTTAGTAGTTTTATTTATTAAAAAAAATTTTATAGCACTACTAGACATCAAAAGAATTGGGAAGAAAAAGTTTAATATAAGATTCAAATGAATTTGAATTGATAAAAATAAGATCAAAGTTGGAAAAATAACAAGAAAATAAAGAAAAATTAAGAAAAATCATTAAAAAAGACCTTTTTTACCATATCAAAGTAGGCTACAAGCACGTAGAACTTGAAAAGTTATATGAAATCAAAAAAAAATCACTTAAAATGGACAACCGAGCATAAAGTTATGGTTGTTCAAAGTTTTGAACTCAATTTACATGTTTTAACCAGATGAACTTCATTAAACCCATATTTTTCTTATTTTCTATTGAAAGATCATATGAAGACAATTGAAAATGAGTTGTCATATGCAAAAATTGATTAACTAATGATGGATTTATGACTTTTTAAAATTTCTAATTTACAATCGCATTTTCACAATTAAAAAAAGGGTAATTTTGGTATATAACATTCATAAATCATAAAGTTAGAACCTATTTGGAAAAAAGTTTAACACTACCATCTCTTTAAAATAAAGTTCATGAAGCGGCACCTTATTGTAATTTCCCTTTTTTTTTTAGATTTTTGGCCCGACCCATTTAAATTGATGTAAGACCCACATTCCAACCTGAAGTTCTATTGCTTTCATTTTCATTTATCTTAACTTTTAAAAATAATAATTAAACCTCATTTACATTAAAAAAATAAGACATTTAAATATCTGTTAATTTATTAATTATGTCAAAAGAAGTTTTTTCCTAAAAATTATTAAATTATTAATTAACTTGTGGAATAAATATATGTTATAGATTTATTTGTGCGTATGGGTTGGGTTGGTCCAATTACATTTTAATATGGCTTGATGATCCGTTTATTAATTAGGCTTATGAAATAATTCACGTATTAAAAATTAAAAATTCATAGTTTTAATACTTAGAGATCCCACAAAATTGGTATAGCTTACAATAAATCTCCATTTCTTAAATGAATATAGTGACATGTATTATAGTTGAAGTATATGTTTTAGATTGCATCATGCATTTTATCCATTAAAATTGTTGTTTTCGCGTAGCTATTTCCCTCACAGCTCATTGTTCCCTTTTTCATGTGCTATGAATTGTAAGAGATTATGAGTGTACTGATACGTAAAATATTTACATATTTATTTTTCCTTGTATGATGCATTTTTGAATGTTATCTTGTTTAATTTAATAAATTTAGTTGCATTTTGTGAATGGGTCTTGAATTTGAAATGAAATCAAATCTTTTAGATAATACTGTATTTTGACCCTATTTTAGGTTTTAGGCTATATCTGGAGTTCTAGATGTTAGATTGGGTTTTTATTTATATGGTTTCAAAGCTAAGAAAAATTCCTACAACTTTCATGTTTAAAGAAAAGCCCAATTCGGAAGCTAAGGATCTCAAATTCTGTTTGAAAGATGAAACAGTGGTTCTGGCAGAATCTGACCTTTGGTTACTAATCTGATCATAACTTAGGATAGAAATGTCAAAATTAGGAGTTCTTTGCAGCATTTGAAAGTTAAGATCCGGATCTACAACTCCTATGTTGACATGAAGATGCAAGTCTGCCATTCTTATGGTGAAAAATTACCAACAAATTAGAAGAATTGTTGCTGTGAAAATCAAGAAGAGTAGTTAAAGACCATGAGTGGTAGTTAAAGAATGTGATTGGTAGCTAATGGTCAAGATTTATGACTTGCAGCTGATTCATTCACCTATAAATAGGTAGAAGTAGAGATCATTTAGAGCATTCATTGATTCATGCATCTTAGATAGTAGTTTAGTTCATGCATTGTATGCCTCCTACATGGAAGGCTAGGTTTTCCTCCTACATGGAAGGTTTTACCTCCTACATGGATGGATAGTATTTTTATTTTCATGTATTTATAATTATAATCTTATGTTTGTATCATGAATGTGATGATGTTTCTATTTTATTTTGAGTTTATTTTTAATTTCATTATGTTCTAATTTTTCATCTTCCTAGGGTGATGACGTAACTTGATAATAACAGATTGAATTCTAATCTATTGAAACTAATTTCGATTTTATTTCCTCGATTGAGTTTTAATTATTGATCTTAATATTTTTAATTGATTGGCCACCTTTTGAATGAACTTAATATGTGTGTTGAGACTGGAAGGAGATACATATGCATGGAACCTATAATTAAAACCGTAAATTACATATGAAATAGGAATATATTCATATGGTTTATGTAGTCTTAATGAGTTTCACAAATCCTAATGCATGATTAGTTGTTGTAATTCACATAGGAATATAGTGAATTAGCAATTAGTTATAGAATTACTTGACTTTGGAAGAGGCTAATGATTAATTTAGGGAAACTCGACTATCAATTAAGGGAGTTAAAATTGGATTAGTGTAGATAGATAATTCAATCCGAAATTATTAAGTGAAGTCTGATCCCTAGGTCTTTTATTCATCTTCATCTTTACTCCAATTGCATTCATATTTATTTTAAGAATATTTTCGCATTAATCTTTATTTACTCACTTCATGTCCAACTAATCGATTTGCCAAATAGTATTAGGGTTATTAATTTTTGTCTTAGTAAAACAATCCTTGTGGGAACGATACTCTCTCATCACTTTATTACTTGTTTACAACAGTGTGCACTTGCGCTAATTGATAAACCATTTTACACGTAACAAGTTTTTGGCGCCGTTGCGGGGATTGTTATCATTAATATCAATACCAAGTAATCTTAATCCTAATTTGGTTTTGATTTTACATTTTTTTCTTTGGTGTTTCTTTTCTTTTCAGGTTTGTCCTAGTGTATGACCAGATCAAGAGTTGCTGAGTCACTGCTATTTGATTTTGAGATCGAGAGAACTTGTCGAAGGAATCGAAAGATACAAAAGCAGTCAACTGTAGATCAAGGTGAAGTAAAGGCAGATTTGAGAGAAAAACTAGACACCAAAGCACTCCGTGGCTATGCCACACCAACAGTCATGGGTACCATTTCTGGGATCAGGAGACCGCCTATACTAGCCAACAACTTTGAGATCAAGCCAGCCATAATTCAAATGATGCAAGCAAATCAGTTTGAAGGTTCTCCAATAGAATATCCAAATGCACATATAGCCAGCTTTCTGGAAATTTGTGATACATTCAAGCACAATGGCATTTCTGATGATGCCATAAGGTTGCGACTCTTCTCTTTCTCACTTAGGGATAAGGCTAAAAGCTGGTTACACTCTTTACCAGTGGGGAGCATCACTACATGGAATATATTGGCACAAAAATTTCTAGCAAAATTCTTTCCTCCAGCTAAAACTGCAAAGATGAGAAATGAGATTGCTTCATTCACCCAACATGACATGAAAAGCCTTTATGAAGCATGGGAAAGATACAAGGAGCTGCTAAGAGGATGTCCTCATCATGGGCTACTAGATTGGCTGCAATTACAAACTTTCTACAATGGATTGTCTAATGCTACCAGAACACTTGTAGATGCTGCAGCTGGTGGATCATTAATGGGAAAAAGCATAGAAGCTACTATGGAGCTGTTGGAAGAGATGGCAGCAAATGCTTACCAATGGCCTTCTGAACACAACACTTCAAAGAAAGCACTTGGGGTCCATGAGTTAGACATTCTAACCACTTTGTCTTCTCAAATTACCTCTTTATCTAAGCAAGTGAGTTCATTAACAGCTCAAACAAATGCAATCAGAACTCCTGCAACTGTTTGTGATTTATGTAGAGGTCCTCACATGAGCACACAATACCAAGAAGGCAATCCATTTATTCCTTCTCAACCTGAACAAGCCAACTATGTGAGGAATCAAAATCGTCAAAATGATCCTTTCTCAAACACATACAATCCAGGATGGAGAAACTACCCTAATTTAGGGTGGAGGAATAATCAGAATGTGTTCAAACCTCAAGAAAATTATCAACAATAAATTCAGCAATCACCACCACAACCAAAGGCGAATTTAGAAGAAGCATTAGCTCAATTAACCATGAATACTTCCCAATTCATGGTCAGAACAGAAGCTGCACTCAAGAATCAAGAAGCAACCATACAAAGTCAAGCAACTTCAATAAAAAAATCTAGAGGTGCAAATAGGCCAAATTGCAAGTATGTTGAATTCCAGACAACCAGGCACTTTACCCAGTGATACTGAAAGAAATCCTAAAGAGCACGTAAAGGCTATCTCATTAAGAAGTGGGAAGAAGTTAAATGAGCCAGAATCAAGGAAGAAAAATGAAGAAGCTCAGAAAGAAGATGAGGTGATTCCAGGAAGAATGACTTTTCCAGATAATCCTCCATCATATGTTCCCCCAGTTCCATTTCCTCAAAGATTAGTGAAAGCTAAGCTAGACAAGCAGTTTAGCAAGTTTCTAGAGGTGTTTAAGAAGTTTCATATTAACATCCCATTTGCTGAAGTTTTAGCTCAAATGCCCAGTTATGCAAAATTTATAAAGGAGATTTTATCAAAGAAATGCAAACTAGAAGATTTCGAAATAGTAACCTTAACTGAAGAATGCAGTGCAATTCTCCAAAAGAAACTACCGCCAAAGCTTAAAGACCCTAGGAGTTTCTACATACCCTGTACCATTGGAAAGTGTGGATTTGAAAAAACCTTATATGACCTTGGTGCAAGTGTGAATTTGATGCCATTATCCGTCTATAAGAAGCTGGGATTAGGAGAAGTGAAATCAACTACCGTGTTGCTGCAGCTAGCAGATCATTCAATAAAGCATCCACGTGGAGTCCTTGAAGATGTGCTAGTAAAAGTTAATAAGTTCATCTTCCCAGCAGATTTCATAGTGCTTGACATGGAAGAAGATCAAGAAATTCCTATTATTCTTGGGAGACCATTTCTTGCAACTGGACGAGCTCTAATTGATGTACAGAAGGGAAAGTTGACTTTACAGATTCAAGATGAGCAAGTGTCCTTCAACATTTTTAAAGCCCTATCTCTTCCTGATGAAGGTGATACCTGTTTTAAGGTTGATTCAGTAAGCAGCTACACCAGAGAAGTAGTAGATGAAATTTACTCCAATCAACCTTTAACAGTCAGCATGATGGACACATCTCATACTACTGATCCTAAAATTCTAGAACAAGTCAGCTATCTCGAAGCCAATTCACCAATTTTCATAAAAAGGTCATTCGAAGATTTAGGAGAAAAACCACTAAAGCCAGTTCCTTCAATTGAAAAGCCACCCAAATTAGAGCTGAAAACACTACCCACTCATCTAAAGTATGCTTTCCTAGAAGAGGATTCAGCCTTACCAGTTATCATCTCATCTGATTTAATTGCTGAAAAAGAAGTTGCTGAGGGTGTTAAGATAGCACAAGTCCGCACTGGGATGGTCGATTGCAGATATTAAGGGAATAAGCCCTTCAATTTGTATGCATAAAATACTGCTAGAAGAAGATGTCAAGTCCTGTGTAGAACATCAAAGAAGGCTCAATCCAAATATGAAGGAGGTAGTTCGTAAAGAAGTGCTCAAATGGTTAGATGTTGGCATTATTTACCCAATTTCTGATAGTCCATGGGTGAGCCCTGTTCAAGTCGTACCAAAAAAAGGAGGCATGATAATGATTCCAAATGAAAATAATGAGCTGATCCCACAAAGAACAGTGACTGGATAGAGAGTTTGTATTGACTATCAAAAGCTTAACAAAGCTACTAGAAAAGATCATTTTCCTTTGCCATTCCTAGATCAAATGCTAGATAAATTGGCGGGACAAGCTTATTACTGCTTCCTTGATGGATACACTGGTTACAACCAAATTTTGATTGCTCCTGAAGATCAAGAGAAAATAACTTTTACTTGCCTATATAGAACATTCACCTTCAGAAAAATACCCTTTGGATTATGCAATGCTCCTACAACCTTCCAACGGACAATGATGGCAATCTTTTCAGATATGGTGAAAAATTTTATTGAAGTATTCATGGATGATTTCTCAGTGTTTGGGGAATCTTTTGATCTCTGTCTAGCTAACTTGAAAAAGGTGCTACAACGCTGTGTGGAGACCAACCTTGTACTGAATTGGGAAAATGTCACTTCATGGTGAAAGAAGGTATCGTGCTGGGACACAAAGTTTCAATTCATGGGATCGAAGTTGATCGAGAAAAAATTGAAACTATTGAAAAATTATCTCCACCTGCGACAATCAAAGGCATCATAAGTTTTCTGGGCCATGCTAGTTTTTACAAGCGATTTATTAAGGATTTTTCAAGAATTACAAAATCGCTATGCAAACTGTTGGAGAAGGACATTCCATTTGTGTTTGATGAGAATTGCATGTCAGCATTCCAAACCTTGAAGAAAGCCTTAATCTCAGCACCAATCATTGTCGCTCCAGATTGGAATTTTTCGTTCGAAATAATGTGTGATGCAAGTAACTATGTAGTTGGAGCAGTCTTGGGCCATAGAAAGAATAAGATTTTTCATGCAATCCATTATGCCAGCCGAACACTCAATGAAGCCCAAATAAATTATGCAACAACCAAAAAAGAGCTCCTTGCTGTTGTATTTGCCTTTGACAAGTTCAGAGCTTACTTAATTAGCTCAAAAGTCATAGTCTGGACTGACCATTCTGCAATAAAATACTTAATAGAGAAGAAGGATGCAAAGCCTAGATTAATCAGATGGGTACTTCTATTACAAGAATTTAATTTGGAGATCAGAGACAAGAAAGGGACCGAGAACCTCATTGCAGATCACCTTTCTCGACTTGAACTTCCCAAGCTTGAACTAGAGCTGCCAATCCAAGAGTCCTTTCCAGATGAGCAGCTGTTTAATGGAAGATCATTATTAACTCCATGGTATGCTGACATTGTGAATTATCTAGCAAGTGGGATGATGCCATATAAGCTCTCTGGACAACAAAAGAAGAAATTCTTAGCTAATGTGAAGTATTACTTCTGGGAAGATCCATTCGTCTATAAACATTGCCCAAATAGAATTATAAGGAGATGTGTTCCAGAAGAAGAGATGACCAGTATCCTTTCCCATTGTCATTCATCCCCATATGGCGGTCATTTTAGAGCAAATCGAACTGCTGCTAAGGTTCTTCAGTCTGGATTCTATTGGCCTACCCTATTCAAAGACTCTCAAGCTTATGTAGCCGCATGTGATAAATGTCAGAGAACAGGAAACATCTCTCAGAGACATGAAACCCCATTGACTAACATTCTGGAGGTAGAATTATTTGATGTATGGGGCATTGACTTTATGGGTCCTTTTCCATCTTCATTTGGCAACCAATTCATTCTAGTGGCTGTGGATTATGTATCCAAATAGGTAGAGGCAGCAGCGTCTCCTACAAATGATTCTAGAGTGGTTGTGAAATTCCTGAGAAAGAATATATTCACAAGGTTTGGAGTACCTAGAGCAATCATAAGTGATGGAGGCAAGCATTTCTGCAATCAACAACTTCAATCTGTGCTCACTAAATATGGAGTAACTCACAAGGTGGCAACTCCTTATCATCCACAGACCAATGGGCAAATAGAGATATCAAATAGAGAGTTGAAATGGATTCTAGAGAAGGCAGTGAATTCCAATAGGAAAGATCGGGCAAAGAAGCTAAATGATGCATTATGGGCTTATAGAACAGCATTCAAGACCCCAATTGGTACATCTCCTTACCAATTGGTATATGGTAAGGCATGTCATCTTCCGGTTGAATTGGAGCACAAGGCATACTGGGCAGTTAAGGCATTAAATTTTGATTTGAAGACAGCTGGTGAAAGAAGGCTAATGCAACTCAATCAACTTAAAGAATTTCGCCAACATGCTTATGAAAATGCTAAGCTCTACAAGGAGAAGACAAAAATGTGGCATGATAGGAGAATTATAAGGAAGGAGTTCACACCGGGGCAAAAAGTACTTCTCTACAACTCAAGGTTAAAACTCTTTCCAGGAAAATTAAGATCAAGGTGGTCAGGGCCTTTTATTGTGGTTCAAGTTTGGCCGTATGGAACTGTGGAGATTCAAGATGGTGACAGAAAATTCAAAGTGAACGGGCAAAGATTGAAAGAATACAATGACAGTGCACTCAACACCATCAAGACTGTCATCACGCTCGAGGAGCCAGCTGGTAGATATTAAAAAAAAAAGAGGACTTTGTCTAGTTAAAGACGTTAAAGAAGGCCAGCTACTTGGGAGGCAACCCAAGACTTCTTTCTCTTCTCATTTATTTTCTTTTGACTTATTTAAGCATATATCGCACAGCATTTTTCACTTACAATTTCAGTTTTCATCATTTCATCATGGAGGAATCCCTTGTAAAGCTTAAAAGCAGATTCCTTACTCTCCCTAAAGATGTGCTCAGGAAAATCTACAACTATCGACTTGAAAGAATGAAGGCATTTAAGCGTTTGGGTCTTCCTAAGGATATACGTTAGATTATTGAAGCTAAGGTACATTTAGCAGGTGAGTTTAATGAATCATTTGTTAGACGTATGCCAGGTATGGGAAGAAGTTCTTACTCTAAAAAGAGAAAAGCTAAAAGAATGAGAATCTGCCATAAGTGTGCAAGGTGGAATTGTAATAAGCTCTGTAGGAATAAAGGAATGATTTCAGTAAATCGAGAGGACAAAATTCGATTCATAAAGGATGGACTGAGTAAAGAGTCATTGGATGATATCATTCAAACTCTTAAGACGCATCCTAGTGGAGATGTTCATGCTGTTCTTCTTGATTTAATGAACTTATTCAATACAGAAAAAGAACGCTACAGTCTTGGGGATCTAACTATAAAAGACCCTGTTTGCTAGTTTATAAGAAAATTGGATGGGAAGTAAATCCTCGGCTCATAAAAGTCGTTTAAGCTGTTACTGAACGAAAAATCAGAGAAAGATGTGAACCACAATCACAACTACTATACATATTAATGTTTGTCTGCTTTACTTTTCCTTTATCTTTTTATCTTTACAGCTGCTTTTTAACTTTCTGTACATTTCTCTTCTTTTTAAGTTTACCTTTTCAGCAACTTTTTGACTTTCTTTACATTTCGTATTCTACTTTGTTCACGCCATTATTACACTTGTCAGTTGTGCACAACATTTTTTTTATCTTTTTCTGATATTATCTAATTTGCGTGATTTCTTTGTTTCTGCTTTTGTATTATAAGAATGCATTTCAGCAATCACACTTTGCAAAAAATGTCTGAAGGTGAGAGTAAAGAAAAGGAAGAGGTTGAGAAACCATCAAAATGTAGATTTAAATCTATCTGTATTTTTTGTGAATCTTATGCTGGAAAGAATGAAGAATTTCTGACGGTAGCAACTGAACTTGGTCATGCATTAGCTACTAGAAAGATTGCCTGTGTGTATGGAGGAGGGCTTAATAGCTTAAAAGGAAGTGCAACATTTTCTGCCTACATCAGAGGAAGCAAAATATTGAGTATCTTTGTGAATGGTTTAGATGATAAGAAATATGCCATCGGTAAAAACATTAAAGGTTTCAAACTTGCCTGAACGTATTGGATGCATGCTTTACAGTGCTGAAGCCTTTATTGCTTTACCTGGTGGTTTAGAAGCATTAGATGGAATTTCCAGCATTGCATATTGGATTAACTTGAACTTTCATCAGAAGCCAGTAGGTTTATTAAATGTTAATGGTTTTTATGATAGTTTGCTGTCTTTTTTTAAATCAAGCTGTGGAACAGGGATTCATACCCCAAGCGACTCGCCGTACCATAATGTCTGCCTCAACTGCTGATCAATTGATTGACCAACTACAAGGCTATACACCTAAACCAGATCCATCAGTGAAAAAGATAGATTAGCAATCTCCAACCAGCAGTCAGAAGCATGAGCCAGACATCACTCTCCAGTTATAACTTTCTTTACTCTTATGGTTTTACTCCCAAAATTTCTTTTATGTGTGTGTTGCTTATGCATTTCCTTTTAATAAACCCTTTTTGCTAATCTACTGAAGACATTGGGGACAATGTCTATATTAAGTGTGGGGGGGAAGTAAAAAAAATTTACTTTTTAGGATTTTTTGTAGTAAAACCATGAGATTTATTATATATAAAAAAGGGATGGCTGAGTAGAGAGTTATTTTTTGCTCTTGATACGCATCCTAAAAAAATAAAAAATAAAAAAAAATATTTTCCTACTTATTAGGTTCTTTTCAATAATTTTAAAAGATTTCATAGCATGATTGAACAACTTTCTTACTTCTTAGAATTGATAGGTTTGGCAATGGATTTTGAGTTGGATTGAGTTAGAAACCTTTAACCATGAGATTTTGAGCCTACTTGTTGAATCAGTATTATATTTCTTGTGTGTGATATTCACCTGTTAAATTGTCACTCTAGAACTTGCATAAAATCTGGTTGAGATTACAATTTACATGCATACTCAGATATGATAAAGGCATTTTTTTTCTTTTCAGTTAGAACCAAATAGCCAACCCTGCAATTTTACTATTGATAAACCCCTTTGAGCCTGATTAACCATTTCTTTGCTTTAGCCCATTAATATGTCATTTAATGAAATATCAATTGTCTTTACTTAACCCTATAGATTAGTAAAGCATTTGAATCTTTGAACAATGGGTTTTTGACAAAGTGTGGAAGAATATGTATTATTAACTTCAAAGTTGCGAGGGTTTTCTTTCAAGAAAAAAAAGAAAAAAAAAAGAAAAAAATAGTTCAAAAAAATATAAAAAATAAAAAAAAGAAAAAAAGAGAAGAAGAAGAAGAGAGAAATTGATGTGTACTTGAATTTGAATCGTGGGCTGCTATGTTGAGATAAAATTATTTAGAGATTACCCATGTTTTAATTGTTCTATTAATTTCTCTCCTTACTTCAGCCTTTCATATCCCTGTTTTATCTTTCCTTTACCTTGGCCTCATTACAACCCTTAATAAAACCTTTTGATTTGAAGTGTGCATGTAAATCAAGTAGTAGAGATTGAGAACTTATGCAAGCCTATGGTAGTGCAATCTTTGATAGGATGAATTTGAGTGAAACACTTGCCCATAAACACTTGAGAGAGGATGAGTTGCAATGATTATATCATTCTGGTTCAATCCTTCTCAAATGAAGTTGCAATCCCTTTTTGATTTTATATGTTAAGATTTGTTGATTCATGAATGCTATGATATCTTTTTACTTTAATTATCTTTCTTATGTTTTTGTACTTTTTATCTCATGGATAGATTAGTATTAGTATTAGTATTAGTATTAATTTTCTTTTGTTTTGTGTTTGTCCGAGGACATCCAAAAGCTAAGTGTGGGGGAATTTAATACGTAAAATATTTACATGTTTATTTTCCCTTGTATGATGCATTTTTGGATGTTATCTTGTTTAATTTAATAAATTTAGTTGCATTTTGTGAATGAGTCTTGAATTTGAAATGAAATCAAATCTTTTAGATAATGTTGTATTTTGACCCTGTTTCAGGTTTTAGGCTATATCTGGAGTTCTAGATGTTGGATTGGGTTGTTATTTATATGGTTTCAAATCTAAGAAAAATCCCTACAACTTTCATGTTTAAAGAAAAGCCCAGTTCGGAATCTAAGGATCTCAAATTCTGCTTGGAAGATGAAATAGTGGTTCTGGTGGAATCTGACCTTTGGTTACTAATCTGATCATAACTTAGGATAGAAATGTCAAAATTAGGAGTTCTTTGCAGCATTTGAAAGTTAAGATCCGGATCTACAACTCCTATGTTGACATGAAGATGTAAGTCTGCCATTCTTATGGTGAAAAATTACCAACAAATTAGAAGAATTGTTGCTGTGAAAATCAAGAAGAGTAGTTAAAGACCATGAGTGGTAGCTAAAGAATGTGATTGGTAGCTAATGGTCAAGATTTATGACTTGCAGCTGATTCATTCACCTATAAATAGGTAGAAGTAGAGATCATTTGGAGCATTCATTGATTCATGCAGCTTAGATAGTAGTTTAGTTCATGCATTGTATGCCTCCTACATGGAAGGCTAGGTTTTCCTCCTACATGAAAGGTTTTAACTCCTACATGGATGGATAGTATTTTTATTTACATACATTTGTAATTATAATTTTATGTTTGTATCATGAATATGATAATGTTTCTATTTTATTTTGAGTTTGTTTTTAATTTCATTATGTTCTAATTTTTCATCTTCCTAGGGTGATAGGGTGATGACATAACTTGATAATAACGGATTGAATTTTAATCTATTGAAACTAATTTCAATTTTATTTCCTAGATTGAGTTTTAATTATTACTCTTAATGCTTTCAATTGATTGGCCACCTTTTGAATGAACTCAATATGTGTGTTGAGACCGGAAGGAGATACATATGTATGGAACTTATAATTAAAACCGTAAATTACATATGAAATAGGAATATATTCATATAGTTTATGTAGTCTTAATGAGTTCCACAAATCCTAATGCATGATTAGTTGTTGTAATTCACATAGGAATATAGTGAATTAGCAATTAATTATAGAATTACTTGACCTTGGAAGAGGCTAGTGATTAATTTAGGGAAACTCGACTATCAATTAAGGGAGTTAAAATTGGATTAGTGTAGATAGATAATTCAATCCGAAATTATTAAGTGAAGTCTGATCCCTAGGTCTTTTATTCATCTTCATCTTTACTCAAATTGCATTCATATTTATTTTAAGAATATTTTCGCATTAATCTTTATTTACTCACTTCATGTCCAACTAATCGATTTGCCAAAGAGTATTAGGGTTATTAATTTTGGTACTTAGTGAAACAACCCTTGTGGGAACGATACTTTCTTATCACTTTATTACTTATTTACGACAATGTGCACTTGCGCTAATTGATAAATCATTTTACACGTAACATGTACAACAAGCTTTACTCATTGGTGATAATATGTTTGATTAGTAATTGTTCATTTATGTTGACTCCCTACTGAGATTTCCTTGTAGATACAGGCATTTGGCTACTAAAACGGAAAGAAGAACTTGCATACGAAAAGGGAGAGAGTGGAATGACAGTTTTTCAATGGATGGCGACGATGCCGGCATCGTTTAAGAGCCACTGCCAACTGGGAAGCTCTAAGAGTCTCATATATTCAAGTAAATTTCTGCACCGTATAATGTTAATTTGGTTTATTAAAAAAAATAAAAATTCAAAATTTGGCTTCATTTTGTGGAAGTTCTTCCTGAACCTGATTTTGAGGATTGCAAACCTAAAGATAGTGAAACAACTAACGAGCGGAGAGATTTGGAGAGTTGTCAACTGGTTAGAACTCGACTACTTTCATATA
This sequence comes from Sindora glabra, assembly GCA_020226215.1. Classification (NCBI taxonomy): domain Eukaryota; kingdom Viridiplantae; phylum Streptophyta; class Magnoliopsida; order Fabales; family Fabaceae; genus Sindora; species Sindora glabra. The sequence continues at coordinate 12,329,756 of CM035226.1, read as the reverse complement.
TATCCCCAGGTACTCAACATTTATACATACGTTTCTTGTAGTCATATGATTAAAGCAAAACATATTTACCAAGTAAATTTTCACACAATATTGCAGCTTTTTCAAGGATGTGGTATGCCTTATGGGAGTTTCTAGCAGGTATGCTTGGTGTATATCAGATGGCTCGTCATTTAACTCGTCTTCCAAAATATATTGCATCCTATGCTATGCTGTTGATGTTCAGAGTGGAAGGAGATTCATGATATTTGGAAAATTAAGAAAATAAATGCTTCGGCGGAGAAGCTTGCTGAAATGTTAGCAAAGAAGGATGATTCATGTAAAGGAAGTCATCCAACAACGGACAAAACAGTATCAACAGGGGCTGCAGATGATTCTGAAGAAAGATCAGCCATAGGAAACGAGAACATCCCTCGGGAAAAAGACATTGGTGAACAAATTAATGAAAAAGCTATTTATACCCCATTGCTTATGGCAGCAAGAGAAGGGATCACAGAAATTGTTGAGACAATAATCAGGTGGCATCCCCAGGCTGTAGACCATGTTAGTGAAGACAAGAATAACATATTGTGTATTGCTGTTAAGTATCGGCACGAGAAAATCTATAAGATCATGAAGGAAGGAACACTGTCTTGCATTATGCTGCAGACCATTGCAAAGGGGGATCCCAACCTGGTTTTGCTATGCAATTAAAAGAGGACTTGCATTGGTTTGAGGTAAGTATTACGTAATTTGTCTGATGACTAAAATTTAATTAGAAAATTAGAGACGGTAAGAATTAAACTCTTAACCTTTCAATTTAAAATAAAATAGTTTACTCTACTCTTAATGAGGACTTACAGTGGTATACTTCTTGAAATCCTAGAATGAGATTCAAATTCGAATTTAAGATATGAATAGATGAAAATATGGAACATTACATTAGCGTGCAGCGTGTGGCTAAAAAAATCCCCCATCGTTACACCATGCACACCAACCAGAAGAGGCAAACAGCATTCCAGAAATTGGAGGACGAGCACAAGGAATTGCTTAAAAACGCTAGGAGATGGATAAAAGAGACAGCTCAGTCATGCTCTTCCATGGCCGTCCTCGTGGCCACTGTCGTCTTTGCGGCCGCCTACACTGTCCCTGGAGGAATCGACGACAAGGGCGTTCCAAGATTCCTTCATCAGCCTGTCTTCTTGTTCTTCTCCATCATGGATATCGTTTCCCTCGCAAGCTCACTGTCGTCTGTGGTTATGTTCCTTTCGATCCTCACTTCGCCTTGCGAGCTTTGGGATTTCCGGAGGTCTCTGCCGCGAAAACTGATGGTGGGCTTCGGGTTATTGTTCTTCTTGCTGGCAACGACCATGTTAGCTTTCCGTGCAACAATTTTGCTGAATATTCAATTGAAGGAGCAAAATTGGACGTCAAGCTTGACATATGGTGCTGCATTCTTCCCGGTTAGCATATTTGCATTGATGCAGTTCCCTTTGTATTTGGCAGTCAAAAGCTGTTTGGGCTACTTCAGCAAGAAAGTTAAGAAGCTCATTCCTAACAAATTACTCAATTTGTGTACAAGAAAAATAAGAAAGCGATTTTCATTAGGAAATAATTAACCAATTAGGTCTTAATTTGAGGGTCTGCCTTTAGTTCTAGGTTATTTGTATAATATATAAAGACCGCTAGCTAGGGCTCTGTTCAGACATGAATATAAGAATTGAAACTGATCGCGCATATCTTGCCATTTGTGTTGTCCATCTATCTCCTTCTATTCCTATAAATATATTAAAATTTATGTTTTGAACAATTGGACACCTAACAGAATTGATAAATGTAATTATCAATTCTAGTCAAAATAAAACGAATATTAATTAACTTTATAAATAAATCATGAAGATTGGGTGTTATTTTCAATACAAAAAATATTAACTTTTGATTTTCAATATTAAAGATTTATTTATTCTTGAGAATATTTTAATGATAAAATAATTGTTATGCATTTTAATCTTAAAAGTAAAATTTATATATACAGATTTTTTTAATAAAAAAACGTTTTATCTTTATGTACCAAACAAAAGAAAATAATGTCCATAAAGTTTAATCCAATGAATAAAAAATTTTCAGAACTCAATTTTAAAACATATTTTTAGTCCATAATATTATTTTCCATTTTTAATTAAAAAAGAGGTCTTTTTTTCAGTACTCAAATATTAATGTTTCCATATAAAATTAATGTTTTTATACGTATCCTATTTTTTAAAAAAATTGTGGTATTCCCATATCGTATCATATCTTATACCCATGTCATATTTGTGATTCATAGCTTTCAACATTCTTTTTCATCTCTCCTTTAGCATTCTTTTTTTTTTTTTTGGGGGGGGGGGGGGTCGTGAACAGCCATTTACTCTAATATTCATGACCCTCGGCAATAACTCCCAAGCATTGTCCATGCGGATGTGGCCCTTGAGTCAGGTCCGCAGGGTGTATGTATGTGGTGTCCAATCGGCTTGTGTAATCCGCTCGGAATATTGATGTCAACTATAGTTGCCATTACAATTTTGATCGATGATTATACCGCTAAATCCAAAGAATGGATATAGTATGCCTAAACTCCAATATCAACTACTAATTCCATTTGTTTTTCACTTTTACCCTCACTTAGATTCTTGTGATTTTGTTTGGATTGGATTCTCCTGTTAGAGTACTAGCTAATGGGCTTTTGGTACGAATATTTATCTTTCACATCGTGATAAAAGCTGTGAAAAAAGATTATAGCATCAATACTCAATGATTAAGTCCTCTCAATTAAGCATATTTTATTCCTTGCATTAGCTCCACAGTTGGCTAGTATTGGGCTAGTGTCACAAGTTAGCAGTTGTGATAGTTTAATAGGCAAATGTGCTTGGATTAAGACAAAACTTGGTGAAAAAATCCAACATATCATTATAGTCTTGTAGTTGAAATTTGGGATCAATCTAGCTAGTATATTATTTTTTTCTAATTTTCCTAATTTTGGGGGTATTTTAGTTATTTTGGATGGTTCGAGAATTCAAATAAGTTTAAGAAGCCTATATTTGTGATCCTCACATTTTTATTTTCATGTTGATTAGTTTTCGTGTAAATCATATACCCAAAGCATGGTAAAAAGGGCTTATGACAATTTAGAAAAAGTATGCCATCTCTTAGCAAAAGGCTTTTCGTTCAAAATACTCTTTAAAGGGGTAGAGTGTGCCAAGGGCTTGGGAAGGTGCCTGAACACTGAGTTAAGGATGGGTGTGTGTTAACTTGTGGTCATCCCCTTGCATACTCAAAATTATGGAATAAGGCATAAGCCAAGCAAACAGAGTGTTCCTCTCCCTATTCAATTGTCCCTTTCAACATGTACTGCATGGAGGCTTCATATGTAGAAGGATCTTACAATCTGGTATATATAGGCACTTCAATGACATATGATATTGGCTTACAGATATGTTATACACGGGATTTATTATATGGATGATAATTTTTTGATGTCCTGTTATCTTCACCAAGAATGCCTGAAGAGAGTTTTAAATGGAAAGGTTGGCATATTTGGCAAAAATGGCTAGCATATGCCATATGATTTCAACTAGGGAACTGTCGGCTTATGACATTCGATATCAGAGCTCGATTAGTGCCAGGACTAAGATCGGATATGATATAATTGGTTTTGATACGGCTTGTCCAATGTTATATGACAAATGTGTGAAGCTATCATTCTCACAAAGTCGATAGTGTCATTGCCAAAGACTTGACCAAAAGGTGTAAGAGACTAGATTGATTGGAGAAGCTAGTGTGCAGTGGAATGATGTATTTAAGTGATCGTAGATTAGTGCATCAGGCCCAAGTATTTGAGCTAGAGGGTTATCTTGCTTATTAGAATGCGTGAGACATTAGTTATGCACTCATTCATAGTAGTGGCATCAAAGGATGCAAACCACCATCCAAAAGAATAAAGGAATTGATGGCTAATCCAATTAAAGAAGCCTCAGTCTTGCTAGAAGGCTTAACTACTTGCCTAGGGGATTAGTGGAATCAAAAGGTGAAGCCTTTGGTTATACAAGAGTGTGTGACCATAATTGGAGGGCATGAATGGATTATTCCAAAGGGAATGGTTCAAAATCATGTCAAGAAAGGTCGGAGGAATCATCCATATTGCTCTTAGGAGCATTCCTAGAGGGCAAAAAGGATTGCTCTAGAAGGAGTAATCTATATCATTGTGATATGGTTTGGAGGGATCATTCATATTGCATAAAGGAGTATTACTTGAGGGAGTATAGCCAAAGGGCTTAGTTATGATTTGGTGGAATCGATACAATGTGTATAATCTCTAGGTTAATAGAATGCATACAATCACCTATAAGATTTAAGATGAAATGCTAGAAGGCTAGCACATCATAGTCATATAATAGTGGCAATGATTCTTTAATGTAATGGGCTAGGCTATATAGTTGCTTGGTAGAGTGGTAACAATAACTTGAAAGAGAGTAGCAAACTAGCACTACATAGTTGCTTAGTTAAGAGACATTGCAACATTAAGTTTATGTTTACTCATGCACAGGTAAAGTGTAACTAAAGTTGAAGTGTGAGAAAGCTCTAAGCTCAACCCCCTTCAAGGAGATGAAATAAGGGTGCCATCAAAGGATAAGCTTAAAGAAGTCATAGGAAGATGCACACAAAGGAGGGATCATGGGGATTACAATACTAGAGTGCATCAACTCTGAGTGTAGGTTGTAATGGTTGATGAAATGCCAAAGGGTATCGATTCAAAAAAGATCAAAGGATCCAATCGAGTATGAAAATGGCATTGCAAAGTATAATGAATTGACCAAAAGTAAACAAGCAGACTTAGGAGCGAGGTTATAAGGCCTCTTGCATAGATCAAGCATAAATCTTATCTTTTATACCAGTTAATAGGTGATTCGAAGTTTTAAGCATTATTCATTAGCTAAAAAGTTAGCACACACTTTTGCCACAAAGGTGGCATTTGTGCAAGCTACAAAGGTAGTGAGCATAAAGTTACATAGGTAACTACCTATCAGACGAGTTATAGAGGTAACGAATTCGGGAGAATTTGTAGGAAAGTAGCACTAGAGAAAGTGTTGGGACATTTTGAAAGGAGACTACAAAGGTAGCTCTTTGAAAAATTTGTGAAGGATGCATTTTGCTAAAAGAATATCAATGTTGCGGAGGCAATAGCCTAAATTTGAGATTGGGAAACATTCATAACACTTAAAGAAGCAGGCTTTAAGTCAGTCAAGGGAGTAACTCAGAGAAGTAAGCTAAAGATTACCATGAAGTTTCATAAGAGAAAGTAGATTCTCTATGGAGCCATGTCAAATTAAGGCATCAATGAAGGCATTGATATTTGAAATGGGGGAGAATGTCACAAGCTAACAATTGTGATAGTTTAATAGGAAAATGTGCTTGAAGTAAGACAAAACTTGGTGAAAAAATCTAGCATATTGTGATGGTCTTATAGCTAAAATTTAGGATCAATCTAATTAAAGCACTATTTTTCTGATTTTCCTAAGTTTGGAGGTGTTTTGGTCATTTCGAATGGTTCAAGAATTTGGAAGAGTTTGAGAAACCTATATTTGTGATTTTCACATTTTTATCTTTGTATCAATTAATTTTCATGTGAATTGGACACCTAAAACATGGTAAAAAGGGCTTATGACAGTTTGAAAAGTATGTTATCTCTTAGCAAGAGGCTTTTTGTTTAACATGCTCTTTAAAAAAGTAGAGTATGCTAAGGGCTTGGTGGGGCACCTACACATTAAGCGAGGGATAGAAGCGTGTTAGCTTATGGTCATCCCCTTATACACTCAAAACTATGGAATAAGGCATAAGCCAAGTGAATGGAATGTTCCTCTCCCTATTCAATTATCCTTTTTAGCCTGTATTGCCTAGAAGTTTCATGTGTAGAAGGATCTTACTGTCTAATATGCACAGGAACTTTAGTGACATATGATATTGGTTTACGAATATATTGCACATGGGATTTATTATATGGGCAATAATTCTTCAATATCTTGTTATCTTCATCAAGCATGCCTAAAGAGAGTTTTAAGTGGGAAAGCTGGCATGTTCACCAAGAGTGGCTAGCATAGGCCCCATGGTTTCAACTAGAAAGTTACTAACCTGTGACAACTAGCCAGACTTCATAATTAGAAACCAAAAATCCTCGATCATCCTTAGACCTTGTTGGAAATAATAGTGTCATAACTTCTATATATCTTTTCAAATTTTAAAGAAATATAGAAGTCACTATTAATAATTTGTTAATTATAAAAGTTAAAATTAAAAATTCATTAGTTACAAAGTTTAAAAGTCTTTTTAGAACGCATCTCTTTGTATGGTTTATTAAATAGATGTATTTCTTGAACTATCTTTTATACCTAGAAATACCCCCTTATACTTAGCATTTTCAATGAAACAAATTTTAGTTCTTTTTTAGATATTCCTTTTACTACTATAGAATTGCAATTATGTGTAGGTAAATAGATGTTAGTAAAAGGTAAAACCAGCATCTATATTAGCACGATGGCATTTTTTAAATTAAATGAAAACTTACAATGATGGACAATAAAATTATCAACATCTAAACATTACATGAAAACTTAGAGCATTGGTTTTTTACTAAATAGTCATCAAAAAGGCATTTCTAAAGTGAGACTAGAAACAAAAGATGAATAGGATGTCAATTTTAGTTAATAACCATCATCTAAAAGATACTTTAAAAATCACATTGAAAACCAAGATGTATATAATGTTGATTTTATTTAAAAATTAACATCTAAAAGACATTTCAAAAGTGACATTGGAAACAACAAATACATAGGCCATCAGTTTTAATTAAGAACTAACATCTATTATCTTTCCATAAATTTTCACACTAACCAAGAAATACTTTTGACATCTTACTCTCCAATATCCTCTCAATATTTATTTCAATGATTGACCACTTTTATTGCTAGAATATCCAATATACCATCATTAATAAGGTGAAGAAAAATAAGCAACAAATTAGAATTTGCATCAAGTATGATAATTTTGATACATAGTATTTATGTTATTTTCTCATCCCACTTTCATAAGAGAATGTGTAACAAGGGAACCTTACCTTTGGTTCTATTGTATACTCTATCATTTCCTATGGAATAAAAGTAAAATGGAAGAATTGATGAATAACAATTTGATACATAATTTTTCTATATTCTCATTCCACTTTCATATCCCAAAAGTATACAAATTGGAAGATTTTAAGCAATAAATTAGAGTCTGCATTGACTATGAGGATTTTAATACAAAGTAATTTGGTTGTTATTTTTGTGTATTCATTTAAACATGTAGTTATTGTGTATAAATTTGTAGATATTGTTTCTCTTCACTCATATATTTGTACTTTTATTATGAACGGAGTAATGACAACTAAAATTTTACAAAATTGTTTCTCTTTACTCATTTATAGATTATTTTTACATTAAAATTCTATAATTAGTATTTAAATTACATAAATTAACAAAAAATAAGATATATCAAAACAAATAATTTTCTATGTTAAATTAGTTCAAAAATAACTTTCTTTTCATATTCATAATTTTTACTCAGATATATTGTAAATTTATATGAAAATAATTCATAATGTTAAGGCACCAATTAAAAATGCTTATAGTGTCAATTGTTTATATAGTAGAAATCTAAGGATAATCACTATTAAGGAATGATAAACAGAAAAACATTGATTTTGGAATTAACCGACATTTGATATGATAACATTTCCTCCAAAATTGAAAACCTTTAAATAAATGACAACTATAAAGAAGTCTAAATGAATGAAACTGAAAATGATCAAATGAATGGCATTTGTGAGAAGTCCAATGAATTAAAACTGAAGAAAAATGGATGGCATTTATAAAGGTAAGGAACTTACAATGTTAATTTTTTATGGTGACCATCATCTAAGTCTATTTTAATCGTTATGATTGTTCATCAATAGTTTATACAATGTTTTGGTACTTCACCAATATCTTAAGGCATCATAACCATACATTTGAACAAACTCACAACATTAATTTTAAATTAATAACTAACATCTGATGATTTTCTCTTGGCTTATAAATAGGGTTCTCCATACCTATTTGAAATAAATCAATGACCTATTAAGACAATTCTCATTCCATTAAAAAGAAGGTTTCTTAGTTAGGGTATAAATCTTGATATTGAACATTACTAAAGCTATTTGGAAGGTTCAAGAATCTTTTAGAGTTTTTTATAGGGAGTTGTACCTACCCTTTACTCATGAATACAAGAATTTTACAAAGTATTTAGAAGGATTTCAAACAAGAATCCTTCCAAATATTTTATAGAATCCTTATGCTCATTCTTAAAAGTGTTGGTACAAATTCTTAAAAGGAACCCTAAGGGATTCCTAAACTTTCTCTATGATGCCCAAATGCCTTTCAGGGTTGTGTCTAAACATTTTGAGGCCTTAAGCAAAATATTAAAAGGGCATAATATAATATAAATTATCAAATTCTCATAATATTCCTCTAATTTTTTTAGTTGTAAAATCACTTATCAAAGTTTTATAATCAAATATTTCTAACATTTCACTCTTAATAGATAATATGACTAATCTATTTAATCTATCTTGTAACATAGTTTATCTCAAATAGAATTTAAGTAATTTTAATTTTGAAAAACTTCTTTTGGCAATAGCGACCATTACAAGTATTGTCAATAATATTTTATAAGCAATGCATCTAATGAATAGTAATAAATTTATCAAGAACACCACGTTGAGATTAAATTAACTTTTAACTTTTCTTTTTTCTTTAATTTTTCAAAGTCAGATTCATACTTTCTTTTTGACATTTTCTATTACTACAAAGTGCAAAAATAAAATAAAATGATAACAATAATAAAAATATAAATATAAATTAAATACATGTGCAAAGTAAATAAAAAAATAATGAAATGATAGAACTTAAAAACTTGGAAACAAAGAGAATTGCAGATCGTACTATCTACTGCAACAATTTGATATTAATTCACTTTAAAAGAGTATAAAAATAAGAGTGAGAAGAGAGAAAAAAAATGTGAGAGCTTAAAAAATTTAAAGAGAAAATGTTAAAATTTTGTGGTATATATAATAAAAAAATGACTGTTATAAATTATAATATTAAAAATTGTTAATTGGTAATAATATGTAAATATAATATTATTGTTGAATTACTAACATATAACTCCTTAATAATACATCCAAATTTACAACTAAATTATGTGTGCATTTCATTAACTCATGATACAACATTTCTTAATTAATGAGGTGGACAAAAGCTCTTTAGACTTGATAATGGTAGTGTTATACATTGGTGTCTTAAAAGACAAACGACTACTCCTCTTATCCAATCACTAGTGTGTTGGTCATTAACTAATAACTATATGTGTGCATTTATGTCTACAATTAAATTATGTGTGCATTTCATTAACTTATGATACGACATTTTTTCATTAATGAGATGGACAAAAGCATAACTTTAGACTTGATAATGGTAGTATTATACATTGGCGTCTTAAGAGAAGAACAGTTACTCCTTTTATCCAATCACTAGTGTATTGGCCATTAACCAATAACTATACAAAATTAAAAAAATTATAAATAAGACTTAGGAAAAATTGGGGGTTTAAGGCAAGTGCTTTACTTGCCTACCTATAAACACGGCTATGATGCCTTTTTGAATAATTTTTTTAATGTGTTTTTAAAGTAAAAGAAATTGTAATAATTTACAAAGAAAAATTTTTAAAAAAAAATTTGCTTAACATTTCGCTTCTTGCAAAATTTGGAAGCATCACCTATTTTAATGGCTAGTTACAAATTGATTTATGTTAAAAAAAAATTACGTTTCAATACCTTTGAAGCAAGTGTGAAACATTCAACAAGAATTTAATTTATGGAATACAAAACTGACTTAAAACAATTAAAAATTTTACAACTCATTTAGAAATTAGCTAGATTATTTCATTTTTTGTCCTTTTAAAATCTTTAAAGTACCCATTTAAATTTCTACCAACTAGTTGATTTAATTCATACTAGAACCCGTATAATTTTTTCAAAATGATGATAAAACGTTTAAAATTTTAAACTTAGGAGTTTTGTAGATTAAATGTGTTATGTGTAAAAAGTATATTATATCATAAAAATTTATATTTTACTCATTTTACATTGTTATATATATACATTTTCAATCTATATCATTTGTTGTAACACTTCTCTCTCTTATTCCAATATTAAAAAAAAAAGGCGTAAGACATCCTGACCAACAAAGTTCACTATTTAGGGGAACCACTCTTATTATTATTCCTTTTATTTTAGTGGGCAAACACCAGAAACTTCTCTTATATAGCATTCCGTTTCCTTGTTTCCTTTTCTAAACGCACGCCATTTGGTTCTTTTATTTAGTGGGGACGGTAAACTTCTTAGGATAGAAGTTAGGCTTCCTCTCAATTTTTCCTCTTGGTTCGACGGAACCTTAACCAACGGACCCACACCTCCATTTTCTTCACACCAGGCAGCCTATTGTTTAATCTTCAATCGTAGCTGGTTATTGCTCCTCCCTGTATGTCCACCTCCAGTGGAGGCTACCTGAAGTATCCAGCAACTTGCTCGGAAGCAGCTGCGAAATCAAATTGCTCTGTTTCAGTTTCAATGGCCCTCTACCGCATTTTAGCTCAATTCGAGCTGCAAGAGCTAAAACCTTGCTCGCTAGGCGTGGGTAAATGCTCTCGTACTATTGGTTCCTCAATCGATTAAAATTTTCTTAGCCTTTTCAAGATAGGAATTTAGAAACCCTAACTCCTATGTTCTGAATAGTGTGTTCTCTTAGCTGAGTCAGCTATATAAATTGCGAAGCCCATCAAAAATCAAGAGAAAATGTGCCGAGTTTTCAGCTCACCTCAAGATTTCAAGTATGTGTCGATGCTAATTGATTTCCAAATTAAAACCTTAGATTGATCCCGGCTTTTAGATTTGGCAAGCACCCTTGAAAAGAAAATTGACCTCCAAAGTATAGGTTAAAGTGAGCGGATATTCTATTCCATCTTGTAATTTTAATATTTTTATATATACATATATGAATGTAAAATTGTTTTGTAATTATGTTTTAATGATAGTCTTATTTAAAAATCATTTATTATGAATTTTTATATTTTAATTTTTTATACTCATAATTATTTTGTTTATTAGTACGAAGGAAAATGAGTTTATGAAATTTTTGTGAATTTGAATTTAAAATGTTTGTATAAATATTAGTTTTGAAATTGAAATACTTATTGGCTATGATTTGGAAAAATGACATTTGAGAATTTTTAAAGAAAGTGAAATAGTATGATGATTTTATTATGCCTAAGGATGTGATAAAGGATTATCTTGATTTATAAGGTAAATTGAATTTATTATGAATTTTGGGAAAAAAAATTTGAAGAGACCACAAATGCACTTCAAAATTGAATTGTTAGAGGAATAAGGGGAGATTGAATTGCTGGAGGGATAAGGTGAAGGGCAATATTGAATATTGAATATTAAAGTGAAATTGAAGTTGTTGGTTCTCTACTAAAATTATTGTTGGAACCTAATCGTAAATAATACATAATTTGTTATATGTACAATTGTGTGTTTTTATTGTAATTTTTAGATTTCTATATATATAATTATGGTTTATGCAAAAGTAAGTTCTAATTATGAAACTACTAGTTATGCTAAACTAATTCTACAAATAAGGAATTCGCATCTTAGGAAATTCGAGATTTGGAGTTAGTTGCCACATTTAGTAAATTTTAAATTTATCCCTTTCAAACTTATTATATTATGAATTTATATTATCCAACTTAATATCAAAAGAACTTAAGGTTTCTCCAATTTTTTATAAATTATGTTTTTAGATTGCTTATTTTAGCAGTTTATTCACTCATTGAATTCATATAACTCACCCTCTTTAACATTTTTCAAGCTTAATACTAAATTAGTAGATTATTATTACCCTTATGGAGATTGAAGGCATTAACTTGAAGGAAGTTGATAGTTAGAATAGGATCCATGGCATGAATGTCCAAGTTTTATTGAGTTAATTTAAGTAGATTTTTCATGCACACATTATAGTGTTTGCTTTTTGAGTTACAAGTTTTTATTTTAAAGTGTGTAGCCCTAGAAAGTTATTGAAAAATGCAAGGGAAACTTTACATATTTTTCTAATATTATTTAAAAATATTTTTAACTAAATTTTGAGTAAATACTAGTTTTATAAATTTCTACTCCACTTGGATCAAAGTTAGGCCTGTGAAAAGTCACTTGTTAGTGATTTCCTATGCTATTCACATATCCAAAATTGGGATGTAACACTCTTAATAGCCTAAGTAATGTTAATACTATGGTTTACAACTTTCATCTTAAAAGCATTCTCTATTGATGGATTCTAAAAATCAACGCTATTAGAAAGTTATGGAATTGATCAAAGTTACACTTCAGTGATGAGTGCAAGATTTCTACAAAGCATTTGGAAGGACTTTAGACAAAAATCCTTCCAAGTTCTTTATAGAATGTTTGTATTCATCACCAAAGTAAAGGTACAAGTCCCTAAAAGGAATTATGAAGGATTCCAATACCTTCTTAATATTAAATACTATAAGTGGAGGAATTATAAGTTATTCTAGTTCCTCCTCAGAAGCCATCAAACAATATGAAAGAATTACAAGTAAAAGAAAACTACTTTTTCTTTTAATTTGAGGATACAATATATGTTTATTATAAATGAAAAGCCTATTATTCATTGCAAAAAATAATTTTTTTTGTTGAATATAGTTATATATTGATTTGAAAGTAAATAAAATAGCAAAATTAATTTTTGTAATAAATTATCTCCTTTCTCATATGTTTCATTTACATTTAATTTGTTACTATTTGTATTTGTTTAATTGCATAACAAAAATATTATAAAGCAAAAAAGAATTTTGATGTTACTGATTTCAATTAGAATAAGCTTAATTAAAAATAAAATAGATAAATTTATTAAATGATGTCAATGTTCTTACAAGATTTAAACTTAATTTATAAGATTGTTATTTGTATGTATATGTAATATATACATAACTTGTATTTTAGATTTTGGTTTGATATATATTTATAATATATATATATATATATATATATATATATATATATATATATATATTATTATTTGTTACTAGTATAATGTATATGATCTATATCTAGCCATTTTGAAATGATTTTGGGAAAGTTCCATGATTGTTCCAAAATGGTTATGAAAAAAGTTGCATAAGCCAAGGAAATATGTTTTTTAATATTATAATGTCAGTTCTTGTTTAGTAACCAATATTAAATATTACTTAATAGGATGAAATCATCATATTACATCTAATATAAACTTAGACGTCTTTTGTTTGTACTAACCAATATGGAAACTTGGATTCCAAGCATAATGAAAAAGTTAAAGCACAATGCTATTTATAAATTTTATCCTAAAACTCTTCTAACCTAAAAATTATCTATCTAACAAGGTTGTTTTCCTTCCAACCTTAAAATTCTTCTCTTTAGTTTTATGTTTTTGCTCACTAATTACTTTCTAGAACTATAACTTTATTAGTCTATTGCTAAATATATGTGAATGTGTACCCCCGAAAAAATGTATAATATAAAAATAAGGATTTGTTAAGTTTTTACCTTTTCTTCTTGCAATTTAGTTTCTTTTTTCATAATCAACTACAATTGTTGAATAACTATCATTTTGATATAGTTGTTATAAGTTTGTACAGGTAAAAAAATTGATCTCATTCATTTTCTTTATCATTCTATGATATTATCTACTATTTATTCATATAAAAATGTGTAATATCATAGAGGGATTTTTTATGAATGCTCATTGTATCTATTGGTATTGCATTTAAGAGGCTTTTTTAGGGAATGCACGCCTTACATATTGAGCAATAGGTATCAATCCAAATCCTAGTCACAGAATCTCTGTAATATGCTTAATTTTTCTATTAAATCTTATTCAAAATTGAGTACATTTACTTGTTAAACTATCACAACTAATAACTTGTGACATGTGGCTAAGTCATTGGCTTTCAATACAAGCCAGAGTTTTTTATTCATTTTAGCTTAATTTTCTTTTTTAGATTTTTGGCCCGATTCAATTAAATTAATGTAAGGCCTGAGTTCATACCTAAAGTTATATTGTTTCCATTTTCATTTATTTTAACTTTTAAAAATAATACTTAAAGTTCATTTACATTTTAAAAAAGATAATAAGACATTTAAGTGTATGTTAATTTCTTAATTATGTCAAATGTAGTTTTTTTCCTATAAATTATTAAATTACTAATTAACTTGTGGGATAAATATTATGTTATAAATTTATTTGTTTATATATGGGTTGGGTTGGTCCAATTATATTTTAATATGGCTTGAGGATGGTCCATTTAATAATTAGGCTTATTAAAAAAAATTCACATATTAATTGAGCCTAATTTTTAATGTCCAAGAAGAAATTTTTCTTCACATGATAGTAACCTCAACTATAATTTGTATTCTTATTCTTATTCTACCTAATAAATGAAAGTTAATTTTTAATATTTATAATTTTTAATGTCTTAAAATTAAACATTCATATTTTAAATACTTATAGATCCCACAAAATTGGCATAGCTTACAATAAATCTTCATTTCTTTAATGAATACAGTGACATGTACTATATGTATTATAATTGATGCATTTGAGAATGTTTTAGATCGCATTATGCATCCAAGCATATCGATGACATCCATTAAATTGTTGCTTTTGCATAGCTAATTGCTTCACAGCCCATTGTTCCCTTTTTAATGTGCTATGTTTGTGAAGAATCTCGATAAAGACACAAAAGAGGAAATTATGTCCATACACATTCAATAGTAATTTTTATAAATTCAAATAGTAATTTTCTTAAATTTATTCAATAACTTTCCTGAACTTAAATAGTAATTTCATAAGAATTTCCGAATGTTTTCACTTTTTATTAGGGAGGATTACTGGCTTTGGCCTTTTTTCATTTGTGAATTGTAAGAGATTACGAGTGTACAACAAACTTACTCATTAATGATAATATGTTCTGATCGGTAATTGTTCATTTATGTTGACTTCCAACTGACATTTCCTTGCAGCGACAGGCATTTGGCCACTAAAACAGAAAAATGAACTTGCAAATGAAATGGGAGAGAAAGGAATGACGGTCTTCAATTGATGGCGACGATGCCGACATCGTTTAACAGCCACTGCCGACTGGGAAAGTTTAAGAGTCTCATATATTCAAGTAAATTTCTATAAATAAATAAAAATTCAAAATTTGGCTTCATTTTGCGACAATACTTCCTGAACCTGATTTTGAAGACTGCAAACCTAAAGATAATTTAACAACTAACAAGCTGAGAGATTTGGAGAGTTGTCAACTGGTTAGAACTCTAGTGCTTTCACATATATCCCCAGGTACTCAACATTTATACATACGTTTCTTGTTACTATATCATTTAAAGCAAGCATATTAACCAAGTAAAATTTTCAAACAATATTGCAGCATTTTCAAGGATGTGGTTTGCTGTATGGAAGTTTCCAGCAGGTAGAGTGATTAACTTGTGCTTGGTGTGTATTAGATAGCTTGTCATTTAACTCGTCTTCCAAAATATATACATACACGTTTTACTTCCTACACTATGCTCGTTGATGTTCAGAGTGGAAGGAGATTCATGATATTTGGAAGATTAAGAAAATGAATGTTTTGGCAGAGAAGCTTGCTGAAATGTTAGCAAAGGAAGATGATTCATACAAAGGAAGTCGTGCAGTAAGGAACAGAACAGCATCAACAGGGGCTGCAGATGATTCTGAAGAAATATCAGCCAAAGGAAACGAAAGCATCTCTCGGGAAAAGGACAATGGTGAACAAATCAAAGAAAAAGCTATTTATACCCCCATTGCCTATGGCAGCAAGCGAAGGGATTACAGAAATTGCAGAGAAAATAATCAGGTGGCATCCTCAGGCTGTAAAGCATGTTAATTTTGAAGAGAACAACATATTGTGTATTGCTGTTAAGAACCAGCACGAGAAAATCTATAAGATAATAAAAAAATAAGGAGTCCTTGAAGGATTGATAGAAATAATCGATAAGGAAGGGAACACAGTCTTGCATTATGTGGCAGATTACTGCAAAAGGGAATCCCAACCTGGTTTTGCTGTGCAATTAAAAGAGGATTTGCATTGGTTTGAGGTAAGTACTACGTAATTTGTCTAATGATTTTTTTCTGTAGTATGGAAAACAAGGGAAATTACCGAGTGTTAATTGTTTCCAAAAGTTTAAGTTAGCATGGACATAACATATAAATACACCTTACTTCGTATTGAAGTTTAATTAGAAAAACTAGGGGCACTAGGAGTTGAACTCTCAATATTTCAGTTTAAGAATAAAATAAGATACTCTACTCTAAAATGAGGGCATGTCACCAATCTTAAGGACTTACATAGTATACTTCTTAGAATTCTGGCAATGAGATTCAAATTTGAACTTAAGATATGAATTGATGAAAACGTATAACCTTACCAATTGAATCAAGCTAAGAGTTTTAGTCCAAAAATGGTTTTATTATAATTTTGACAAGGATGGATGATAAAAATAGGGTAAAGTTCCATTTTTTCTTTTTTTTTAATTTTTGTGTACATCAACGTGCAGCCTGTGGCTAAAAAGATCCCCCATCGTTACACCATGCACGCCAACAGGAAGAAGCAAACAGCATTCCAGAAATTGGAGGAAGAGCACAATGAATTGCTTAAAAACGCCAGGAAATGGATAAAAGAGACAGCTCAGTCATGCTCTTCCGTGGCCATCCTCGTAGCCACTGTCGTCTTCGCAGCCGCCTACACTGTCCCGAAGGAATCGACGACTAGTGCCTTGCAAGATTCCTTCATCAGCCTCTCTTCTTGTTCTTCGCCATCAGGGATATCGTTTCCCTCGCAAGCTCACTGTCGGCTGCGGTTATGTTCCTTTCGATCCTCACTTCGCCTTGCGAGCTTTGGGATTTCCGGATTTCTCTGCCGCGAAAACTGATGGTGGGTTTCGGGTTATTGTTCTTCTGGCTGGCAACGACCCTGTTAGCTTTCTGTGAAGCCAGACGCAACGAGCCACTCGAAACTGGCCCTGCAATCTTCTCAATGCAACAATTTTGCTGGATATTCAGTTGAAGGAGCAAAATTGGACGTCAAGCCTGACATATGGTGCCGCATTCTTCCCGGTTAGCATATTTACCCTGATGCAGTTCCCTTTGTATTTGGCAGTCAAAATCTGTTTGAGCTAATCCTGCAAGAAAGTTAAGAAGCTCATTCCTAACAAATTCCTCAGTGTGAGTGCAAGAAAAAGTAAGAAAGGGTTTTACATTAGAAAATAATCAGCCAATTAGGTCTTAATTTGAGGGTGTGCCTTTAGTTCTAGGTTATTTGTATAATATATGAAGACCGCTGGGGCACTGTTCAGACCTCAATAAATTTGGATGAAGAACTGAAACTAATTACCACATATCTTGCCATTTGTGTTGTCCCTTTATCTCCTTCCTTCCCATAAATACATTAATTATTATGTTATGAATAATGAGACCTCCAGAATTCTTTTAAATAATCTCTATAAAATTCTTTTTATAAATTTTGAAATATTTAAAATTTATATTTATAAGATTTATAAAATTTATTTTATAGAAACTTTAAATAAATAATTTTACTTTGATAATTATTAATTTTGATATATTTATTTTATGTGATTTAGATTGATCGATTCATTTTAGCAATGATTATTTTTTTAATATAAATATTCCTATGTTGAAGGCATTTTAACCAAAAAAAAAAAATTGTTCGCTATGTTTTAAAGGGAAAAAAAGGTTTTTGATTACTGCAATAATTAATCATGAAATTTGTTAAATTGAATAGTATTTTATTTCTTTCAAAAGTTTGAAGTGTTTTCTATTTTAATTATTGGCAACAAGTTATTTTGGCTGTAAAAAAAATGTTTAAATTCTTTTAAAGCAGATATGAAATACTTGCATCAAACAAATCTGATTTTTTTTTAAGAATAAGAGTGTCTTAATAGAATTTTGTTATAATTAGTTTGAAAGTTAGTATTTCTTTATTAAAAAAATTAATTAAGAAAGGGAGTAAATGTTTTCAAAATTATTGTGAAATGCATAAAGTTTTAAAATTTGAGATTTTGTTGATTAAATGTGTATTATGTGTGTAAAGGTACTATATCATAAAACTTTATATTTTACTCACTTAACATTATTTTGTATCTTATAATACTTAATATATATATATATATATATATATATATATATATATATATATATATATATATATATATTTCTATTACCTGTTACATCTCTAGCCTGTACCTTTTACTTAAACATCTCTCCCTCTCCTATTTTGATAGGCAAAACGCATAACATGCATTGGACCATGAAATTTTATATTGTTTAGTGGGAACCCCGCCTAGCCTCACATCACACCCAAATACTGTACCACCGCACTTAATTTCTTTGTATTTTAAAAAGCAAAAACAACAACAGCTTCTTATTATTTAACTTCAAACGCGCCGTTTAGATGCTTTTATTTTAATGAGGACAACGGCTTCTTAGGACAATGGAACGCAGCCCTATTCCCCAATTTCCCTCTTGTCTCAATAGCGTAAACAGCAGACCCAAGCCCACATATCCGTTTCACCACCCGGATCGCCGTTTAAGCTTCAGCCGCAGCTTGGTGTTGGTCTTCCTTACGCGCTCGATGCCAGTGAGAGCTGCTTGAAGCAGCTTGCAGCTCGATCGGAAGCAGCTGCATCACCAAGGGACCCTGTTTCAGCTTCGATTCAACCCCCGACATTTGACCGTGTTTAAGCCCAATCCGGCTACAAACTTTATAGGTAAATGTTTTCCTTCCATTAGTTTTTCATTGTACTAAAATTTTCTTAGCATTTTCAAAATAGGAATTTAGAAACCTTAACCCCCATTTCTCGTAAAAGTTGAAATTTCTTGATATTGGACAACATTATTTAGTGACATCAACCCAGACCAAAGGAAAAGTACATCAAATTTCAGCTCAAATGGAAAATATAGGTGTGCATCCTTGCAATGTAGCTCTTTTGAAACCCTTGGTTGTCCTTCTAGCTTTAGCGTAGAATGTTTAGATTTTAAATTTGAAATTGACTTTAGTGCTAAATTGGTTCATATCTTAGATTGAAACTTACTTGAGGAACTGGCACTCATGCTTGGAAAAGTTAAACTCCAAAGAATTTGACAATATGAGTGGATATTTTACTCTATCTTGTAATTTTAATATTTTTTATATATTTATATGTGAATGTGAAATTGTTTGATAATTATGTTTTAATGAGAATCTTATCTAAAAATTATTTATTATGAATTTTATATTTTAGATTTCTTATACACATACTATTTTGTTTATTAGTATGATGGAAAATGAATTTATGTAATTATTATGAATTTGAATTTAAAATGTTTGTGTGGTATTAGATTTGAGATTGAAATGTTTATTGGGAATGATTTTGAAAAGCAACATTTGAGAATTTTTAAAGAAAATGAAATAGTATGAAGATTTTATTATGCCTAAGGATGCAACTGATAAAGGATTATCTTGATTTGTATGGTAAAATTGAATATATTATGAATCTTTAGAAAAATTTTCTTTAAGAAACTCCAAGTACACTTGAAAATTGAATTGATTGTAAAATTTAATTACTAGAGGGATAAGGGAAAATTGAATTGATGGAGGGACAAAGGAAGATTGAATTGTTGAAGGAACAAGGTTAATAATGGTATTGAATGTTGAATTGTAATTGTTAGTTCTCTACTAAAATTACTATTAGATCTTACTTCTAAATGATATGTGATTGTTAAATGCAAAGTTGTGTGTTTCATTGAAATTTGATATTTCTATATATAATTATGATTTTTGCAAAAATAAGTTTTGATTATAAAATGATTATATATGCTAAACTAATTCTACAAGGAAGTAAATTGCATTTTACGAAATTTGAGATTTCGAGTTGTTTTCCACGTTTAGTAAGTCTTAAAAATTTAAATTTATTCCTTTCAAACTTACTATGTTATTAGTGTTTAGCATAGTTTCAAAAGAACTTAAAGGGTTTTTTTTCTAATTTTTTATGAATAAGGCTTTTAGATTAGCTTTTTTTTGTAGTTTATCTGATAAGTAAAATATTTATATATTTATTTTTTCTTACACAATGCATTTTAGGATGTTATATAAGCTTAATTTAATAAATTTGGTTGTATTTTGTGAATGGGTTATGATTTTAAGATGAAATCAAATTTTTCAAATAATGTTGCATTTCAATCCTATTTCAAGTTTTTAGGTCATATATAGAGTTCTGAATATCAGATTAGGTCATTCTTTATATAGATCAAAAGTTAAGAGATATCCTTCGACTTTCATGTTGTAACTAAAGCCCAGTTCTATTTTTAAGAATTTCAAATTTTGCTTAGAATCTAAAATAGTGGTTTCGTCTAAATCTAACCTTTACACACTAATTTGACCATAA
Organism: Sindora glabra; assembly: GCA_020226215.1. NCBI lineage: Eukaryota > Viridiplantae > Streptophyta > Magnoliopsida > Fabales > Fabaceae > Sindora > Sindora glabra. The sequence goes on along the minus strand of CM035226.1, from coordinate 12,309,100 downwards.
ATAGAGCTACAGATATCAAAATTGGTATTTCTTGAATAAGTTTAAAGCCAAGGTCTAGCTTTACAATTTCATGTTGAATAAAAAATGAGAACATACCATTTTAATTGATAAAAGATGGCAACAATCCAAAAGCATAGCTGCTACGAGGTCAAGATTAGTGGCTTGACAAGTTAAAATCTTTGCACCCATTCATTTATAAATAAAGAGGAGCAAAAGGCACAAGGGGACAACAATTTTAAAGAGCATCTAGAGTTTGGTTTTATGCATTTTTAGTTCTTCTTGCATACCTCCTTAATGGAAGGCTAGGTAGTCCTCTTATATAGATAGTTTAGGTTGCCACCTATATGGATGGCTAGATTTTCCATTCTCATGCATTTGTTATTGTATCTTTATGTTTTGATCATGAATAAATAAGTTTTATATTGTGTTCATGATGTTTTCATTTTATTTTGAGTTTGCCTTTAATTCCATTATGAACTAAATATTTATTTCCCTACGGTGATGATGTAACTTAATAATAATGGAGTGAATTCTACTTTATTGTATCTAATTTTAGTTTTCTTCTCTATGATTAAGTTTTAATTATTGTTCTTAATACTTTCAATTAATTAGCCACCTTTTGAATGATTTTAATATACATGTTAAGACCGAAAAGAGATGCATGTGTGTGGATCCTATAATTAGAACCATAAACTACGTATGAAATATGAATATATTCATATAGTTTTTATAATCTTAATGAGTTTCATAAATTGTAATGCATTATTAGTTGTTATAGCTCACATAGAAATATAATGAATTAGCAATTGATGATAAAATTATTTGATCTTGGAAAAAACTAGTAATTAATTTAAGGAAACTTGATTGTCAATCAAGAAGATTAAAATTAGATTAGAGTAGATAGATGATTCAATCCAAATTTATTATAAAGGTTTTGTGGCTAAAATTTAGAATCAATCTAATTTGTATTCTCAATTTTCTTAAGTTTAGGGATATTTTGATAATTTTAGGATGGTTAAAGAACCTGAAGAGGTTTAAAAAGTCTATCTTTGTAATACTTATATTTTTATTTTCATGTTAGTATATTTTGGTGCAAATTAGACACCTAAAACATAGTAAAAATGGTTTATGACAACTCAAAAAAAAATATGTCTACTTCTACCAAATGAGCTCTTATTCAAAATGTTTTTTAAGATAATAAAGTATCAGGAAAGTTTAGGGAGCGTCATGGCATTAAGTTAGAGATTCAAGTGTATTGTCTTATGGTCATTCCATATACACTCAAAACTATGGAATAAGATATAAACTAAGCAAATTAAATGTCTATTAGTCTATATGTGTGTCTTAGGAGTCGATCATAAAATGATTATAATAATGCACAATATATCATATTTTATTTTAAACAATGCAATTATTATATTTTATTTTATTTTAATATTTGTGTAATTTATAACTTAATATAATAATTATTCTTGAAAAATTTTTACTATTTCTAAAATGTTTATAATTGAGTGTTATTGAGAAAGGGATAGCAATAGTATATTAAGACTTTTATGTATGGTAACTGATGATTGTGAATTATGAATATATGATATTAAGTCAATACATAGGTGCATTGTTAGTGAATAGATATACTAAACTAACCGGTTATGAGAATACTATATAGATTGTCATGTATCAGTAGCTATTCTCATATGACCATATTACATATAATTTTTTAACTTGAAGTCACTACAACTCCTTATATAAGGAGTCACACATGTTGATGCCATCCTGTGTCACCTTTAACTGGGATGCCATGTAAGGTATCAATTAAGCGTGTCACGAATCATTTAGAGGGAAGTAAATAATGTAAATAGAATTTTATTCCTCCTATATAGAAGGAGCAATATCCTTAGGCTCCTTGATTGAAAGAGATTAAAAAATGCATAGTTATACTTAAATGGATCAATTTGTGATATTAATCATTTATTTAAGTTAGTCTACTTAGTTTCAAGAAATGCAGATTGAACATTAACAAGGATGATACATTACATGTCTCTAATTCGATTTAGATATTGTTCCAAAAAGGATTGTATTACAAAGTGTCGTTTACACATTTAGGTTAATGTCAAATTACAGACATTCTTACTACTTAGGTGGCAGTAATGTATGACTAGATACCGCTCATTATCTATGACCCACTAATGAATCATTACCAACGAAGTAAGAACTTACAAGGTCACACAAAAGGAGTAAGAATAAGGTGATAATTAATTGAATTTTAGTTAGACTAAAATCCTATTAATTGGACTTGTTATTTAGTACATATATATATTATCAAAGTAATAATATATATATACTATGTGATATTATTTGATATTAAAGTAATATTAAATAATTATGTCATTTGATATTAGATAATTATATTATAAAATAATATTATTATCTAATAATATTTAATTATTAATATTAAGGTAATATTAGATAACTAACGAATAAGTCATATCTCTCCCCACTCTCACCATGACAAGGTTAAGGTGTTATCAGCTGATGGATCATTACCAATGAAGTAAGAACTTATAGGATCACGCAAGTAATAATAAGCTTGTTATTAATTGAATTTTAGTTAGACTAAAATCTTATTAATAGGCTTATTATTTAGTGCATATATATATTATCAAAGTAATAATATATATTATTCATGTAATATATGGTATATTATGTGGTATTATCTAATATTAAAGTAATATTAGATAGTTATGTCATTTGATATTAAATAATTATATTATAAGATAATGTTATTATCTAATAACATTTAGTTATTAATATTAAGGTAATATTAAATAACTAATTGATAAGCCCTATCTCTCATCACTCTCAGCATGATAGGAATAAGGTATTAGTGGTTGAATGAATTAAGAAAATGCAAGCAGTTCCCCAATGAAACTAAGAAAATGGTGTGTCTTAGTTCTATAAAAAGAGCATGAAGGTGTCACTTTGCTAATGGAATACAAACTACTACCATAAAAACTGTACCAAAACCTTAGTCTAATGAGAAAAAAACTTCCTAGCAAATTCACAGAGGTAAAGAAGTCATTGTTCACTCTGTGTGGATATCATAGAGGCGCCATTGCTTGACTATGCTTGTGATTCATATTTCAAGAAGTAATCTTTATAGACAATTCTTGATCTATACTCCTGTACATTGATTTTAGGAAGGTTTCAATCTTTTTTTTGAAAACCCACTGTGCTTAAGCATATATTAAAACCAATAGTGTCTCTCTCTATTCATATTTATCCTTTTTATCCTATTGTGCCTAAAGGCTCTTAAGCAATCTTGCAACTCAATATGTACAAGTGATTCAGTAATATTCAATTGTACCTTACAAACTTATAAGTTCTGTTATCTATTTCAAGTATGTTGCATAGGTTTAATGGAAAGTTAGCATATTTATCAAAAGTGACAAATATGCACTACATGATTTCGATTAGAGAACTACAAACCCATGACAGATGGTATTAAAACCCGAATTATGCTAAAAGGCTAAGATCAGGTAAGCTATAATTAATTTGAATATGACTTGTCCAATGCTATACAAGGGATATGTGAAATAATCATTCTTAAACTCAAAGGAGTCATTGTCAAAGACTTGACTAAATGGTACAAGATGTTTAATCAATCGAACAGGCTAGTATACAAAAGGATGATTCATCTGAGTGAACATGTATTAATGGATTAAGCACAAGCGTTATGCTAGAAAGCTTGCTTGCATGCACAAAATGTTAATTATGTACTCATTCATAGTAGTACTATCAAAGGATGCAAACTACCATCTAGAAAGATAAGTGAATTGATGACCTATCTAGAGAGAGAAGTTTTGATTTTATTAAAAGGTTTAACCATTTCCAAAGGGATTGATCAAGCTAGAAGGTGAAATCTTGATTGTGCAAATATACGTGGCCATAATTGAAGGATATAAGCAAATTACTCTATAAAAATAAGTCCAAAATAGTGTCAAGACAATCCAAAAGGATAGTTCATATTGCTCAAAGGAGCATAGACAAAGGGCAAAGTTGATTGCTTTAAAGGAAGTAGTCTAATTGTGTTGAGGCGATCTAGAAGAATCACTTATATTACTCAAAAGAGCATAGCTGGTGGACAAAGTAAAGATTCAAAGGAATTAATGTTATATACATAATCATGTGAAGAAATTAGCAAGTTGCAATGGTATCCCACAAGAATCTTCAATGTAATGGGCAAGGCTATATAGTCACTTAGTGATGGGGCAACACTGACTCAAAGAATTAGTCGCAAACTAGCACTATATAGTTGCTCAGTCAAGAAACTTAGTGATAATTGAGTTTACATTTACTTGTACATAGGCAAAGTGAAACTCAAGCTAAAGTGTGAGAAGATTCTATGCTAAACCTCGTTAAGTTATTAATGTTAGGTTTTGAATCAACATACGCAGCAAAATTTAAAAAAAAAAAATATTTGAATTCTACCTAGGATCTATGCAAAAGGGCATAAATCGATGGTTAAGATTTTACCTTTTGTGTGCTCATATTCTTTTCTAAACAAAAATTTAAGAGAGCGAATGAATCAACGCCGACCGATAGGTACAGCGTCTCTACGATATCTACATGAAGTGAACAATGACTTCTCCTCTCAACAAAGTTACTGGAATTCGTCTCTCTTACTAGGATTAGGATTGGGCATTTTGAGTGATTTAGGATTTTATTAAAACTAATGTGCATTGTTAAAAATGCTGCCTTCAAGTCCTTTTTATAAAACTAAGGCATATCACAATCCTAGTCCTACTAGGATACTGCTTCAAAAGAATTCTAATCACACTTAATAACTATCACCTTATCTTTATCATAGATAGAGTAAGAAGAGATAAGACCTATCTATTAATTATCTAATATTAGATAATAACATTATCTCATAATATAATTATCTAATATTAAATTGACATATAATTATCTTATATTAGATAATAATATTATCTCATAATATAATTATCTAATATCTAATAACGTAATTATCTGATATACTTTAATATCAAATAATATCACATAATATTATATATATACATATATTACGTAAAAAAATATATTATTATCTTAATAATAATATATATACACAAAAATAAGTCTAATTATTTGAATTTTAATCCAATTAATTATTATCTCATTCCAACTCTTTTTGTGTGACCCTATAAGTTCTTACTACATTGACAATGACTCATTATTAAGCCATAAATAGTGAGTAGTATCTAGCATACATCACTACCACTTAAGTAGTAAGAATGTCTGTGATTCGATATCCACCTAATATGTGATCAACACTTTGCATTATAATCCCTTTTGTAACAATATCCAAATCAAACTGGAGGCATGGAGTGTGTCATCCTCGTCAATGTTCAATTTATATTTCTTGATACTAAGTAGACTTAAAATAAATTATTAATATCACATATTGATCTAATTGAGCATAATCATGTATTTCTAAGTTTCACTCAATTAAGAGGTTTAAGGATATCTCTCTTTTATACAAGAGTAACAAAATTTCATCTACATCACTCACTTCCCTTTGCATGATTCGTGACACACCCAATCAATACCCTACTCGTCATCCCGATTAAAGGTGATATAGGACAACATCAAAGTGAGTAACTCCTCATGTAGAGAATCGTAGTGACTTTAGGTTAAAGAACTATGTGTATTTATGGTCATATAAGAATAATTAATGACACATATATCCATGCAATATTCTCATAGTGGGTCAATCCAATATATTGTTCACTAATAATGTACTCATATATTGACTTGATATCACATATCCATGATTTATAATCATTAATCACTATACATGCTAGTCTCAATATATTATTACTATCCTTTTTCGTAATAATACTTTATTAGGGGTATTTTAGGAATAACAAAGTTATTTCAAGAATAATTACTATATTTAAGTTATAATTGTGCAGAGTAGTAAAAAATATGAAATAAAATATAATAATTTGAATTACCTAAAATAAAATTAATATATTATGCATTTATTATAATCATCTTTATGATTGACTCCTAGGACACACACCTACAGTTAATATAAGGGAGCCTTCAAAACAAATACACTTGAAGAAGACATCAAAAGGTGCACTTGAGATAAAATGGTAAAAGCATAGACATTATTAGATGTTGCTTGAGATAGGATAGGTTATAAGGACCATAGTATAGAAAGCATCAACTTCAAGTGAGTTGTGTTAGCTAATGAAATGCTAGATGGTATTAATTAAAAGAACATCAATGGATCTAATCAAATGTCAAAGTGACATTGTGAAATGTTATGAATTGATCAAAAGAAATGCAAGCAAACTTATGAGTAAGGTTGTAAGGCCTATGCATAGAGCAAATGCAAGTATTAACTCTTACATCTGTGTAAAAGGACATTAGGTGTAAGATATTTGATAGTAAGTAATTCAAAGTGCAAAGTATTGCTCACAAGTTATAAGGTTAGCACACACTTTTACTGGGGAGGTGGCATCTGTACAAGTTACATAGGTAGTCAACACAAAATGTGGAGGCAACTATCAATCAAATAACTTACAAAGGTAATAAGTTCAGAAAAACCAGTGGGGAAGTGACACTAGAAGGTGTTAGGATATTTTGAAAGAAATTTATAGATGTAACCTTTTTAAGAAAATTGTAAAAGATGCATTTGTCCAGGAAAATATCAGTGTTGCAAAGTAACAACCTAAACTCAAGATAGAGGAATATTCATAGTGTTTAAAAAGGCAAGCATAAGTGTTCAAAGAATGTGTTATAACACTTTGAAAGGAATTTATAGAAGTAACCCTTTTAAGAAATTTGTGAAGAATGCATTTAACTAGGAAAGAACCTTTGTGACAACCTAAACTCAAGATAGAGGAACATTCATAGTATTCAAAGAGGTAATCATGAGTGGTCGAGGTAATATCTCAAAGGAATAGGCTGAAGACCAACATAAAATTTTAAAAGAGTAAATAAATTCTTTATGAAATCATATCAAATTGAGGTATCAATAAGAGTTTTGACATTTCAAATGAGGGAAAATATCATAAATTGCTTGATTTTGAATGAGATTTGATGCAAAAATTAAGTATATTATAAAAGTCTTATAGCTAAAAATTAAGATCAATTCAACTTATATACTATTTTTACCATTTTTCCTAAGTTTAGGGATATTTTGATAATTTTGGCATGATAGAAAAATCTAAAGAGATTTGAAAATCCTATATTTATTATCCTCACACTTTTATCTTTATATCAATGTATTTTAGTGTGAATTGGACACCTAGAGCATGGTAAAAAGAGCTCATGATGACTCAAAAAAACATATGTCTACTTATATTAGGTGATCTTTTATTGAAAATATGCTTTAAGAGGGTAAAATCTTAGAAAAACCCGGTAAGACGCCTTAGCACTAAACTAAGGATTCAAGTGTATTGACTTATAACCATCCTCTGTACATGCAAAACTATGGAATGAAATATAAACCAAGTGAACAAAATGTTCACCTCTTTATTCATATGTATCCTTTTTAGCCTATTATGCTCAAAAGCTCCTAATGTGGAGCAATCTGAGGCTTAATATGCAGAAGTTCTTTGGCGACATTTAATTATGACTTATGAAATTGTGAGTTTCATTATCTATTTCAAATATGCTATATAAGTTTAATGAAAAGGTCAGCATATTTGCTAAGAGTAGTAAGTGTGCACCACATGATTTTGATTAAAAAACTACTAATTTGTGATACCTTGGAAAGCATTCAAAAACTATAAGTGAAACTCCATCCATTTTTTCTATAAAATTTAAAAGTATTTTTGACTAAACTTTTAGTGAGTACTAGTTTTACAAATTTTTACAAGATTTGCATCAAGGTTAGGTTTGTGTGATTTCCTATGCTAGTCACATGCCTAGAATTAAGGCATGACAAATAATTCAACAATCAAAAGAGTTAACAAATATAGTTATCAATTCTAGTCAAAATCAAATGAATATTAATCATCTTTATAAATAAATCATGTAGATCGGGAGTTATTTTCAATACAAAAAAAATTAACTTCTAATTTTTAAAATTAAAGATTTATTTATTCTTGAAAATAGTTTAATAATAAAATAATTGTCATGCATCTTAAAAATAAAATTTGTATATATAATTAGATTTTTTGATAAAAACATATTTTATCTTTAACAGAAGAAAATAATGTCCCTTGTGTCACCAAAAATCAATTTAGTTGTTAGTAATATATTTTCTCATCAAAGTACTTTTTATAAAATTTCAATTTTTATCCAAACAAATAGGCCCTTAACAATAATCCTTTTCTTGACTTCATTTTTTCTTTTTTCTTTTGCTGATCAAATTAGTGAACTATAATCCTTTATTTTTGTTAGTTCATTATAAATACAGGACAAATTAATGGTCATTTGTTTATAAAGGATGGAAACTTGAGAAAAAATAGTTGAGGAGAAGGAAAAAAAATGGACAAAGTTGAAACATATAAAAGAAAAATAAATTGACAATAGCTAGTAAATTTAATCGATCTAGTTGATATCATATATGTGTTAATTAAAGATAGTAATTAATTAACCTATTTAGCCCCATATGTACTCATGGCAAATTTATAAGTATGAACATAAAGTGATGAAATCTTACCTATTCAATTATTTGACATTTAATCTAAAACATCCATATAAATGAACGTATCACCAACTAAGGAAAGAATACAATAAATGAGATATTACTCAAATTACCCTTAGGTAGCTATTACTTAGGGGGTTGGTGATGTTATAATAATAGAATTTGAAAGTTAACAACTATCTAGAGCGCAATGGCTAGCCCCACCAAGTTAGGCACTCCAAGCGCTAAATGATTTTAATTATCATAGTCAACTATATTTAGAGGAGGAAGGTTCAAAGTGAAAGGGCTATAAGCATTCATAAAGATGTAATTGTTACCTCATATTTATCTAAAAACTCTTTGCCTATTTAGTAACAAGGTTTTTTTCCATTCTTCTATAGTCGCTCCCTTGTATCTACATTAAAATCTCATTTAAAGCGAATTGTAAGCCATAAGCACAGTTCGATTGTAAAATTGTGACCCTCAATTATTGTTTTCATATAAAGTGAAATTGTATGCCACTAACAATTTATAAGAGGAAACAAATTGGCATATATATTTTGGATTAAATATCACTTTCTTTTACATTGTGAATTTATTTTAGTGAATGCAATTTTTTTTCTATATCCTTAAGTTTGGTTTAGTTTTGCCAAAAGGATGAATATTGCTATATAAATGTTTGTAAAATGATGCCACAAATAAAGCTTTTCAATTTTTTACTATTGCGGGTTAGTAAAATTACTACATCAATTCAGAAAAGTTACTAACAACGTGTATGGGTGTTTTGCAAATGCTCGTTGTCTAGCATTAGCGTAATGATTCGAGAATGCTAATTCTAGAATCTAGCATTATTTATATAAAAATTTAGGGAATTGTAATGTTGCTAGTTACTTTTCATGAAGACAGATAAGCTTTCTAATATGGATAGAGATCATTATGGTGTATTTTTAGTAAAGGGAAAGTTGCTCAATGTGTGAAAAGCAAGTAATAAGCAAATTTGTGAGAATGAAGAAATTCAAAATACTAAAAGCATTCTTAGATTACAACAAAATATAGAGTACCTCATGGTACAATCATTAAGATATAGTCCATTGATGATCATGACTAATCAAGTTAGTTGCATAAGCCTTTATTAAAACATGGTTTTGTTTACTTTTTGAATTTGATAGTTACTACATATTCTATGGTGATGATGTCATTTATGGTCATGCCATCATTTTTTGTTGGAATATGTTCCTATGTAATCCTTACCTCTATGATTGTCGTGATTAGCTTCATGTGCTTCCTCTATTGACCTATGAATAATAATTACAACATTACCTTCTGTGTTAGCACCCATATTAATCTCATCCAATGCATCGCTACTAGCTCCGTGAAATGGAATGCATGCTTACCATATGAAAGCAAACACATATGTGAGTAAACTACTCATACTTACTTTTCTACACATGCCACTTACAGTGGCATTACAAACATTGTCACCTCAAACAACTTGCTTCTATTAAAAGTGATACAAATCAATGGTATGCAATGATCTCATAAGCACATACTTTAAATTAACACTGATAAAAAATGAACAAAGTACTATTGCCTAATTATTTGTTGTACATTATCCATAATTATAAGTAACTACTCTTATGCACAAATTACATCAAAGATGCATCATAACATAATGAATCATATTAAGAACTATACATATTATGTTATGCAATTTTTTATTCCAACAATTGATGTCTTCTCCAATCACATAGTACTACATTTGTGAAATAGTTGCATACACATATTTACTATAAAAATTTTGAAAGTAAAGTACTAAATCATGCTAACACAATTTAAAGAAAAATTTTCATAACTCTAATAAGAATATATATTCAACAATACTTTGATGAAATAGAAATCACATGTTGATTACATTTCCTTATTGTAGTTAGCTTCTGCAGTTAATTTTGATAAATATATATGGGTAAAAGCACTCACCAAAATAACACCTTTAAAATACAAAACATTTAATCATCCCACAATTAAATTTACTAATGAAATATTCATAAATATTTAAAATATTTGAAACAACAATGAAAGAGAAAGTGTAGACATTCATTGCCAACATTAATGGTGCATAGCATCAAGATGTACAATACCATGTGCAGTAATCTAACTTGTGTATAACTCAATTTGTCTTTAAGCCTTAAAGTGTCAATCTTTGTAGAACATGGTTATAAACACATCAACAGAACTTGACTAACGCATGCCTTTCAATTTGTAACTACCTAAGTTCTGTAAAGTTATCACCTTAATCTTAAAAAGTTACTAGTGGACGTGTATTAAGCATGTTTCAAATATAATGTCTTTAGTATTTATCAATACACAAATCAAACTACAACTATAATTAAAGTGTGAATATAAGAAGCTAACAAAAGGGTCATAATTTGAGCAGTACTATTGCAGTCATAACAGCCAGAAGTTACACCTATCTTGATAGTAACTTTCATGCATTCAAGTGGTAGCTTTCCCAAATGAGGTAGTAACTTCCTAGTAAAAAATTCAAGATGTTTCTTAGGAAAGTTATTAGTGAGCTTAGTAAAGTTATTATCAACTTCATTCAACTAGTAACTTTCATACATTCAAGTAGTAACTTCTTAGTAAAAAATTCAGGATCTTTCTTTAGAAAGTTGCTAGTGATTTTAGTAAAGCTACTATTATGAGTTTAGTAAAATTACTAACTGAATTTATGAAAGTTACTATTGATGTATATTGGCCCTACGTGTCTTTAGCTTTTTCCATAATAATGTACTAGCATACAAGTCGATTAGTATAAGCTAAAATACAAGAAAACGTATTAGAAACTAGAGGGAAATTCCTGTTCCCATTAGTGCCTTGTTCAAATTTCTATGTTCTCAAAAGTCACAAATTGTGAGAATACTAAATCTTTAATTTACAATTTTCCATAAATGTGTGAACATAACGTATGTAAGCATTGTTGACGTAGTATTCAAAGATTTTGTGAGCTTTTACGACAGAAATTGAACATAAATTTGCTTTTTCATATATAAAATCAAATTGTTACTTGGTCAGATCAGTTAAGGAGTTGACATTACAAGAATCCTTTGTTGTCTCTACCAAATTGATCTAAATATATATTATTGCTAAGGATATAGAGACAACAAAATTAACTTCCCAACACCAGAACTATACCCGTAATCATTCCGGTCGCCACTTTTGTTCTTCAATGGTGACAATGAGATTGCTCCATTTTGTTGCCTTCAAAGGCACAATTGTCTCTTGCACAATGACCTAACCCATTGAAGAAAAATTGGAGCCGACGATATTAGAGAGTTAGCGGCATACGGGTTCAACATAGATTCCTTGCGTGAGTACCACAAAGTACACTAACATAAAAGAACTGGAGAAGCCCCCACCATTTTCACTTTATATGATAACCGGTTTCAAGAGCCAACAAACCACTTATGTCTAACTGGTTGAGCAATTAAAGCAGTTTTTTTTTAATTATTAATAAAAGCAGAATTTTTTATATACAAATTCAAAACACGTGGTAATTATGGGCATCAAACAGATTATAATCTGTGAATTTAAGCAGATCAAATTACTTAAAATTTTGTTTATTTTAATCACTAACTTAAATGAACCAATCCACATGAAACAATCAAAGTTTACAAATGCATGAACCAAATCACGAGTTGAACTATTCAAAATTTTATCACTTTTAATGCAAGTTTATATGAACCAGTCCATATGAATTAAAATCCATAAGAATCCATTCAGTTCAACCCAAATTCACCCATTTGACACTCTTAACTTGTAAAATATATAAATTCTAAAATAAATATAAACAATACCTGACAATTTTTGCGATGCAATATTATTTTTAGAACTCTCTCCTTTCAGCAATTTGAATTCAAAACTAAAACGTTATTTGTCGATTAATTACTTTTCATCTCTGTTATTAGAGAAGTACATATGTCAAAAACATATATTTTGTTGACGGTGTGTCTAATCTCTGGCTTAGATATGTTTTCTATCCTTGCTCACCAAACATAAAATGAAAAAAAAGGGGGGTGAAGAAAATGCAAAGGCCTGAAACTGCAATGATTTGTTTCATCCGCTGACATATGCAAGGATAAAAAAATTGAGTTCACATTTGTTGCCAATGGCATTTACATGATAAGAATAAATTAGTACAGACCTCATGAAAAACCTCAAGTATAAGACTATGATACTCTTGAGAATTCATCGAAACATAATAATTCAACAAACTACGAAGATCTTTGGGATCTTGAAGTCGGTTCGCCATTATCATCTCCACCATCGATTCCCTAAAATCCTCTCTCGGATCATAGGAGGACTTCTCCATAGCCACCATTACAACAAACTTGGTTCCTTCTCTGCTTACATGCTGCCTTCTTCTCTCTATATGTCTGGTTTCAAACCTTTCTCTGATCATTTGATCCAGCCTTTCCTGCACCATGGCATGTGCTAGGCTTGAAATTGAAGGATATCTCTCTGAAACTGAGCTATCTGCTTCTTCTGAAGAAGAAACACTAAATCTGCAACTGCAACACAAGGCCTTGCATCCTCTATTCTGGAGCTGATGGTGCTCCTTCTGTTGTTGTTGCTGCTGCTTTGAGGCCCTCATTCTTGGAAGAAAGAGCAAAGGAATTTGTGCAAAAATAATCACTTGTGCCTTGATTGGCAAGTGGGTCACACTAATCAATGATTATGTTTTGGTGTCTTAGAAGATTCAAAGGTGTTTTAGCTTGTGGGTTGGAGGCCATATGGGCGACATTTGTATTGTTAATTGAGCTAGATATCATGATGTTTAATTAGACCTATCCCTTTTAGGATGACATTAGGTGGCACGTATAGCTTTTAAAGTGCGATAACTATTTGGTCATGAGGCCGTTTTATAACTGGTTGGTGACTTCATGATCCAAAATCAGTCTTGAAAGCAAGACAGTGAGATGAACAATTTTAAGTTAATTTGAAAAAAGTCATATATGTATCAAAGTTTGCTTGCTGACTATTGACACAATAGAATATGAATAAATACAATATCAAAAATGAGATTTAAAATTGAATTTTGAATATGAATTACAGGTTGTCAATTAAATACAGGATAGAAGGATAGATTTATAAAATTCAATTTAATAAATATAAGAAATTTAAAATCTAATTCTAAATCTTATTTTTTAGTACATATAATATTTTTGGACTAAATAATACCAATAAATAATTAAAATCAATGTAAATCAAACATTTATGATAATCAAAACAAATAAATATAGAGTAAACTATAATCACCCCCTTTTAGACTTAGTATAATTGCCCTACTCTTTCTATTTTCAAAAATATACACTAATATTCTTTTTCATATATTCACATTCTTCTATTTTTTATTCAAATTTATACCAACCTCTCTTACTTTTGAAAAAGAAGAAAAGTGAGAATATATTTTTTAAAAATAGAAAGAATGAGAGTGCAATTAAATTGAAATGAGTAATTATAATTGTTGATAAATGTATCATTTTCCATCTTAAAAAGGAGCATTGCTAGAAAAGAATTTGATAAAGCAATGAATTGAACAATCACAAGCTATACGAATGTCTAGATTCTAGTCTTCTACTTCAGTGATTATACTCCAAGCTTTTCTTTGCTGACTCCAATAAAGAACTAGATGAACCGAAGGATATTTTAAGTGTTATAGAATAATATAGTGCTGTTTGCTTACGCTGGTAGCAAAGTCCAATTATGGAGAAAATCCGACTAAGATAGACACAGCTGGTTAGGAATCTCTTTTAACGGAATATGGTGTTTGTAGCAAAAGAGATATGTAGGGTGATTAGCATGTGATTATCATTGATTTAAACCATGGATTAACCACTTTTCTTAATCTGTCAAGATCATATGATCCTCGTTTCTGCATCCCTTCGTATTTTATGTTAGTAAGTACTGCCAAGTTGTTCAATTATGCCCTTAGGCACACGTTGCCATAATGACATATATTCATTTACTAAAGGCAAAGCCTTAGCCTTCGCAAAACAAAAGTCGTATGCGTAGGGCAATCACCAGACAGACTGTCATATACTATGGCCCTCATCCATTTCTCAGTGACTCAAACTTGTTGGTAGCAAGGTCCTGGTTAACGTCGTATGTGTGATTTTTAACTAGTACCGAGGCCCATATCACCGATACCTCATTAGTTGTTTTGATTTACAAGATAATTTTGTGAATTGATTAATATATATATATATATATATATATATATATATGTGTGTGTGTGTGTGTGTGTGTGTAAATTTGGTATGAGATGGCCTCTTGCCATGCTTGGATTCCACCCCTTTGAGGAAGGAGCTTTCAAGTTCCACAGCATAAGTAACTGTGTGTACGGTGGTCGATAAGTAATAGTAAAGTTCATATTGTCAATATTTGTATTAGATGTTTTGACTTGCAAATTCATTTAAAAAAATTCTTGGTATTCCAATTTTAATTTTTTATATAAATGTCTTGGCTTTCTTTATACTGAAAAAGTAAATAGCGTCAGTTGTATATATTATATATATATTTTTAGCACGCTTAATTACTTAAAAACTAATACAAATTAAGTTGAATATCTTCTCAGTGCACTATATAAAAAAAATGCAATTTACACTCTTAAATTGCGTTAAGTGGAAAAAACCATAAATTTCAAAATAAAGATAATTTAATTAATATTTGAATTATGATTGATGGGAAATTAACGCCTATTTAATTGTGACCAAAATTGAAAATGGCAAAAGCAGTTATTTCATGGATTTGACCGCCAGCAAACTCCATGTTTTGGACCACAACCACCGGACAATCCGAAATACAATATATTTTTATAGGACACATCAGTTTTATATTATAAACTGAACTGCAATTCTAGGTAAAAGAATGTACAATCAAGCACAAAAACAACAATTAGATCCTTCAACTTCCAGAGAAATCAAATGCGTAAAATCTGATATCCAAAATTTTTACTAATTTTGAGGGCAACTTAACATGAGACGGTTAATCGAGCACCAATCGTAGTTCCAATGATAAATTGTTCTTAGTTTATAATTGGATTTTTTTTTTTTTTTGGCAACTGGCACAGAATTTAAAAAAGTAAATTGTATTTTATATTGTAAAAAAAATTTGGTTTTTGATTGACTCTGAAATTATTGGATTAAGGAAAAAACATGGTTATTGTTAAAAACACAATATTTAATTCTTCATTTATAAAGGTGATAATTAAAAGAAATGGTGAAAATAAAGAATATAACTAAAAATCAAGCATACATTTGATATTGTTAAGGTGAAATTTAATAATAAACTATAATATTTTTTATTTATTTTAATATTAGAAATGAATAAAATGTTGAATAGTTATAATAAAAATAAAAACAAGAGATCAATAATATAATTATGAAATTTAAGAATGTAATAATCACTATCATTACAAATAAAAAATTAAATTTTTTATAACTTTTGATTATGCAGACGGCCCTCACAAGTCACGTGGAATTTCTTTTAAAATTCTATTACAGACAAATGGTATAAGGGGTTGCCAAAAAAAATAGTTACTCTTCATAGTTTATGCAATTTGATGGCCGACTTTTTTGCCCTCTTCTCATGGAAAGGAGTTAACTAAGGGGAATTAGGCTTCTTCCTTCTGTCGAAAAACATATTTTATAAGAAAATATTATCTATATGTATATTGATAGAAAAGTGGAATATCACTTATATTTTTAATTAAAAAAACAATATTTAGAGTCATAATAATCAAAAGAAATAATTTTTTTGGAAAAAGGAATTTTATTTTTTTAAAATTTCCATATTTAACATCAAATAAAAAATCTCTCTCATATTAATATTTTATAAATATATTTTATTGAAAATGTTTTCTATTTAAATAAACGGAATCTCTCTATTTTTAATATTCCACAAATATGTTTAAAATTGGCCAAACCATTTTAAAATAGGTTTGACTAGATTTAAATATACATTTAGAGCATGAAAAATTGTGAAGTAATGAAAATATAACTAGCATTGGTCTTGGAAAGTTAAAATTCAGCTAGTAATATTTATTTGGCCATAATTCATGCTCCTAGAAATTTTTTTTCAATCAGGAGTCACCTAATAATGTTATCAAATGAAAGAATGGAGCCATGAGGACTCCAGACTAGGCCCAGCTCTTAGCCCAAAGAGAAGCACACAATTTTGTACCGAGCTCTCTTTGTTGGAAGAGCTGCCTCAACTCCATGCCCAACTCTAAGGGAGAACATGGACATAAAAAGTAAAAGCCAGGCCCATCTCTTAGCCCAGAGAAAAACAGTAAAAATATTGGGCTTAGCTTCACATCTTTCCCACTGGCTTACAAAATGTATTGGCCTAACGTGGCCTTTGGGAATTTTACTTTGCAATGAAGTGAAGTCTTATATGATACATTATATAATCTACTATAAAAATTATTAAATAGTATAATATTGTATACAATAAGTTAATACGTTACACATCATTTGATCTATAATAATATAAGATTAAAATTTACATAAAATTATTCTATCTTATATTTGTTATTATATTTTATAAAAATGTATAGGTTTAAAAAATAAATAATTTAATAAAAACACTTTTAGATATATTAGAAAGGAGAGAAGAAAGAGAGATAAAAATATATTTTTTTATAAATGAGAGATTTTTTTCTGATAAATGAGAGAGATAAAGATTGAAAGGAATTTTTTCTTAATTTAATAATTTAATATTTATTTTAATACTATACTATCGGTCATTTTCCTCTTCCTAGAGTTAATAACTTTATACAAAACTAGACATATAAAAAGATATTTTTAAATAAATTATACAATTCATTTAAATTTTTTAATATTGTATAAGTTCTAATTGTATAATTTGTTTTATATTATCAAATCTTATAGAGTTTGTCAAATAGAATTTAATAACATTGGATTTTTTTATTTTTTATTTAATATTTTAAATTTAAATCATTTTGTGTGTTAGTGTGCGTATTAAATGATTTGTCTTTTTTTCTATAAAAAAAAAATTAAAAGCGTGGGAAAAAGAAAAGAGAATAAAGAAGTAGGAACAAAGATATAGTTAGGTTATTACCAAAAAAAAGGTTCAGATTAGGATAAATAAAAAAAAGATCATAGAATATGTAATTGATTTGCTTTGATTAGGATTAGAATTTATATATTAATTAGTTCAATTTTTTAACAAATTTTTCTACCAATAAAATGCTATTTGATATATCATAAAAAATCCGAAAATATAAGATAAATTATACAATCAAGTTTATTTAATATTTAGGAATTTAAGAATTTTAAACAAATTATATAACTTATTAAAAAGTCTCTTCTTTTATGTTTAATTTTGTATAAAGCCATCTACTTTCTAATGAAAAAGGATAAAAGCTAAATTATTAGTGTTAAGATAAATAGTAAATTATTAAAATTAGAAAAATTCTTTTATATCTTTATCTCCTTCATTTATCATAAAAATTAATATCTCTTACTTATAAAAAAAAATTCTATTTGTCTTTCTCTCCTTTATCCTCTCTCATATATGCAAAGATATTTTTATCAAATTATTTATTTTTTAAATCTATATATTCTCATAAATTATGACAATAAATACAAGATAAAATAATTTTAAACAAATTTTTCTTTATACTATTGCATATCAAACATGTTGGGAATTCGGATTATCACATGCAGCGGAATTTTAAATTTTGATCCGAATTCTACCTAGGATCCATGCAAAAAGCATAAGTCAATGATTAGGGTTTTACCTATTAGGCACTCGTGTTTCTACTGATCAAAACTTGAGAGCGGATGAATCAAACACCGGCCAGAAGGTACAGCGTCTCTACGGTATCCACACGGAGTGAACAACGACCTCTCTCCCTTCACACGTCTGCTAGGATGCGTTTTTCTCTCTAAGAATTAGGATTGGATGTTTTCTGAGTGATTTAGGGTTTATATGGAAGCTTAAAACGTGATTATTAAGTGCTGCCCTCAATTCCCTTTTTATAGAACTTAGGCAAGCCATAATCCTAGTCCTACTAGGATAATGCTTCCAAAATCCTAATCACACTTAACAACTCATCTTATCCTTATCCTAGAGATAATGGGAAGAGATAAGACTTATCTATTAATTATCTAATATTAGATAATGATATTATCTCATAATATAAATATCTTAATATTAGATAATTGCATATAGTTATCAAATATCAAAATAATATTATCTCATAATATATTTATCTAATATCTGATAAGATAATTACTTGATATTACTTTAATATCAAATAATATCACATAATATATATATATATATATATATATATATATAAAACGTGAATTTATTATTCTTAATAATATATATGCACGAAAATAAGTCTAATTAATTGGATATTAATATAATTAAAGTCCAATTAATTATTGTCTTATTCCTACTCCTTTTGTGTGACCCTGTAGGTTCTTACTACGTTGATAATGACTTATTATTGAGCCATAGACAGCGAGCGGTATCTAGCAATACATCATTGCCACTCAAGTAGTAAGAATGTCTGTGATTCGACATCCACCTAATACATGATCAACGTTTTACATCATAACCCTTTTGTAATAATATCCAAATTGAACTGGAGGCATGGAATGTGTCATCCTCGTCAATGTTCAATTTATATTTCTTGATACTGAGTAGACTTAAAATAAATAATTAATATCACATATTAATTCAACTGAGCATGGCCATGCATTTCTAAGTCTCACTCAATCAAGGGGCCCAAGGATATTTCTCTTTTATACAAGAGTAACAAAATCCTATTTACATCACTCACTTCCCTCTGCATGATTTATGACATACCCAATCAATGCCCTACTTGTCACCTAATTAAAGGTGACATAGGACAATATTAAAGTGAGTAATTCCTCATGTAGGGAACCGTAGTGACTTCAGGTCAAAGGTTTATGCGTAGTTGTGATCATATGAGAATAACTTATGACACGTTTATCCATGCAATATTCTCATAGTGGGTCAGTCCAGTACATTGTTCACTAGTAATGTACTCATGTATTGACTTGATATCACATATCCATGATTCGTAATCATCAGTCACTATACATGCTAATCTCGATGTATTATTACTATCCATTTTCATAATAATACTTGACTAGGGGCATTTTAGGAATAGCAAAGTTATTCCAAGGATAATTAATATATGAAGTTATAAATTGCGCATAATAATAATAAAAACAAAATATAATAATTAAAATGCCTAAAATAAAATATAATACATTGTGTATAACTCTAATCATCTTATATGATTGATTCTAGGACACACACCAACAAAACATTGTATAATTTACTATCTTAACTTATATAATACTATATTATAGTATTCAATAGTTTTTATATTATATTATACAGTATATCAAACAATGTCAAAAAGTTATAGCTAAATCATGCATTCATTCTCCCAAATAAATTAGTTCCATAAATTATTTAAACCTACTAGTTGCCTTATTTTGTCAAACACATTAGTTTTCCTTCTCTTCCATCTATTTAAAAATGAAGTTAAAAATGAAATAAATCTACTAATAATTAATTGAGTTAGTAATAGCAATTTGAGTTTTAAGATATTTTTAGTTCAAAAAAATCTAAATTCAATCCTCAGAAGTGCTATTTTTTAAAGAAAATTACTATTTATTATTCCTACCTAAAAAGGATAATTTATGTTTATGCTGGTTTTAACTTTTTGTCATGACTAATATAAAGTGAGACGAGTTTTTTTTTTTTACTTTTTTTTGGGTAAAATAATGAGAAAGTGAAATTTGCTTGTTCACATTTTGTAACCTTTTCTGGAAGTACCTTTTTATTCAGTTCTTATTTAAATGTAACAAGATTTTGTAGTTTTTTTTTAAAAAAATGAATAAGATAATTTTTATATAAAGTAACTTTTCAACTTAATCAATAAAATTTTATCACAGGAGTTTCTTAATTTTGATGAAAAAATTACGTAAAAGTAACTTTTGGGAGTATATTAAATAGAAGTGTTATGAGAAGCAAATCATGAATATCATATCTTGTATTATTAAATTAAAATTAAAATATAAAATTACGTAAATTTTTTAGATAATTATATCACGGTTCATGAGTATGCTGCATACTTTCTCCCACATCACTTTTTATAGAAATATAAATATATATAAAATGAATTTTGTAGCGTCAAAAATTTTAAAATTCAAAATAATATGATAATTTTATGGATTATTAAATTAAAATTATTTATTTTTTATAAATAAATAATTTTAATTTAATAATTTTAAAATTTATTATATTATTTTGCATTTTAAAACCCTACATCATAACAAAAAAATATTTTATTTAATGACATATTTGAGCGGAAAATTTGACAGATGACCATCCTGCCAACCCCAACGTGTCACCTTATCCCCCACCCAATTACTCAAAGTTAGGTAAGAATGTAATTTAACACGATTAGGCACTTATCCGAACCGGTAAAGTGTGACCTTCCCCACGTAACCAGCCATGAATCTAATTCTTGGTTGGCAGAAAGGTCATCTCCACTGGACCCGCAGAAAGGAAGCACCAACGCCCACACCAAGAGTCAAACTTATCCATCTGATTAAAAAATAATAATCACAACTATGATAATCTAACCATTATAAATATTCAATTATTCAGGAGTCGATTAATATGGACCGATGGCAATGCAATACGCCAAAAAATAATAATAATGAAAATAATTAACAAGCATTCATTTTCTTCTTTGATTTGAATTTCAATATCTGGTGTGACATCATGACAGTAAGAGAATAATACGACTTTATAATTATTTATATAAAAAGTCTTAAGTTTATCATACTACTAATTATTTGCAATTTTAAATTAGTTTTATTTAATCAAATATGAATAATAATAATAATAATAATAAAAGAAAATTAATTGGTAAAAGGCAAAAGATAAATATAAAGACAAAGTTGGAATGTGGATCATACTGAATACATCTTTGGTCATTTTTGTGCTTAAAAGATGAAGATCTTGCTTTTTCACAGCTCCTAGTATACCCTTCGGGATCTAATTGGCAAAAAACACAGCGGATCAGCGGATCCTTAGTTACGGAGCCTTCGATGTTTGAAAGACTTTAATGCCCTTTTCAACCTACTTCTTCGGCGTTGGACACCCCCTGTAGATTACATGACAGCAAACCTCTCTCGTCGTCACCCTGTCTGCCTTCAGCTTCTACTGAGCTCTGTCTGCTAGTTCTGGTTAACAATGGCGCCATCCTTCGTACCTAACGGTGACTTCACCGCTGCTACGTCCGCCCCGGCTTCCGTCACCAGTCGACTTATCT
This sequence comes from Sindora glabra, assembly GCA_020226215.1. Lineage (NCBI taxonomy): Eukaryota > Viridiplantae > Streptophyta > Magnoliopsida > Fabales > Fabaceae > Sindora > Sindora glabra. The sequence continues at coordinate 12,287,039 of CM035226.1, read as the reverse complement.
CTTTGTACAGTGAAGTCCAAACGAGTCGTGTCAATCATGCATTTCCTCTCCCCTCCGTCCTCAAAAAATCTTTCAAGGTGGTTGACGGCCCCCGAAGCTCCGCTGCTGGCAATCCAGGTCAATTTCTTATGAATTTTCATTTTGATCCTTATTAAGTATTCATTGATCAATTTGTATAAATTAGAAAAAGAAAGGTTGAAACTCGTCTTTTTTCTCATTTGTTTTGGGTGAAAGTTTAGTACTTTTGATAGTGAAATGTTTCCGAGTGATTGAGTTCACTTTAAGATAGTTGAAAGTTGTGTTTTTGTTCGATGAAGGTGGTGAGATTAACACTTGAATTTTAAGTGATGTGGACATTGCCGAATAGTGTTGTATTATGATTTTTGCAGATGAGATTGCGAAGCTCTTTCCTAATATGTTTGGGCAACCTTCGGCCATGTTGGTGCCTTGTGATTCTGATACGGCGCAGCCGGATCAGAAGTTGAAGATTGGTGTGGTTTTGTCCGGAGGCCAGGCTCCTGGAGGTCACAATGTAATTTGTGGAATTTTTGGTAAGCATGAAATTGATTGAATTATATGCATGTTTTGTATTTATTGCCTAGATGTATGTGTTAAGCTTGAGTATAATTTTTTTTTTTTTTAATTTAGATTACTTGCAGGAGAGGGCAAAAGGAAGTACATTGTATGGTTTCAGGGGTGGTCCTGCTGGTATAATGAAATGCAAATACGTTGAACTGAACTCAGACTATATATATCCTTATAGGAATCAGGTTCAACTCCTGTCTTGTGTAGTTATAATTTATAAGCCTCTGGAACATAAGGCTTCAAACTTTGTCTTAATTTGCTATGACTGAACTTTGAAAAGTGTTGCTTATACTTTTCTTTTATAATTCTTGTGAATTTTTATTTTTATGTTTAGAGCTTCACTTGGTTCCTGGTTAAGTTGTAAGCCATCAGCTGGCAAAAGCAATTCCATTTCTTCAATAGTTTATTGGTGAATTAGATATTTGCCTTCCTTAGTTTTATTTGATTCTCTATCCTGGCATCCTATGCTGTAAAGGTAATGATGCATTTGATCTGACAATGTTTTTAGCATGTTGTTCTTATATTCTTTTCTCAGGACAATGCTGACAAGTTGTAAATGTGATGCATTTGACAATGTTTTAGCATATCATTATGATATAGTTTCTTTTCTCACAATAATTTTGACAATATTTTGACATCTAACATGAACAATTGCTATTGGCAGGGTGGTTTTGACATGATTTGCAGTGGAAGAGACAAGATCGAAACTCCAGAGCAGGTGAAGCCATATCATTGATATTTTGTTGATTCCCCTCCCCCTTTTTTTTAATACATGTTTTCTAGTCTAGTCTGGATTTTTGGGAGTGATATAGTTTACATATTTAGTTTAAACAAGCTGAAGAAACAGCACGGAAGCTAGATTTGGATGGGCTTCTTGTTATTGGTGGTGATGACTCAAACACAAATGCATGCCTCCTTGCTGAGAACTTCAGGTTTCACATAATTAAGTTGTACTTTTACAGTAATCTGTGTCTAAGAAACTTTGTTAGTGCACTGAATATTCCATTCTGATTCACAATTTATTCTCCAAGCCCTTCTAAAAATCCACATATATGAATTATTGAGCTGGGCCAGTTGTGATGTATATATGAGAAAAGAAACTATATTCCAGCTCCTGTAACTTTTTCCCCCCTATAATGCTTGTTAATCTGGATTGACACAGGAGTAAAAATATGAAAACTCATGTGATTGGATGCCCCAAAACCATTGATGGTGACTTGAAGTGCAAGGAAGTTCCCACAAGTTTTGGATTTGATACTGCATGCAGGGTAAGCGTCTAAGTGAAGCTTTGCATTCAGTCTTTGCTTGTATCTGGGAGCCAATTGTGTATAGATATGGTTGGCCATAGGAATTTCCTTATACACCAGGATGCTTGCCTAGTGGAGGACCAGAAAATTGCAAATTTTTCAGCAGCAATACAGACCATGTATTTCATAAATATTCCTCGCTCTAACCATAGCTTCTTAAAAGTCTACTTAGCATTATTTAATTACTAGATGGTGCCTCTACTTTGAAAACAATAATTAGAAACTGTTTTCTTTGTTTGTATCAAAGTATACTAGTATTGGGATATTCACAAACCTCTTACCAAGCATTGAGGTGTTGGTGATCAACTTTCTTATTTATAATGCTTATAATTTTATAAAAACTAATTGGAAATATTTTCCATTTTTCCCTTGTTGGTGTTAAATGTTGCTATACCTCCTCAAATACAGGTTTCATGGTTACATAACCAGACTCTGTTTATATTCTTAAGCTTATTTTGATGCAATCGCAGATATACGCTGAAATGATTGGAAATGTTATGATAGATGCTCGATCTACTGGAAAATATTACCATTGTAAGTAAACACAAGTAGTTCTTTTTTTCTAAAAAAAAAAAAAGAGGGCTTTTAGCAATAGGAGACTGGTAATACAGATTTGCACTGACCAATGGATCATCACATTTGGACACACATCTGCAGTTGTGCGGCTTATGGGGCGTGCAGCATCACACATTACACTGGAATGTGCTTTACAAACACATCCAAACATCACTGTTATTGGAGAAGAGGTATTTCACAAACATCCATTACTTTCCATATTCTCAGCACTCTCCACCATCCCCATTGCAAGCAATGGACTGTCTCACAATCTATAAGCTTTTATCAAGGTTGAATGACATGTGATTGGATAAAGGCCTCTTTTATCACAATAGATAAGACCTGGAAATACTTTATTACAGGTTGCTGCCAAGAAGCTGACACTGAAAAATGTCACAGACTACATTGTAGATGTTATTTGTAAGCGAGCTGATGATAATTATAACTACGGGGTTATTCTAATTCCTGAAGGCCTAATTGATTTCATTCCAGAGGTATCTTTTTGTATAAAAACATTTAGATGATTTTCCTCCTCTTATGCGCTTATAGTTAAATGTCTTGATTTTTGTTCTTGTACAACCAGTATGCAAGTATTCACATATTATTAAATAAATGATTTTTTTTATATGTTATTGTGCTACGTACAGGTCCAGCAACTTATTGCAGAACTAAATGAAATCCTGGCCCATGATATTGTAGATGAGGGGGGGCTATGGAAGAAGAAACTTACCAAGTCGTCATTAGAACTTTTTGACTTTTTACCTCAAGCAATTCAAGAACAATTGATGCTTGAGAGAGATCCGCATGGAAATGTTCAGGTGGTGAAAGATTCTATGATTCTGTCTTTGTTTGATAATTCTGGCCCAGTTTAATTTGATTTGGCATCGATGTATATGCTGTTTACTTTGCATTCAGGTTGCCAAGATAGAAACAGAGAAAATGCTTATTCAAATGGTTGAAACTGAGTTAGAAAAGAGAAAGCAAGAAGGCACATATAAATATCAATTCAGTGGGAAGTCTCACTTTTTCGGGTATCTAATTACATATTTTTATTTGGAGTTCTGGTTTTCGATGATGTATTCTTCTGTAATGACTAAAATAATTTTGAGCTGCAATTTGCTTGTAACATGGATAATAATTTCATTTGACCATATAATTATCATCTACACTGTTATATTTGATTGCATTTGCTAGAATTTGCTGTTATCCACCTTGTTATGTAAATCCAGATATGAAGGGAGATGTGGTTTGCCAACTAACTTTGATGCTGCATACTGTTACGCATTGGGTTATGGTGCTGGAGCTCTGCTTCATAGTGGAAAGACTGGATTAATATCATCAGTTACTGCTTCTCCCTATGCTGCTATTATATGTTTTGATTATTGATTCACATATTTTACCCTCATCGCTATTCATAATTTTATGCTTTTTAAGTTGTGTTTTCTGTAAGCACCAAAATTGGTGGTTCGGAGTTTTCAGACAGTGAGTTTGCTTTCATACTGTCATTAGGTCGGGAATCTGAGTGCTCCAGCAGAAGAATGGACTGTTGGTGGAACTGCTCTCACGTCACTGATGGATGTGGAGAGGAGACATGGTATATACATATCTATCTGAGCCATTTCCTTTTCCTCCAGTATCTGTTTTTCTTTATTTTGTAATGTTAGCTGTTTATTTTATGACACATGCATGAGATACTTGTCTTCATGTTGGGAAACTTTAAACCATAGCTCTACACAGATAAGTTGTAAATGAACTGGCAATAATTATACATGTTAAACGAGAAATATCCTCATCTTTTTCTTTTTTCATGTCATTGGGACCTTAGCATTTGAGATTCATGTTTAGCACTTGTTTCAAACTTAGATTTATTAAAACTAATAATATATATATATATATATATTCAAAAAAAAATACTTGAATGTGGTTTATTAATATGAATGTTTCCTCTGCTGTGCTGCTCTTTATGAATGTGATTCTCTCTTCAGGTAAATTCAAGCCTGTGATCAAGAAGGCAATGGTGGAACTTGAAGGTAATATGTTCATGCATGCAAACTTCATGTTTTATAAACAAACACTCCAATGGATAATTAAGGATATGATGAGTTAGCAAAATAACAACCAAGACAAATGATGGATTGAAGCAGAAAGAAATATTTTACTCTCGTGATTCTACAACACAACTGAAAATAGATTGCTTTCTTTCGCCATTCCACACATTCTAGCCTGATTTTCACTCTCTGGTAGCAAGTTATATTCTAGTATCAGCTCCATTGGTCTTAAATGCTGAGCAGCTACATTCTTCACCGAGCTTTTCAGGGGCACCCTTCAAAAAGTTTGCATCCCTGCGGGATCAGTGGGCCCTAGAGAATTGTTACATAAGTCCAGGTACATAGATCTTCTACTTCCATTGGTTATATTTTTTACCTAATCTAAGAAAACTCTTGTTCACTCAGACTCTATTTGTTATGTTAGAAGACTATTCTGTAAGAAAATCTCATTTGTTTGTGTATAAATAAAGGAATTCTGTGCTGTCTGTATACTGTGATTAAATAAATAATGTATGGTATTAGTATTACAGTAATGGAAGAAAACAACTTCTTTAAAATAGAAGAGGTTGTTTTTCATCATACTCTTAACATATAACATTAGACAAAGTGGACATTTTCTCTTATTTTATTTTAATATCTTATGAATATAAATACAAATAAATGAGATTATTCTTATTTCCTATTGAAAATGTTTTCTGTTGAAACAAACGGATATTTAGTTTCTATTGGTGTATCTCTTAATAGTATGTTTGGGGGTTAGGAAGGAAGGGAAAGTTAGGGCAATGGAAGAAAATGGAGGGCAAAGGAATGGAGGAGAATAAATGGTTAAGTAATGACTTTTCCTCCCTTTATTTGGATGTTTAGGAGACTCTTCAAATTAGAAGAGCACAAAATAGTTAATAATGGAGGGTTTTGGAAGACTTTGGAGCATTAGTTATAAACTTCCAATTCCTTACCCTCCGTAATCAAATCTTTCAAACAAGGAGAAGGTTATAACCTTCTCTTCTCTCTCGTTTTCCTCTATTCTTCTTTCATCCAGACATACCATAAGAGATGGCGTTACCAATATACACTGCTTTAATTATATGTCCATGTGATGAGCTGAATTTTGATGAATGGTTATTGTCACTGTAGGTCCCATCCAATTCTCCGGCCCAGGATCAGATGCAGTTAATCACACATTACTCTTGGAGCTTGGTGCTTAAGCTTGGCCACTCTTTGAAGCTTTTATTCTGCTGCTACCAATTCATACATGTATCTAAAGCTACCGCATTTACTGCTGGTTGATATCTAGGCTTGATGTCTTGCTTCTTTTTCTCTATTTTTGGATAATGGCTTGAATGTTAGGTGTTCATAAATCGGTGTACTCTTTATTTTGCAATAGCATTATCCATTTTTTATGTTCACATGGTGGTTACCTAACTTTGACCTAGCCCAAAGGGAGGAGGTAGTGAGGAAGGGATCGTCTATGGTTCAACTTCTAGTTCAACTTTTAGACTCTCGTAGATTTACATTTGAAATCTACAACATTTGATCTTCAGATGGGACATAAGATAGGAATTATTTTAAAAAATAATTATTACAAGATTTTCTAACTGGAAAAATCTGGATTGTCTATTTGTTGATATAAATTTACACCATCACAGTTCATTCCTAGTGGAGAATGCATGTGTAATCTTATAAACTTTGTATGAAGGACTCATCAGTTATGTAAATATACAGTGTTGATTCTTTCCTATTATTGTCCAAAATCAAGTAAGGATTTGCTGCATTCTTTCAATATGTTTGGTTGAAAGGTTGCAAATATTAATTGTGATGCATAATCTTTTACACCTTAATTACAACTCAACAGAAAATTATAATTTTTTAACAAAAATAGTAAAAATATTTGTATTTTTTCATGTACAGAAGCAGGACCCAAGAGGGATTAAACCACTGGGACTAGTAGTTGACTACAGCTTGCAGGCGTTGACATCAAAATATATCAAACATGGTGGGTCCTGTCAGTGGACTTTTCCATCTTTATCCCTTTGCGCAGATGGACCGATACAGACATAGGCGATTAGGGAATTCAATTGAAACTAGCGTGACCTTTGGTGAGTAAGGTATGACGACATAGTGAGGTAATCTGAATTGATAAGTTTCTGGGGGAAAAATAATTCATATTATATGGTATATACATGTAAGGAATGTTATAATTTATGAACGGTAAAAATCCAAATATTGAATATATCTACGCTCACATACGGAGAAGTGCAGGGGGAGGTGCCCATTCGAATTGGACTTTTAAGATTACACTTTAAAAGAGCTGAATTCGGGCTGATTCATAGTTAAAACTTGACTAAATTAATAAGGGAAAACAATCATATATTAAAAAATAGAATTGATTTAAAACTTTACTAAATTAATAAGGCAAAACAATCATATATTAAAAAATAGAATTGATTCAAGCACGCGCAGCAAATAGTATCCATATGAATCCAAAAGCAGATATGAATTTATGATTGAGTTCATGACTGTATCAGATCAAGATATTGCTTCATCACTCATGAAAATGATGGTGTTGAGTATATAAATTCTGCTAACCACAAAAAGGAAAAAATCCAAGTCTACGTAAGGTTTTGGCCTTTTCCATCGCTTTACTTCAAGATCATGCCTATACATTACATACAATAATCTTGTGGTGAATCTCTAAACAGCGACTCTTCTTTTTGCCTTTCAAATAACTATTAGTCTGTGAATAGACCGAGATCATTCTCCCAAAGGGGACAGATTCAAAGGAAATTTCAGAGAGAAAGGAAAGCATGTCTGCAAAATTCTTGATTTATTGGCTAAGTGGATTTATATTGTGAGTTGAAAATCGATTTTAGACCTAAATATTTAACGTTGGCTGTTCTATGGATCAACTGTAAATCATACGACACATAGCATCAATGGCAGCCACTAGCTTTCCAGCAATGGCATCAGCATCTCTGCAATAATATGTAAATTCCTCCCTTCTTTGTCTGTGATTTGGACAACAAATAATATATCAGCATCACTCGAGGAACGATTGAATGGCACAAAAGCCTTATACGTATTCCTTTCCTGTATCATTCGATGAAATTTACACGAACCATGCACGTTCACGTAGAGTCAATTTCATGGTATATGGCATTATATTAATGTTGACCCTTCAAAGCTTCAATTATACATAAATCTCTTTCCCATGATAGGTTAGTTGATGCAGATAAAGGGTGCCGAATAATTAATTATTAACGTCGATTATCGTTTATCATTTATATTTTAAGTCGGCTCAAAATTTTAAAGGGGAGCACTATATCCAAATACGTAATAAAACCATATATCTTGTTCCTAATCTTTTATTAAAGAGATATGTTATAAGTGTAAGCCAAGACAACCTATATTCAAGAGAGTGTGATTTGAGTGCTTTTAAAAATTTTATAATTTTTAAAATTTTCTTTAGAATGCTCTTAATTTTGAGAAGTTACGAGGATTAATTTCAATTTAAACAAAACTTAAGAAAATTTTATGAAAATACTTGCACTCAAAATATAATAATTAAAAGATTAGTGTAAATCAATCAATTTAACTACTCAAGCAATAAATTTCATCAACATTGTAGCATATGTATCCACCAAATTTCATCAACAAAAATAGAACATATAATCAAATGTAAAAATAGTAAAAATAGGCAGATCTAACATAAACATTTAGTGGTTTCTCCTTAAATATCATCTTTAAGGTGTATATCCATTCTCTAAACTTTTTTAAACATACGTTTCAATCTACTATCTCTTTAAATTTCAATTAACAATTGAACAGGCCTTACAACTTTTTTTAGTAACTCCCTTTAAGATTCCTCACTTAAAGTTATTAATCTTTAAAAGATATCTAACTCTTGATTTTCTTGAAATTCCTTACACAAAATAAAATAAAAATTGATACAAAATGAAAAATAACTCAAATACACTCTCTCATGGAGTGGATGAAACAAATGAAATACTTAAAATGGAGAAAGTTCAAAATAAAGGGTTCAAATCATAATTTTAATGAAAGCAGGAGTAATCAATATTAAATAATAAATGTTATGCTCTACATATGTTGTGTTTAATATTTTTTAACTTATATAAGAAGTCCAAAGTGATTTAACTATTTGAAATACTTAAGAATGAAAACTAAACATTTATAATTATTATTCTATAGAATTTTGGCAACAAAAGCTAACAATGAACTATTGAATTTGTTTTGGCAATATGTAGTAATCCCAAAGCTAACAATCAACTTTTACATCAACATAGCTTAATATCAAATTTAAATTATCATAATTATTTTATTTTAGATTCATTTTGAGCAAATAACCTATCATCAGAAAAGTATTTGAGTCTACTTTCAAATGGATTTAATTTTATGCTCATATATAATGTATCTTTTTATATGATTAAAAAAATAAGCAAATGTTAGAAAATACTAGAATGCAAAAAGAAATGATTTTTAGACTTAACTAGAAAAATTTGTAACTCTTTTACATATTAATCATTATAAACAAATTATCTGTCCATAGAAAGTGTTTTATGTCTCACAATTAAATCATAAGTTTGTGAGATATGATCAAACAAGTGACTAAAATTAAAAATTGAAAAGAGCAAAATTCCGTATCTTACTAATTTTTGAAATATTCCAAAGGCTATTTCATAAAAATATAGTTGTGAACTATCTTTTTAAAATATTTTGATTAAACTAGGATTTTGAAAATATGTTTGAGATTTATTTCATAAAAAACTTTATTTTATAAAAAAAATTATAAGTCTAAAAAGAAAAACTATAATGATGAAGTTCTTAGGCGTTTTTTATGCTTCCAAGTTTTTAAATTTTAAATCTTCTCATCCTTTAATACTTGAATCATATCTTCTTTATTTTCTTTGTTACTTCTTGGAGCATGGTAAGATTTTTCATTACTTTACTTCAATGCTTTATTTTCTTCCTTTTATACTTTCCTACATAATATATATAAACTTTACAAGTTATAAAATGAATTCTATCTAATATATCAAGATATTCATATACATGATTCATTCATATTAAATATGTTACACCCTTCTTAATTATTAATAAATTAGCAATTTTGATGTGAGAAAGAATAGTTAAATTAACTAATAAATTTAGGTGAATTAAGAATATTATATCTGAAATATGAAATAAAATAGAATTAATAAAAATCAGAATGTAGGAATATGATTCGAGTGAAATTTTGATGAAAAAAATTTATTAGAATTATAAAGTGTGGAGTTTTGTACTAGTACAAGTAAGTATATAGGTATAAAAGAGGTTTAAGAGTAATTTTTTCAAAATGTTCCTAAGGCCTTATTTTTTCCATTTCAACCCCCAAACTCTATATTTCCTTCATTTCTCTTTATCCTTCCAAATTTTTCCATTTCTCTCTAAGAATTTCTTCCATCATTTCCTCAATTAAGTAAAAGGACTTTAAATCTCCTTGATTTCTTCATCTAATCGAGGTAAGAATAATGCTTTCATCAAGAATCCCTCTTATTTCTTCTTGATTGATGAAGGATTTGGAGTTTATTTGATTTTGTTAAGTATTCTAAGCCTTAATTCTAGAGCTCATGCATTTGGATATGATTAGAGTTGAAAAATCATCAAACTAGTATTTTAGCATCCTCTTCTATATAAAGTGAGTGGATAATCTAAATAAATCTATAAATTTTATAATTATATAATGATATTGAGGAAGTAGGAGTTATTTTGTGATTTTGCTTAAATTTGATTTGTTTTGATGTGATAGAAATAACAGATGTTAAAGAAAAGTAATATAATATGATAGATAAGTATATTAATAATTATATTAAGGCTTGGTGTTTAATATAAGTGACTAAAGGGTGTGTTAGAGTTGAATATACAATGAAATTTTTAGAGAAAATTAAAATTTTCGTACGTGAATTAATTCCAGGGGTTCAGAGATGAAAATGGATTTTAGAATCGAGTAACCAATTAATTCTAAGGATTTAAGGGTGGATGAATTAATTGTTGAATCGATTATAAGGGTCCAGAGGTGAAATTGAGCTTTAGAATCGAGTGGCTAATTGATTCTAAGGGTCCAGAGATAAAAATTGGGCAAATGAATTGAGTGGTAAATCAATTCATTAATTGCAGAATTATATACCGACTTTAAAGGGATATAACTCCTTCATCTTATGTCTATTTTAAACAAACCACTTATCATTTTAAAGATAATTGAGTCTATTTTCAAATGAAATTAGTTTTAAATTAAAATATTATATATATTTTAATATATATCAAAAGAGTAGATAGAGGTCAAAAAGTCAAGATATTGAAAAATGAACTTTTTGCATCTATTTTCAAAAAGACATAACCTTTCAAAACTTAGTTGATTTAGAAAAAACTTAGTCAATTTAGACAAATGACCAATATATAAAAAACTAATTGAATCTATTTTCATATAAAATGAGTTTTATACATATTATATTTATAATTTTTAAGTTATTTTATAAAAGACCACCCAAAAGTTTTAGTTAAAGTGATTATATAGTAACTCATACCCCATCTATTTTATATTTTCATGACTTATAATGACCCAACATGAGTATTTGGTTACTAAATACTAAAAATAGAACGGTTTATGTGTATAGGTTGGATAATAATGATATGAGAAGGTAAAAATTGTGTATTATAATATATGATGTAATGAACTTATTGTATTATTCATGAAATAAGATATATATATATATATATATATTGAGAAATGTTTTATGAATTGAGTACTATGACATGGGTGGAAACTTGTAGTTATACAAAAGGGTATAATGATGATGATAAGTATTAGGATGTACATTAAAATCGATTTATGACTGTATTTAATAGAGTTGAGCTTTAATGTTTAGATTACAATTGTGAATCATGTTATGAATGACATTAGAGATGAGAAAGGTGATAAGGGTGATGTTATGAATACTGGATGGAAATCTTCTAGTGACATACTTGTGGAGAGTATAAAGCAAGCCCTATAAGGATAAAAATGAAAAGCTTGTAAAAGGTATAAAATCGACTCGGGAGTCAAAAGGTGGATAGTTATATTATATCTATTATTTATCACTTTATATGAGATGTAACTTGACTATAGTCATCCTAAAATGTTTTTACATAAGATGTTGAAAATAAAATGATTATATGTTAATTTTATTGTTATTAACTCTTGGATTTTAATTTGCTTAAATGTGATATAATTTGTTAAAGGAGGATAGTTCGATAGACAAGGAAGTATGAAATATTATTATTCTTATAAATTACCTACTCACTAAACCCTGAACTCACTCCTCTATGTTTTATTTTATAGATTCTCAGGTTGAGCCTCTACCTCCTCAGAGCTAGATTCCATAAGAGCATTTTGATGATAATTTGGTAACACAAATACTTATACATAAAATGTTTTTAGCCTTATTTTGTTATAGATTTAAGGTAGAAGAAATATTGAATTGATTCCTTATGAATTAGTTAAGTTTACTTATCCTCATTTTGAGAGAATTATAAGTATACTTAACTTCCTCATCTTTTATAAAAAACTTCAATGAATGCATTCTCTTTGGATTACTATTTTCTTTTGTACATGCATGATGTTTGTTATACAAAATCAAGTTAATTAATTTAGAATAGGCTTATGAAAACTGAAAAAAAGGTTTCCACGTCCAGTCATAATTAGATTAGAGTTGTGACAAAATATAACAAATTAGCATAAGAATATGCATAACAATCATATCATATATATTGATTAAACATAAAATGCATATTAAACTTGTATAAAATAAAATATTGTCACACATAATCAAGCATTATTATTACAACCATAATATAACATGTTTATTGAGGATTTTCTAACACTTTACTTAGATATGCAATACTATTGTAATACTTATTTATCATTATTAAAATTCATTATGTAAAAATACTAGCTTAACAATATGTACCAAGTTTGTTTGGAATCCAAATGACAAGCATTCAAGCAATGAAAAAAATCAATGTTAAGCTTAAGGCATTTATGTAATTTGATTATTTGACAATCATAAAAATCAGGACATGATTTAGGTCCACATTTTTTTGGATGATTTAGGATTATTCTATAATAAAACTATAGTAAATGTTGGTTTCAAGTAGTCAAGAAACCGAAAGTTGAAAATAAAATTTAGGGATACATTAGCATTGCAAAATTAATATTATTTCTATAAAAATATTATCAATTGTGTTATTTTTTTAATTTAATAATCTAATTAACAAAAAATTATTTATTTTTAACAAGAAATCAGTTTTTTTTTAAGAAATCAGATTGTTAAGTTAAAAAGATAATATATTTAACAATATATATATAAAAGTAACACTCAATGTTCAATTATACAGTACTAAAAATATTTTCGGAAAGTTGAGGGTCTGCATTAGCCTAATTGTTTACTCCTGGAGTTTTCCTTTTTCTTCTATGAGTGCGTGACTGATGGGAGGGAGGGAGACAAGAGAAAGTAATCGGAACTTGAAGCCCACTGATATAATTCCATATGAAAGCAATCCAAATTAATTTAATAAATTAATTATAAACAAACCCTCTTAAATGAAGACAAGCTGCAAGAACTTTAGAATTCAATGACTGTTGTTTTTTATGTTTATTTTTTATTATTACGATATTAAAAAAAAAAAAAATCTTCTGAACTTGTTTGTTCTTGTCTGAACTTGTTTGCTATCAAAGTTGCTATAATTTCTATTTAGATTACGTTTAGCATAAAATAGGAGAAAGTGAAATTGGGATTAAAATGATGAATCAAATGATTTAGATTCCTCTCGCGTCCAACCTCTTTCTTCGTTGGTTCTAGTCATAGTATCAAACTCACCAAAATCAAACAAACATCTCTTTTAGCAAACTCTCAATATGAGCATCTATATAACGAAGAGTCAACTTGGAGATAGTTTAAAAAATCTTGATTGGATTCAATACATTTCGAATTCAATTTTGCTTAGCATACAACCGGTACTCTAAATGTGCTGACAAGGCGTGCAAAATTATCTTGGATTTACAATACACTATAAAAATTATTTTGATAGAGTTTGGGAATAATATAATTTTTCCACTCCACAACATAAAGCGTGGGTCAAGTTTTCACCTTAAACAAAATAATAGAAATGAGACAATAATATCTTACCTTATTTTGGGGAGCATTGCTATTATAAAATTATTATATTTTTATCTTATGCACTAATATATACATAGTATAATTATTTTAATCATTTTAATAATTTAATTGTTTAATTAATAAAAAAATATTAAGATTTTACTTGAAAGAATAAACATAAAATGTAATGATATTTTATTAATTATATATCAACTTAAATTTTTTAATTTTCAAATCATTCAAATCAATTATATATGACCTTATACCTATATTTTAACATTCTATTTATTATACATGATTTGCAATATTTAAATTTATATTTTTTTCTTTTTTTTCTTACTTACTAATATTTGAAATTACTATGAATTATGTATAAATTCATATCCTTTAATTTTAAAATTTATTTTTTTAATTTTTTTATTTATTATCATTCCTTAAAAGATTCTATGAAGCATGAGTTTGAAAATCGGATCGAATTGGCCAGTCGAACTAGTAAATCAACCGGGGAACCAATCCAATTAAGGGTGGTGGATTGAAAATGCATGTGAATTGGTATGAATCAACTAAAACCAGTGAGAACCAGTCAAAATCGGTGAACTAGACTATTGAACTGATTTTTGTAAATTTTTTTATATTTTTTATAAAAAATAAAAAATTATAATTTCATAATAATTAAAATATATTTCCTTCATAATTTTAGATCAATTAAATTTATATTTTTTAGAAAATATTTTTAGCATAAATTATTAACATATTTATTATATTTTATTACTTATTTGTTTATACCATTAACTTATATTATTTATTTTTTTAGCTTTTAGCATAAATTATTATTATAAATATTTATAATACTAATATTTATATTTGTATATATATAATTTATATTTTTAATTCAAAATTAGTCTAATCAATAAATCACTGGTTTAACTAATGAACCACTGAATTAGTAACTTTTTAGTTCAATGACTAATCTAATTTTAAAAACTATGCTATAAAGTTCTATTACCCTGTATGGTATTAAAATAGGGCAAATTTTATTCTTGAATATGGGATATGGAGTAAAGTAATATTTTATCTCTAATAATGGAGCAGAGGGTAAAAGAAGACTAATCTATCCTTACCTTACCACATCACTAAAGATGTACATGGGCTGAACTTTTGGACTTTAAATTAGAATTTTTCATTTATAATTATATGAAATACTCGGTCTAAATCTAACTTAACTTGTTTAATTTTCTTAAAAAAATAACCTAAACCCGAAAGCTCAATTATTTTTATGTTTATTATTAGTTTTAGTAAAAAATAATTTTTATATAAAAATACATAATTAAAGAAATAATAGAATATTTAAATATGTAAAATATTTAGTTATATCAAATTAAGTTTTTTATATTAAAAATAATTATATATAACTATTTTTTATAATATATAATTATATTATTAAAAATATATTAATATAAGTAGGCTAACCTGATTTTTATTATCATGACTTAAACTTAATTCAAATAATAATCAAATTATAAAAGAAAGGCCTAATAAACATTCAAATTACAAAAAAAGAGTCCAAACCCTATATTTTGATAGGTCAAGCCTATTGGACCAAGTAGGTCACTTGGCTCGTATACAATTCTACTTATCGTTATCCTTAGTAATGTTACAACATTCGGGGGTTTTTCTTTTTTTTTTAGGGTTAAGTAGTTTATTACTTTTATTATTGTAAAAAAACTAGAATTGTACTTAAGATATAATAAATTTAAATTACATATATTTATTAAGTGATTTATTACCCCTAATATTACAAAAAGCTTAAATACAATTGTAGTTTCCTAAAATATAGATTGTCCAATTTTGATCCTCTAATTTAAATGATCTATTTTAATTCCCCTAAATATTAAATTGATACAATTTTTATCTTTTTATTTAATTTTTATCAATTTCTTAACCTTATAAAATCATTTTATCTAATATTTCTTTTATATTAACTTAAAATAACTTCTATATAAATAGGAAAGAATTTTTTATCTAAATTTTAAAATGTTAAATAAAAATAGATTATATATGAAAAATTAAATCATTTTGAGACTTAATAGTCTATAAAATATTAAAAATTTATTATTTATCTAAAAAATTATATAGTAAATGTTTAGAGATCAAATAGAAGTCAGCAAAAGTTGATAAAAATTGACAAAAATTGTTGAAAATCAAGCAAAAAATTAAAACTACACTAATTTAATACTTAAGGGATCATAATATATTATTTTAAATTAAGAGACTAACATGCATAATTTATATTTTAAAATTGTATTTAAATGATTAAAAAAAAGAAAATGAAACCTGGGTTGGGTACCCAACTAAAATGGCAAGAAATATTTATAACACGCATTATTTTTGTTATAATATAGTTGATAATTGAATATATAGCAAAATAGAAGCTTGAGTCATAATTTTAAATAAATGGAATTAATTTAAGACAAAAAAATTATAAAAGCTAAAAACTTTTAATTTATATAACATTTAATATTTTTTAAAGGTAATATTTTTTTATATATAATAATTTAATCACTTCTATTACCATAAAAAAAATTATATAAAAAGTACTGGTAAAGTACAAATTTAGCATATCAATAGAAAAAGGTTACTAACAAATTATATTAGATTATTATATTCTTCCTTTATATAAAATGCAAGATTTCCTTGGATTATCGTGAGGTACACATTCTTGTGAGTCTAATCAATAACACTTTTGAAATAGAAGAAAAATAAGCTAATATCCCCCATTATATAGGCAATAACAACACAAAAAATGGCGCTATCAGACAGAGTTAATTGGTTGTGGGGGAAACAGACAAATCACATGCTAAAAACCAAAGAATTTCATATCATTGATGAGAGGGACTACCCTGTTTGTGTGATCCGTAACTACACAGAATCATATTCATATTTTTATCTTTAGGATTTGGACGATAAAGCTTTGGATTTTTGGATGCAAAATTAGGGCGCGATGCTAAACGATAGCCAACAGCTAAACAACAGCTAGAGAGACAAGGAAAGGGCACAAGCCGCAGCTCCTATCAACTATCATCATCAACAAGGCTCTGTTTGGACTGGGACCAATTTCTTTGCTGAAAGGACGTTGCCTTTGCCCTCATATGCCTCATCATTTTCCCTCCAAACAAACGCCATTAACCAAAAGCAAAAATCTCCCACGCCAAGTGTGAAGATCTCTCCCACCCTTCTGAATGCCTCCTCGAGTTGAGCGTGCGGGCATATTATTAAACTCAATCGTTTCGTACATTAAATTTTTTTATATGTTAAATATTTAATAATTTATATTATATTTTTAATAAAAATATTATATTTAATAATTTAAAATTTATCAATAAAAATAATTTATGCATATATTGAATTTTACTTAATCGTATAGTAAAGTTGACCTATTTTTAATTTGATTAATTACAAATATGAATTAATTAAAGATAAAAAATATATTTATTTATATGTGATTTGACTTTATTTGTAACCTATTTGCCTATAGATTAAGATGTGCAAAATATATAATATGTAGTTTACATAATTAATATGTTGTTCACCTATATTGATCCTATCCCGATGTAAAAGAAATTTTATATGAAAATCTTGTACTTTTTTATTAATTTTAATTTAATTTGATTTTATTATAATTTATTTCTAATTTCACCTATTATTATCAATTTACTCTTTTAAAATTGAAGTTTTATTATTTGAGGTTGGAAAAAAAAGATTAAAAAAAAAACATGTGAGAAATGTGTCAAATTTTCATATACGTATCAAACGTGTGAGATTGGAAAAAAAATAGATAAAAAGATGATATAAATCATATTTTAAAGTTCTATTTCATTTTCATAGAGGAAGAAGATAAATATGTGAGAGACGTGTCAAATTTTATTATATCTTAACTAGGAATGTACGCATATAAATAAAGTATTAATGATATAAATTATAAATATTTTTTTAATATTTTAAACCACAAATGAATATATTACAAATAAGAATATGGTACGAATGGATCAAGAGTGTTTTCCCCTTAATTAAAATACGTGCAAGCTAGTTTAGGCACTTTGTTGAGTGTTAGCTAGCATATCATACACAAAATATTTGGGAATGGCAAAATGGCCCAATGATTGTCCCATAGGGATTGTTCTGGTAGGGCCTAGAAATGATATATTATTTTGTCCTGCAAAAGAAGATGCAAGCCAAGGTTTTATTCCGAGTAAAATATTAGGATAGAATAATAATATCCAGCCTTTTCAGTAGAGTTTTACTATTATGAAATTATTATATTTTTACTTTATATATTAATATATGTATATAGACACACACATATATGATTAAAAATATAAAAATTTTACTTTATATGCTAATATTTTTTGTAATTTTGGAACTCATACACACACATATAAACACAAATACATGTATACATAATCATTTAAAAAAATTGAAAACACATTAAGGATCTATTGTTTCATCAAAAAATAAAGTTTTATAAAAAATGATTTTCTAAGAAAAATAAATTTCTAAAAAATAAATTAATTTTTTGTTGTTTGGCAACATGACAAAAAAATATTTTTTCTTGTTTGGTTTACAATGGGAAACTAATTCCTTTTATCAAAAATAAAATTATACATAAAAATTTTAATAATAATTTTATGTTAAATGTATTTTATATTAAAAGTAACATTCAAAAAAGAATATTCAAATCTTTTGTTTTCATCTTTTTCATTTTTTTCATGAAATTAATTTATACTCATCTAATTTACTCAAAATTGATAATTATATTTTTAAACTCACATAATTGTTTAAACATTTTTCTAATATAATTTTTACTAAATTTATAAGAACAACATAAAAGAGATGAGTGAGAGTGGAAAAGTGGCAGAGGAAGGAATAATAAAGAGCTAGCAAATAAAGGGGGAAAGGAGAAAGCAAAAAAGAAGAAGAAGAAGAAGAGAAAGGAGGAAATAAAAGAAGGAGAAAATAGTTGAGTGTAAAAAGATATAAAAGAGAGAGAGAGGTAGAAAGAAAAGAAAGGGAAATAGAAATGACTCAAATGAATAAAAGGAGAAAGATAAAAGAAATGATGAAAAAATGAAAATAAAGTAAAGAAAGGGAGTAATATTATAAAATGTAAAGCCATATAAGAAAATAAGTTTTTAAATAATAATGGGAATTATTTTCTATTAACTTAAATATACTTTCTATTGACCAGTTTTTTTATTGTCTTTAAACTTAAGAAAGTTAAAAAAATAAATTCTAGAAAAGCATTTTTTTCGGGAAAGAAAAGGGCCCTAAGATTTTATTAGAGATGTAAGGGCAGAAAAGAATAATATTCTGTTATATATTAATTTTTAAATTTTAAATTATTTAAATTAATCATATGGACTTTTGAATTGTTATTATAATATTTTTTATTATGTATGATTGTCGATATTGAAATTTATATTTTTCTTTATTTATTATTATTTGCTATTATTTAATAATTGCGTGTCAATTTATATCCCTTAATTTCAATATTTTTATTTTTTTAATTTATTTATTTTTGTCAATTTTCAAATATCTTTGTGGAAATTTGTTGCTTTATAGGATACAAGAATAGGGTAAATTTTATTCTCAATAATAAAATATGAGATAAGAAAACATTGATATGCTTCTACCTATTAGGAGTGACAAACGAAAAGACCAATCTAAGCCTATATTAAAAATGAACTATATTTTAGGTAATCTAATTCAATTTGATGAATTATTTAGTCCTCAAATCTATAAATTTTGATTATAAAATTCATGAATTGATCTAATTTAGATTAGAATATATTCAAATTTCAGTTCGTACCAATCATTCATATAAGCCCATAATTAAAACAAATTAAGTTGCAAATAGTTCCAAATAGTTCAATTTGCTCAAATTGGCAAACCATAATCTTCTTGATACCCTACTGCTTACTTCGTGGCCATATTTACGACTACAATTCAAGATATAATAATGAATTGCTTGAAATACATGCAAGTTGGTTTCATCCCTTCTTTTTTATTTCATTTTAAGTATTTACTTAATATTTGATTAACGATATCTTTTTCACATTCTCAAAAATAATTAAGAAAGTATCAAATCCTTACATTTGATTCAAATTATAGGAAAAATATTTCTTGAATCATGAACATTCTTAAAAACATTTTTAACTCAATATTTTCTCCTAAAATATTCCTATAAAAGGAAGTACGTATCTTATATTCATATGACATAAGAATATTTTAATAATATAAATAATTTATTTTAACCATCATTCCATAAAGTTTTACTATATTAATATTTTATTTTATTATCATTTATCGTCATTGATTATTACAAACTATCATTTACTGCCACTAACTATCACCTACCATTATCTATCATCAATAACCACTATCTATCACCAAATTCATTACCATCTACTGCTGGTGATTATTGCCATACATCATCAGTAATTATTCATTATTGATAATTATCATCCATTGTTATTAACTATCACAATCTACCATCATTGTCGTCATCATAATTAATCACTTAATTTTTAATGAATTTTTTTTAAATTTGACAATATTCTTTAAAATATTCAAAACAATCAAAATACAATATTAAAATGTTTCTAATTAAGTTAAATATAATAATATTATATTTTTATAAATTAACTTCTTGAGAATTAAATGAAAAATATTTAATTTAGTAAAGTAAATACCACCTTACTTATATTTGAACTCACAATTTTTTATGCTTTTTTAATGCTTTAATTTTATAATAATGTGCTAGTATTTTTCCTCATAAGAAATAGGTAATCTTAAGATCTAATGGCACACTAACCTGCCGCCAGCACTTATTACTTTGGAATTGAACATTCCACACCACTTTTACATCATTATAAAGGTGCTTGATATGGTACTCCTAAGGGTTTGGTACCCGAGATAGTATAACAAAATACAAGTCACTGGATGAGATTATAAAAATTTTAACATTGATTTAATAATCTCATCTAGTGGCTTGTATTTTGCCACACCACCCAGGATATTAAACCCCTAGGGACACCTTAGAATTCACCCATTATAAATTATAAATTTACACCATTTGACTTACAAATAAGATATAATAAGAAATAATATAGATATTATTTTAAAACCAGTTATTATAAAAAAATTTATTGAACAAATTTGGAGCATAATTTATTAATATAAATTTAGAGTACATTTTTTTTTTCAGAAAAATTTAGAGTACTTTTGTTAACGATGCATCACGCTTGATACCAATTACTTATTAGTTACTAGCTCTTTCTTCGTGTCCACTTGGGTTGGCAGCTAGTAAGGGTCCCACTTTTAAATTTAGTAACGCAATTATAGCCGTCAGATCATTATATAAAGTTAAGATCATCGAAACGTCGCGTCTCCCACATGAAGCCGAACCGGATGGGCTGGAGATGGGGCCCATTTTCGTTTGGGCTTCTTCTGTGAGCATTTGGTTCCCATACATGACAACGCCAATAACTGACTGATTTTGATGTGTTCCTTTTCACAGTTCTCTGATCCGATGGCCGAGATTTATTACTTTGGACACGATTCCAATGGATCTCACTACAACTAATCCATGTAGCGACACGTGTTTTTTTACAGTGCTACACTTACTCGTCAGAATTGTCTCCCTATATTTATCCTTTTTAAAAGGGTAAAAAAATAAAAATAAATTAAGATGAGTTTTTTTGGAAGAAGAAAATTGCCACCTGCATATCATACCCACGTTACTAATGCACATGCAGAGTTTGACTCAATTTTTTATAGGTTTAAATTTAATTTTTATTATAACCTCATATTAAATGTTATCATGGTAATAAAAAATAATTAAAATTTTTTATTGTTCTTAAAAATTATTATTTGATAATTTTTTTAATAATTTATATTATTTTTATGATTGACAAAAAGTTATAAATACTAAAAATAAGATCTAAAATTAAATTTTAAATTTTTTATATTTATTGAATTAAATTTTACAAATTTGCTCAATCATTTTGTATATAATCTCATAATTTAATTTCGAATTGCATTTTTTATATTTATGTATTGCTATTTATTGATAGTATAAAATATTTTATTAGTATGAGTTTTCTATTATACGTTACCACCTAATCAAATTAGATTTTTAACAATATTATATGTAATGAAAGAAAAATTTTATAGTGCTATATTAGCACTAAAAACTTATTGATTCTTCTATATAAATATTATTAATTATATTATTTTTTCAACTCAATAATCTAATTTTATAAAAAAATAATTAATTTCTTACAAAAAATAAATGATATTTTGTTTGATCAGATTGTTAAATTGAAAAAATAATGCAATTATCAATATTTATATGAGAGTGGCATTGAGTTTTTTATATTAATGTATCACTAGAAGTTTTTTTTTTTTTTTTTTTGCAATGAAAATGATATTTGAAATTATGTTTCAAATACAAATTAAGGGATGTCAATAAAAATAAAAATTGTAATGAATTTATAAAGATTAATTTATTAGATATAAAAGATTTGAAACTCAATGTCAAATCTCATTTCCTATACATATAACATTTTTGTTAGATTTTTTATATTATAGTAAGATTGAAATTGGCTACCAAGCATGTATATGGGATTATAGATATTTATGCTGGGTATGAATATAAAGTATGAGAGAGATTTAATATAAATATTTATAGGAATTATATGTAGAAATTCTTGTCGAAGGAGAGCTGTAAAGAAAATAATTTAAAGAATGATTGAGAATCTTCATGTATATTACTTTCTAATCATAAAAAAACTTCCTATGCTATTGTTGCATGCATGATTTTTTACTGCAAAATTTAAGTTTTTTCTTATTGAATTACTTATGTATTAATGCGCTGCCCCTATTTTATTTAATTGCTTGATGGAGAGATATTTTTTTCCAAACAATGCATGCTGCAAGAAAATTGGTAAGATTATAAAGAAATCATGCATCCAAGATTGTAAATATTATATCATTAATCGAAAAGAAATTTTACTGATATATATGAATGATCTCTCGAAATCTATTGACAATAGCATAATGCCTTCGCATTAGGATTGATTGATCTTTGAACTTTATCCAAATATTTATAAGATATCTTGCGGTATGATACTCATATAACATTTTACAAATACATAATTCTTTCACCACCACCAGCCGCTAACATCTCATGGATTAAATTATGATCTTATGTCAAATTATGTGACAAGATGATTCGTACCAATAAAACCATATCTTGTACCCTTTTGATTCACACTAAGGATCATGTTTCTTGCACTTGATATTCGGAATAGACCCTTCAAGGCTTCGGTGGAATCCGTATCCAACACCAACAGCAGTAGAATCGCTGCAACTAATGTAATAATGCTCCATTATTGTTTGTTGGTTTGTCGAAACTGAATCCATGGATTATGTCTAAAGTTGAGTCGAGCTTAAAGGTGACTTCCCCATACTGTTTGTAATCCCAAATTATCACCTTAAAATGGGTTGCTAGTTAATTGCAGCAAATAGGATAAGTGAAAACTAAAGAGCAGAATGATTTAAGTCTTGAACAATTCCGACTATAGCTTTTTAAATTATATAATTTAGGTTTAATAGTTATTATCTTAATAGAATTCATGTACCTCCCGTAAAGTAGTATTTTGATACCAAAAGATCTAGCATGGTTAAGAGTAAATGGTTATTCTTATCCTAATAAAAAAAGGATAAATTTACGTATGTTGCGCACACCACGATAAAGTTTGCATATCTCACTCGCAAAGTAATATTTTGATATAAAGATAAATTTATGTATGTTGCGCACACCACGATAAAGTTTGCACATCTTACTTGCAAGGTAGTAATTTTATATGAAAGTTTCTAATATGATTTAGCAACAAATGGATATTCTTAATTCAATAAAAAATATATAAATCTAAAAGCATGTGGAAGCCTTAGCTTTTGAGGGTCGATATGTAGCGTCCTTTCAATCTTGTCTACATCTTCTTCTTCTTCTATTTGTTTTAATATATTAACGTTAATGAAGTTTGATACTCGAACTTCCAGCATCCTACTCAAACTATATATCACTAACTTATCACCTGGTGTTTTTGTTTCTATTTCTCTTTTAATAAAATAAAAAATATCATTTATTTATCACGTATATTAGAAATTTTCTTTAATGCATATCTTAGAATTCTGCAAATAAAGAATACTAAATAGGAGATTCTCAATCGTAATACATTTGGTTTTACTATCAATTATATATATATATATATATATATATATATATATATAATAAAAAAAATTTTAAAAAAATTTTAAAAAAATTAGATATACCAGCCTCATTATAAAAATCATTTATGATATTGAATATTTGATGAAGTCTTTGATTAATTATGATATATATGAAATTAATATATAATAAGCAATATTTAAATAAAAGATATTTAGAGTCAAATTTTTATAAAATATTAATTATTCTAATAAAGACATTTGATTATCATATTTGATTTTGAAAATTTATATGAGTATGAACATAACTGTTACATATTTAATAATTATTTTTATTGGTTATAATGATTAATATAATATTAAGTTATTTTCGAAAAATGTAATGTGATTTCCATTAAATATTGTAATTTTTGTTATATTTTTAATTTTTAATTTTACTTCAATATTAAATATAATTTTATTAATTATTATAATAAATTATAAAATAAATATAATTATTACAATATTATAAATCAAGTGAAAAAAAATCGCATATGTGGATGATTGATTTGAAATACGTGGATCCCCAATCTTTAATATTTAATTCAATTAATGATAAAAATCAGTTTGTTAGTTAAAATTTATTAAATTTCATACTTTAGTAAATTCATGTTTTCATAATCATTAATATTATTTTAAGTCATATTAAAACCAGAATCAATTGAATCCAGATAGAATTCGTATATTTTTTCATTATTTTAAAATTTGAAAATCTCAATTAATTTTAGTTTAGATTTTAAATTGGTAGGAAATTTTCCGTCATTGCAATAATAATAATAATAATTAATCTAATTATATTGATCACCTTGTGATTTAATACGTGATATCTTCTCAAACTCTTTTTATTGATATTTTGACACACACCACTTATAAATACAACTTCTATATATTAGAATATAAATTCTTGGGGAGTCCTAATCAAGTCCAAAGAAGGTTTACGGTTAACATGAAGACCTGAAGGTAGCGAATGACCAAATTAACCATGAAATCAGAAGTTTGATTTCCTTTCTTTTAGAGTATGCTCAAGATAAAAAATACGTTCACACTGCATCAATTCCTACATCTTATAAATAAACTGCGACAGACGGTGAGTATAAAAATATCAGTTTTTTTAAAAAGATATTTTATTTATACAGAGATCAAGCTGATAATTAATTTTTTTAAAAGAAATTACATGAATATTTTTAAAATTTAAGGGTCCCTCCCTCACTATGGAGCATCGGGCCCGCATTTGATCAGCAAAGTGAAGTTGAATCCATTAAATAATTAATGACGTATATGACTTTGCTAATTCCAAGTCCGTTTTCGACTGCAACAATGCGTTTGATATGGCGGAACAGAACGAAATAAAACAATAAAATAATTAATTCTTTTTAAAATAACAGGAGTAATTAAATTAGTGATCACATACGTGCGCGCTTAGAGATCGAATCTTAAATGCAACGAAAGATATGCTGTTGTAATATTTTTTTTCCCTACAAAATTTAAAGGAAAACACACCAAATTGATCCGGTTCAACTAATTAAGAATATTATATAACAAGCACGGAAGAGGAAACTTTTCTTAGCAGTTGATGATTAGCACATGGTTCGAATTGAAATCACGAATGAAGATTTGAAGCAGCTGGGCATGTGAAATAATAATAATAATAATAATAATAAAAGAGGTGAAAGTCAACACTCACAAAAATTAGTGTACTCTGCTTTCATGATATTATTACTGATAGGACATCACTCTTGCCGGTAAAATGTTGCAATTCATTGCGCCGTATGAATGTCTCCATACTCCATCTTCTTCCCATTTCCCCCTTACTTTTCGTACAATATACTCCATTCCATTTATATCCATGTCTATATGTATCCTTACACAAGATAATTACATTCTCATCGGCATGTGCTCGGTACTAATGCAATGTCTTGATAGGGTATGTCGGTTCGAAAAAGATATTAATGGGATTGCTATGTTCGGTAATAAATATTAATAGTAGGAGGGTCATCATCTGGTTGATCACAACTTGAATATGATTGGAGGCGCATACATGACATTCCGCTAATGATCCGTTCCTTACGCAGATTGTTATGTCTAGTTAGCACAGTTGAACTTTGGAGTTTGAATCAAGAAGTAAAAACACATTATTATAATTAAATGATCGGATTACTCTCAAGAGTTCCAACATCCTTTTCTATTCAAATTTAAATTATTATTAATTTATTGTTACTTTCAATATGAATTATTTTTCTATTCAAATTAAAATTTTATGTTACGATAGGATTGAAATTTCCTTTTAAGTAAGTATTTTCAGATTATAAGTATTTGTGTCAATCAAATATTTGATATATAAAAAAAATGATGTAAGTATTTATAAGGATTATATCAGAATCCTTGTAAAGATTTGAAAAAAATATAAAGATAATAAATAGGAAGTTGTGAAGTTATAATTGATAACATTTATATATATTATTCTATAATATTTTATGATATGGTAAATTTTTTTCATCCATAATTTCTTTCTAGAATTTAGGGATTTTTGACATTAAATTTGATTGTGTTATTATAATATTTTGAATAATCTAATTACTTAATGTTTATGTATTCAAAGAAGGGATTTTTTTTTATCAATTGATATTAAAGCAAATTCAAACTTGGCAAAGTAGCAATTTGAGAAAGTAACAGCTCAATTTCATTCCACGTGTGAAATGAAGTTGATGAATGAAATAAATAATAATAATGATGATGATAATAATATTGATAGTAATATGATAATAATAAAAATAGCAATTATAGTGATTGTTAGACTACGTCTGATAATAGATTATAAATGGTGACCTATGCTATATATAGATAGTTAGTTTGATCATGTGTGAGTTGAAAAAAATGATTGAGTAATGCAATGGAAAATTAAAACTTGATGTTCCAGCCTTAGCAAGAGTGAGATAGTTGCAATTATTAACAAGGATAAATATTTAATGATAGGTGAGAGAGAGAATGTGCATTGAAGTTGATGCTAGACATGGAAATGTAAAAAAGATTATATTAATTCATGACAATATTTGCAAAGTTTTATATTCTTGTAAATGATGAAGATTTTTGTAAATGAGGAAATTGAAGGTGACACTTGTGATACTTAATTGAAGTGGAGTGACTTGTTAGGAAAATAGTTACTACAATTTGAAAAAATTATAATGATAAAGAACTTTCATGATTAACATCCCATGATTGATTTCATTTGACAATAAGTAAAGTATAAAATTTCATAAAGATAACAGAATTTGTGTAAAAGCAAATATTGTTTAATTTAGCCCAAATTTAAATTACCATCACTTTATAATTATTTCTTATTATGAGTTATATTCTTATTCAAGTTAAGATTTTGTGTTAGAATAGAATTAGGATTCTTTATTAAGTAAATATTTCTAATGTGAGTGCCTATTGGGGTTATATAAAAAACCTCATAAAAGTTTAGGGAAATACAAAGATAATAGTTAAAAAATTATGAGTTATAATTAATAATTTTTATTTGTATTATCTTAAAAATTTTGATGATATAATAAATTTCTTTTCATCCATGATTTTTCTTCTTTAAAATCCAGAGTTTTTTCCGTGTTAAATTTGATAGCATGTTATAAAAAGATACAACATTGTTGGAGTGGCAAAATTTTATCTTATCTTTATTGTGAAATAGGTAATGAACTAATGAAGGTCGAATGATATTACTAATCTCTTATTTGAAAAAATTGTAAAAAATTGAAATATGATTTGTTTGGAGTTATTTTTGTATAAAATTGTTAATAAATTTAATTTGAAGTAAATTGAATTCTAATTTTTAATGATTTGAAATGAAAGATAAATTGAATGAAGTTGAATGCGTGTACTATTGAATTATATATTTTTAAACATAAAAATAAATGAATTAACAAAAAAAACATAAATTACAATAATTGAATGATGGACTCAATTTGTTGAGAGTTTCAACTGTATATCAAATTATCCAAATTTTAATAATGATCAGTAATCATTACTTGGTAGATTTAATGAGTTGTAAGAGAGTGGTACTCAAAACACCAACTAATATGTGATGCAATGATTTGTGGCAACCTTATGGGTCCATAAAATACAAGTGATAACCGAAATACCGGTCGCTATATTATCATCTCGCATTTTCCTCCCCCCCCCCAACTTTATTCTCACCTTATGAGATAATAAAAGAAATATATTAATATTGAAAAATTTTGGTGCAAGTGTTATATATTATATTATTTAAATATTTTATCTTTCTTTGTATTTTGAGTTTAATATCAAAATAATATATATATCTAGTAATTTAATCACTTCTATAATTAAAAAAATTACATTTTACATATATATAATTTCATTAATTTTCATTTAATTCATTTATATTTTTAAGCATTATAATTTGTTTATATGTGCTTTTTATTATACATACTTTATCTATTTAAATTTTTTCCTTTCAATTTTTAATGGAATACTCCATAATAAGTGAGTTGAGTAAAGTCAAATGAAATTCAATTAATTTTGTTATATTTATATGAATTAATATTAAAATTTCTCAACATGAATTAAATATATATTAATTTTATATTTTTATTTTAATAGCACACCTTAACCAAGGAAAAATCTATTATAATATATGAAATATTCCCTGATGAAAAAAATTAAAATTTACTACCATGTCATTTCTTCTAAGTACACTTAATTCACTTTTTATGGAATATTTTGTTAAATATTGGATAAGAAATTTAGGTATGTAAAATATTAATATTAAGAAATATAGGTGAATAAATCATAATACTTGAAAACACAAATGCATTAAATAAAAATTAGTAAAATTGCATGTCAATAAAATGTAAGGGTTTGTTTATTTACTATTTTTAAACACAAATTTATTTTTTTATTTTAAAAATAAAAATCATATAAAAATATGTTTTTATAATTTATTTTTAAAAACTATAACTTCAAATATATAAATTAAAAATAAAAAAATATTTTAATTATTTTTTTAGTTTATTCTTGATATTAGTTTATAATTAAGTGAAATATTTCATTACTTGTAATGCTAACTACTTTAAATTTTTTATTTTATGTAAAAATAATTTTAAAAATTTTAAAATAATTTTTTGAAAATATAAAAAAATATATATCTAAACCCTAATTTTTTTAAAAAAATATTAATTGTTACCTTCAACAGAAACCATGCTAAGTATATAATATTTCCCACCTGGTTCTCCCAACTCAATCTCATTCTAAGTACCAATCATTACTTTTTGATATTCTAATGCACATGTCATGGTTTTACTTTCTGGTGCACTACTTTCTCGAATTTATTCATTAATCAGAACCAGATCATACTGCCTAAGCATGTGAAGTCCACATACTTCTCTGCTTTTTGTTCTTCCTGCTAAACAAAGTCACATACATATGAATATAAATCAAGAAAAGATAGCCCTCACATATATGAATTTAACAATTTTAGATAACTAGATCAATTTTGTCCAAATTGATACCGAGCTCCCAATAATTTGCCAACTCGTTATCGTGTGAAAATAACTTAATTAGTGTACTGTATGCCTACCACTAGCTTATATCAAAATGGTAAGAGAGCCGTGAGCCTTGCTCGCCGAGTCTTTTTCACATTTACGTGGGATGAGAAAATATGTATAGTCAAGTTAAATATTTTTGTTAAGAAATATAAATTAAAGTGGGAAATATAGCATGAAAATAATTTACCAATAGAATATTGATTCGATAAAAAATAAGTTGATTCAAGTAAATTTTACATATGAGCAAGATAGAACCGATGAAGCGATTTGGATTCGTAAGTCCCAAAGAAATATAGACTATGACTTAATAAAAGTGAGCCTATGAGTTTAAAATGATTTAATCCACTGATCCATGGTTTGAGCGAATCAGATTGGACGGATTTATCATTTTTTTATATATATTTTCACTTTCAAATTAAAGTAATACTATATGTATTTAATTAATTCAATATTTACTTACGAGCTCAATTCTCTATTTTTCAAACCAATTTAATTTAGATAAATTATTTTTAAGTTAGTAATTTAACTTTTAAATTAATTAAATTTTATTATAATTTATTTAATTTTAAATTATTAGTATGAATTAAAAATATATTAAATGTTTATAATTATTATTTTAAACTTAAAATTATTTAAAAAATTTTAAAATTATTTTTTTATAGAAAGAAAAAGTTTGCGAGTCCGGACTGAATCCGCGATTCATAAATTATATAATTCAAGCTCTCAATTAGAAGTTTGTAATTTTTGTATACTGAATTTAGCTCGCGTTTGACAAACAACTATTTATTCGATGTTTAGTTATTTGATTGAAAATATAATAAATTAATTTATATAAATTTACTAAGGACAGATCAACATTTTACGGTCAAAAAGGTTGTTTGGCCGCAAAATGATGATGGCCAAACGCAACCTTAATCCATTTCGTTTACGATTGATCCGTGCAAACGAATTGAACAGGTTCACATAAAATAAAGTATCAAAATCTGTGCCAAGATGGGAAGAAGTCGTTAATACTTTAAACGAATAAAATGAAAACGTTAAAATAGTTCAGCTGAGAAATAGTATTCACTTTCTCCAATCACATATTGCCAAATGGCATACCTTTTGTATGCCACATGCTGCTTGCTCCCATGGTGGACCCAAACTTCTTTCTTAAATCAGTCCCTTTCTCTTCCTTTATTGCTCACGATCATATTCTCCCCTTTCTTTAATGCCTTCCTACTTCGGAAACACAAAAACCTCACCCATCCCTCCAAGACGCCATAACCACAACATTCTTCACCCCTCTCTCTTTCTATCTGAAACCCCTCATGGACGCCAAAAGGCTTAATCGGCAGCCTCAAACTCTGACACCAAGTAGCAGCGGAAGGAGAAAAAGCCCTGCCGGCGATTGCAATTCACCCGAATTCGAGTTCTGGATGGTCCGGAATCCGTCTCTCCCCCAATCCGACCTTATCACCGCTGACGAACTTTTCTCTGATGGTGTCATTCTCCCTCTCCATCTTCTCTCTCTCAACAATAAACCCGAACCAGAAGACAGAACACTTCAACCGGACCCGGAACCTCCAAATTTAGAGCGTGAAATTGCAGACGCGGAACCAGAAGCCGGATCGGCACCCGAGTTATCGGCTGCGATAACTGAGTCTTCGTCAACGGTGCTCTCGACATCGAAGCGGTGGAAAGACATTTTCAAGAGAAGCGAGAAGAAGAACACAGAAAACAATAAGACGGAAGAGAAAGAGAAGGAAAAACTGAAGAAAAAAGGGAGAAAAGGGGCAAGCGGTGCGAGTTCAGCTTCAGCTGAGTTGAACATCAATATTTGGCCTTTCTCGCGGAGTAGATCCGCCGGGAATGCAGGAAACCCACCCAAATTGTTTCCTGGAGCTCGGAAGGTGAATAGCGCCCCATGTTCGCGGAGTAATTCGGCCGGGGAATCCAAATCGAGGAAATGGCCCAGCAGTCCGGGTCGAGCAGGAGTCCATGTCGGGCGTAGCAGCCCGGTTTGGCAGGTCCGTCGCGGAGGCTCCGCCTCGAAGAGCTCAGAACCCGCTATAAAGGGGTCTGGAAAAGAAGCCTCCGAGACTGAGCGGAATAAGGTGGCATCCACCACTGACGGCAGAAGTCCAAAAGCTGGAGTTTTGAATTTGAACGTTCCCACGTGCATTGGTTACAGACACCATTTGAATTGCAGAAGCGCAGAGAACGGTGCCGTTGGCGTCGCTTTGGCTGCCACCAATGGCAGCGTTAATGGGAACATCGGAAACAATGACGGCGGAGGTAACGGTGGAGGTCGTAATGGTAATATATTTAACCTGCGCGGCCTCTTCATCAAGAAATCCGCGGTAACATCTCACTAGTAATTTTTAATTAGTGTACACAACGTTAGTATATAGTAATGGTTTCGATATATTTTGGAAGTAGCCTTTTTTAGGCTTTAGATTATCTTGTAAAGGGGAAAACTACAACTAAAGTTTCTCTTTTGAATTTCTCTTTTTTCTGGGTATGCGACCGTAGAAAGGTACCTTTTCTGACATATAGAATAGGAGTTAGAACTCGGATGTAGATTGGTTGATGTCATACATAGCTAGCTGGAATGTTATGCTTTTTATTGGCTATGCTGT
Source organism: Sindora glabra (assembly GCA_020226215.1). NCBI lineage: Eukaryota > Viridiplantae > Streptophyta > Magnoliopsida > Fabales > Fabaceae > Sindora > Sindora glabra. The sequence goes on along the minus strand of CM035226.1, from coordinate 12,254,848 downwards.
TTCTTTGTGTATAAATGGGTGTAAAATCATTATTTAAGTTGGCTTGGGACATTGCGATCTTCTCCTTCGTTAAAGGGCAGCTGTCAGCTATGACTTACAATGCCTGTAAAGCATCCATAGTCATAATTTTCTTGTCTTTTTCATCTGGGTTTACATAATTAGTTAATAAAAGAGAATCTGCTTCTTCGAGGGGAAAGAGATTGCTCGATGCTTAATTGTTGGTTGGACGTCTGGTACCACTCACGGTCACTTGTCGATTGGAGTGATTTAATAATACGAAAAAAATTATTTTTTAAAAAAATAAAAAAAATTATTTAATTTGTTATTATTTAATAAATTTGAGGAAATAATTTTTTTTTTAAATTTTACTTCTCATAAAATATGAAAAGTTAATTACTCATTTTATTTTAAGTAAGTTTTATTTTTTGTATTATTTATGAATATAGTAGTGATATTATCCTCGTTAAATTTAATTAATAATAATTATAATTTATTAATTTATATTATAATAATATTGAGAATATAATAATTATTTTATTAACACTTCATAAGATATTTAAATTTAAATTAAATAAAATATAAAAAATTATTTTTTTGGAAGCATTACTTTTTACGTATCAATCAAATAATTGAATACCTCTCAAAAATTTTATATAATAAATTATTTTTTTGAAAATTTAATTTAGTAAGTTATATTCTTACAAGTTTAATTTTTTACAAAAAGTTATTTCTTATGCAAATTAAATCATATCAAATTAGTTATTTAATCATAACAACAATTAGTTTAAATAGTTGAAAATTTAATTTTTTAAATAAAAATTGAGTTTAAATTTTGTAAATAAAAATTTTTTTATTAAAAATAGTTATCTTTTGGAAGAAGTTTAATTCAACTCGATTTTAAATTAGTTAGAAGTTCAAGTGTGTATTGCGAAGCTTGTTGGAGATTGAAGGTTTAAGGAAAAAAATATATTTAACCATTTTTCATGAGAAGTGCTGCTTTCATCCAATTTCTCTTATAAATATATAAGTTTTATTTGTTTCATTAAAAATATTTTTATAAAAAAAAACTTTGTTTTATGGTGTGATATTTTTAATTAATCAAACTCTAAAATAATAGTAGTGTATTTAAAATATTATTTAAATTATATTATTTATTTAATATGTATTAAGTGTACCTCAACTTTATTGATACTAAATTTAAAACTTAAATTTAATTATTGTGCTTTATCATTTTTTTCTATTTTTCTCTTTTCCTTTTTTTTGTTTTCTTTCTTTCATTCAAGCAAGGACCTGATTTAAATTTTTAAAAAACTATAAGGTTCTATTTAGAAAATTTGTGAAAGTATAATGACCTAAAGTACATATGTTGAGTTTATGTGACAGTTTAAAGTTGGCACATTTTAGATCCAATTAGCAAATTTTATACCATTTTATTTAAATTGAAGGTAAACAAGCGGTAGGGATTTGATTAGAAATTAAATAAAATTATAAGAATTTAATTTAAATTTTTTAAATTATAAAGACTCGTTTATGAAAAAAAATAAAGAAATTATGAGATCCTAGAATATAATTTTACCTTAAAAAATCATATAAAAATTTCCTAAAATCAGACGAGTGCAAAATGATAACCGGTGTTGGAACATTTTAGAAAATTAGTCATGAATTTGTAATCTGCTTCTCTTTATAATCAAAACTCATAAATAAAAAGAATGTCTTCTCAATTATTGAATTGGAAAATAAGTTGGATTAGGCGCACCTGCTAATTATACAGATTACAATTTTAGTCCAATCCTATGTAGCCTGCAAATTCTTCCCTTTTCTTTATTTTTAAAATATTTTAAATTCTTATACTTTTAAATAATAAAAAATTAACACATTCATGCATAAATGAGTCATAACAATATCCATATATAAACTTTAAAGAAATAATGTGCATGCATTAAGAAGTCACAAAACATTCTTGAAATAAAAATATCATTTACAAATAATTCATAATTCAATCTTACATAACTAAAAGTGAGAGAATAGTGTGTTTTTGTTTGAATTGAAAATTTGGACTTATATAATAAGTGATTAAAACTAATTACGTGTCAACCATGCTCGTTTGATTAGATTGTAAGTCATATAATTAGGCTGAATTAGATTTGTATTTAAATAAGTCTTTATTTTAAAGGTTCGAGTTCACAAAAATATGTAAATAAATAAGCTCGCACACAAACTTTAACTTATTTCAATAATTATATTCTTTTATTTTGGTCTATTCTCCTCCATTCGAATTAATTATCTACATCTTGTCAAGTAAAGAAAAGCCATACTATTTTATTGCATATTAATCAATATTAAGAAAATATTCCCCCTTTATATAATGATGTATTCTTTTTTATTGATTTAGTGTACACAACCTAAATACATTGATGCATCTAAGAATATTTCCCATATTCAATGGAATTTGATTTTTATTGAACTTACAATTCACTAGATACATTTATTTAAGCCGAAAAAATCTATTCCTGCCCCTCAAGTCTCGCATTCATTTCACATTTCTTTTAGAACTGATGAATAACGTTAGCAAGGATACTGTATCATATTTGTGAATCAAAAAATTAGTCATACATTCTATACGAAAAAGAAAGAATAGTGACATGTTAATGTAAGGGACAACCACTGTTATTATGTTAGATAATAATTATAGTACATTAATTATATCAATATAGTACTAATTTAAATCGTTAAATTTTATTCATTTATATGTTACTGCACTATTGTTATTATAGTGAGAGGTCCCTGTAATTAGGCACAATCCTATTGACAGTTGAGAGCTTTGTTTGCAGAGAAGGCCGGTTCGTTAACTGTAGAGGAAGAGGCAGTCTGCTACGATTTCAGTTCCTTTTACGGTGAAGCGTGGTATGACACAAGGAGATCCTACTGAAGAAATGGATTGTGATGGGCGCTTTGATCCTTCTCCTCTGGTTAGAGGGCACCTTAAAGTACTGTTGATGGAAGAGAATCTGTGCTTCCATTGCTATCTAATAGCGACCAAAGATGACAGATAGAGCCAACGAGTGAGACAAACTATCCATGTTGGAAAACACAAAAGCATACCATAAATTTAATTGCATATCAAATTTATTTTTTTAAAATAAAATTTAACATATTATAATGGTGAATTCTAAAGTGTTTCTAGGGGTTTAGTATCCGAAGTGGTGTGACAAAATACAGGCCATTGGATGAGATTATTAAGTCATTACCAAATTTTTTGTAATCTCATCCAATGACTTGTATTTTGTCACACCATCCCGAGTATCAACCCCCAAAGGTACCTTAACAAGCACCTATTATAATATAATAATATATCAACGATTAAATATATTAATACATTAGCACTATATCAATAATGTATTATAATCATTTGCATAATTTAAATAAAATTAAGGGAATTATAGATATCATTGATGCAATAGTATAAATATTGTTGGGAATGAATTCATAAAAACAATTGGTTTTTGTGAATTATTTTATTTTTAATAGAAATAATTATAAGTATTTTTTTAAATGCTTATTTTGTATAAAAATTGAATAAAGGTTCAATTAATCACATAATGATTATAATATGAATTTATAGAATATATGAATATAAATTATTTATAATTAATAAAATTATTAGTCATGGTGTATTAATAAAATTGGGTACTTTATTAATGCTTTGATAAATTTTGGAATATATGACTTATCTTAATCATATGAAATTTACAGATATACTTAATATATCAAATAAGATCATAAATAAAATCTATATGATTGTTATCAAAATAAAGGAAATTTCATTGGTATTAATGTGCTTTACTCTAAATATTGAGTTATATATAATTATATTCTTATAAATATAATTACATTTGAGTTGCAAATGAGTAAGGCTTAATTACATATCAATGTACTTTGTAATTTGAAATTGATATATTTATTAAGAATATAATTATGATGTAACAATTCAAAATTTGATGATATAGTAGTTTCAATGAATTTCTGTACTTGATTATAAGTCTTATACTTAAGTAAGTTAGTTCTTATTAAATTAGAAGAAAGTTATCTAATGATCATTATAGAAATTAATAAATGTTAAGATAAATTAAATTGATCAATATTATGCAAAAGAATATAAGCAAAAATTAATGTGGCATGAGAATAGAGTTCAAGGAAATTGTCATATTATTTGAATTTTTATCTAAATAAAGGCATACATAATTAAAGTGCAATTTTAATTCTATAATGGAAGAATCGTTAAAATTAAATAATTAAAGTATTTAATGATTTGGAATCCACTTTTATATGTACTTATAACTTAAAGCCTTACTCATAATGTCATTAGATCAAACTGATTGACAAAAAATTATTAGATTGATATATAAAAATACATGCATGACTTAATCATTAGATCTATGTGTGTGACCTAATATAATTAGATAGTGAGTATCAATTTTTAAAAATGTTAATTTTTAGAATTTTCTTACTGATAATTATCTAAAACTCAAAAATGGGATTTGCATAAAATTTTATCAAATATGATTTAAATTATTTAATTTATTAAATAAAATCATATAAAAAATTTGACAAAGGCAATATTTGATTTTTAAATATTTATTGAAAATATATTCCACATCAGGAATATTTAATAAAAAATTTAAAAAATTTAAATATATTTCAAATAATAATTGAAGTTATATTTTCTAATAGAAAATATTTAATTAGAAATATTTGAAATATGAAAATTAGGAACCTTTATGATGCTTTGTAAGCCTTAATAAGTATTCTTTCCGTTCTTTTTTATCTGTTGCATTTTAAAGAAAATTTTTGTTCCTTTTTATTTTTCACTTTAAAATTTCAATAAAGTATTAAATATTTTTTTTCAAATTTATCCTTTTCTTTCATTAATAAATACTTTATTATTCTACATTATTAGTCAACTTACATTTATTTCTTTACATTTTTCTCTTTATTTTCAATCATCTTGAATTTTATACATAAAAAGTAATCTTGTAAAATTCATTAAAAATAAATAAATTTAACTATTTACTTAATATGTGTAAAATCGATTAATGGTGATAGATAAATAGGAATAGAGGAAGTATTATTGACTTTAATGAGCTATTATGAACCTTAATGATTCATTATATACCTTAACAATTGATTATAAGTTTCAATGGAATATTATTAACTTTAATTAATGAGATGTTATGATTCTTAATGAGATATTATGAGTGAGGATATTTTAAGAAATAGATATAGTTTGTTATCTTAATCCTTCTTTTTAAATAAAATTCAAAGGTTATAATGAGAAAATATAGAATGAGGTTTAGGCCTATCAAAATCTTATTTTTCACTTGAAAAAATTTGAAAGAGTTTTAAACTTATTGAAACTCTTTAATTTCAATTTTTTATAGGAATATGAAAAAAGTTTTAAACACTGAGTTGCAATTTTTGTAGGACCCCAGTTTTCATAGAGCCTACACCTTGTATGATAGTCTGGATTATTTTCACTGTGCTGTTTTTTTTTTTTGAACGGTAACTAACAAATATACACCATCAAATCAAGGGTTTGGATTCATTTCTTTTAAATTGATGTATAAAGGTAATAATTGTGGTACACTAATCATATCGATGTGCTGTTAGTTTAAACCATTAGATTTTAGTCAGTTGCACAGTACTGCACCAATATCGCATCAGTCTAAACCATTGTTTTGCATAAAACACAATATGATAATTTGAATTTATGAATGTGAAGCCTTATTTACGTTAGGAAACTTTCTAGAAATTTCGATGTTACTCCCGCGGTCTGAGTTAAAAAATTTATATTTGTGCATTCTTTGTTTTTATAAAAGAAATGTTTTTTTTAAATAATCATACTTACTTAAATTTATTAAATATTTTTTGATTCATTCAATATTAAATATAAACAATACAGTAACAAATAAAATTGTTTCTATCAAATATAAAGTTATTTTCCCATATATTTATAAGGAGATGAAGATACGACCCCGCTACTTTTTTTTTAATTTCATCCATAATTTCAAATAAAAAAATTTTATATTTGTCTCTTTAATTTAGATTTCCAAATCCATTTTTATTATATTTTGAGAAAGCAAAATTAGCCTTAATTTTATTATAAAGGGGTGGACCTGTGCAAGCTGGATCTATACCCTCGAAACACCGGCAAGCAGGCTCGTTTGGCCTGTGAACTTCGGCCCAATTTTGCGTCCCTCACAGATTTCCGTAGTTGCTTGTGCAGTTGTACCACCGTTTGATTGACTTGGGCGTTACGGTTTGTGAGCAACGACTCTGAGGATCGCTGCTGCTGTTCTGCTGTCAGTCTCCAGAGGCAAGTATGGAGCGGCTAGCGAGAACTGCTCGGGTTTGCCGTAAAATCCCATTTTTCAGAGCCCTAGCTCCGTCTTCTTCATCACCTCACATTTCGCGTGGCTTAGGTCAAATTATGCCTCTCTCTTTCTCTTCTTCCTGTATACTTTGCTTTGAATTTTTTCGGATTTGTTTTTCATATTGCTTTGTTTTAACGACCTTGCGGTCTGTTAGTGTTTATTGTTTAGAAGATAGGTAGAGAAGGCCGCTTCTCCCCCACAGACCATTAAAGTTGCGAACTTTATTGCGTCTTTGTGACGCTGTTAATGTTTTTAAGTGAAATGAACTGTATTTTTTGGACTGGTTGGTGAAACAATAAGAAAATTTTGTCCCTCTGTTTTCTTTACTATTTTCTGTTCGTGGTTGCTGAATTTTTTATTTTGGTTATTATTTAGTTTATGTTATAATGTGGGGAACCGGTATAGAATAAGATGTTGTTAGTGAAAGGGAAAGGTGCATTTTTCTTTCCCTTATGAGTCATAAATGATTTTTGAGTTGTGACTGTAGAATCTACTTTGCCCACTGTATCCGGAGGTTCAAGATCAAGAGCTCTACCTGAGGCTCTCCGACCTTACTCTTTGTTTCCAGCAGCACTAATTGGTATCTTTGGAATTGGAGTTCTAGAAACGGCATATGCAGATGAGGTGAGTGGAATCTATCCATTATAGAGTCTTTTATTAAATTAAAAGAAAAAAAACTATCTGTCATGGTTGTGCTTTGCAAAAATGAGCTAGATACGTTTTCTGAACTATTTGACTGGATCATTGTGTTTCAGTCTGCTGCTGAATCTGGCTTGCCATCGAATTCTCCTTCAAGTTCTGAGGGACTGGAAGAAACTGCCAAGAAAGAACGGGAGCGAATTGGAGAGTTACTAAAAAATAAAGGAATTCGATATGGTTTTTATCCACGCTTCACTGTTGGTGTTAAAGGACAAAAGGTTATTGCCTTTCTCTTGGTTTGGCTGCTTGTGCGAGGCTATATTTCTTCTATCTATTGAAAGTTGATTTTTATGTGTTTCTTATCCCTGATTTACAGTGAAATAAGTACGAGTATTTTTAAACAAAACCTTGATGGTTTCTATGTGTTTATGCTCGGAAGTAAGTTTCCAATATATACATTATTAACTAGAAAAGGTTTATGAGTTTTTAGCATTTTCATATTACTTACTAGCTTCTGCTGATGTTGGTGAGCTCCTTGATTGTCTAAGCCCATCAATTCCTTGAGCAATACTGCTTCTGAATGCCAGATATGATAGAGTTGTTGATCACTTTCTCCCTTTTGAAGATGCAGTATGAAATTATTTTGGTCCACAAAATATCTTGTTCAAAATTTCTTTTTTCTTCCGCTAGATCATTCTCTCTGCTTGTGCTAAGCAATCATTATTGACAATGCACGATGCCATAGTTTTTTCAGATGTAATGCAACATTTTTAATGGATTTTGGCAAAGAGACCTAGCTGGCACCATGCACTAGTTTGCATCCTCTTAGTGCAGTAAAAGTCAAAACAATGTTTGATGATAGCATTTCTCTACTATAGGTCAGTATTAAGTTCCAAATTCCTCCTGCATGTGAAGTTGCACAACTTATTGCACATTTTGCTACGCATCTTGGACTGAAGACTGAAGAGCAAGGTGGTGGTTCAGATATGTTATTGCGTGCTTGGGACAGGTATATTTTATTCTCATTTTCTGAGATTAAAGTGTGCCATACTGCTCTGTCCTTGTGACTTGTGATGCATGTTAAATTTCTTCCTTATAATATTAGTCTTCACTTTTACTTGTACTGGGCAAAACACTCATGGTTTCCTGTGAGTTTTCCAGCACATTTGCTTGGCAGTTTACCCTTACTCGTCCACGAATGCAAAAGGATAGTCAAGGGAATGATCAATGCTTAAAAGATAAGGATGCACAAGATGAAGATCTATGTGTACTCATATTTCATTCTCACCTTGGCTCAGATAAAGCTGTTAGTATTCATTTAACTAATTTTTTGTTATTGAGCTGACTACAGGGTGCTTTAAGCGTAATGGCAGAGAAGGGGGATTGTATGAAATTTGATTGGCTTGGTTTGTTTTGCAGGAAATTGAATTCCTTAAGAAAGGGAGTTTGAGTCCTGAGGAGCTTGATGCTTTTGTCTCTGCTTTACAATTAGCAGGTGAGAAGTTGGGCCAAAGAAATACCCAGGAAAGAAAATCAAGGGAAGAGACTGAAAGGGCTCCATCTGTAGATAAATCTATTTCTAGTCTAGAGTCGATGGGAGTGAGAATTTATGGACTCAATGAATCCCAAATTAGAAAATCAAGTAGCGAGGTAATATGGGACAGCATTGCTGGTTATGATTACCAAAAACGGTATGTAAATGATGTGGTTCAGAGTATGTTTTGTTGGTGTGATTTGTCTGATTAGTTGTATAGTCACCCGTATATAGGGGGTTCTGATTAAAGGAGGACTGAAATAAAGCATATTTTACCTTTTTTTATTTTGGCTTTCTATGCTGTGGACAAATTGACCAATATGATTGAGATGTGATTAGTTTTGCTTTATGGATTAACATCTTTCTTTATGCTTATTAAGTCAAATAACTGCCTTGTCTGTGCCACGATTAGAGACTAGCATTTAATTGTCTTTTGAAGGGAAAAAAATAATCATTGTTAGTTACCAACAAATTTGATCATCTATATCTCATGAGTATCATCTTCATTTCACATCAGGGAAATGCAGCATTGCATTTTTCCCTATTTGTTACCCTTTGAAACATGTTTACTTATGAGTTATAACTGCATTCTTTTGACATGTGTGCTCAGGTTTAAGTTCATTTAGTGGTGTTCATGGAACTCCTTTGGTTTACATAATCCTTCAACTGCTCATTTTGTAGAGAAATAGAAGATACGATACTGTTAGCTTTACAATGTCCTGAAGTATATGATGATATTGCTCGAGGCACTCGTTATAAGTTTGAATCCAACAGGCCTCGAGCTGTGCTTTTTGAAGGTCCACCAGGTGTGTCATTTTTAGCCGCTTGTATGTTTTAGTTTTTATATGGTGAAGGTTTGATGTGGACTACATGCTGTTATCTGATATGATGATGCTTGAGGGGTTGCAGTGCATCTAGTTCTCTGATAATGGATTTAAATGTGGGAAGGATTTGTCTTGCAATTCTTTTTGATGATGTGTTCTTAGGATTGTTTAAGAGACTTTTGTTATCCCTATCATTGTATAGGATTTGGGGACTTTTGTCTGGGTGTCTGACTTTTTGAACATGGGCTTGCAACTAAAATAATCCAAATGTTAAATCTGATGGAAAGCGTAACTGACTGAATGTTATTAATTATCCCATTATACTCTGTTACCTACTTTGGACATCAATAGGGCTGGACTTATTTACATGGATTTACAATATATTCAGTATGCCTATAGTCTTCAAAGATCAAACTATGTTGCATTTTTGCCCAAGCATGCAGTAAGAGACTATTAGGTTTTGGCATAAAAATTGCATTGCTGGACTGCATTTTTCCATTGAAACTAAAAACTTAATTTAATGAGACATGGGATCTGTTATGCGTTTCATTCTTAAACATAGTAGTATGGCATGATTTTCGATCATGAAGCTGTGCATGATGTTTGAATTACTCATTGTTGTAGCATGTTTGATTTCAGGTACAGGGAAAACTTCTTGTGCTCGTGTTATTGCCAATCAAGCGGTATGCTGCCTTTGTATCTATTTTAGGACATGACCTCTTTGCTTACAATTGCACTGTTTTCTTGAATCCTACTATGTCCTTGACTGCGGAAGAAAATTAATAAATTCAATCCATCCCTTGGATACTTGTAACAATATTTATGTATGAACTTGTTAGGTAGATATTGAGCGGCACTGGTACATCCAACTTGCTTGTAATTTTTTCTGAAAGTTGGGTCCTTCAACCTATTAGGTAATGGCTGATTGCTGGTGTATATAACTACTTTTTCCTGATATTCAGAGAGAGAGAGGGAAAAAAGTGTTTATCCTTATTCAAACCATTCTCTGTTTCTTGATTTGTAGTTTTTGCTCCTTGTTTATTTTATGTTGGCCAGAGATAATGTTGATCTCTGACAACTCTTGTCTTAGAATGTTATTGTGATTATGATCAGGAAATATTTAGTGTAGAGCTGCCACTTTAATAATTGGCTTGTTTTATTTGAAAGACTTTTGATCCTTGGATTAGGAATTTAATATGCCGTAGTCACCTTCCAGTATGCAATTTTGTACATGCACTTCTTGCATGCAGGAGAAAGTGGTTGGCAGGTGGTGTCTGTTGGGTTTTATGCTTGTGAGCATACAAAGAACTAAAATTAGCATGTTACTTAACTCGGCAGGGTGTCCCTTTGCTATATGTGCCACTAGAGATAGTCATGTCCAAATACTACGGGGAGAGCGAACGCCTGTTAGGCAAAGTGTTCTCGCTTGCCAATGAGCTTCCTAATGGTGCTATTATCTTTCTTGACGAGGTAATTAGGCATGAAATTTTGTTGAAGGTTACCTTATTGTTTTCATTCTTATTGATTTTTCCTTATAATTTATCAACATACTGTTTCCTTTCGAAGCACAGATAGATTCCTTCGCTGGTGCGCGTGATACTGAAATGCATGAAGCTACACGTAGAGTGTTGTCGGTTTTATTGCGACAGGTTGATATTGTTATTCACCTGCTTTAAGCTACGCTAAATGGCATGTTATATCATATCATGAACACTGGTTGTGCTGTATATTGTTGGGAATATTGTCCAAACTATATCATGCAATGAATTTTGCAAATTCTTTTGAAGTTTGACCGGATGGGAAAATAAATTGTGCAGATAGACGGCTTTGAACAGGATAAGAAAGTGGTTGTCATTGCTGCTACAAATAGAAAGCAGGACCTTGATCCTGCATTAATCAGGTGACTTTTTGAACAATTGGCTTTTATTTCTTACCAAAATATACAAAGCAGGACCTTGTAGTTGTGTTTTCTTACTCTGTTTCTCTATTTCCACAGTCGATTTGATAGTATGATCAGTTTTGACTTACCTGATCATCAAAATCGTCAGGAGATAGCTGCAAAATATGCTAAGCACCTGACAAAATCCGAACTCAATGAACTTGCCAAAGTTACAGAAGAGTATGTTTGGCTATAATAATTACGCTTTCCTTACATATCTTGCCATTACATTTAATTGATTCTCACCATTTCAGTATGGCTGGAAGAGACATTAGAGATATTTGTCTACAAGCTGAACGGTCTTGGGCATCAAAGGTAAGAATCACTCTTTTTTTCAACTTGTACTATGTTGATGGCTGGACGGATATTTTTGAAATCTGTTGATGGCTGGACAGATAATTCGAGGACAAATATCCCAAGATGAAGAACAGAGGAATCTTCCACCTTTGCAAGAGTATTTAGAGAGTGCTGCGAGTCGGCGGAAAACTCTAGTCAGTAGTGGTGCAAGCCAGAAGTTCCGTAGTTCGTACCCTGGCAAGAAAAGTGAGTTAGATCTAGTTTGATTAGTCTGCACATATGCTTGTTGATGTTGATGGATATCATAGGCGGTTAGGTTTATTTATTTACTTATTATTAATTATTAATATTAGTTTAGGTAACGTTTCCTTATATATTGGAATTTTTATTTTATATCTTAAAAAAAATTTGTATTTTTTTAAATAAAATCATACCTTTATAAGGCCTTTGCATGTGATACGTAAATTTCATTTTTTTGCTTTTACGAAAGTAAATTATACTCACATTTCTTACTATTTAAGTTAATTACACTTGCAACGCTTTTGTTCATAAAAATGTACATCCATTTTGCATTTTTAAAAATTAGGGGTGGTGAATATATGTTTAAATTTAAAAAAAAAGGGTGTTAGTGTGTATGAAAAGGAAAGTCAGTGCATATTTTTTAAAAATAAAGAGAATGTTAGTGTAACTATAAAAAGTAACCAATATTAAATCCGATAAGTTACAAACTTGTGATGAAGGTTGTCGTCCTTACAAGAAATTTGGTTAAAAAAAAAAACTACAAACATGAATCAGTTTCAATTTGTCAAAGGACCTCGAAAATATGGTCCTAGGGTCCTAGATTATGTATTTAGTGGAATTTTGGTTGGAAAGTATTTTTTATAAAAAAATATTATATATATATTAATAAAAAGATAATATATTATTTACATTATTGATGATAAAACATAATAGTTATTTTCTTTAAATTTTTTATATTTAATTTTAAATAAATAAAATATTTTTTTATTTTAATATTTTATAATTATATTTTACAAAAAAAACAATGAAACGAATTTTCTTCTTCAGAACAATGGTTAGCATCACGGGATTTTGCTAGATTATGACAAGTTGACTAAGTTAGGCCTTGATTGAGATATCTATCTAGAGAGAGAATCAATTTGATTGAGTCCTGTTTTCCATCAAATATTTCGCATCGCATGATTCTGAGGAAAATAATATCAAAACTGCTGTGCTTTTGCCCATTGCCGACCTGGATGGGTCCATGTGTATTTTAGTTTTCCTGAAACATGAATTAATAACTTAATTTCAATTCAAATGATTGTGTTTTCTCCATGTATATAATCACGTGTAAAATACTTTTCAAAAAATATTCCTACCTTAGCAATTGGTGTATCATCATGATTCTTACTTCTTCTTTTTTTTTTTAATTATGATTCAATTTTGTTCATTAATTTAAAAATGATATAATTACTTTATGCAATAATTCATACAAATTTTATGTTTAGTTTTCTAAAAAATTGCATAGTTTCGCTCTGTAGATTAATATGAAAAATAACAGGAGATTATAAATTTTGGAAGCCTTTCAACCAAAAATCAGAGAATAATTTTAAATAAATTACGTTTTCTTCCCCTAAGATTTATCTTCATTGTATTCCACATCTTTCATTTTTCAACATGATACGCTACTTTCCCTAGTAGATAACTATAATCTACAATTATAAATTGTTTCAAGTGATTATTAATGAATTGAACTGTGCAAATTGATTTTATATTCAATATAATTTTTCCTAATAATTAATTCGCTTGAATGATAAGTTGTTAAAGGTTTTTAGTAAAAAAATGATTAAAAATTAAAAGTGATTTATTATTTAATTATATATTTTCTTCAACATTAATTCCCACCAAGAATTTAATTATTACTAAAAGTTATATCAAACAAAAAATTATGTTACACAACCAAATCCATTGTTAATTAATTTGTTTCATTACTATACCAAACAAGTTTAATTGGTTTTGTGATAATTCGGAATATATAATTTATTTTTTGTATGATAATATTAATTGATAACTAGTTATACATATCTTATTTTTATTAAATTGATATATAGAATAAATTATTTTTTAATGTTAAATTATTAAAAATTTCGAAAAATAAAGAACGATAGATTAATCAAAGTATTATTATTTGGTTATCGTTGGAAGAAGAAAAAAATAAAAAATAAAATTAACAAAAATTTATAATTTATAATTTCTTTTTATAATTTCGATCAAATAATAAATTATTTATTTATAATGAAAATTATTATTTATAGTTAAAAATAAAAAAAATCAAATATGTATAAATATAATAATATTAATAAATTACTTGAGCAAAAATTAATTATTAGAAATTTTGATCGCGATATGAAGTAAGCAGTGTCGGCGTCATCTGTTCTTGGTCCCAAGGCACTGCAGAGGTTATTTACCAAAGAGCATGTTTAGTATGAGACCCGCAAACCAAGTTATCGAATAATCTTTGCTTCTCTTCCGTTTCTGTGAGCTACGATCCCAAACACAGATATCGATGGCGTCAAGGGACAAGAAAGGATCGAAGGCTTCGAGCAGCCGAGCCGGCAGAATTCGGACCCTCTCCGATCTCAACCGCCACTCCGCCGATTCTGACAGTGACTCCGATGGACCTCAAGAGTATTATACTGGCGGCGAAAAGAGGTTTTTTTTTTCTTTTTTGTACCTCAATCCCATCCTTTTTCTTAATTGAACGCTGGCTTTGGATATTAACAATTTCTTAACATGTTTGACGTGCATTCCTTTGGAAGCTCTTCTGTCAGTTTTTTCTGTGTCCTGGAATGCTGGTTAGGAAAATTTGAGGGAGAAAGCAGAAAAAGTTGGACTTTAAGTTGAATAACATCGGACACTGATTCCTGAGAAGAAAAAGATAGAGTTTTGGAGAAAAAGTTAATTGCTTTGTATCGAAACGAATTTTAATGCAAATAGGTGGTGGTAGATGGGTTTTATAACTTGAATTAGTTTATAGGAAGCTCTAGTATTGGGGAGATTGTGTTTTGCTGAGAGATTGGAGTTTCCCTGGTGGTGTAAGTAGCTTTCAATTTTGAGGCTATGGTACTGTTTGATGCTAAATCTCTGCGTGTGCGTATCACATTGCTATTGACTTCCTGATAATTGGGTGCATAAATTGGCGGCTAGGACAAGTTTTAACACTCGATTGCATTATTTTAAATTAGTATACATAGAAGCTATTCTGTTAACTGTTAAACCATACCTTTGCGGTAGTGAAATTCTCCAAAATGCAGCTGGTGTGAGGCCGGCCAGCGAGTAGAAGATCGAGTTCTAGCATGGTTCATACTTAAATAAGATGAGATTCATGACTGCTGTTATAAAAAACTTTTATTCCCTTAATTAGTTGCTGGTATTGTACAGTTTTCATTTGGTTGTGCACTGTGCTGTGACAATCTCCAACGAGAAATAACTTTGAAATGTGATAATGAAGAATTTTTGCCCATGTCTACTCTTTCACATTGGGATTTACGTTCAGTTGATTCAGTGCCACATCGTGTATTATTCATCATCTTACACTTTAAACAAACATTTTCTTGGGTGTTGATTAAAGTGTTCTGATGTGCTGCCACAGTTGGACACTGTTTTTTTCCCCCCATAATGCCCTGATTAGATCCGTTTGTTTTTAGATGTCAGAAGTTGTCCTAAAAAATCATACCTTTTTGTCTGTGCAATCAGCTTACAGACACTGTCTACTGGTTTTACTTGATAGACATCCAAATTTATGGATGAATGCTTGTTTGTCTTCGCTTTTAATTTGATTTTACCATTTTCTTCTTTTGATTGGTATTTAACATTTTTCACATTATATATCCAGTGGAATGCTTGTCCAAGACCCTTCAAAGGGTAATGATGTGGATGCAATTTTTAATCAGGCAAGGCAACTAGGAGCCATTGAAAGGCCACTTGATCAACTTCAGGAGCCTCCAAGGTCTACTAGCTTTGCTGGAACTGGCAGACTACTCTCTGGGGAAAGTGTCCAATCTGCTTCTCAGCAGCCGCCTGAGGCTGTTGTTCACAACATAGTTTTTTGGAGTAATGGTTTCACTGTAAATGATGGCCCTCTGAGGAGTTTGGATGATCCTGAAAATGCTGCGTTCTTAGAGGTAAGAGTAACAAATTTTTGACTCCATTAGTGGATTTGAGGGGGAAAGGATAAGAGGATTTAGTTTGCTGGTTTTAAAAAGGTTCCTGATAATGGATATCAGAAGATTGAGGTTATTGTGTGCATTATTCAAGGAATAATGAATGATTTTTAGGGAAGTCTTTGCTATAATTTCTCTAGCTGCTAACAGCAATTGACAGTTTCCTCTCTTTGTATATATGGATAACCACGTTTTGGTTCTCTCTGTAGTCAAGTTTATGTTTGAAGTATTGAGGTTTTCTGATTGGAAATATGGACCAGAAAGGTTAACCCCTCATTTCGTCCATAGATCCCATTTCCTTTTATCTACTTCTCTATGTCAGCATGTCTCATACTATATTTTTTTTTTTTTGGCCCCTTCTTGTTTAGTGATTGTTGTTATGTTTGGATGCA
Source organism: Sindora glabra (assembly GCA_020226215.1). Taxonomy (NCBI): domain Eukaryota; kingdom Viridiplantae; phylum Streptophyta; class Magnoliopsida; order Fabales; family Fabaceae; genus Sindora; species Sindora glabra. The sequence continues at coordinate 12,238,569 of CM035226.1, read as the reverse complement.
GAGTATCAAAAAATCCGAGTGTCCAAAAGAGCTTGAACCTGCAGATAGGAGGTCGTCTGTCAATGTTAATCTCATAAGGAGAAGTGAGAAGTATCCTGTGAGTTTGCTACTCTTTTCAAAGTTTTCAGACAAAATTCACCAAATTTTGGGAAGCGGAAGTGCATTTTGTCACAATCTGAAAGTTCACCAATCGGTTATGCATTGTACTTATATCTGTAATTTTGTCTGTCCATTATTTTAACCAGACTGCATTTTGTCACACTTGCAGGAACCTGAGAAGCGCCATGTTGCATTTCAGGGTGTGGGAAGAACTCTAGGAAGTAGCTCCAATTCAGCAGCACCTGAGCCAACTGCTACCTCGACACCTCTCAACTCTGGTCCAACCCCTTCAGCAGGTGTGTTTGTGGATCAATTATTACCATCAACCTCAATACAGCTTAGGTTAGCTGATGGAACTCGTATGGTATCACAATTTAATAATCATCACACTATCCGCGAAATCCGTGCCTTTATTGATGCATCAGTACCTGGGAGTCCGAGGAATTATCAACTTCAGATGATGGGTTTTCCCCCAAAGCTTCTAACTGATGAGACTCAGACCATAGAGCAGGCAGGACTGGCAAATTCAGTTGTCATGCAGAAATTCTAGCAAATGGCATAAAGTCCGGCTGCTTGCTGTTCATTACACGCTGAGATGCTAAACATATCAAGTAAATCAGTTTTATCTGCAGTGAACCCAGGAGGCTTTTATATAGGAACGTGTTTATTCATGGCTTTGTTGTGGACAAAAAAGAGTCATTTTCTTCTTGTTTAACTTTCTTCAAGTTTTTTCTTTCTTTTTTTTCTCTATAATTTATTGTTTTAGGGTCAGTTGGTGGCTCGGCTTTGAACCTAGTTCTATGCTGATGAAAGTATGAAACAAGAAGGTGTATACAGCACTACTCGTTGATTGCACTTTTGGATACTGCAACCATAGGCCTTCACATGAGACTGTATTTGTGACTTGTGAATTGTGGTTTTTTGTTCATACTCTCCACTCTTGCTTTGTTGTCATTAAATGCTTCGGCCCCAAACATGAGGCAGTGTCATGTCATTCCTGCACGGATTGTGGTATGGGCCATAAAGACAAGAAATGAAAAAAAGTAGATATAAGAAATCCAACAATCGCATCAGTTATGAGTCCCTCTAATTATGAATTATGTGACTAAATAATCAGTTCAATTAATTGAAGCTAGGTTCAACAACAGTCATATCTTGGAGAAAACATATGGTAACTACTATCCTAGCGCCTAAGAAATTGGGGGAAAAATAGATGCAAAAAACATTGGTGCAATTTGACGGAAAGTTAATATACGCTGGGAAGAGAGAGAGAGTGAGACCAGACACGGTTTTATGTTGGAAAATTGTGAACCGAAGACCATTTGGTGAAACATCAATTATGTCTCTTACCAACTTGTCAACTAGTGAGGTGTCGTTTGATCTGAATTGCTTTAAGTGTAATTAATTAAGAAGATGAAAAAATTGGTGAAGGGAGGGCTTTACATGTGTGTCAAATTATTCTATCAAACAATATCGTCCAAACAAAAGTGAAATTATATGGTCAAAGGTAATATCATAGTTGCCCTCGAAGGGGTAGAATCCTATTGTTTTCCCCATACGAAGCAAGTTGTGATGTTAACCTTTACTCACAATCACTGTTTGTTTACTCTTTGAGAAGGGTATTTGTTTAGTTGTATATATATATATATATATGCTGAGAGTAAAACTAAAAAGAAGAGTATTTCAAAAAGATCAAGTTTCACGTTGCTCAAACTAAAAGAGTTTTGATTGTATATATATTAAGATAAGGTATTGGACTAGTAAAAGAATAAAGGAAGAAAGTAGGCTCGTACGCAGAAGAGCAAACTAAATTGAACATAATTTAGTTGAAATTCATCTTATGTGAAAAACATAAAATTATTATTAGGGAAATTTTAAAGTATATCAGGAAGTTCTAAATTTGGGATGATGTAACAAAACAGAAAATCATTATTAGGAAAATTCTAAGCCATCCTAGGAAGTTCTAAATTTGGGATGATGAGGCAACTTTGAAGTCATTGGATGAGATTACTAAAATTTTTTATAATCTCATCCAATAGCTTGTATTTTGTCACCTGGAAGGATATTCGTACAGGTGTAATAATTTTCAAGAATAACGTTATTGACGCGGATCAAATTTAAAAAATAAAAACAAACCCTACCTATTATTCCGCCAAGGATATATACGCACACTATCGGTATTAATACTACGTACTGCCAACATCATTTTTCTGTTTTTTTTTTCCCGGTAAGCAGCATGTCAAAGGAAACCCAAGTGCATATAAATAGGTAAAGTCTTCACAGGGGGGCAAATCTTAGATCTTAAAACTCCTGGGGTAATTATTGTTCATGACATCGTATATCGAATTAGATTTAATTTCATTCAGAAATTGGGTAAACAAGATCTTAGATCTTAAAACTCCTGGGGTAATTAGTGTTCATGACATCATATATCGAATTAGATTTAATTTCGTTCAGAAATTGGGTAAACAAGAGACTCCCTAGCTCAGAATCTAGCTTAAAATGCAAGACCATCTTGATTGTCTTGTCAGCTATAATGGTAGGGGTGAATGTTTTACACGGTACAGTAATCTGAAACAAATATGAAACTCTTACTCACACATTTAAGCTGAGTTTATACGAGTTTAGCTTGTAAATAAATTGATTTTTTTAATACAATTAATAAATAAATTAGATTATAAATGTAAATCGATTAATACATTAATTTATTTAAAATTTATATTAAAATTATAAAAATATTATTTAAAAAATAATTAATAATTAAATGATAATAAAAATTTAAAAAGTATTTTATCAATGATTAAAAAATTATAAAAAATAAGCATATAAATTTTACAAATAATTTATGATATGAATTTTCTTAATTAAAATTATTAAATAGATCAAACGAATTAACCTGTTTTAATAAATATATTAACTTGATCTAATACAATTATTATTTGGATCAAGTTCAAGTGGAACTCATTTAAATTATGATTAGTCTTTTAAGAACTATGAACCTAAATTTTCGTCTTTATACAATGGTTCAGTTTGATCTAAGTAAAGTGGGAGATCAAATTTCTGTAAGCTAAGATAATGTCAACTTAATCATCTGCTAGGTTTGAGTTAGCAAGCAGAAATCATATTAACAATAGCGAGGGAGTCTGGTTCCACCCAAATATTTTCAATATTAAGAGATCTAACAAGCAACAAACTAGCAGGGATCACTACTAGCACTTTTAGCAACGATTATAATGATATTCAGTGGAATTAGTTTTATTCCGTGCTATGCACAGATTAGGATACAAAATAAAATATTAAAATAAATGTTTTATAATAAAAATAATTAAAATAGAAAATTTTTAAAAAAATTATCAAGTTATAATTACAATTGTATCAAGAATTTGATCGAACTCATATTATGTTTTTGAATTTTTTTCAAGTTATTAAGTATTATTTAAGCTCTTTATCAAGTATCTAATTTAAATCCATAAACTTAAAATTAAATTTTAATTGATATATACTTAATTTAAAATGTAAAATTGAAAATTAATTTAAAAAATCGTGAAAAAATAAAATAAGTAATTTCATTACTAATTTTTAAATATTTTTGTAAGAAAATTGAATAAATAATTATTTAATTAATTATTTCTATATTAATGTTTTAACTTATTTAAAATAATTTTATTCTAAAAAATAAAAAATATCATATTATATATAAATATATTGCTCAATGATATTAACATATGAATTTTAAATAATATGAGTGAATATTAAAAAAAGTAATAAATACATGTAATGAAGTAAGTAAAAAAGGAAAAAAAAAGGCTGTGAGCAGTAAGGTAATATGAATTAAAAATAAAACTCTACAATTCAGTTAAATTAAAAATTTCACTTATTCAAAATAGTTTTACAGTTAACGGAAAATATATTAGGTTGTGTTTATATTGTTAAGTGATATTAATGTTTAAGTTCTAGGAGTGAATAGAAAAAAAATAACATACAATAGAGTACAAAATAAAAGAGATTAGGTGTGAATGTTGTAAAGTAATAAGAATTAAAAATAAAAAATATATAATTAATTAATTCAAGTAATTAAATATTTAAATTATTTAAAATATTTTTATAATAAAAATGTATTATGCTATATTATATTGCTTAGTGATATTGACGTATGATCTGCAAATAACAATAGTAATCAAGGAAAAATGAAAAATATATGTAATGAAATAGATAAATTAAAATAAAACAGTGCATGTTCTGCAACGCCTTAACAAAATCTCAACTTGAAATGTAACACTTAAAAATTGATATAAAAAAATATTTACTGACATACAAATGACATATTACTTCAATTCATCGAGAAAAATAACAGAAATGAAGTAAATTGCTTTGATATTATATAATACAATATAATAAATTATTATATAAGATTAAAAAAAATAATTTTAATTTTTAATGTTTTTATTTAAAAATAGAATATATAATTAACTAATTCAATTAATACTTTTTATATTAAAATTTTAACTTATTTCAAATATTGTTATAATAAAAATAAAATCTACTATATTATATCTATATGACTCTATAATATTAGTTTGAGTAGTAAACAATAGCAATAGATATGATGAAAAAAAAAAAAAGAAACATTCAATGAAGCAAATAAAAAGAAGAGAATTAGTGCAAGAATTATAGAGTGGAAAAGTTAAAAATTGAATATTTATTAAATAATTTAATTAAACTAAATCTTTATTTTATTTAACATATTCTTTAATAAAAAATATATGACTTTATATTTACACTACTTGACAATATTAAAATTTGAACTGTAAACAATAAAAGCATATATAAAAAATAAAAAATATATAAAAAGAAGAAAAATAATGCCTAAATTATAAAATAATAAAATTTAAAAATAAAATAAGTAGTTAAAAATACAATAAAAATGGATAAAAAAGCCAAAAAAAAAGTAATAAAGCATATAATTAAAAAAATATTGTGCGAGCTATAATATGATGAGAATGAAAAATATAACATATAACTAATTAATTTAATTAAATTAAATTCTTATATTATCTAAAATATATTATATTATACCTATATTACCTTATAACATTTGCATTTGGACGAATATAAAAAGTGTAAGGGTTATAAAATAATAATATATAATTAGTTATAGATAATATAATATAATACTTAATTACAATTACAATAATATTATAATAACATATATACACACAACAATAATAAAACAACAAATGTATTTATCTATAGAATACAAGGTTTCGATTCTCCTTTTTTCACTAATTTTTTCTGTTGACATGTTGCCCTCTGGAGCCTCCCCCCTTTTCGTTTCCCGCCCACGCTTTTAGTGCCTGCCAGCTTTCTGCTCTTACCAGTGGGCTTCCATTTTTTTTTTCCTTAAACGGCGCCCCATGGTGAAAAAAAAATGGGGCTTTTATTCTCCCTTTTACATACATATTTTTTCTATTTTACATAATTTATTATATTATATTATCATATATATTATTTTTTATGTATTTTATTACATATTTTTATGTACATATTTGTTATTTATCATTTTAATGCTAATATAATTGAATAATATAAATATATCAAAATATATTTTATTATTATTATGAAAATATTTTATATAAATGAAGAGTTTTAATTTACTCTAATTACCTAATTACATATTCTAATTTAATTTTTTATATTATTCTAAAATTCATCTACTGTTTCAGTTTACTTTTAATTTATTCAATTGTCTGTTTTATTTTTTTCCTTTATTTTTTGTGTATAAAGTTATTATTTATGACTTAAGCACTAATTTTACTAAAAAATTTATACTTTATTTTTGTTACATAAATATTCAAAATAAATTAAAATATTTAATTGAATTGAAATACTTAACTACATATTCCATTTTTCACATTTATATTACTTTACATCTTACTTATTATTTCTTTTGTTTGTATTTGCTTTACTATATATTTTTATTTTTTAATGTATATTATTATTTATAATTTATATATTAATATCATAAAATAAGATAAATATATTTTTAAACATTTAATTTTTTTATATACATATATTTAACATAAGTTAAAATTTTAATATAAAAGATAATAACAGAAATAATTAATTGTATATATATTATTTAATGAAAATATATAAATAAATAAATCAAACCTATTTATTTAATTTTTTGAATATTATTTCAATATTAATTTTTAAATATTATATTTCAAATTATATATACACTAATTAAAATTTTATAAATACTTTATAACTCATACATTATTTCACTTTCTTTTATCTACTTTATTACATTTTCTTTATATTTACTTCTATTATTTGCAATTTAGATAATAATAACACTGATTATTATAGATATAATATATTATTATTAAGTAATATATAAACAATATAACATATTTTTATTGTTACTAAAATATTTTAAATATGTTAAAAATTATTTTGATTTTATTCTTTGATTATATATTCTATTTTCAAATTGTTGCATACTTTCTTTTCTCTTTATTCACTTTATTGCTTTATAATTTTATGAATTAGGCACTTTTTTATACATATAAATAATTTCGATGTTAATTATATCTACCTCAATGTGTATATTTTTTATGCTTACTGTTATTATTTATACCGTACCGATTATATATTTTATTGTTTAAAAATATTTAAAATTTAATACCAAATTTATTTATTTAAATATTTTTCACTTCATCAATAATATATATATATATCACAATATATTTTATTTTCATTATAAAAATATTTTTTGTAATTTAAAATTTTAATTTAGTTTTAATTAAATTAATTAGGTATAAATTTTATTTTTAACTCTTATATTTATTTTTAGTATGCTAATTATTTCTATTCATTTTATTTAGTCTATTGTATTTTTCTTCTTCTTCTTCTTCTTCTTCTTCTTCTTCTTTTTTATATCCACTCTAGTTATTTATAAATTAAATATTAATTTCACAAATAAATATATGTATAATAGGATATATTTTATTTTTGCATAAAATTATTTTAAATAATTTATAGATATAATTTAAATCTTATATTACTTTACAACTTATTTATCTTCTTTTTATTTGCTCCATTCCTTTTTTCTCTACAATTTAGATGTTAATATCACTAAATAATATAAATATAATATTATATATTTAATTTTATTATAAAAAATTTTATATATGCTAAAAAATAAATGTATTTCAATTAATTACATATTATATTTAATAAAAATATTTAAAATTAAATTCAAACTTATTTTATTAATTTTATATAAATAAATTAGGAATTTAATTTAATTAAATTAATTAGCTATATGTATCCTATTTTTTAATATAATTCTTATATTACTTTACGACCCATCTATTATTCCTCTTTTTTTTATATATTCCATTGTATCCTTTTCTTTTATATATATATTTCTATTATTTACCATTAGAAATTAATATCACTATGTATAACATGATATATAATTGATTTCATTATAATTTTTTTTAAAATATTAAAAATTTAATTTAGATACTATTAATAGATGTATATAATATATATTCTATTTTTAACAAAAATATAAAACTTAAATTCAAATTTATTTAATTAAATTATTTAATGTATTCTTTATATCAATTTTTATGTATTATATTTTAAATCTTCAGATTCAGAAAAGATCTTTCAAGAATATTTTTTCCTCTTGGAAGATATATAAGTGAAATAATTAACTTATCAATATTAGAAAATTCAAGAGAATTTTTTATTGTATCATTTATGACTCTAATAAAATTTATAACTACAGAAAGAAGCCTTGTAAAAAAAATATTCGATCATTTTTCAATTACTAATATTATGTATAAGGACTACTATTACAAATATACATCAATTGAGATTTTTAATTTTTTATAGTTTACACACTTTTTTTATTTATTTTTATCTATTTCATTGCACATTTTATGTTTATTTATTTCACTTCATGTATTTATAATTTAAATATCAATATCATTGAATAGTATCAATATATCATAAAAAAATTTATTATAATTTTTAATAAATTAAAGATTAAATTGAATTATTTTAATATATATCATGTATTTTAACTCTTATATCATATGTTAAAATTTTGATAATTTCAAATTTAGATATCTATATCTTCTTAAATATCAAAACAAGTTTTTTCTTCTATTTTTTTTTATTTTTTGAGGCATCAGCGTTACATGAAAATTTTTCTTTCCAAAACTCCTCATTCTTTTTTTTCCACATAATACCTCTTTTATAAATATTTTTTCTATTGCAATTTTGTTGCCTTTTTATGAAATTTTTTGGACTTTGTTTTAAATCTTAATGCAAGTTTATGTATCTTTGTATTTTATTTTTTTCACATATCATGTACTTATTTTTATTTTATAAATTTAAATCATATTTTAACTACCATGTTATTTTATATCTCATGTACTGCTTCTCTTTTTTCTATATACTTAATTGCATGTTTATCTTTTAATTTTATTTTTAATTTCTTTATTATTTTATAACTCACATAGTATTTTTTATTAATTTTACTATATCTTTTCATATCTACTTTTATTATTTATAATTTAACTATAAATTTTATTTTTAACTCTTATGATAGCTTAACACTTATTTATTATTTCTCTTCTTTTTATTAATTTATTTTATTGGATGTTGGTTTTTTCCTCTCTTTTCATATGAATTACCATTATTTATAAATTAGATACTAATAATACAAAATAATATAAATATTACATGATATATTTAATTTCATTATAAAATATTTTAAATAATTTAAAATTTTAATATAGAATATACTAATTAAAATAATTAAACACATGTATTATTACTTAATAAAAAATTTAAAAATTAAGGTCAAATTTATTTATTTAAAATTTATAAATATTTTTTATTTATATTTTAAATTAAATATATATTAATTTAGATTTTGCCGAAGTTGTTAAATCACACTACTTCACTTTTTTTTAATACTTTATTATATACATTTTTTAAGTTCTATTTATGTTATTTATAATTCAAATAATAATATTATTAATTAATATAAATATAATCTAATTAATTTTTATTATAAAATAATTTAAATAATTATTTTAAATAAAATATTTAATTATGTATTTTATTTTTAACTTTTATATTACTTAATATGAGTATTATATGTTCTTATTTTTATCTACTCTATTGCATATTTTATTTCTTTACTTTTTATATTATGAGTCTTATTATTAATGATTCAGATATAGAAATTGATAAAAAAATGTACATACAATATGATATATTTTATTTTTATTTTAAATAAGTTAAAATTTTAATTCAATTAAATTATTCTATATTTTTCAATTTTAACTCTTATATTATTATATAATCGAGTACTTATTACCTGTCTTCTTTGTATTTATATATATATATATATATATATTTATATATATATATATATATATTTATATATATATATTACTATTATTTATATCTTAAATCCTAATATTACAAAGTATTATAGATATAAAATGGTAATTTTAATCTTCTTATAAAGATATTTCAAATGAGTTTATAATTTAATAATAATTTTTAATTGAAACAATTAATCACATATTCTATTTCATAATAAAGTATTTAAAAATTAAAAAAAATTTATATATTTAAAATTTATTAATATATATTATCTTGATATTATTTTGCTATATTTTAAATTATATAAAATATAATGGAGATTTTATCAAGATCATTTCACAATTTACACACTATTTTATTTTTTTTAAATAAATTAAAATTTTAATTTAATTGAATTGTATTAAATTTTTAATAATTAAATTATATTATATTTTTTCATTTTAACTTTTATATCACTATATAATTCACTTATTATTTTTCTTCTTTATATATATATATATATATATATGTATGTATGTATGTATGTATGTATGTATGTATGTATGTATGTATGTATGTATGTATGTATGTATGTATGTATGTATGTATGTATATTCTATTTCATTTTTTCTGTCTTTTACTTAGATACTATTATTACAAAGTATTACAGATATAAATTATAAATTTAAATTTTTTATAAAAATATTTCAAATAAGCTTAAAATTCATTAATTTTTTTTGAAATAATTTGTTACATATTCTATTATTCAATAAAAATTTTAAAATTAAAATAAATTTTTATATTTAAAATTTATTAATATATATTACTTTGATATTATTTTATTATATTTTAAATTATATAAAATATAATTGATATTTTATCAAGAATTTATAAGTTATGAACTATTTCATTTTTTGTTATTATCTTTTTTAACTATATATTATATTTTTAACTCATACATTATTTAATATTAGAATCACATCATTTTTTTTATTTGTTAAATTCCATCTTCTTTTCTTTTTTTAATGTCATCATATTATTTGTAATTCATATGATTATATTATTAAGAAGTATAAATACAAATTGAAATATTTTATTCTTTAAAATTTTTTATTTTATATAATTTAAAATTTTAATTTATTTAAATTATTTAATTACTTTACAACACACACATTATTATTTTTTCATTTGTTACATTGTTTTTTTCTTCATATCCATTTCTTTTATCTACAACTTAAATATTAATATCACTAAATGATATATATATATATATGTATGTGTATGTGTGTGTAGTATTTAATTTTATTATAAAAATATTTTAAAAAACTTAAAATTTTAATGTGAAAATTATGAATTGAATTATATTGTTAAATATTTTATTTTTAATAAATTAAAATAAATTTTATTAATATTTTCTTTATATCAATTTTTAAATACTATATTTTAAATTAAATACGATATTTTACTGTTCATATCCTATTATTATTCTTTTTATATTCTTAATTACATATTTTATTTTGTATTTTCCTATTCATTACAATTTAGATATGAATAGCACTGAATAATATAAATGTATCATAATTTTTTATTATAAAAATATTAATTTAAAATTTTAATTGAATCAAGTTATTTAATTATATATTATAATTTTTAACTTTTATAATATTAATAGAAAATTTATTATTTATAAATTTAAAAATATAATTATTAAATAAAATATGATAAATTAAATTTATAAACTATTATTATTTTTATTATATCCTTATTACACTTATTTTTATATTAAAAAATAATAGATACCCGTGCATAGCACGGGCTCAATATATAAAGAAAAGAGTAGTGAAAGGGGGAAGAAGTTGGTGCGAAAGAGAGGCTGTAAGGGCGGACAAGTGGCAGAAAAGTTTTGAAAATAACGAGGGGAGTGCTGTGGCTCTGGGATTTCAAATCCTAACACAATCTCATCCAGATTATTAAAGTTTTTAATAATTTTATTTTTCAATAATCTCATTCAATAAATAAAATTATATCATACCACTCAAAATTTTTAAATGTTAGAGGCATCTTAGGATTTTTCAAACAATGATACCATTGATATAAAAAAAATTTATGTTTAATGGGACATATTATATGTTATACACATTTTCTTTATACTTATCGCGGTTAAAGTTAATGGAAAGTTAAAATTTCCTTTTGTGAACGAAATAAAAAATAAAAAATAAATATTTAAATATTAGTGAATGTTTATGCAAATGTGCGAAATTTCTAGAATGTTCCTTGGGACAACTGTGGAAAATAATCCCAAAACCAAAATGCTAAGCTGGAAAGTGGAGACAGCTAGTTACAGACCCACATCTGTTAAGGATAACAGCTCAACATGCTATATACCATAATCCCTCTGCTTTTGATTTCACACTTTCTGAAATTTTCACCTGTGCCCCAATAACCTAAACATAATTTGAGAATATGTTGACTCCTAATTAATACACAATGACGGGGATGGAAATGAGGGCATGAATATGGTATCTTTGGCATAATAGGGGGTTTTGAAACCCTGAGCACGTGGCAATTTTATATCTCATCATGTGTAAATGTTTCAGAATGAATAAACTTTTTAAAAGCATATAAAAATTTAGAAAAAATTACAAACAATACCCAATTTTAAAAGAGAAAATTTTTTTGCCAAGTCTTGTCCCATTGGGCAATTGAATAATAGTGAGTTAAACTTTTGAAGACTAATTTAGAAGAAACACATATGTAATAATAGTTATTACGTAGTAAAATTATTGTATCAAATAAGTGATTAAATAATAAAATTATAATTATAATGATAGTCAACAATTCATAATATTTTTGTTTATATTAAAATTATTTTACATTACTATCATTCACATGCTTAGATTATTAATATTAATTTTATTATCATGCATATTATTTAGGTAAATTACACAAAATTTATTAAAATTTTTATGTATAATTTATCTCTTATAGTATTAAAATATGCATATTTCTAATTTTTTTACTTAACTGATGGCGCAAAAAACTCTTTTCTGTTAAATTTTCATTTGATATCTTAATGAAATCCATACATCATCCTCATATATAACAACTTTTCTCCAATATTAAACATAGTTGATGCCCTAATTTCTTTCTATCAAAAATCAGTCATGAAAAGATTTTTAAAATTATTTTGTCAATTTAATTTCTCATAAATGTATTAGATCAAAATTACTTAGATGATTTATAATATCATATTATTTTTTTTGGGAAAAAGGTTCAAGACCGAACATTTTATTTTTTATTGAATTAATTATTTTTCTTGAATTGTAGTGTATATCTCGTAACCTTTACTTTTTCCTTTTAGTAATACTTCATTATTTCTAGTTTTGTAATTATTATTTCATAAAAAATTGTAGATCCACCTCTTCAAATATGAATAATAATGACTCTATAATAAATATGTATAATTTACATTGTTCATATTAAAATTTTTAATTAATGAAATCAATAATATATTTAAATTGAAATATTTAAAAAAATCATTGGATTAAAGATCCTTAAAAAATTAATTAATTAGTATCATCATATCAAATAAAAAGTTAAGAAGGAGAATCCTTGCACAGTTAATTGAGTAAAAGTAGATTATAAACATTAAAAAAGGTTCAAGAGAGTTCAGTATAATTTATCTGTATTACTTTTATATTATCTAATGCTATTGTTATTGACATTATTATAAATATGATTTTAATATTTTTATTCATACTATTATAAAAACAAAACATACATTTATCATAAAAATAAATTGCAGTAAAAAAACATATATCATTTTTGTTTTTCCCACCAATCTCCTCATTTATTTTAAGTTTGCGATTGCTATTTTTTAAAATTTAATTCCATAAAGAAAAAGCAAGAGTGTAATATGATTATTATAATTTAATAAATTATGTAATAGTATGAACTAATATTTAATATAATTATTATTTTAACTTTACTTGGTTCTTAATATTCTAATAATTTATTTACTATCAATTATATGATTAATAATATAATAAACACTTTTATGTACATTAATAATAAGAAATAGGTCCTAACTCGTTGTGGTTAACATTTTCCTATGATTATTCATCAACAAACACGAGCCAATTTGAAATGTAAGTTTTTGTGGTCAATTTGAGATTTCTATAACTTATTCATAATTTATCCCCCCCATCAAGTATGATTTTTTAAAGTGGATGGTAGTGCTCAAAACACTCGTACTGAAAGGTTTACCGTTTGTCACGTCCCTTGGATTCCAAAACCCAGGAGCCACCATAGAAATTCCTCGGAAAGGAAATGAATCAATTACGCACAGTCTTGTTGGAATAATTCAAAATTAAATCATAAAAAGTTCGATTTGATTTTGATTTCAAACGAGCTTAGTTTGAGTTTTATGTTATTCAAATTTGAATTACTTGTAAATTTAAATGAATTTAATAATAATATAAAATATTACTTTCTATTAAGGTTCTTTTATTTTAATAGAAAATATTTTTTGTAAAATATTACAATAAATAAAAATATTTTATTTATTTAATATTAAATATAAAAAATTTAAAAAAATTATGACTCTATTTTTTTTTAAACCACGAATACAAACAACATTTTCTTAAATGTAATTGCTACTTCTTTATTAGTATATATATAAATGATATTTTCTAACAGAAAATATTTTTGATAAAATGAACAAATCCTAAATGTAATTAATAGCATCATGTAATGATTGTGCAAGTATATTGGATCGATTTAACATGTGCTAAAAAAAATTTATTAATAAGCAAAGTGAAAAAAATAGTATTTGATTTATGTATGAAAAATAAAATTTTATACGGTTAAATTAAAATGAAATGATAAATCATTCAAATATGGTGGTAAAAATTTGATTATATTTATTTTTATTAAAAATTTAAACTCTAATTCAAGTATTCCATGTATTATGAAAAATTGAATCAAAAAATATAATATTCGAATAAACTTGTACAAACTCATTTAACTTGTATTCAAATTAAGTTTGAGTTCAAATTCGAATCCACTTGCATTCAAATTTATTTATTTTTAATAAATTCATATTTTAACATATAAATATTTCTTCCATTCAACTAATTTCATTTGCACCCTAAACAACAAATCAGTCCATGAAGCCGCAACACCAATCATATCTATTAGCATAAAAGTAAGATACCTTTGGGATGCTAATATGTCAATCAAACAGCATTATGAAAGCTTTGATATTGCTATCAACTGAATTCAACTACAATGTACGACTTAACACCACTAATAAAAGCCGCCTGCCTGCTTAAAGCTTCTAATGAACCACGTGAGGTAACAGTGCTAATTGCCTTTCAGCTGTTGCTAAGTATGTGCAATAATCATTGACTGGCTTTTACCCAAAACCCGATAGCAAATTGCGGTTACCATCTTCCTTTGCCTAAAGTTGATATTTATAATCTGCAAATGGATAAAAGTGGAAAAATAAAACTACACATGACCTAGAAAGAAGCCTTGTTGATAGCCTAATTAAGGAGCCGACCGGGCACTGGTACGATACCAAATTCGATCGCATATTATATTTGTAATTTTTCGGAACATATTATATAATAA
This sequence comes from Sindora glabra, assembly GCA_020226215.1. Taxonomy (NCBI): domain Eukaryota; kingdom Viridiplantae; phylum Streptophyta; class Magnoliopsida; order Fabales; family Fabaceae; genus Sindora; species Sindora glabra. Next base: position 12,223,437 of record CM035226.1, on the reverse strand, counting down.
CATATTAAATCCTTGATTTAATAATGTATTAATATATTACTGCTGTATCGTAAATTCCTCCGCCTAATTAATATGCATGTTGCATATAAAAAGTTTATAGTACACTATTAATACAAGCAATGCATTGATATATTATAAAATTTAATCATTATATAATAACATATTAATTTTTTATCTAGTGCTGTATGGATATATTAATAATGCAATATAAATATTTCAAGCACTAATACATATATCATATTTTAAATTATTAATATCTTATAATGCATTACACAATAATATATCATGTTAACTTTCGACCTACTAGTTTCTCGGTTTACCATAAATTTCTCCAACTTGCATATATTGTATAATCAACTAAAGTAAAGTTTTAAAATAATGAAGCCCTAAAAATAGTGTTTTATACACAAATGAGTATTCGTGACTTGAAGGAGAGGCTGGTGGAGAAAGGGGATTGATTTAATCTTCAGAAAGCAGATTAAAGATAATCTTTGGTTATTACTTTTTAAATCAGTGCAAAGACTAATTAATCATTGACTCAACAGTATGGATATGGATAAATTAATTAAAAGTCGGCCACGTTTGTTTGTTCTTCTTTCAGCAAAACTTACGTGCAAGATTATTTGTTCAATTCATGAAATCATGGATCACTAGTGAGAGATTTTTGCAAACCCTTTCGGCCGTGCATATTGCAGAAGAGATATGATAATATATTACTAAATACAATTATATTTTAATACTTATTTATACTCTACAAAAGTTTTTTTTCTTTTAACACAAAAGATTATTTATATTATGCAATTAATATAAGATAAATTAATCATCTTCTTCAAACTTATTTATAAGGAAAATTGTATTTTACTTATTTATAATTTTATTAATTTTTATTTAATTTATTTATATTTTCAAGTATTATAATTTACCACCTATACTTTTTAATATTATCACTTTGTCCAATTAAACCTTTTTGTCCAATTTTTAAAGAAATATTTTCTAATAAGTGAGTTAAGTAAACTGAGAATAAATTACATAGGAATAAATAATAATTTTCTATATTTATGTAAATTGATATTCAAAATTCTTAATTGAGATTAAAAATTATATTTATTTTGTCTCCTTAATTTAGATTTACAAACTATAATTATTGTTATAAGTTTTACAAAATTATTAATAATATAATATATGAATTTTTTTTGTTTACAAACATAAAATTTTAGTTTTTTTTTTTTACAGATGCCATTTATTGTAGTATTTTTTTCATTTAAGGTAGGAAATGAAATTAATATATTTTAATTCCTATTAAGAATTCTTAACATCAATTCATATAAGTATAGATAAATTATACTTTATTTAAATGAAGTTTCATCTAATTTCACTTGACTTACCTGTTATTAAAAATTTTATTAAAAATTAAATAAAAAAATTTAGATGAACAAAGTATAAATAACAAAGGGTAGAAGTAGTTAAAATATAATATTTAAAAATACAAATGAGTTAAATTAAAATTAATAAAATTATAAATGAATAAAAAATAATTTTTTATTTATGATGATTATAATATAATATAAAATTAGAATAAGATGTATTATTTTTAATGCATTTCTTAATCTATTTTTGTATCTCTGCCCCTTCAAACATTACGTCAATCAACATCCTGCCCAACCGTACTTTGTCGACTATGAATAAAAACATAAGCGTCCTCCTTTTGAGTATAAATTAGACGCAAATCTCATCCAAATCTATACCATTGGTAAAACAATCACCTTTTACGGGTGAGGTTTGTTTTACATCCATATATACACGCACGCACTACAATTTGATTAATGTTATAAGTTGATAGTTGTAATTAATTCAGCAAACAAATATGCTCAATTTTAAACAAAAGTTAATTTAAAAATCAAGTATGGTGTATAAGTTTTATAGGGTGAATTTGACAGTAAATGTTCTTATAAATTAGTTTAAAATTCAAGTATGCTCAATTTTTTTAACACGCACACACGCACTATGATTTGATTAATGTTATAAGTTGACAACAAATAAATATGCTCAATTTTGAACAAAAGTTAGTTTAAAAATCAAGTATGGTGTATAAGTTTTTTAGGGTGAATTTGACAATAAATGTACTTATAATTTTTTTTATTTTTTTAATTTGGAAGTGTTTTGATAATTTTAATAAAATTTGAGAATTCAAAAGAGTTCGAATAACTTATATTTAAGATCCTCACATTTCTATCTTTGTTTTGACATATCATGAGAAAAATATCTCACCTAGAGCATGAAAAAAAATGCCTTATAACAATGCAAAAAAAATATGTCTATTTATATTAAGTGCATTTTATTCGAAATGCTCTTTAGAAGGTGGTAGAAGGAGGGCTAGCAAAACGCCTTGACATTAAGTTAGGAACTTAAATATATTAGTTTGTGGTCATTCTTCACACACTTAAAATAATGGAATAAGACTTTTATTAAGGGAACAAAATGTTCCTTTTCCTATTTAAAATTATCTTTTTTTAGCCCTTATGCCTAGAGGCTCCTAGTGTGAGGCATCCTTATAGCATGACATGCATGGATGTTTCAATAACATTCGATTCTAACTTGTAAATCTCTAAGTCCTCTTATCTATTCCAAACATGTCATAAGGGTTTAATAGGAATGTTAACATATTCATTAAGAGTGGCAAGCATGCACTACATAATTTTGGTTGGTTAGAGAACTACTAGCCCATGACATATGATATTAGAGTTTAGTTAGTTCTAATAAGCATGATCAGGTGGGCGACAATTAGTTAAAATGTGACTTATTCAATGCTATCGAGAGAATATTGAGTAATAGATTGGATGTAAGCTTGTGTGCTTGTGAGCTAGCTTATAATATTTAGAAAAGTGGTTATGTGCTTATTTATAGTAATAACATCGAGGAATATAGGACCATTCAAAAAAATGTGTAAACTAACAATTAACCTAGAGAGAGAAACCTTAATCTTATTAAAAAACTTAACTATATCCAGAGAGATAGAGTTCGTAATTGGTAGAGTCAAAGGGTGAAATCTTGGTTATATAGAAATAAATGACCATACTTAGTGGACATATTTTAAGGAATGGCATATGAAAGTGATGTGTCAAGCAAATAACTTTATCGTAGAAGAGCCCAAAATTGTATCAAGAAGGCATGATAATACTTAGAGGAGTATTGTTTAGGAAAACATTACTAGTGGGCTAAAATGGTCTCAAAAAAGGATTAAGATAATATGCATAATCATCTAGGTTAAATTGTGAGTGTGCAATCACCTATAGGATTCAAGGTGAGATGCTGAAAAGTTAATGCATCATAGTTGTATAATATTAATAATAATACTTCAATGTAGAAGGTTAATTTACATAATCACTTGGCGAATTTGCAATAATAACTTGATGAAAGGGTAGTAAGCTAACACTACATAGTCACATGATTGAGAAACTTAGCGGCATTTGAGTTCACATTTGCTTATGCATAAGTAAAATAAAACTTAAGCTAGGGTTTGAAAGGACTCTATGCTTAATCCGCATCAAACTGTCAATATAGGCAAGTCATCAAATGGATATGCATGAAAAAGTCATTAAAAGACGCACTCGAATCAAAACTATGAGAACCCAAATATTATAGGATATCACTTGAGGTAGATGAGAGAATTTTAAGGGCTACAATGCTAAATAGCATTAACTTCAAATGTAAGTTGTAATAACTGAGATACCACAAAGGTGTCAATTTAGAGAGGATCAGAAGGATCCAATCAAGTGTGAAAATGGCATTGTGAAGTATTATATAATGACTGGAAGCAATAAAAGCAGTCTTAAGAGCAAGATTATAGGACCTACTATATAGATCAAGGTGTAAGTCATATCTCTCATGTTAGTGTTATAGGCATTAGATTTGGATACCTTGTCAATAAGCAATTCAAAATACTAAGCATTGCTTATGAGTTATAAAGTTAGCACACACTTTTGTTATAGAAATAACATCCGTGCAAGCTATAGATGTAGTAAGTATATAGTTATTAAGGCAATGACCTGTTAAACAAGTTATGATTACGATGAGTTTGGAAAAATAAGTGGAACATCAACAGTAGAGAGTGTCGAGACAATTTTGAAAGAGTTTATTATGGTAACTCTTTGGAATATATGAAGAATGCATTTTGCCAAAAAAAATATCAATGTTGTAAAAGCAAAGCCCAAATATGCATGAAAAAAATTTATTGAAGCTTAAAAAGACAAGGATAGAGGTTTGAGAATGTAAGTAAAATTCTTTATAGTGCTCTATTAGATCGAGGTGTTAATAATGACATTAACATTTTTAAGTAGAGTATAATGTCACAAGTTAGCAATTGTAACTAATTCAATAGGCAAACATACACAATTTTAAATGAAATTTGGCCTAAAAATTAAGCATGGTATAGAAGTTTTGTGTAGTGAACTTAGGAGCAAATGCACTTGTAAATTTTTTTTTTCATTTTCTTAATTTTGGAGATATTTTTATAATTTTGACAAAGTTCAATAGCTTGGAAGGATTCAAAAACCCCATATTTGTAATCCCTACATTTTTATCTTCATTTCAACATATTATGGTAAGAATATCTCACTTGAAGCATAAAGAAAAACCCTTATGACAAATGAAAAAATATATATCTATTTATACCAAATAAGCTTTTATTCAAAATGTTTTTAAAAAGGTGAAGTGTTGGGAGGCTTAGTAGTGTACCTTGGCACTAATCTAAGGATTTAAGTGTGTTAGCATATGGTTATCTCTTACACACTTAAAATTATGAAACCATTTTCAGCTTGTTGTACCAAAAAGCTCTTATTATGCCTATAAGCTTTTAGTGTGGGGTGTCCTTATGGCTTGGTATGCATAAGTGTTTCAATAACATTCAATTGTAATTTGTAAACTTGTAAATCCCATTACCTATTTTAAGTGTGCCACAAATATTTAATAGTAAGATTAGCATGTTCGGCAAAAGTAATAAGTATCCATTACAGGGTTTTGATTAACAAGTTATTGATTCATGGTATTTGGCAATATTATAGATGATTTAAGACTTAAATATTAAATAATTGTAAAATATAATTATAATTTATTGATAAAATAAGTAAAATATATAAGTTATATTTATTATTATTAATCAAAATTATAATTGTAAAATAATAAATGACAATTGTCATATAAATTATTTTTTAGATTAAATATAATTTTATCAAAATAAAACTTTTAATAATATTATATTATATAATCTCTAATAATAGACACAAAAATACAAATCTATGCCCTATCCGTTTTTATCCTGTATCAAATTATTATATTTGCTTGTGATATACATCTAAGACACTTTTAATTTATAAGAGTTGTAATCAATTATTTATATTACTATATAAATAGTAAAGAAATTTGGAGTTCACACTTTAGTTTCCATGAAAAGCCCATAGTAATTTATATTATATGAAAAAAATGTGTGGATAGCTATGTAATTATGTAATTAATTTATTTAATATTAAAAAAATTATTTGATACATGCAAAAAATTAATTAATTGCAATTAAAATCTTATCTCTCAAACTTAAATCAATTACCAAATTTTAAGAAATTTAAAATTCTAAATTCTATATCTGTCATTCTCTGTACATTTTCACCATAAAAAATGCTACATATAATAAAGATAAGAAATTTAAAATTCTAACTTTTTCATAAATTCCATTCTTTATATATTGCATCCTAAATTTAAAATTCTAAATTTTATATCCTTCATTCTCTCTATATTTTCACCATAAAAAATACTATATATAACAAAAGTAAGATTTAAAATTAAGTTTTAAATCTTTTATATCCATAAGATTAAATTTTACAAATTTACTTAATCATCTTATATTTATTAACAAATCTTAATTTACCTTTAAAACTTAATTTTAAATCTCATTTTCATTGTATATAACATTATTGTTTTGCCATAAAATATGGGTGTGATTTTTTAAATTATTGCTTTATATTGGTACTTTGATGGAGTTATTCTAGAAGTTTTTCATTGAGTGAAAAAAAAAAGTTCTTTCATAAGTACATCAATGTGTTTTAAAATTCACGATCTTAAAAGCAATGCATTTTAAATTTGCATTTATTTTTCCATCTCCCTCCTTCTTTTTATATTGAAAAATTTTGATATTAGTAATGTTGAAAAGGCAAGAACTTTATGGTTTATATCATTTTTTAATTCAAATTTTTTAGCATTTTATTTGGACAATTAAATTTCTTTTTTTCATTTATTATGAGATAAATTAATTTTATAAATGGTTTACATATAATTCAGAAATTAATAAATTATATGTAAATTTTTATATAATCGAAATTATTGAACTAAATTGTCATTATTTGATTAGAAATAAATTAATGACAAATCATGATTAATGATATTTTCATAAATTTATATCATTTATATACTTTTTGGTAGTATCAGTAATACAATACACATTTTATATTTCATTTATTATGAGATAAATTAGTTAAATAAATAGTTTAAATATAATACATAAATTAATAATTTCTATATATTTTTAAATAGAAATTATTAAGTGAAATTATCATTAATTATTTAAAAATAAATTAATCACAATTTGTGATTAATGACATTTTTATAAATTTATATTTTTTTATAGTATTATTAATATAATAATACAAATTATATATACTAATCTCTTCACAGAACCTTTTGTGCCCGCTGAAGCCTTTTTTTATGTCCAAAAATTGTACACTATTAGAAATGTATTGATCTCATGCGAGCCAACCGTGTAAATTTGTTTTAACTTAAAATTGTGTATATATAGTTTTAGACAGTTTAGTCTATACATTGTATTCTCCTTTGTACGATGATTACATAGAGTACCCCCAAAAAAATTGTTGCAAAGCATAATTAACCGAGATGAAATAATTTTCTTTGAAGAACAAGAATAAAATTACTTAAATAATGTGTTAATCATTAAAAATAAAAAAATAAGTCAATTTTATGATGTTATAAGAACCTAGTCATGCACTGCTAATTATAATAATATTTTTATGTCAGTCATTTTTTTTTCTTTTTATAAATGCTAGCCTGTGCGTGTAGGTAGAACTTGTAGACAAATTGATAAATGTGCATTCACTGAAGAATTCATTTTTAGAGTGGAGAGTAAAGTTTTTCATAACAAAATTGTGCAATAGGCAATTTTGTCATGTAATGACATTTATATTATTTTGCTCTTAATAGTTTGTAAGTTGAAGTGTTTATTCCATTTGATAAATTCAGCACCTGGAATAGTCAAATGAAGTGAAAAGAAGGACATAGTAATCTTTGGGGCAAAAATACCAGATTACACTGATTTTATAAATAATTTATCGTTTTACCGTAGTTTGGAAACTAATTATCAGAATACGCAGGGCGCCATTCAAAATGGCGTCCGTAAGCCTTGGAGGCGCCATTCAGAGTGGCGTTCTCCCCTTGAAGGCGCCTTTTAAAGTGGCACCCCCTAGGCGGGAGGCGCCCCGTAAGGAGGAGGCGCCATTTGAAAAGGCGCCCTCGGTGCCATTTTTAATTTTCAAAATTTGAATTGGGAGGCGCCTAATGAAATGGCGCCTCCCCCCTTCTACATATACTACCCCTCGCCCCTCTGCACTCTCCAACTCCAAACCCTTTCACAGCTACTCTTCTTCTCTTCTTTCTTCGTAAATCTTGCAGCCACTTCCCGCAGTTCTTCTCATTCGTAGTGTTTTATATTCCTTCGTTCACAAATCATCATCTGTTCTTTTTTTTATGCATTTCATTCGGAAGCATTTTCTGCTTTGGAGCAAATCTGATCTTCTTTTAATTCTTGCTTGGTTAGTGTATTTATAATTTTTGTATTTATGTTATATTTTTTTAAATTAATTATTATGATTTATGACATGAAATGATGATCTAGGATTTAGAAAAAATTTATACAAATTTATATGATCTGTTATAATTTATAATTTTTACTTGTTTATATTTTGATAATTTTTATATTTATATTATAATATTTATTTTATGTTGATTATTATGATTTATGATGTGAAATGGTGATCTAGGATTTAGAAAAGATTTGCACAAATTTATATGATATGTGATAATTTATATTTTTTACTAGTTAATATTTTTATAATTTCTGTATGTATATTATAATTTGTATTTCATGTTGATTATTATGATTTATGATGGAAAATGATAATCTAGGATTTAGAATAAATTTATAAAAATTTATGTGATCTGTGATAGTTTGTGATTTTTACTGGTTAGTATTTGTATATTTTTTATATTTATATTATAATTTTTATTTTATGTTGATTATTATGATTTATAATGTGAAATGATGATTTAGGATTTAGAAAAAATTGAAGCTTTAACATATTATATTTTTTAGAAAACTAACATGTTATTAACAATATTTTTTTACAATCATTAATTATATTTTTTAATTTATTACAATATTTTAAGTAAATTGAAGCTTTAATATACATTTTTTTAACAAAAATAAATAATTTCATATTATATTCTATAGAAAAAAAGTTAGTGATTAAATTAAATATTATTTATATAAATATCTTTAAATTTTTGTTGATGATAATTTTTAAATATTATATTTTAAATTTAAAATACATCAACTAAAAGTTCTCAGAGGGTTTACAGTTCGTACATAATTTATTCTTCATTTCATGTACTTTGCTGAATTTTTTCTTTAATCATTCTATTAAAAGTTGAAATGCAATATATTGAATAATATTAATATAATATAATTTCATATTTTTGACATAAAATTATTTTTAATGATCAAATATCTTTTTTTGAAAAATTCATGTTATGGAAAACGCTAATTGAAATAACTAACTATATATTTTAGTTTTAATGATAGTAGTTAAGAATAAAAATTAATTATCTTTTAAAATTCATTAATATTTTCTTGATATAAAAATTCAAACATTATATTTTAAATTGAATATACATCAATAAAATTTTATATATATTGTTATTTTTATTCCTTTCATATATTATCTTACAAAATATATTTAATTTAGCGTGATTTTTGCATAATTTTTTAATTGATACAATAATATCTAATAACTTTTACTTAGAGATTAAAGTTATTAAATTATCTAACAAATTTTTTTTTCATGCAGAGGCTTTTTTCTGTTTGCTTCTTCGAATACTTACCGGTTAGTATTTTTAGGAATTTTATGCTTATATTATAATTTTTATTAGTCATAGTGAAAATATTTTTTATATTGGTAGAGAAATTTATTTAGAGTGTTATGATATAAATAATATAGATTTATTTATTTTATATTAATTGTTATGATTTATGATGTGAAATTATGATTTAAGATATGAAGTTATGATTTATGAAAATTTTGTAGGAATTTATATGTAATGTGATAGGTTGTGCTATTAAAAGAACAACAAACGAGATAAATAAGGGTGTTCTAATATAGGTCTTACGACCTAGGTGAAAGTTATATTTAGAGAATTTTTTCATGTGAAATCTTAATATATCATAAGAGAGGTACTAAAAAAATTCTAGGATATGTGAATGTAACTAAAAGCCTTAAAAAAATAGGATATTGTTATTGAAAATTTGAACTTTTTTTTATTTAAATAGTAGATATTATAAATGCAAGAATAGTAAACGTACTTGAAAAAATTATACTATACATAGGTTTATTTAGGAAGAATTAAAATATATATGGAGGTATTGGCAATAATAATGTGTACATAATTTTGGTTGGTATTTGGTAATAGGTGTGAACGGAGAAAAAAGCCGTAAAAAAAAAGATAGTGTATTAAAAATGTTAACTAATTTAATTAGTATAATTTGTGTAAAATAACTAAGAAAAATGATAATTGAAAGAGATAAACTAAACCATAGATAAGATTATATAGCCAAATATTATATTAGTTTTAAAAAAGAAATAACATTTGCTTGGCCGAAAAAATAATCCTATTATTACGTAGTATTAATAGAATACCTTGCAAAATAGTAATACATCCTGTTCATTTTTAATTATAGTATTAAATACTAGTACACTCGTTTATGAGAACAAAATTTGTATATGAGACTATCTGTCAGTTGTGGGGGTGCAGTGAGTATTTTGCAGCTAAAAGTAAGAAGATGAAGAAAAGTTTAATTGCTTTTATATATTCAAATGGTACAATTATTGAGGGATCAATGGGGGTAATGTACGATGGACCTTCCCCAAAGGCATTGAAATTAAGAGGATGCAACACTATGGATGTTTTACAGGAGAGAATTCATGCCCGACTGAAGCGTCACGAAGATCAAGCTGTGGGGAAGATTGTTTACAAGTTTCCACAGCATCAAACAGAGGCTCAATACATGGCATACGAATTGGACGACGATGAAGACTTGGCATGTGTCATAGCAAGCTACAAACAGCATCCGATGATGACAGCAATGGAGTTGTACGCGGAGGTGATCACATCCGAACTGCACGCTGCCAACCTGGGTTCACAAGAAAGAGTTCCAACAACTAGATCACATATGGTTCCAACGACTAATGTCAATACTAGTTGTTCGATGGTGCGGGAAGGCCTTTCTTACACAGGTGGAATCGAGTTCCACATTTCTGATAGTTATACTCCTGCATTGGACTCATCTGTTGCTGGTATTTTCCCGAGAAATATATCACATACCATGATGGGTTCAACAAGGGCCTTACCGGTCGTAGAGGAAGAATCCACTGATCCTATATTGATGGATGCCCACCTTGAGTCTGGTTTTGAGGACGATGAGGTGTCTTGCAGTAGCGATGATGATCGTGACACTGATGACGAAGAACGCGCCACTACACATGGAGACAGTGTTGCAACACGACAGGTGAGGAGTGACAATGCTGCACAAATATCATGTGGTATCCCTCAAGTTGCTGTCTTCTCTCACATTGATTGGGATGTCATACGGAATCCTAATGAATTTTCGGAAATAATGAAACCAAGCTATGATTACGACATGGAGGACTTACGGGTTGGGCAAGAGTTCGATTGGAAGGAGGCTTTAATTGCTGCAACCAAGCATTACCACATCAGAAGGCACCACAGTTATTACGTGGAGGAGTTGGATACCAGAAGATTAAGCGTGAAGTGTGATAATTACGGGGACTAATGCAATTTCCACCTCAGAGCGACCAAACTGAAGAATTGTAACACTTGAACAATAACTAGATTTTCAGGGCCTCACACATGTGTTAATGCCAGTTTGACACAGGATCACAAGTCTCTGGACTCCGAGTATATCAGTTCCTTGATACTGGAGATGATTAAAGTGAAGCAAGATGTTCCAATCTCGCTTATACAAGAGAAGGCGGAAGGCATGTACGGGTATAAGATTTCGTATAGAAAAGCATGGAAGGCGAAATAAAAAGCAATTGTCAAGGTGTACGGTGATTGGGATAAATCGTATGAAGTGCTTCCCAAATGGTTGGACATTTTAGGCTACTGTGATCAGGCTCTGTTCAAGTTAGAGTCACAAGAGTTCGTCACAGCTGACAACCATGTTGATCCGCAGAAACATATTTTCAACCGAGTTTTCTGGGCTTTCAAGCCATGCATTGCCGCATTTCCTTACTGCAAGCAATTCATACAAGTTGATGGAACACATCTGTATGGCAAGTTCAGGGGCGTGCTACTGATTGCTGCGACCCAGGATGATAACAAATGTCCCGTTCCTCTTGCCTTTGCCATTGTTGACAGGGAGAACTATGAAAACTGGAGTTAGTTTTTGGCATTACTGCGGGTAAATATTACGAACAAGCAAGGAATATGCTTGATATCAGATTGGCACCGAGCTATAAAAGATACTGTAGCCACCGAAGGCCTGGGATGGCAGCCTCCTCATGCTTTTCACCGGTACTGTATTAGACATATTGCCAGCAACGTTCGCAAGCAGTGCAGGGATGACAATGTGAGGAAAGCTGTCCTTAAGATTGGTATACGTTATAGCATAATTTCTTTGTTGAACCTTTCATCTATAAATTTGTGTATCTGGTAGTTCAACTTGGTTAACCTATTTGTCTCCTTCTGTTCAGCGTATGAGCCCAGTTGGGAAAAGGCCATGGAGAGATTGGACAACCTTAGCAAAGTCAACGAGGAGATCCACAAGAAGTTGACCGCTATTCCGATGGAGAAGTAGACGCTTGCTTATGATGAAGGCAGAAGATATGGTCATATGACGACTAACATTGTAGAGTGCATCAATGGCCTCTTCAAAGGATTAAGGAAGCTACCAATCACAGGCCTTGTTTAACAAACATATTATAGATATGTCAAATACTTTGTGGAAAGGGCAAAAGAAGCACATGCTGAACTACAACAAGGTCACATATATGCAAGCAGATTCAGACGGGAGCTTGCGACTATCCAGTCACGTGCTTCTTCTTACCACGTTCGTGCTTATAATAGACAAGGGACTAGGTTTAAGGTGGTGGAGGGCCCTGATATGGCCAAGGGGTCATGTGGAAAGGTCGTCCAAGTGTTATTAGATAAAGGACAATGTGAATGTGGACAATTCCAAGCATATAGGTATCCTTGTGCTCATATTATTGCTGCTTGTGCCTCAATCAACATATCGTAGGAACCATATGTCGATGCTGTATACAGGCTTGACACACTACTCAATTGCTACAAATCTGAGTGGTGGCCTATCGGGCCTCAATCAACATATCGTGGGAACCATATGTCGATGCTGTATACAGGCTTGACACACTACTCAATTGCTACAAATCTGAGTGGTGGCCTATCGGGGAGTGGTCGCAATGGAATAACCTACCACCATTTCCTGTCCTAGTTCCAAATTATGGAAGATTACGTGCAAGGGGATGACCAAAGTCGACTCGGATCAGCAATGAGATGGATTGGCCTCAAGAGAGCGGTGTAAAGCAAAAATGCAGTCATTGTAAGATGGAAGGACATAATCGTAGGCGCTGTCCACTGCTACATTGGGAGGAAGGCCCTTCTACACCTTGATTTTTATTATTTACTTTCGCATATATGTTATAAAGTATGTTAACCAATATCATAAGTGTAACGGTCAGATGATGAATTTTTTTTTATGGTTGTAAAATTACACGTCATTATGTATATATATGTTACCCCATTACTAGTAATGTGAACCGACCATCAGTTAATCGTCCAAGTGTATAAATCTAAGGATATTTGGTATATAAATCTAAATATTTTTTATAAAATATAATTAATTTAATTTTAATATAGTTATATCTTAATTTTAAATTATAATATATATAAATAATATCTAAAAATATAATTAATTATATTTTAAAAATTATAATTTTATTATAAATAATAATAAAATAAAAATTATGTAAATAAATATATAAATTTATAAAATTTAATTAATTAAATATTAAATATTATGAAATGCGAAATAGGGCTAGGGGAGGCGCCAAGTGAAATGGCGCCTCTCAGCTCCTTCCCCTCTCCCTGATACAACAAGCTAGGTGCAGCGAAGGCGCCATGTTGAAAGGCGCCTTCAGCGGACGCCCAATGACGCCATACAGTGCGGCGCCCTGCGTACTTTGATAAATACTTTTGAAACCGCGGTAAAGTGGAAAAAAATTATAAAATATCCATATTTTGGTATTTTAACCATACAAATTCTTGTGTTGAACTTTGTACTTAAATTGCACAAGTCTGTTAACTTAGTGTGTGGTTAAATTTCATTCTAATGCAATGCTTGTCGTGGCAGATGGCATCCACATCCCGACGCGTTGATCCTGGACCACAGGATCCTTCATTGCTGATGGCTCAGGCCTCACACATATCCCAGTCGATTTGGACAGGCCATGTATGGAAATAGTTAGATCTTAATAAACTTGGTTAAACCGTTTCTGAATTGTCAGACGTGATAATTGGTGATTTTTTTTCATTTGCAGCCTGACCGTGTGCTCAGAATTCGACGAGCTCATCACTACCATCACCAGCAGCTGCCAGAGTTGATTGTCCCCTTTTTACGAGAGGCAAGCTTTTACGGCTTGGCGATGTGCGAGTTTATGCCGATCGACCATCAGTTGATCAGTGCTTTTGTAGAGAGGTGGAGGCCGGAGACACACACCTTTCACATGCCGCAGGGAGAGACGACTATTACCCTGCAGGATGTTGCTTTTCAGCTCGGCCTACCCATTGACAGTCGAGTAGTGACGGGGCCCACTGTGTGGGGATGGGGAGCCCTGATAAAGGAGTATTTAGGACTCCAGTTACCGGTGGATGAGAATGTCATCAGAGAGGGTGACTGAGGATGAGTTGGTTGGAGAGGTATTTCACTCATCTTTCAGATGATGCGGATGAGGTGACAGTGCAGAGATTCTCCCGGGCTTACATTTTACGTCTCATTGGTGGGACGTTATTTCCAGACCATTCCGGCACATATGTCCACCTCATGCATTTACCCTTGATCGGACACTTACATGAGGCTGGGACGTACAGTTGGGGATCTGCTTGCCTGGCCTATTTGTACAGAGAGCTCTGCAAGGCCACCGCTCCAGATTACAGGGAGATAGGAGGGTGTTGCCTACTACTGCAGCTCTGGGCATGGGATAGATTTCCCGCTATCGCCCCCGCTCTGGGCATTAGACATACCAGAGGGGGATGCAGGGATTGGCCTCTTAGCACGCAGGTTAGAAAATTTTTCAACTTTCACTTATAATTAAGTTTACTACGAAGTTGTTTAACTTTGTTATTGTACTTGGCAGGTGGCACTATCAGAAGACGTTCCAGGACAGTCCGACACACAACCTACCCCATTACAGATACATGTTGGACCGTCTTCGACTTGACCAGGTATGTAGAGGATAATGAATTTTTTTATTTCAGGGCTTTGTTTATTCCATTATTGCATTTAAATGACAACCTAAATTTGCAACTTCAGATCGCCTGGATCCCGTACACTGAGGAAGTCACCGTATCACTGCCTCAGTACTGCTTTGACGGGAGTGACACATGGACAGCAGTGGTGCCGCTCATTCACTTTCAGATTGTCGAGTGGCACCAGCCTGATAGGGTTTTGCGGCAGTTTGGACTACACCAGGCTATTCCAGAGCCACTGAAGTAAGTGGCGGAGGTCCATTGCCTTCACTTGTCCGGTCGACATGATGAGGAGTGGCACATCCGCCATCAGCCGTATATTGCACTCTGGGATATCCGGCGAGACTTGTGCGCTATCGCCGAGCCGACCACACGCCTAGTTCTAGGACCACGATCTGATTACATGACATAGTACAGACGGGTTACCAGGCGGTGTATTACACCCGTTGAGGGAGCGCTAGACCTTGTGGTAATATTGCGTGCTAATTTTCTGTATCTGATTTTCTTTAAATGCATTAGTATTATAACTAACTTTAATGTCAAAAATTTGCACAGGTAGATGAGGTTTCCACACTACAGGACTTCATTACCCCTGAGGGGCAGGCTATGTTCACCTTCGATGCGCTTAGATCAGCGACGGAGTCCATCCTTCATGCCATTCAGAAGGTTGATCATGTGATTATTGACTCACATGCGGAGCCAACTCCTCATGCCCATCATATCCCAGACCCTGCGGAGGGTGACCATGATCAGCCTCGCTCTCGCCGACGATGTCATACTGCTCCACGACATACGTCGTAGGCTGATGTTCCATCCGCTTCGACAGTGCAGCAGATTCCACCTTCGACTGCCCAGGAGACCATGACGATGATGCCTGATGTTACTGCCTCATTTCATGTGTACCCTACTGCACCTAATGATCCTTCATCCTCGACCATGTTCCCGGCTGCACTATATGGGCCGTTGTCATCCCAGATGTATCAGTTTCCTCCTGGTGTTCCATCCACATTCTAAGCATTTCCACACATACCAGGAGTTTCATCTTCATTCTATGCCTTTCCTTCCGGTGATGCTGGTCCATCGCAGCCATATCGTCCTGCATTTGATTGGCATACTCAGGATCAGGGATTAGTACATGGTGGCATGATAACAGACGACTCAAAGCTTGTAGATAGAGGTAGAGGTGGAGGCAGAGCGGGAGCTGGAGGTAGAGGAGACACAGACACCGGGGATGTGACTCCCGAGCCTGCGCAGAGGGTTAGTAGATACGGCCGCCACATTACCGATCCTGGATGTGGGACTGGACATCACTTACGTAGACATTAGCTTTCTTTTCCATGTTTATTGTATATTTATGTACATTTATCTTACTACTTTATTGTCAAACATTAACATTTAGGATGATTTTACTACTTTATTGCCAAACATCAACATTTAGGATGATTTTAATTACTACGACATTTTTAATTGCTTGCGTAGGAACAATTATAAATAATAATAAATTTCAAAATCATTGCAATATTTAGTTTTTTTAAAAAAATGATGATAATGACATCTCCCAAATATAATAACTAACATTATTAATTATCATACTTTCACAATTGTTATAATTATCTACTCTTTTTTTATTTACCATGTGAAAATAAATAAATAATATTAAATTAATTTAATAAATTTTATATTCATAATTTGAAATATATATTTATTTTTTAATTAAATTTTTTTCTCATTATTTATTTAAATATCAAACAATTAATAATATTAATTATAATATTTGAAGGATAAATAACCATCATCCTTGTAAATGATATTAAATGTTATGTTTATTTAATACGTTATGAGTTGAGTTCACCAAACATTTAAGAATAAAAATACGTAGCACAATTATTAATGTAGATGGGGATGCTGTCCATGTACAGTACCAAAATTCAAGTCTCTTGGATTCACAGTCGACACGGTCACCGGTTAATTAACTTAGAAATGAGGAGCGAGGATGCTGTAGGCCAAAGGCGCCATTTCGCCTGCCGTCCCTTCCCTTCAGCACCAACGACGCCATTTCGTCTAGCGTACCTCTACACGCCATTTGGCATCTCTCCACCGCTGTGCGTATCTTCTATGCTTATTTCAATAAAATGTTTCGAAGGAACGATAAAACGAATAATAGTTTCTTAAAAAATAGTTAATCAGTACTTTTCCCTCTCATTGCCAAAATATTTTATCATTGTGACGAAATAAAAAATAACTAATTCATGTTACAATTTTGATTTCATTACAAAATGAAAAGATTATTATAACGAAATAATCACATTTTTTTTAAATTTTTAACTATCTTCAACCTCGTCATTTCGCATTTACTTTGTTACAAAATAAAAATAATTTTATTAAGATAAATATAAAGTGGCAAGAATATTATTGGAATAAATACAAAATAAAAAAAAATATTTATTTCGTTATATTTCTTTTCATTTTTAACAATCTTCAACTTCGTATATAAAGAATATTATTGAATAATTCAATAAATTTACTTATGTGTAATAACGTATTAAATAATTACTTGTAATAATATAATTCCAAACGTTGGAAGTTTATAATTTTAAAAATTGATAAATATTAAGTGTCATTAGATTAAATTTTGAGAGACATTAATATAAATTACGTAATTATTCTTTATTGATCCTATATTTTTTAAATAATATTTAATTATTTACTAAATATTTATTATTTTTATTCATTATATTATTATCATTAACTACTTTCTTATTTAATTCCTATAATAAATTTATGTATTAGATATCAAAGTGGAGTTAACATGATTTTATATGACATCAAATATAATTATAAAATGAGTAATTTATTTTTAAAAATTTATTTTAAGTCATAATCATATATTATTTATTTTTAAAATTTTTATTTTCAAATGATATCAAAATTAATTATTTCTGAAAGAAAAAATTACAAAAAATAAGACCGAGGGCGCCACCTTAAATGGCACCCTCAAAGCTTCCCAGAGGCGCCATCTTGGATGGTGCCCCCCCAAATGGCGCCTTCCCGAATGGCGCCTCCCCCTTCCGTGCGTATTTTGATAATAAATTTTCAAAAGACGGTAAAACGAAAATAAGTTTCGTAAAAAACAGTAAAATGATATTTTATCCAATCTTTGGCCGAAACCTATGAAAGCCGAAATGAGCTTTTTGTTGTAAACAAGCTAGCAATTGACGCATTGTTAGAAAATGGCCCGTAGAAGCTCGAGATACACTTCAAAAAGCCTACACCTGGGATTCAGACCATTAGCTAGGGCTGTCCACGGGTCGCAGGTCGGTTATGAGTAATTTAGATTTAAATTTTTAACCGAACTAAACTTTTTGGTTGAGCATTTAGCTCACCCCCTTTCAATCCTTGATTTCACAGTAATCATTTATGACTGAATATATCGGGTTGGAGTTGATTTTGATGGTTTATTTCAGTCTCAACAATAATAACTTTACTTCTTTTTTAAAGTTTCATAAAAGATATAATGTAATATCAAATTCATGACAAATCTCTCAACAATAGTATATTAAACAACTTCTAAACTTAAAACTTTACTCACCTTTTGCCATTATTAAAAAAATCTTACTTCTTCTTTGGAATGCATGATATCTATTATAATTATGAGGATTATGCTGTGAAAATTGAAGAAGAAGACCTTCATTGCAGCATGATGAAGTTAAAATTTTGTGGTGGAAGATCTTGAACTTTTGAAAAAGGCAAAAGTGAGAATGACTTTTTTTCCGGTTTGGAAATTGAGATATGTGGGAGAGTAAACATGGAGAAATCTAGAGAAAAATGGCCAACATGAAGAAGGGATAATGGCTAACTTTGATCTAAAGTGGTTGTGTCTAGAAAAGATAAAAAATATATGATTGATGTTTAAAAAATTTAATTAAACAAAATAAATTTGATACAAATAAGACTAAAAGATGATTATCTTCACGTGATTGTATAAGTTTAAAGATATATAATATTAGGTTAGGAGATAATTATTTATTATTATAATAATAAAATATAACTTCTGAAATTTGAAAAGAATGCCTAAGTTGCCTAGCTAATAAACCTATTTGCACATGTCTCAAAAAGAATTCATACAATTTTTATTTTATATATACATTCAATCGGTTGTAAACACAAACAATTTATAATCTTTTCATCCGATTAAATCATGTATAATTAATTTTTTCTTTTCTTTGATACCATTGTAACTTGTCAATTAATTTAAACCATGTTAAATTGAATAACTGAGAATCGGTTCAGGTGGATTGATACCGGTAAGAGTTTTTTGCCTAGCGCTAAATCTATATATCAAGGTATAAATAAGAGAAGGAAAATGCCAAAACGATCTTTCTGGCCAAATTCATACCAAACTATATCAAATACATTCTATATAAAATTTGTAGTACTATGCTGCTAATTTTCTTTACTTTTATTTGCAATTTATTGTAATTCTTCTCTTAAACTTTGGAGTGTGAACAAATCAATATACTTTTCTAAATCTATTTGCCCAAATCTCTATAAATAGCATTTGATGTGCATATCCTTTGAACGATTTTACAAAAGTTCCCACAAATTACATTGCATTTTTATGTGTACTTTGACCATTATGTACGTAATTGTCACTACTATAGAAAAGTAATATTGAATATTTAGAAGATTCACATCAGCATGCAATTGAAATTTTTCAAGTATTTTAATAAATATTTTATAATATCAATTACAAAATAATAATAATAATAATAATAATAATAATAATAATAATAAAATGCAATAATCTATTTTTTATAGGATAGACTATCCCATAAACAATGTAAAGTTAAAGACAACAATTTCATTACCGCCGTGAAATATTTAAAACTTATGCACCTACGTATGGATTTGCATTTCAATTTACAAACACGAACCTGTTTCAGGCTATCAAACCACGTCAAAAGTATGGATATGGTTTTGTTAAAGTGCATGTATTTTAAAGGGGAAAATGACATATTATAATTCTTAATAACAAATTAATAATTGAAAATTAAATAAATAATAATTAATTAAAAATAAATTTATAAACTTGTATCTACTCATATTTTTATTTTTATATTAAGAATTGTGATATTCTATTTTATTCTTTAAAATATATTTTAAATTTTAAACAAACTTGATTTCAAAAATATAGTCTTGGGGTCCTGGGCAACAAATTTAACAAAATATTTTAAGAGAGGAGTTTGGTTCATAAAATTTTATATTCTTGGAAAAGTGCACATTTCAAAGAATATAATTTTCAGGTATATGATTTCTTAAAATATAATATTTTTATATGTAGTTCAATATATATATTTTCAAAAATATTTTTTCAAATTTTTAAATATATTATATTTTCATATTTAGTTTAAATTTTATATTCCCATGGATCTTCTTATTTTTTAAAAAATATTATTATTAATTTTTTGTTATAAATTGTGATAAATTATGGATTTAATTAGAAATATGTGAATAAATATTTTAAAAGACTTAATAAATTAATAATTCAAATTCTATTCAATTGAAACATAATAAATAATTTAATATATAAAATATTTAAATTTTTAAGAATTTGAATTTTTCATATAATTAGTTATATAAGTAAATTAAAATAAGTCATCTCTAATATCAAGATATTAGTTTTGCTTGATTCACACATTTAAATTTTTTATTTTTTTATTTGTAAAGCAATGAAAAATATAAAAAATTATAAATTTTAATTGTAATTTTATGTAAATGAGATAACTTAAAAATATATATTACATGTGAATATACAATATTAATCAATGTAAACATACAAATCAAAATTTAATGTATTAAAGTTACTTTACAAATCCTTTCTTTTTTAAATGTGTTATGAGATTATATATAAATTAATAGGATTAAAATTTAGAAATTACTTATTTTTTCTTATTTAGTGTAATTATCCTTGTTATCATGCAAAAAATTAAAAATAGAAAATATAAGTTGAAAGTAAAAAAATGAAAATGAAAAATTTTCAAAGTAAATTAGGGTTGGAATTTAAAAATTATTTTTTTACTTATTCAATATAATTATACTTGTTATCATAAAAAATATAAATTAAATGTAAAAAATAAAAATTGAAAAAATAGAATAAATTAGAACATAAAAAATGAAAATACATTTATCTTTTTATTTTAGTATCAATATTCTTATGAGATAAGAATATGAGATACCTTCCTCTTCTTATAAAAATATTTGGAATAAAGTTGAATTTTAAAATATTTATAAAAATGTAATATTTTTAGATAAATTTTTTAAAATTTTAAATCGAATATAAAAATATAATATTTTTATAAAATATTTTAAACATCTTACGAGCCAAACGCTCCCCCTAAATGTTGTTAGCATGGTCGAAACAGACTCTCTTCCTTTGAATAATGGTTAGCATCAATCGCGGGATTTTGCTAGATTTCTTTGAGATCATAAGTTGACGAAGTTCGGCCTTGATTGAGACGGAGTCAATTGGATTTCCATTAAATATTTCGAGCATCTGAGGAAAAGGAGTATTAAAAGAACTGTGCCCATCTTAGATTTCCTGAAACATAAATTTAGGGGTGCAATTTGTATCATTCAATTAATTTATTTATTAAATATATTAAAATAAATTATTTTTTTAATTTAATTAATAAAATTTATATTAAAATTATTTATCTAACATAATTATTTTTTATTTTTTATAAAAATATTTTAATTATTAATAAAATATTATTTAAAATTTTTATTATCATTTATTAAAATAAAAAATTTATATATTTATTATAATACCTATTTATAGTTTAATTATTAATTATTTCTTAAAAATATTTTTAAAACTTAATATAAAATCTTAAATAGATTAGTGTGTCAACTTAAATCCTAAAAACATGTCATGTTTGTATCATGTTATCTATTAGAAATTGCCACTCTTATATGAATTAATAACTTAATTTCAATTCAAATAATTGAGTTTTCTTTATTTGAATAATCACGTGTAAAATACTTTTCAAAAAAATATTCCTACCTTAACAATTGGTGTATCATGATGATTTTTTTAATAAATAAAGAAATGATTAATTCACACTTGTAAAAATTAGTGATCAAACATCTAATGTAGCAAAAATTACAAAACTGTCAAAGAACATTAAATACTACTTATGTAAAAGGGTTCTTGCCATCATAATGACTCTTTCTTCATTTTTTTTTAATTATGATTCAAATTTGTTCATTAATTTATAAATGACATAATTACTTTATTCAAGAATTCAAATGAATTTTATGTCAAGGTTTCTTATAAAATTGTATAATTTCATTTTGTAGTTTAATATGAAAATTAATAATAGAGATTATAAATTTTGGTAGCCTTTCAATCGAAGATTAGAGAACAATTTTAAATAAATTACACTGACTTTTCCTAGGATTTATTTTCGTTATATTTGATATCTTTCATTCTTCAATATGATATGCTACCTTTCTCTAGAGATAACTATAATCTACAATTATTAAATCAAGTTTTCTAATTATTTTAAGTGATTGTTGATTGATTGAAATGTGTAAATTAATTTTATATTCAACATGATTTTTATTAATGATTGATTTTTTTAAAATAATTAATGCAAAAAATTTCAATAAGAAAAATTACTATTAACAAAATAAAAAATTTATTTATTATTTAATTATATTTTTTCTTTAATACCAATTCTCTCAAAAAATTAATTATTACTAAAAGTTATATCAAATGTAAAATTATGTTATACACTAAAACTAATCAATAATCAATTATTCCAATACTATATTAAACAAGTTTTATATAATTATAAATGAGTCAAATTATAAATTAGTTTTATAAATAGTTTAAATATAATTCATAAATTAATAAATTATATGTAAATTTTTATGCATAGTAATTTTTGAACTATATTGTCATTATTTGATTGGAACTAAGCCAATGACAAACCATAATTAATGATATTTTATATCATTTATACACTTTTTAACAGTATCAGTAATGCAATACAAATTTTATATCTTATTTATTATGAGATAAATTAGTTAAATAAATAATTTAAATATAATACATAAATTATTAATTTCTATAAAAAAATTAAATAGAAATTGTTAAGTTAAATTGTCATTAATTAATTAAAAATAAATTAATTACAACTCATGATTAATGACATTTTTATGAGTTTATTTTTTTTAGTAGTATCATAAACATAATAATAAAAATTATACACATAGTAACCTCTTCGCAGAATCTTTTTGTGCCTGCTGAGGCTTTTTTTTTATTATGTCCAAAAATTGCACCCCATTTGAAAAGTATTGAGCATTTAATGTAGTCACGCAAACCAAATATCATTATCTTATCTAATGTGAGTCAAGGGAACCCAGAGTAGTTTTTCCATACTTAAAGTAAAAGTTGGGGTATGAATATTTCAATTAATTAACTAATTAATACATGATATATGACACATATAAATAATTAAATAAATTAAATTATAACATACAAATTAACAATAACCAATCAACAAGTTCATTTATATTTTTAATTTTACCCCACACTCATCAAAAAATTATGTTTTTTCCCTTCCTTAAATTCTTCATACTTCATTAATTAGTTTAAATAATTTTATTTTAATTCTATACATACATAATCATGAAAATTCAATTTTATATCTTATTTTTTTATTTGGTCTTAACAAAATTTAAATATTTAAGTGATAATAGTATATCAAATAAATCTTTCAAATAATAAAATAAAATATTAATTATTTAAAGATAAAATAAATTGATTATATTGTTTTGTAAATTAAATTTAAAAATGAAAAATAAATTTTTTAAATTAAGCACGTAATTTAGTAAAGTTGAAAATAATATGAAACATAGGTTTTAAATGTTATTAAATAGCTAGTCGAATATCATAAGTTTAGGACTTTTAATTTAATTTTATGGATATGCAACCAAGAGAATCTAACCCCATTTCTTATTTTTCTTATTTGAGCTTATAAAAAATTTAAGCAATAATAATATGTGAAATAAAGATTCCAATTAAAAATAAATTATTAGTTATTTAAATATGATTCTAAATAAGAAACTGAACATGTTATTCAAAATATATTATCATAAATAAACAAAGTTCAAAATAGGAAAAAAGTTAAAAAAAATATCTTAAACTCATGCATCTTTCATAAATTATTGTATTTATATGATCAACCTTATATTATAATTTTGATAGCCAAATGAAATTTGTAGAAAATAAATTAAAGTATGAAATTTATAAATTTTTATAGTTTAATAAATCTAAAAAAAGTATCACTGATTAACTATGGGATTTGGAAGTGAAGTTTGTAGAAAATAAAACGAAACATAAGAATTTTGATTTTTTTAAATATAAGGAATTTATAAATTAATATAAAATAATTATCTTAAATTGTATAATTTATTGAATGATTTAAAAGATTATATTCATTTTAATAATAGTTTATAAATTTTTTACAATCTATTTATGAGTGAAAGATAATTAAAAGAAAAAGTTAAAAAAATAATTTTAAAATATAAGAAATTAGATTTTTTTTACTTATTTTGTATTTCAAATAAATCACTTATATTTTTTAGTGCTAATTTTTTTATTAACTAATTAAAAGTATCTCAATTTTATACAAAATAATCTCAAATAATATGTATAATAAAAGTCAAATATAAAATGTTAGTGGGCTTAAAATTTAATATATTTACAAATGAATTAATTTTGTAATATTATCATAAATTCAATATATAATAATAGAGTGAATTAAAACCTTGCATATAACTTAATATAAATAACTTATTTTAAAAATTAACTTTGCATTGAATTTAGAATTATATAAAAATTAAGGTTGCAAATATAAATATTATATTATAAATATTTCATTTATTTAAGTCTCTCATCATTTAATCTTAACCATTTATTTTAACATCATCAAAATCATATAGCTATCATGTCATTACGAAATCAAGGTATCAATATCGAAACTTTTACTTTGAGTATAATAGAATTGTTCTATTGGTAAATATACATTCAGTGAAGAATTCATTTTTAGAGTGAAGAGCGGAGTTTTTTATAACAAAGTTGTGCAATGAAGAATTTTATCTTATAACGATATTTATATTATTTTATTTTTAATGATTCGTAAGTTAAAGTATTTACTCCACTCAATAAGTTCAACACTTGAAATGGCCAAATGAGGGACAAAGAAGGGCATAACAATCTTTGGCCAAAACTCTTGAAAGCCGAAATGAGCTTTTCCTTGTAAACAAGCTGGCAATTGACCCATTGTTGGAAAGTGCC
Source organism: Sindora glabra (assembly GCA_020226215.1). Lineage (NCBI taxonomy): Eukaryota > Viridiplantae > Streptophyta > Magnoliopsida > Fabales > Fabaceae > Sindora > Sindora glabra. The sequence continues at coordinate 12,198,176 of CM035226.1, read as the reverse complement.
ACGTAGAAGCTCGAGATACACTTCATAAAACCTTCACCCACTATTTAGACCATCAACTACATGTATGATGTATCCCGAGGTATAAATAAGAGAAGAAAGATGCAAAAATGATCTATATGACCAAATTCACACCAAATTATACCCAGCGTACTCTGCATAAAACTCGTAGCACCCCATTACCAATTTTCTTTACTTCTATTTGCAATTTATTGGATTTCTTCTTTTAGACTTTTGAGTCTGAATAAATCAAGATACTTTTCTAAATTTATTTGTCCAATTCTTTATAAATAGAATTTAGGTTTTGTTTGGTTAGAAAAGAAATTGAGGAAGAAACGAAATAAATGAGAAATAAAATAAGAAAGAAATCATTTTTTTGTTTGGTTGTAAAAGAAAATAAAAAAAAAATGGGTGAGAAGTTACTCCATGCCCAAATTACTGTAGCCAGTCACGCAGACCTGCAAGTTCCAGGCAATAGCAACGGCCTCTGCTCCAGCAAATCGACTTGACAGCAGTTTGGAGATTGTAGGCACAATTGCTACCAGCATCGATGCCAGCTTCCGACCATCGTAGAAGGCAGGCGTCCACTCTCTCAAGTAGCACCGTACAAGAAGCCTTCAACCAGTCCGTCGATAACAAACAATAGCAAAAAAGAAAATAGAAGGAAAACGGCGGTTGGAGCTTACTGGAATGCAAGTTCGCCGACTACTTGACGTCGTAGAGTGGAGACTGCGCAGTTCTGGTTTTTCTTGTGTAGTAGCTGTCCCGAGCCCAAAAATGCAGATTTTCTCTTCCTTTCTCCTTTTAACTGAGGAGTAAATTTTTAAATGCGTCCCACGTGATTGTTTAAATTTTTTTCTCTTCTCCCCTTATTTTTGCAACATTCAAACGAGGGATAACTGCTGAACCTACCCCGTTTTCTACCTTAATTTTATATTCTCCCCTCTTTTCATCCCAACCAAACAAGTTATTAACGTGCATATCCTTTGAAGGATTTTGTGAAAATTCTCACAAATTATATTTAAATTACATTTTATAGGCATTTTTATGTATATTTTGACCATTATTTAAATAATTGTCAGTAGTACTAAAAAGTTGATTAACATTGATTTTTTTGAAGGATTTCACATCAAAATGCATTTTACATTTATTGAATATCATTGTAAATATTTTATAATGTAAATTAAGAAATTATCATAAAAAATAATACTAATTCCCATAACAATAAAAAAAAAGTCATCATCTTGTCTTGTACTATAAACCATCTCATAAGCAATGTAAAGGTTAAAGTTATCAATTTCTTGGATGTGAATTATTTAAAACTCATGCACCGACATATGGATTTGCATTTCAATTTCCAAACAAGAACCAGTTTCAGGCTATCAAACTAGCATGGATATGGTTTTTATTAAAGTTTATGTATTTTAGAGGGGAAAATGATATATTATAATCTTCAATGAAAAATTAATAAATAATAATTAATTAAAAAATGAATATATATATATATATATATAAGCTTGTATCTACTCCTATTATTATTTTTATATTAAAAATTATGATATCTTATTTTATTTTTTTTTAAATGTACTCTAAACTAGACAGAAACCTGATTTTAAAAAAGGAATCTATGAAGCGTTGTCATCAAGTTTGAAACGGGACTTTATTCCTCTGAACAATGGCAATTGCGGGATTTTGCGTGATTTCTTTGATTATCATAATCTGACAGAAGTTCGACCTTGATTGAGACAGAGTCAATAGGGTGTCAATTGGATTTCCCTTAAATATTTCGTGCATCAGAGGAAAACGAGTATTAAAGGAACTGCGTCTTTAACACCCCCCTGGGCATTGCCAACCTTGTTTTGTCGCCTTCCCCCCCCCCCCCCCCCCCCCCGCCCCCAATGGGACTGCCAACCTAATTGTGCACGATGCCATGTCTATTTTAGTTTTCCTGAATCATGAACTACTAACTTAATTTCAATTCAAATCATTGATTTTTTTTATGTAAATAATCACGTGTATAATACTTTTCAAAAAAACATTCCTACCTTAGCAATTGGTGTATCATGATTTTCATTTTTAAACGAAAGAATAATTATATTATTGGATGCATATATACATAAATTAAGGATGAAATTTTAAATATAGCAAAAATCAAAGCTTCTCAACATCATGATAATTCTTTCTTTTTTTTTAATTATGATTCATTTTGGTTCATTAATTTATAAATAATATAATTACTTTATGCAATAATTCAAAAAATTTTATGCCTTGTTTTCTTAAACAAGTTCGATTGATTTTGTCATAACTGAGAATATATATAATTTATCTTATATTTAGCTCTATCAATTGACAATTAATTATGTATAATTTATTTTTACTTAAATGATATATAAAATAATTAATTTTTAATATTAAATTATTAAAAATGAAAATAATAAAGAATGAGAGACTAGTCAAATTATCATTTTTGTTATTATTGAAGAAGCAAAATAAAAAATTAAATTTAAATTCAAATGTATCTTTTTTTAATTTCAATTACATAATAAAATATTCATTTTTATATAAGTTATTATTTATAGTTAAATATTTAAAATTTTAAAAATAAAATCAAATATAAATAATAATTAATTACTTGAGCAAAAATTAATTATTATAATTTTTAATAGCCGTATCAAGTATGCAATATCGGCGTTATTGGTTCTTTGTCCAAAGGGAAACAGTTCATATTAACATGTCAAATTCGTATAATGTGAAATAGGAAAAATAATCAAAATAAACTCAATCTAAATCGATTATAAATAATAATTATGTCACATCAAATTAAATATAAAATGTGTTAAAAATGTGTCATTTCATCTAATTCGTTTAATAACTTTAATTAATAAAATTTTTATCATAAATCAATTTATTAAATTTAATTATTTATTATAAAAAAATATTTTATTATTATTATTTAAATACTTTAAAATTTTATTATCATCTTATTATAATATAAATTTTATTTTTATTGTATACTATAATTATTTTTTAAATAATATTTTTAAAGTATTAATATAAATTTTTAAATAAATTATTAAATTAATTTATTTAATTTTAAATTAATTTTAAATTTATTATTTATATAATTGATTCATTTGGATCAGAATACATGTAAGTTCAACTCAAATAAAAAATGTCATGGTGTTGTCAACTCAACCCAAAGGCACAGGCACTACAAAAGCTATTTATTATGAGGGTGTTGGAAGTATTTGTTAAGTTTTTAGTTAATTTGTTACTATTTAATTATTTAATCAAGTCAATTAGTTAATTTAATTATTAGGCAAACAATTTATTTAATTATTTGATTAATCCTCAATCAACTAATTTAAAAAAATTAATGAATCCAATATTTTCAATTAACTTATTAACAATGACTTATAAAAATATGAAATTATCTTTAAATAATATATATATTTTTATTTATATCTTTACTAAAAAAGGATCAAATAAATTTATTAAATAATAATTATTAATTTTTATAAAATATTAATGAAATATAATAATTTATTTATTAAAAAATATAATAATTTAAGAAATATAATAAATTTTTAATTATATTTTATATTTATCATATTTTTAAACAAATATGACTCAAAAAATTATTTAAAAATAAATTATTATATTTCTTAAATATAAATCATATAATAAATTTAAAATATTATTAAAGTAAAAAATACTTAAATAAATTATAAAATATATACACATTCTTATGTGCCATTTTATATAAAAATAGTTAATAAAAAATAACTAACTTTATTAAATATTTTTACTCAAATAACTAATATTATTAATTCATCAAATCAATTAATATAATTAACTAATTACTAAACAGGGGCTATAATTACAAAATAGATGAGTTGAGCAAGCACACACAAGCTTGCCTTTAAATAGGTCAAATAGGATTCATTCTTTTTTTTTTTTTTTAAATGTGGTGGTTTTAATTTATAGTATGGAATCCTGATATGATCCTTACGAATCTAAATTAATTTACAAATTTTTTTATTTTTAATTTTTAAAAATTTTTATTTTTTAATTTTTAAATAATAAAAAATGAAAATTATTAAAAAATATTATATATTTATTAATAAATTAATTATAATATATTTATAAAATAAAAATATTATTTATAAATTATTTATAACATAACTTTATAAAATAAAATTAACAATATAATTTTATATAAATTAAAAATATTAACCTATATAATATTTAAAAATATAAAAATAAAAACCGGGCCATTCAACCTGTCCACTAGCTAACACGTGCAAACTACAAGCTCCTGCAAACCGAGCCAATTATGACTCATGACTCTTAAAACCTGCCAAATAAAAATTCGAATCTTTTAAAATCCGTATGTTCACACCGGCGTGGGCTTCGGCTTACCCCACCATGAGCTTGCAAAGAGCGTGTTTAATATGGGATTCGCAAACCTACTTACCGACTAATCTTTTTCTCGCTTCCTTTCTGTGAGCTACGATCCTAAACGCAAATATCGATGGTGTCGGGGGACAACAAAGCATCTAAGGCTTCGAGCAGCCCAAGCGGTAGAATTCGGACCCTTTCCGATCTCAACCGCCACTCTGCCGAATCCGACAGCAACTCCGGTGGACCTCAAGGAGGCGAGAAGAGGTTCATTTTTTTCTCCTCAATCTTTTCCTTTTTCTTTTAGTTGAACGCTGGCTCTGGATATCAGAAATTGCTTGACATGTTTGATGGGCATTCCTTTGGAAGCTGTTCAGTTAGTCAGTCAATCTTGCCTGTGTCCTGGACTTCTGGTTGGGAAATTTGAGGGAGAAAACAGAAAAAAGTGGACTCCAAGTTGAATAACATGAGACACTGATTTCTGAGAAGGAAAAGATATAGTTTTGGAGACAAAGTTAGTAGTTTGTATCCAAACGAATTTTAATGCAAATAGGTGGTGGTAGATGGATTTTAAAACTTGAATTAGTTTATAGGAAGCTCTGTTATTGGGAAGAACTGTATTCTGCTGAAAGATTGTAGTTTTCCTGGTGGTGTAAGTAGCTTTCAATTTTGAGGCTATGCTCCCGTTTGATGCCAAAACAATCTATTCAAATGCATATCACATTGCTGTTGACTTCCTGATCATTGGATGCATAAATTGACCACTAGGACAAGTTTTAGCACTCAATTGCATTATTTTAACTCGATATGCATATAAGTTTTTCTGTTAACTGTTAAATACTACTTTAGTGGTTGTGATGTACTCCAAAATGGAGCTGGTGTGAGGCCAGTTAATAGAAGATTGAGATCTAGCATGGTTCATACTTAAATAGGATGAGAATCATAATTGGTGCTGTTATAAAGAATCTTTCTCCACATAATTAGTTGCTGGTATTGTACAGCTTTCTTATGGTTGTGCACTGTGCTGTGACAATCTCCAGCGAGAAACAACTTTGACATTTGACAATGATGAATTTATGCCCCTGTCCACTCTTTCACATTGAGATTTACGTTCAGTTGATTCAGTGCCACATGGTATATTATTCATCATCTTATGCTTTAAATAAACATTTTTTTTTTGGTGTTGATTGAAGTGTTCTGATGTGCTGCCACCCTTGGACACTGCATTTTTTTCATAATACCTTCATTAGATCTGTTAAGTTTCAGATGTCCGCAATTATCCTCAAAAACATCATACCTTTTACCTATGCAATCAGCTTACAGATACTGTCTTCTGTTTTACTAGATACACATCAAAATTTATCGATGAATGCTTGTTTCCCTTGACTCTTCATTTGATTTTACCATTTTCTTCTTTTGACTGGTATTTAAAAAATTTCACATTATATATCCAGTGGAATGCTTGTCCAAGATCCTTCAAAGAGAAATATTGTTGATGCAATTTTTAATCAAGCAACGCAACAAGGAGCCATTGAAAGGCCATTTGATCAATCTCAGCAGCCGCTTGAGGCTGTTGTTCCCTACATAGTTTTTTGGAGTAATGGTTTTACTGTAAATGATGGCCCTTTGAGGAGTTTGGATGATCCTGAAAATGCCACGTTCTTAGAGGTAAGAGTAACAAATCTCTGACTCCATTAGTGGCTTTGAGGGGCAAAGGATAAGAGGCTTTAGCTTGCCGTTTTAAAAATGTTCCTGAATGGATATTAGAATATTGAGTTATTGCGAGCATTATTCAAGGAATAATGGATGATTTTTAGGGAAGTCTTGGCTATAATTTCTCTTGCTGCAAATGGAAATTGACAGTTTCCTCTCTCTTTGCATATATGGATAACCATGTTTAGATTCTCTTTCTAGTCAAGTGTATGTTTGAAGTTTTGAGGTTTTCTGTTGGAAATATGGATCAGAAAGTTTAACCCTTCATTTCATCGCTTCACCACTTTGCTTGTGTTAATATGACGATATGTTAATGGTATAGACCCTCCTTTCCCTTTTTCTACATCTCTATGGAAGCATGTCTCATATTACCCTTTTTTTTTTCTTTTTCCTTTGTTGTTCAGTGATTGTTGTTGTGTTGGATGCAGAGTATCAAAAAATCTGAGTGTCCAAAAGAGCTTGAACCGGCAGATGGGAGGTCATCTGTCAAAGTTAACTTCATACGGAGAAGTGAGAAGTATCCTGTAAGTTTGCTATTTCTTTTCAGAGTTTCTGGAAAAAAATTCACCAAATTTTGGAAAGAAGAAGTACATTTCGTCACTCTGTAAACTCATCAATTGGTTATACATTATACTTATATCTGGAATCTTGGTTGTCCATTATTTTAACAGGATTGCATTTTGTCACAATTGCAGGAGACCGAGAAGCGCAGTGTTCCAACCTCTTCCGCAGGTCTGGTTGTGGATCAATCACTGCCACTAATCTCAATACAGCTTTGGTTAGCTGATGGAACTCGCTTGGTGTCACAATTTAATAATCATCACACTATCCACGATATCCGTGCTTTCATTGATGCATCAGTACCTGGCAATCGGAGGAATTATCGGCTTCAGATGAGGGATTTTCCCCCAAAGCTTCTCTGTGATGAGACTCAGACCATAGAGCAGGCAGGACTGGCAAATTCAGTTGTCATCCAGAAATTCTAGCAATGCTTTCTGATCATTACATTGCTGATATGCAATACAATATCGAGTGAATCAGTTTTCTCTGCTGGGAACCCAGCGGCAGCCTTGTCCGTAGGAACATGTTTATGCAAGTCTTTGTTATGGACCAAAAAAGAGTCATTTTCTTCCTGTTTAACTTGCTTCAAGTTTTTTCCCTTTTTGTCTCTATAATTTATTTATTTAGGGTCAGTTGATGGCTTAGCTTTGAACCTAATTCTATGCTAATGAAGGTATGAAACAAGTAAGTGTATACAGCACTACTTGTTGATTATACTCTTGGATACTGCAACCAGAGGCCTTCACATGATGCTGTATTTGTGAATTGCGATTGTTTGTTCATCTTATCCACTTTCCTTGCTTTGTTGGCATTGAATGCTTTGGCCCTAAACATGAGCGTGCGCTATGCCATGTCAACCCTACACGGATAGTCGAGCTTCATTCGCTGTAGTCTAGGCTCTGTACACGAAGAAATGAAAATGCAGCCGCAGCAATGTGGAAAGTAGTTAACAAAAATCAAACAATCGCATCAGTTACGAGTCCCTAGTATTGTATAATGTGACCAAATAATCGTTTCAACAAATTGAAGTTAAGTTCAATCGAAGAGAAGTTATATACCTTGCAGAAAACATATGGCAACTGCTGTCTTAGCGCCTAAATTTTCTTTCAGGATGGGGGGATGATGCAAAAAGCATTAGTGCAATTTGGCGAGAAGGTAATATGATGTGGGGAAAAAGGAAAAAAAAAGCAAGATTTGGTTTTATGTTGGAAAAATGTGAACCGAAGACCATTTGGTGAAACATCAATTATACCTCTTACCAACTCGTCAACTAGTAAGGACATGCCATTTGATCTGAATTTCTGTATTAATTAAGAAGATCCACAAAATTGGTTAAGGGAGGGTTCTTCTTGTGTGTCAGATTATACTATCAAACAAGTGTCATCCAAAAGTGAAATTATATGATCAATGATAATATCATTGTTGCTCCCGGGGGTGGATAATCCTATTGTTCGCTTCATATCATGCAAATTTTGAAGTGAACCTTCAACTCACGGTCACTATTTGGTTACTCTTTGAGAAGGGTATGTGTTTAGTCGTATTTACAAACTATTGGTATTAATACTACGTACTACAAGCTTTTTTTTTTTTTTGTAGAAATGGAAATGTATTAAAGGAAACCAAAGTTCATGCAGATAGATAAAGTTTACGAAAGGGTAGATCTTAGGTTGTAGAACTCCTGAGATAGCTATACCCACAACACTGTATCTCAAAATAGATTTAATTTTAACAGGAGATTAGGTAAATAAGTGGTTCCCCACTCATAATGCAAAGCCATCTTGGCTATCTTGCTCACTGCCAAGTTGGCCTTCCTCACACAATGGATAAGTTTGGTCCCAGCAAAGTGGGAGAACAAATTCCTGCAGGCTACAACTACTCCAGCATTATCATTTCTTAGGTTTGGATAAGCAGCAAAAATCATATTAACAACAAAAAGGCAAATCTCATTCTACCCAAATATTTTCAATATTAAGAGGTCTAGCAATGATCAGTATAGATTACTGCAGGCACTTCTAGTAAACGAATATAATGGTAATCAGCAGAAATTTTAAATTTCTTTATGTTTAATAGGACATATTATATTTTATACATATTTTCTTTATGTTTATCACAGTTAATGGAAAGTTAAAATTTCCTTTTGTGAACAAAATCAAAAATAAATATTTAAAGACTAGTGAATTTTTGTACAAATGTGTGAAATTACCAGAATGTTCCTTGTGACAATTGTGGAAAATATTCCGAAAACCAAAATGCTAAGCTGGAAATTGGAATAATGTAGCAAAAGAAGGAAAAGTGCAGACAGTTGCAGACCCCCATTGATCTGTTGAGAATAACAGCTCAACATGCTGTACCATAATCCCTCTGCTTTTGATTTCACACCTTTTGAAATTTTCACCTGTGCTCGAATAACTTGAGCATGATTTGAGAATGTTTTGACTCCTAATTAATAGACAACAATCAGTTCATGAAGTGGCAAAACCAATCATATCTATTAGCATAAAAGTAAGATATCTTTGGGATGCTAATATAAATATCAATCAAACAACATTATGAAAGCTTTGATGTTGCTATCAACTGAATTCAACTACAATATACGACTCAACGCCACTAATAAAACCCGCCTGCCTCCTTAAAGCTTCAAATGAACAACGTGAGATAACAGTGCTAATCGCCTTTCAGCTGTTGCTAAGTATTGGCAATAATCATTGACTGGTTTTTACCCAAAAGCAAATTGCAGCTACCATCTTCCTTTGCCTAAAGTTGATATTTATCATCTGCAAATGGATAAAAGTAGAAAATTTAAACTAAACATGACCCAGAAAGAAGCCTTGTTGGATGCCTAATTAAGGAGCCGACTGGGCATCGGTACAATACTAAATTCGATTGCATATTATGTTTGCAATTTTTGGGAATATATTAGATGATAACATATTAATCCTTGATTCAATAATGTATTAATATATTATTACTTTATCATAAATTTCTCCACCTAATTAATATGCATGTTACATATAGAAAAGTTATAATACATTATTAATATAAGTAGTGCATTGATACATTATGAAATGTGATCATTGTATAATGACACATTAATTTTTTATCCAATATTATACTGATATTAATGGTACATTATAGATTTTTCATGCACTAATACATCTATTATAATTTAAATTATAAATATCTTATAATACATTATATGATGACATATGATACCAAATTTTGATCTGTTAGTTTTGTCGGTTCAGCATAAATTTCTCGAACTTGCATACATTGTATAATCCGTTAAAGTAAAGTTTTAAAATAATGAAGCCCTAAAAATAGTGTGTAATACACAGATGAGTATTCATGACTTGAAGGAGAGGCTGGTAGAGAAAAGGGATTGATTTAATCTTCAGAAAGCAGATTAAAGATAATCTTTGGTTATTACTTTTTAAATCAGTGTAAAGAGTAATTAATCATTGACTCAACAGTATGGATATGGATAAATTAATTAGAAGTCGGCCACGTTTGTTTGTTCTCCTTTCGGCAAAACCTGCGTGCAATATTATTTATTCATTTCTTGATGAGAGGCTTTCGCATACACTCCGGCCCAGCATGTTGCTCAAGGGACATGATTATATAATTATATTTTAATAGTTATTTAAACTTTGAAGAAAATTATTTAATTATAATTTTGAATTTAACATCTATTTATTATTTATTTAAATATTATCGTATCAATAAAATATTATTAAATTTCTTAATACTATTGAAAATTTTTAATTATTATTTTTTAATAAAATATTTTTATTTATTAACAATATATAATATTTTATATTAATAATAAATTAAATTTAAATTCTTATATTACACATTCGATGGGAGATAAATTAATCATTTCTTTTAAACTTATTTAGATTATAATATAATATTAGAATAAAATGTATTATTTTTAATTCATTCTCAATCTATTTTTTTAGCTAAAACCTTATTTTAGTCCTTATAAGATTGAATTTGTCTAAATTTCACTTTTAACTAAAATTTTGTATCAATTTGATCCTTATATAATTAAAAATTATCATATTTTAGTTCTTTCATACAAAATTTTAAGGTTTAGGAAATTGCACATAAGAGCTAAAATATGATGATTTTTAATTTTATAAAGACTAAATTAATGCAAAATTTTAATCATAGATGAAATTGAGGAAAATTTAATCTCACAATATCTAAAACAAAATTTTAGTCTTATTATTATTATTATTATTATTATTCAAACAATACATCAATCAACCTCCTGCACCATGGTTCATTGTCAAGTTTGAATCAAAACATAGCCCTCATTCCTTGACTAGTGTCGATTAAAATTCCTCCAAATGAATTTGTATCCAATGAATTTCTTAAAAAATGTGCCCATAAATTTTAAAAGAATATAAAATTACTTTATTTAAATTTATAAGTCTTAGTTAAAATATAGTGAATTTTAAAATAAATTTTTATTTTTATTTTTCAAAATTAATAAAAATTAATAAAAAATGAAAAAGATTCAAATCCTCACTTAATATCATTCATTATGCTGCAAATTACTTGTAAGAATAAAAAATATATTATGTTTTCCTTATTCTATATATATCAAACGCACCCTTAATATATAAAAGCCGCATAAATTAAATCAATTATTTTATTAATATCAATAAAAAATTTATCTACCTTTAATTGATAATATTGAAATAGGTAACGACTTACATATTTTATTGATAATAATATAAAACTAAAATTAAATAGTACAAATTAAATTACATTTATATTTTTTCCAATTTTATTAAAATTAAAATTATATTTTTTAAGAATAAATGTTAATTTCTTATGTGAATATTAATTCTTTAAACACATATTTATCTTTTTATTTAAAAAAATAAATGAATATGTATTTCAAAAATAAAATGTAAATTATTAAATTATACTTAAAAGAAGCCTTGTTGGTAGCCTAATTAAGGAGCTGACTCGACATGGATATAATACTAAATTCAATTGCACAATTTTTTAAAATATATTATATAATAATATATTAATCCTTGATTCAATAATGTATCAATTTATCACATTATGTCATAAATTTTTCACTTAATTAATATGCATATTGTATGTAAAAAGTCCATAGTATACTATCAATGCAAATAATACATTGATACATTAAGAAATTTGATCACTATATAACAAGATATCAATTTTTGATCCAGTGATATACCAATATATTAATAGTGCATTGCAAATTTCTCATGCACTAATATATCTATCATACTTTAAATTATCAATGTATTATAATACATTATACAATAACATATTATATCAAGTTTTGATCTACTGGTTTCTCGGTTCAGCATAAATTTCTCCAACTTGCATATATTGCATAATCAGCTAAAGTAAATTTTTAAAATAATGAAGCCCTAAAAATAATGTTTAATACACAAATGAGTATTCATAACCTGAAGGAGAGGCCGGTGGAGAAAGGGGATTGATTTAATCTTCAGAAAGCAGATTAAAGATAATCTTTGGTTATTACTTTTTAAATCAGTGCAAACAGCAATTAATCATTGACTCAATCGTATGGATATGGATAAATTAATTAAAAGTCGGCCACGTTTGTTTGTTCTTCTTTCGGCAAAACCTGTGTCCAATATTATTTATTCAATTCCTGATGAGAGACTTTAGCATACACTTCCGGCCCGGCGTTACGGCTTACTGCTCAAGAGACGTGATAATATAATTATATTTTAAAAGTTATTTAAACTTTAAAAAATATTTAATTATAAATTTAAATTTAATTTTTATTTATTATTTATTTAAATATTATCATATCAATAAAATATTATTAAAATTTCTTACTACTATTAAAATTTTTAATTATTACTTTTTAATAATGTATTTTTATTTATTAATAATACAAAATATTTTATATTAATAATAAATTTAATTTAAATCCTTATATTACACATTCGATAGAGAATAAATTAATCATTTCCTTTAAACTTATTTAGATTATAATATAATACCACAATAAAATGTATTATTTTTATTTCATTTTTAACTTTTTTATTATTATTATTCTGCCTCTTAATCAATACGTCAATCAACCGCCTGCAGCAGGGCTTATTGTCAAGTTTGAATCAAAACGTAACCCTCATCCTTTGACTGTCAATTAAAACTCCTCCAGATGAATTTATATCCAGTGAATTTCTTAAAAAATGTGCCGATAAATTTTAAAAAAATATAATGAATTTTAAAATAAAATTATATTTTTATTTTTTCATAATTAATAAAAATTAATAAAAAAGATTCAAATCCTCACTTAATATCATTCCTGTAAATTACTTTTAAGAATAAAAATAAATTGTGTTTTCCTTATTCTATATATATATATATAGATAAGACATTCTTAATATATATAAAAGCTGTATAAATTAAATCAATTGTTTTATTAATATCAATAAAAAAATTCATCTATCTTTAATTGATAATAGTGAACTAGGTAACAACTAACAGATTTTATTGATAATAATATAAAACTAAAATTGAAGAGTACAAGTTAAATTACTATTTTTTTCATTTTATTAAAATCATAATTATATTTTTTATTTTTAAGAATAAATGTTAATATCTTATGTATGTATTGATTTTTAAAAAATATGTTAATCCTTTTATTTTAAAAATAAGAGGGATAAACATATATATATTAAAAATAAAAATAAAATAATAATTTTATTTTTACAATTATAAAATGATGGTAAAATAATTTTTAAATTATATTAAATTTATAATTTTATTTTTAAAAAATAATTTATACATATAATTTTTTTAATTATATCATTTGAAAATGAAATTATTTATTATATATAAATTATTATTTAAAAATTATAATTTTTTATAATTTAAGAATTAGTTTATTTATATTTCACAAAAAATTAGATATGAAATTTATAATTTATAAAAGGTAAAAGTAGGTAAATTTATGATTTAATACGTCATCATCCTACTGTTTATGGACGTGACGTAAAGTGAGGGAAATGTGAGAAATGTAGAGAGAGCGCGCTTTGCCTGGAGTTGGGATCTTCTCTGGCTAGCCTATGGCCCCACCCTCCATAGAGTCCCACTATTACCCTCTCAGCTCGCGGGAGCGACGTCCCCACCTCACCATTCTCTTTTATTTGGAATCCGTACATTTTTCAAAAGAAATGTACCGTATAAATTTCGAAGTAAGATTGATATTTAATTTTTATTTAAATTATAAATTTAGTAAAAGAAATTATAAATTTTAATATTTTTTATTTTTAATTAACAAAAATAAATAAAATAGTCGTTTGATTCGTAATAAAAATATAAAAAATTATATTTCTAAAATAATAAAAATTATGAGTTATTTGATTGCATATAAAATATAAGGTAATCACTTCTTAAAAAATTATATTTCTCGTACAAATATAAAAATTATTTACCTATTCCTGCCTAAAGTAACTTCTATTTTTCAAAAAATATAATTTCTTTCATGTTAATCAAATAATATTAAAAAAATTTTAAAAAATTCACATAAAATATAATTTCTTATAAAATTTAACACCCTATCAAAATTTATTATCACGTATACCAAATCACTCCAAAAGAAAATAAAAAAGGATGCAGATCGTTTTCATTCTCACGCAGTTTCTGAGCCGCGGATTACCGCGTTACGCTTCCCCTTTTTCGGTCCCTTCAATTCATTTTTTCCGAATCCGGATTCCAACCATCCATTCTTAGCAATAATTATAGATATGTTTGTATATTATTTTAAAAATAATTTTTTATTCATAAATTACTCTTATAATTTTTTATAAATTAAAATTTTAAATACATAATTTAAAAGAAAATTAAAATAAATTTTAATCATTTTTAAATTTATATTAACTATTAATATTAATATTGTGACTAAGTAAAACAGTTTTTTATAAGTAACACTGATCACTTATTATTTATTTTTAATTTAAAAACAGTTATTAACTATAAAAAATAATTTTCAAAAAGAATTTTTATTTGTACTTCTCATTTATTTTTATAAAATAATTTATATTTTAAAAATAATTTTTAAAATGAAAAATATATTTAACCACACCTTATATTTATACTTTCAATACTCTTGCATTTAATTTATTTTCTAATTTCATTTTCTAAATTTTATAGTAAATCTTATTGTCTTTATTAAAAGATATTTTGATAAAATACCAAATGAGAATTATTTTAGAATTAAAATTTTAATAATTTTTTTTAATTTAAATTTTTATTTATTAACATGTAAAATTTAATTAGAATTAATATTTTTTTATCGAGTCAATCCCCTCTTGATTTAAAAAATGATATTTATATATTTATTTTTAAATATGAGTGTGGATTTCAAAATCATATTTGTAAAGAATATTTTTAGAAAAATGATTCTATTAAATAAATTGATTAATGAAATTGAGTACGAGAATTCGTGTGAGAAGACCGATGAGGTTGCACTGATTCGACCGATCGTGAAAGGAGGGCGGGGGAGTGATGGCAGGCATACAATTATCTCATTTTGTCTCTATTCACAACGTATCTTTCACGACCCTAGACGGACGGTCCCCTTTTTTTTCCATTTTTGTGCGGACACATTGGTGGGTTAGGTTTTGGTTGAGCCCTGCAATTTTGAAATGGCCGTAGCACATTTGACCATGTGTCATGTGTTCCATTGAAACAAATGGAAATGCTCTTGGAGAGGCCTGGTACCCTATAATATATGAATCCGTTGAAATTTGACTAATAAGGCAATGTATCTCTCAAGTATGAATCAATTAAAATAATCAGAATAATATAATAAATACAAATATTTAATAAAAAGCTAAATTTTAGAAAAAAATTACAGTAACAATATTAAAGATCATAAAATTATGTGTATTAAAATTGCTCCCTATGATTTTATAACTTTTTAGTCATTATTATATATCACTTCTAAATCTTTATGAGTATTTTCATATAATTTTTTATAAGTATATATAACATTACTTATTTCAAACATTAAACTTTTATTTATCATAAATATTTATAATTCAAAATATGTACTCAAAAAGGCCCTAAACTTCCTAACTAATTATAATTATTTGAGAAGTTGGATCGTGCCTTTTGTAATGTGAATTTGTGGTTAAAATTTGGTGAGATCTTCATCAAAACTATGCCCCAAATTTATTAAAATCATCATTCAATTGAAGTGTCTCCCTTGGTAACTTTGGAGATAAAAACTTTCATCATTTTCATTTTAGAGTTACCTAATTGATGCATGATATTTTTGACCAATTCCTTTTGGATAATTAGAGAGTTGATTCTAGC
The DNA here is from genome assembly GCA_020226215.1 of Sindora glabra. NCBI lineage: Eukaryota > Viridiplantae > Streptophyta > Magnoliopsida > Fabales > Fabaceae > Sindora > Sindora glabra. Next base: position 12,182,150 of record CM035226.1, on the reverse strand, counting down.
ATAATTGATAATTTGACCTCTTTAATTCCTAAGATTAAGGATAGAAATAAGAATGTATTCAGTCATGTTAAAAAGTGAAAGAGGATTATTTTGACTAATTTAGCTTGTATCCAACAATCTCAGGAAAGGAACTCTAATCTCATCTTCAAAAATTGGAATTTCAACTCCAAAAGGAACTTGATGAAGTTTTCTGACAAGAAGAAGTGTTGTGATGTCAAAAATCTCGTTTTATTTGATTAACTCAAAAAGATAGGAGTGCAAAGTGTTACCACACTAAAGTTATCATAAGGCAAAGTTGAAATAGAATTAACATGTTACATAATTCATAATGCAACTAGGTAGAAGATAAAGCTAATATGGAGGTTATTATTTGTTCTTTTTACAAAAACTTGTTTCAAGATAATTTAGAAGATCATATGTCCTCTATTGCTACAATATCCTATCCTCAACTTTTTTATGTCCATAATATATCTTTTTGTAAGTTAATTAACTATAAAGAAGTTAGAAGAGTTATGTTCTCCATCAGCAGTACCAAGGTTCTAAGAAAAAATAGTTTCCTGACTATCTTATATTATAGAAATTGACATATTATTGGGAAAGGAGTCTTCCATTTTGTGATGAAATTTTTCTAAGGGAAAGATCATAGGGATGTAAATAAAGTTCTTATCTATCTCATCCTTAAGTTAGAAAATTTGAATTTATTAATCATTTCTGTCATATTTGTCTTTGTAACATTGTCTAAAAATGTGTCACTAAAGTTATTATTTAGAGACTTAAATCTCTTCCTCCGAGTTTGATATCATTTTCCTAAGCTAGTTTTGTTCCAAGCAGATACATTCAAGATAATATTGTAATAGCACAAAAGATGTTTCATTTTATGCAATAGATGAAAGGTAAGATAAGGTCTTTTGCTATTAAGGTTGATCTTAAGAAGCATATAACCATTTTAATTCAAACTTTATTAAATATGTTCTTACCCAAATTTATATAGGATGAAAGAATGGCTAACCTTATTATAAGGTGTATTGCTTTAATTTCATTCAATATGTTGTGGAATAAGAGTAAAATAGGGGATTTTAAGATAAGGAGATCCTTTATTTCCATACCTATTTGTCTTATGGATGGAAAACTTTCCTATATTATTGGTGAAAAAATAAAGAATAAGCATTGGAAGCCCTTAAGAGTTACTCAAAATGAAATAAATATTTCTCATATTATGTTTACTAATGATCTATTATTGTTTAGTGAGGCATCCATCAAGCAAATAAATACAATTACTGACTTGTATGGATAACTTAATTAAGACGTTGGAACAAAGGATTAACCATGCAAAATCTAATATTTTTTTCTAGAAATGTAAAAGAAAAAACTCACAATGTAATTATTTAAAAATATGGATTCTCAATGACTAATAATTTGAACTTAGGAGTACCTTTAATTCATAAGAAGCTAACTAAAAAAATACTTTTTTCACATCTTGTAAAAAAAGTTTAAGATAGATTTACCAATTAAAGGATGAAGTGTTTATCTATAATTAACCCTGGAAGAATGGTTCTTACCCAATTAGTGATTGGAGTTATTCCTATTTATACAATGCAATCTACAATTATCCATGTAGTCACATTAAATAATATTAAAAAAATCTAAAGAAGCTTGTTTGAAAGCATGAATTAATTAGATAAGGATCCATATTGTTAAATGGGATATGTTATGTTAACCAAAGTCAGTAAGAGGGCTAAGTTTCCAATATTTGCACCTCATGAATAAAGCTTTGCCTTACAAAGTTAGTTTGAAAATTAATCTTTAGAGATACAAAGCTCTGGGTTTCTATATTAGAACGTAAATATCTTTAGCCATGTGATTGGACTTTAGGTATAGTAATGAAGAATTCTAATTCATATCTTTGCAAAAATTTAGCCAAATTGTGGCTAAACACTATGTAGAATATAGTTGAACAGGTGATAAATGGAACTTCCACTTCTTTCTTAGAAGGATTGCTAAGTTAAAAATGATAATCTTCTTAAAAAAGCCATTCAAGATATTCCTAATGAATTAGTAAATGTTTTAGTTGAATACTTTCTAGCAAATGGACAGTGAAATTTGGATTGTCTCAGATATTAGTTACCAGAGGAGATAGTTTTGCAAATCTCTACTTTACTTTCATCTTTGCTTTCTTTTGTTACTAATATGATACTTTGGAAGTATAGTGCCCATGGTGAGTTTAGTGTAAGAATGGCATATACTAGCTCATTGAACTAGAGTTCTCTTTTGATAAATTAATTTTGGAAGAGAGTTTGGACTATAAAGTGTCCAAAAAAATTAAAACTCTTCATCTGAAAGTACATGAATGGTGGTTTACTCATAAATAACCATAAAAATGACTATAGACTAGGATCAATAGATTGTAATTACTACCATAAGGTTATCGAGAATACTATCCATATGACATGGGATTGTCAACCAGTTAAAGATATTTGGTTGTAACTTCTATCACTAAACCAACTAATTTCTTCTTTTTAAAGTTGGAAAACTAATTTTGTTTTTAACTCTAATTAATAGTTGGGTTTAAATCATTCTCTTAATTAGTTTCTTATTTATAGTTATATTATTTAATGGCTTTGAATTTGGTAAAATAATTCCATTTTTAGTTTAGAAAAGAAAAAATCTCCTAATATAGTACCTTTTATCTTTCATTATGTTAAATAAGTTTCTTAAGCCTTTACTTTGAATGAAACTAGTGGTAACTCAACTGGTATAAGGTAAATCCATATCATTTGGTACATTTTTTTAGAAGGATGGGTTGAAGTTAACATTGATAGAGCATCTAAATCAAACATAAAACATGCGAGTTATGAGAGTATTATTAGAAATGGAGAAGGTATTTAGTTGCATGATTTTACTAATAATTTGCATATTTGTTCATCTTTATCTACTAAATTATAAGATGTTTTCCATAGATTAACTTTAGCCTATTAACTTGAATTTAAAATTGTCATTCTGGAATCTAATTCTTAATATCTAATTCATCTTTTTAAAGGAGAAAGCAAAGGTTTATTGAAGCATCTAACTCTTCTTTTATTGTGTAAGAACCTCTTTAACCAAGATTGGCATGCTATTATTTAGCATATATATCGAGAAGGTAACTAATGTATGGATTGGCTTGCTTTTTTTAGCCTAAAAGAAGACATTAGTATACATATTTGGGATCGTCCTCTAGTAGATTTAAGTAATCTTTTATTTGATAATATTATTAGGGTTTCTACCCCTTATGGAATTCATATGTAATTTTCATTTTTTTCTTTTAAGCTTAGGACTTTTTATTTATAAAAAAAATTGCTTGAATAGGAAAATGATTCAAAAATGAAACCAGCACTAATTAATAATAATTCAAATCTAGGTAAAAAATAACACTTTTTACACTAACACAAATTTCATCTTTATCAAATTTAATCCATGATTTCCTCATATGGAGAAACACTAAATTTATAAACACTTCTCACAAATGATTGATATCTCTTCAAATTATATTACTATTCATTACTAACATAAATGTATCTAAATCTTCGTCTTTGAACATATACAAAATAAAACTAGTCTTGCATTCTTTAGAGCAGTTGAAAGGATTTGTTCAATTCGTCCAGTAGGTTTATCTATGCAACCCTTTCATAAATAAATTAGATTAAACAAGTTTGTAAATTTGGGAATTATATAAATGGAAAGCTTAAACTTAAAACATAGTTGTTGTTATTGTATAATTGGTAAGAACTTAGAAGTATTGTATTATATATTGTAACTTGTATTATTTTTAGACATATATCGATCAAATCAAGTTTTGTTTCATGTGATTTCATTCATGATATGTATTATTACAAACTTGTGATACAAAAACTACATCTAAAAAGGATAAAAAAAAGGAATGTGAAATAGCAATTTAGTCTTATCTTTTGTCTCAAATAAAATGTGAGATATTATGATGGGTTTTTAGGTTAAAAAAATTAAGTTATACATAAGATATTTTAGGTTTTTTATTTATAATTTATGAGTTTAAGACTTAAAAAAATTTATAATTAATCTTGAAAATTTTGATTATTTACTTTAGGTGTCGTATGTTTTGGTTAATGTGATCATTTTGTAACTTTTTTATATTATAAGTGTACAAGTATTTTGTATAATATTTATAAAAGTATTAAGTCACATTGAGATTATATCCTATGGTATGTTATGTTTTACTAATTCATAATTCGAAAAATTGATAAAGTGATACATGATGTGTATCTTCGATTCAACAATTGGGATTTTCAAACTTATAGTCTGTAGATCTAATAAATAAATTCATAACTTTTTTTAAATCATTCTAAACATTTTAAATGAATTTTAAGTTTAAAATAGCAATGTTAAATGATAAATCACATATTTGTGAAATTTTCAATAGAAAATAACAAGCTAAGACTATATAAATTATAGTAAAAAATAAGTTAATTTTAAAATAATTAAATTAAATAAAAATTTATTAAATTAAAATAATTAACTTAAGTTAGGTTAAGTTTGAAGTTAAGGACTTTATGAGCAAATACTAGCTTGGTTATGTTAAAATTAGTATAAAAGGTTAATTTAATTTAAATACTAGTAATATTAATAAGAAAAAGAAAAAACAAGCTTGTTTTAAGTGATCTATTAGGCTTGAACCACATAGACTGTAACTTTAAGGCAACATTTAGTTTGCAAAATTATAAATTTTTGAAAAATTTAATGTTTATAAAAATATGATTCTTAGGAATTAAATTATCGAAAATATGACATTATCATATTTAATCTATTTAAAAATATTTATGGGAATATCATAATATTATATTTTAATTAATTTATATATTTTAAAAATATTATTATATTATAAAAAAATATTTTCATCAAAAAATTGAATAGTCAATATGTTACGGTCTTTAAAAAATTAGGATATATTTTATTTTCTCTATATTAATATTTTGTGTATGGGTAAATAATTAATTGTTATAGTTTGTTTGGGAAGAGAATTTTAATGTTGAAAATAGAATTTTATAACAAGAATAGGAAGAAATAAGATGAGTTGATGTTAATGTAAAATTAGACTTGAATGAGTATGTAATATGAAGATTTAGGATAAATTTTCTCTATTTTACCTTTGGATTTGCTCGATATTCCTAAAATACTTGTAAAAGGGTTAACACTTTATAATTCCTAAAAAAAGACTTTCAAAAATCTATTTTTCCCTTCAAATGACACCACTAACCTTTCATCACCTCCTTCCTTAATTTATTCACTCTAGTTTCTTTGATTTCTAGCAAAATTGAGTTAAAAAAAATCCAAGAAAGTATCATCTCTTTCTTTTTGAACAAGGTAATTCTTTTTAAAATTATGTTATGGTTAATAATTTCTTGAAGTTATGCTTATGAAAGAGGAAACTAAGGATTTGGGAGATCTTTTCTTATTTGGTTAAATCAATGTTATTTAAAGCAAGCTACACTCTCTTTTAACTTTCTCCCATCTCCTTCATCCACTTATAAATAAACAATCTACTTAAAACAAATCATTTTGTACGATTTCATTTTATTAAGTGTTAATGTTGCTATAATGAAAATTTTAAAATTAAATATTGAAAGTATATGTTATAATATGAGTTGTTGATGTTAATAGTTTAGGAATATATATAGATGATAACGTTTTTAAATTTTTTAGCTCATTAAGGTGTATAAGTTGGATTGGGGAAGAATTAACTAAACGAATAATATCTTTGCAAAAAAATTGCAAAATTTAGGTTGATACTTATGTATTTACTTAAGTATAGATAACTACTTTCTAAATGCTTATACTTAAGTACCCCAAAAATAAGGCTCTCTAAATGGCCATAAGCGAATATATACTTAAGTATGGCATTTAAATTTGCCCTCTAAACACCTAGAAGCAAGTATAAATTTAACTGTAAAGGCCAAAATTCACTTCTGAACCCCTATACTTGAGTATTTCCCTTACTTGTCTAATCTTGTTTATTTTATGGTATTTTAAGGTAATGTATGTTTATATGGTTCCAATATTTATACATTAAGCTTGTAAGCACTATTAATTATGATTCTACTAATGAAATTCTCATGGGGAATGTGTTTACAACTGGAAATAAGAAAGAGGCAAATAATATACATAAAAATTGATATAGTATTAGATCCTAAAAAATATTTTTGAAGGGATAAGGTGGGCCCAAAAGAAACAAAGATGAGTTTGCAAGGGGACAAGATTGATTAGAAGGCATAAGGAGATTTATATGCTTTCTTTTATATATATATATATATATATATATATATATATATATATATATATATATATATATATATATTAATTATTATTATTATTAATATTGTTAAAAATGTGAAAATTTCTAAGAGTAAGAAATGGTATAGTTGGTAAAGGTGTTATGTTTCACTCACATCAATATGTTTGGTATTGTTGAATGCTTTTTTGGCATTTCCTTGTTGTTCAATATTGTCCTTGAATTGATATGTATGAAGATACTTGCAAAATTAGAAACTAATATGATTAAAAGTGCGTTTTATTACACCTTTGCATATAAATTAAAGAATAGATTGTTGTTGGTGAGTGCATTGTTATCTCTAGAACATATGTAATGACCCTTTTCCTTAAGAAGGTATGAAAATTTGTCATTTACCTTTATACAATGTGATTAATAATATAATTGTTAAATTCTAACTATTTTTAATAAATTATGTTATTTTACATTATTAAGTATTCTATGAAGACTTATTTTGCTAATGCTTTTGTTCTTTTCATTTTTTTAAGGAAACCTCCTTTTCAGTTCTCAGTCACCATCCATCAGTAGGGATATTGGCATTTTTGCATTAAAATAAGTTACTAGATAGTTAGAATGGTTAGTGATAGATTTTTTTTATTCATTACATAGTAAAAATGCACCTTTCATGAACAATTAAGCTACTATACAATATATTAGTATAATTGCATTATCATGTAGTAAAGTTAATAGAAGGTTGCTAAGGATAACTCCCTACACTGCTCACATACCTTTTGGTTAGGTTGTGACATAATGGTGATGAATGGTGATAGGAATTAATCAATAATGGTTGTGGCTAATGATGAGTGGTAACTAATGAAAGTTAATGATAATGGATAGTAGTAATGATAATGGTAATGGTAATCACTTATTGTGGTAGTGACTAGTAGTAATCATCAATGGTAAGGGGTAATCAATAGTTAGATATATAGAATAGGATAGTCCAAATCGAGCTCGAATAGGCTTAGGCCTATGTAGGCTTACTTACGTAAGCCCATAGAAAATATAAAAAAAAATTGTCAAGCTTAGGAAAAACTCATAAATGTTCATAAATGTATTATTAATTTTTTTTACTATTAGGAATAATTAAATCAGTAGATATATACATACAAGGATCAAAGATCAAACTCTTAATGCAGAGGAATGAAAGTACTTTTAAAGAATATTAGATTGGGTTAAATTAAAAAAAATTATTTTTTAAATTATAATTAAGGAATTAATTTTTATTTTATTTTGGGTAATAATTTGGTCGAGTAAGGTTAAAAAATTATATTAAACATTAGACATTGTACTAAGAATAAGGTTAGACTAAAAAAGTTCTCAAATACTTAAAGGATTATAAAAAATCTTAATAGAAAAAGCCCATGAGTAATCTTGCACTTGCATAGGTAAAATCACATGGGCTTGAGCTCATGTAAGCTTGTCTGCATAAACTCATAAAAATAAGGCTCCAAGTAAGGAAACCCAATTCATCCTATGACCATAGGCTACTTATATTATCCATAGGTTTTCTACCTATTTTACATGCCAACTAATAACAATCACTAATGATGAATGAATATAGATATCATCAGAGATGAATAATGGTTGGGGATAAATCATGGAGGGTAATGATTAATAATAATGAATGGTAGTTAGTAGTGATTAACTATGATGAGTAATAGTAAAATAAGATGTTAATAGTGGTAAGGTCTTGGGCTCCATTTGTTTTAGTAAAAAAAAAACTTTTATAGTAATACAATTATAAATTATTAAAATAGTTAAAAATGTTACATATATTTTATACTAAATGTAAGGAGTTTAGTAGAAAATAATATTAAACTCTTTAAAAAATTAGAAATAATTAGAATATTTTAATATATGTGTAAAAAATAATTATTTGATTATTATAATTATGTTTAGAATAAGAACTTGTTAGAAAATAATAAGCTTAATGGTAAAATTATAAGATATAGAAGTAGGGATAAAAGAAAATAAAATGATTAATAGTTAACATGCAATGAGAATTGAGTAAGTATATATGAAGCAAATTTAAGGTAATTTTTTCCAATTTTGCTACTTAGTTGTCTTTAAATCTCTAAAATGTTCTTTCAAACTGAAAAATCCTTTATAATTCTAAGTCTAAAAAATTCTCAACAAACCAAACTTTCCTATCTTTTCATCTCTTTTTTTTTCCTTTTTTTCATCTTAAAGCCAATTTAAGAAGATTTAGTCAACAGATTCAAGTTCTCATCTAATATTCAAGTTAAATAAAGGTAATTCATCCTAATTTATGGCCTTTAGTTGATAGTTTTATGGATTTTAGCTTTGGACAAAGCAAAATAAGGAATTTAAGTAACTCATCTTAACTTCTTAAGTTTATGTTAAATAGGGAAAGTTTAATCACTATTTCAATCTCTTATTATCTCATTCAAACACAAATAAGTAGATAGTTTACTTAAATTAACTTATATAGGATGATTTTGTGTTATTAAAGTTAAAATATTGAATATTAGGAATTTAATGATCAAATATGGTAAACTTATGTTGTGAGATGTGTTTCTTGTTGTTTATGGATTAAGAACGAGTATGAATGTTGGTTTTATGATAAAATATGGGTTAGTGATTATGTATATGATTAAATTAAGGAAGTTTCACCATATCAATGATGAAAATGCAAAAATTCTACAAGTTTACAAGTATATAGACAACTATATAATCGACTATAGTCTTTAGAGATGTTGTTGGAGGGCTTACAGTTGACTATCTAAAAAATGTTACTTCTAAATGCTTATAATTGATAACTATAGCCTCTAGAGTTATTTTCTTTAAATGAATATAGTCAATTATGAAGGTCAGATTTCACTTCTGGATCCTTATAGATGACTATACAATCAAATATTGTCTTATTTTATCCAATGTTATATATTTAATGAAATTTTAGGATATTATATTCTTACACAAGTGACATATTTACATATTAAGCTTATTGATGTTATTAAAATTGACATTGATGATGAAATCCCTAAATAGGATAAAATTATAGTATGAACTATGAAATTGAACAATTAAAATACAAGAATTATGATTAGTATTAGATTAGGAAAACTATTTGAGGGGGGATAAAGTAAACTTGGATAAGGATGAGTTTGTCAGGGGATAAAGTTGGTTAGGAGATAAAAAAATATTTAAATACTTTCTTATTTGTTTATAATTTATTTATGATATTGTTTTTAAGAAAAATGAGCATATTATTAAGATGGTGCAATTACTTGAATAGAAAAGAGTAATGCATTATCCCTTTGTATTTATATTATACACAAATTATTTACTTACTAAGTCTTAAACTTATTCTTTTTTTTTTCAAATACCGTTGCAAAAACTCCTTCTTTGTTAACACCACAAGAGTAAATTCTCTATGGTGTAGTTTTATATAAGGTAGGTATAATATTTATAAAACCTTTTTCTTAAGGCTTGTAGTGTATATTGTTGAGTGTTAATCAATAAAGATACTTGATTGTACATGTTCTAGTTATACTTATAAAATATATATTGCATTATTTGTAGATATGTAATAATATTAAGTTTTAGGATATGAATAAGCTAATGGAAATCAAAAATTGAATTTTACGCTAGTCGCAGCCTTAAAGGGTCATGATAGTCAACTTCATTTTTCTTAAAGATAAAATTATTTTTCTCTATTATCATAACTATAAGTATTATTTTTTAGTAATAAGGTATGGAAAAAAATATATTACTCCTTTATTCATGTATGAGTATATGAAATTTTCCTATGAAAAATATCTTTTAAAAAACACATGGATCCTTAGTGGAATTAGTACATTTATATTATTAATTTATTTTTATATCATGAAATATTCACCTTCTTCCATAAGAATATTAGGATAAAAATATTTTATTAAAAGTTGAACTAAATATGAGAACTTTCACATCCTCTTAAAATATTTTTGAAAATATAAGAAATATTTCATGTCCACGTATTTAAGGCCATTTCAATGATTTTAACGCTTTTATTATCAGAAAAACAAAAAAAGAATTATAAATATTTTAAAAAACTTTCAATTTCTTGTTAAAAAATTGTGCTAGAAGAGAGAATAAAAATTTTTCTACGCACTTATAAAATATGCGTGGGAACTTTCTTCTCTGATACCACTTCCCGCATAAATATATTTAAATTTTCAAAAAAATGCTATGTATATATTTTTTATTTAAAATTATGAGTGCATTTGAATATATTTTTATTTTTATATTTTTAAAAATTATGCTTAAAAATTATTTTATTATTCTAAAAAATTATTTTAAATTGAAGAAAAATAAACATAGAAGGTGATCGGTGTTGTAAATAAAAAAATATTTTATTTAATTCTAAACATGACATTTGAAATAGAAAAATAAATTTAAAAAATATTTTTTATTTTTTATTTTTAAATTATACATTTAGAATTATAAATTTAAAAATATATTTTAGAAACAAGTTATCAAACAATTTTTTATTTTTAAAAATGAAAATTATTTTAAAAATAATAAATAAACAGTCTTTATATCTTCTCTGTTTTAGAATTCTCAACCACAACAATTTAATAAAAATGAAAAATGCAAGTAAAGATGTGAAAATAAAAGTATAAAAAAGGGAAGACATGTATTCCTTAAAATTTTACCTTGCAAAAAATTTCCAATTCATTTCGAGATCATATTAATTGAAAGTCCGATATAATTTTTAGATTATCTGGAATTAAAAAATATATAAAAATAGAATTTTTTTATGTATCTCCGGTACTCTGAGCTCAGGACCTTTACCGCATACCAATACCAGGGTGGAGGGATGTAAAAACCCATGGGGAGAAGAGATTGAAGACTTACAATAATTAAATAGCAAAAGAGAAAGAAGAAGAGACATTCGGACTGTCCCACGAACTTTACCAGGCAGCCTTTCGCTTTGCTCTCAGTTTATGAGTTCAATAATCTGCCCATAACTCCTCCTATCCAGTATCCACACGCACTGATGCTCCCCGTAGCCTTTTTCTTTTCTTTTTTTAAGGGGAATGAACATTTTGATAATAAGATCAGAAAAATACGAAATTAATACCATGTCTGTCGATTCCAATAAAAGTATCAAATTTTATAAATTAAAAAAATATATGTTAGATAAATTTTATCTTTTGAAAAGGATTTAATCTAGTTCGCTTCAAATTAATCAAATTTAATATGAATGTTTGATACTGTTATATTTAATAATTTTTTAACTGATATTATAGTTATATTTAATGCCACATAATTATAAAAATTTGCTATCAATTATTTAATTCAAAATTTAAAAGGCCTCAATTACGCTCATGCTAATAGTCTGTAATTTCTTATTTCCCATTATTTTGCCCGGGCTCTCAAACTAACAAAGATACAATTTTCTAGTATAAAAAATCATTTTTTATAATAAAAAAGGTGTTAATTCATTTAATGTGTACACAAAAAATAATAAGAAGTAAAACCATAATTTTTAAGCCAGATTTATCATTGAACCGTAAAAGTCATTAGCTCAGTCAGTCATTGACATGAATCAACCAGTGATTCACTAATTGAATCAATTTTAAATTAAAAATATAAATTATATATATGCATATATATATATATTAGTATTATAAATATTTATAATAATAATTTATACTAAAAATTAAAAAAATACAATGTAAGGTAATGATATAAACAAATATGTAATAAATATAATAAATATATCAATAATTTATACTAAAAATATTTTTATAAAAAATATAAATTCAATTAATTTAAATTATGAAGGTATTATATATTAATTATTATGAAATTATAATTTTTTTAACTTTTATAAAAAAATATAAATTTTTGTCAAAATTGGTTCACTAGTTCGGTTCATGTCGCTCACATCAGTTTACATGCATTTTTAATCCATCATCCCTAACCAAATCGGTTTCCCAGCCAATTTACCAATCTGACTGGCCAGTCCAATTCAATTTTTAAAATTACTGAGTAAAACTCTTAAAGTAATATTAAATTACATTACAATATTAAATTATTAGTAAAAATACAAATTTTGACAACAATACAGTAATGTAATGAAACAATTTTTATACAAATACTGTTTATTTAATTTATGTTATGGATATCTATATCTATATTCTAATATATAGTAATAATTAAAAAAGTGTATAGGGATCGAGTTAGAAAAGGAGGCTACTAAATGAACTTGACAAAACATGTTTCCTTTAGGGCACGTTTGGTTCGCGAATTCTTATTGACATTCCCAGGAATAATTTGCAGGAATATTACATTCCATGTTTAGTTCAAAAGTTTAAAAAATATGCTTGGAAATGTAACATAACTGGGAATATGTTTATCCCAAAAATTTTCTTAAAATATTCCTATGAAGGGAGGTGGGAATTTGTGATTCCCATGCTATGGGAACGTCAATATTAAAATCAGGATAAATCTACCCTTCTTTTACTCAAAACACAACCGTCTTAGCTCTAGGTTTTACTCTGCTCACTGCTTCTCCTTTCTTATTCATTCTCGCAACTTTCACTTCTGCTCCTTTTAGCGATTGAGGTAGGTTCCTAAACCTTGCAATATAGTTTTGGTCTAGACTAAAAAATAACGAATATTTGTACATATATATGGCACACAGATCATGAAACCCATCAATGAAAATAGCACAACATCATACAATAGTTCATATATGTGTGGCATATAATGTGAATTGCAAACGACATTATTCTCAACCCAAAATAACCAGGGAAGTTTTCCTTGTTGCCCAGGATTTTCAAAATACAACATTATATTTCCTATAACTCGAAAACACTAGAATGCAATTTACCATTCCTAGCACATTATTTTAACTCTTGATATAAGTTATATATATTTGTATATTTTAATTTTATCTTAATTGGACCACTTATTTTTATTTTATAAATTTAAATTATATTAATTAGATATTATTTTGCTTTATACATCCTATATTGTGCTATGTGTGTTGTTGTTGTAAAATGAATCCCTCAATTCAAGCAAGGAAGAAGAGAATAATTGTTATATTGATTATATTATTAGAGCTTTTGAATGATTTCAATTTTTTTTATTAAAGTAATTTCTACTATTTTACAGAAGGAGTTGAGAAAAAATAAAAGAATAAGATGTGACTATCATAATAGGATGTTAGTCTGAAATGTAAACTTTGATAAGATAGTCTTTATAAATGACTTGACATCTATTGAAAATGTTAGAATGGATAAGTTTTCTTTTCATAGATTATGTGACATGCTAAGGGTAGTTGGTAGACTAGAGCCAACAAGGAATATGGGTATTGAGAAAATTATTGTAATTTTTTTACACATCTTAGCACATAATGTTAAGAATAGAGTTATAAAAGAGACAATTTATGAGATCCAAAGAGACTCTTAGCAGGCAATTTAATAATGTATTGGTTGCTGTGCTAAGGTGTTACAAAGAATTACTCAAACAACTTGAACCGATCCCTGAAAATTCTAGTGATCCTAAATAGAAATGGTTTAAGGTATTTATTAATTTATAAAAATTAGTTATAGAATGGTATCTACATTGTAAGAATGAAATGAGTTTTAATTGTTTCAATATATAGAATTATTTAGGAGCATTAGATGGAACTCATATCAAGGTGAATGTTCCAAAGATTGATAAGGCTAGATTTCAAAATAGAAAATAGAAAAGGTGAGGTAACTACTAATGTGCTAGAAGTTTGCTCACAAGACTTGCAATTTATTTATGTCTTAACCAGATGAGAGGGTTTATTAGCTGATTTTAGAGTCTTAAAGGATACAATTACTCGTCTTAATAGTCTAAAAATTTCATAAGGTACTCAATGAGCAAGAAATCAATTATTGAAATTTCATTTTATTTCATCTAAGTTATATAATTGATCATAAGCTATTATTACTTATGTGATGCTAGATATATGAATGGTACTGGGTTCCTTACACCTTATAGAGGGCAAAGGTATCATTTAAGCGAATGGATAGATGAAGCATAACTAACCATACCCTAAGAGTTTTTTAATATGAAGCATTCATCCACTAGGAATGTTATAGAAAGGGCTTTTGGATTATTAAAAGGGTGTTAGGCAATTCTAAAAAATAAGTCATTTTATCCGGTAAAAACCTAATGTAGAATTATATCTGCATGTTGCCTATTACATAATCATATAAAATAAATGATAATTGTGGATCCATTGGAAGCAACCTTGCAATTCAATGAAGAGAATAATGATTGCACATATGATTTGATTACACATGTGGAGTTGAGTGAGGAGTAGATTACATGGAGAGACAATCTTGCTAAAGAAATATGGAACATTTAGAGAGGAAGTCATATCTAGGAAACTTTTATATTTGTTATCTTTAAGTTTTTATATGGTTTAAATTGTATGAGCTATTATGTAATTGACTTTATTTGTTTTATAGTTCAATTTGAACATCCTAATACAATTTATTTACATATGGGAAACTTAGATAGATTTTTTTCAAAGGTATAATTTGCTCAGCTATATTATTTTGCATTGCATATGACTTAGCTCATTAATGGAGATAGGTGACAACACCCAATCAAAATTAAAAGGCTGCAAACACTAATGGACATATTAATGAAGATTTTAAGCTAGTGAAGGCTTTAGCAGAACTTTCAACCTAAAAACATGGAAAAGTTAAAAGTTGTGAACAATTCAAATTTAGCTATCTAAAAGAATTAGAAAGAATGCTTAAGGAGAAAATGCCAGGATGTAGTCTAAGAGCTTTTCCACACATTGAATCAAGAGTTAAGCTTTTGAAAAAGTAATATGGAGCCATCGCAGAGATGTTAGGTCCAAGGGTAAGTGGATTTGGATGAGATGACAAAGAAAAGAAGATCGTGATTGAGAAGGAGATCTTCAATGAATGGGTAAAGATAAATATAACCTATTATTTTTTATAAATATTTAACTTCAAATGGTGTTTATTTATTAGTTTTTTTCTTTATTTCATGTTACGTTGCAGTCTCATCCTAATGTTGCTGGATTATATAACAAGTCATTCCTATTTTTCAATGAATTGCAATGAGTATATGGTAAAGATAGAGTGAATGGTGAAAATGCTGAAAATCCTTATGATGCAGTGCAAGCAATGGAGCAAGAAAAGCTAATCTAATATGCAACATGAGGATTTTCATGAGTTTTGGGAAAGTGTTTATAGATCCTAACCTCCAATTCCAACATTCCCAAATATTCAAGAGTCATCCAGTGGATAAAGTAGTGCGAATAAATAAAAAAGTAGAGCTAGAAACTCTGATGATGCTATTGATAAAATGATTAGTACCATAACTCAATTAGGAAGAATTTATAAGGCTACAAAGAACACTATGATGGAACTTGCATCATATTTCTAACATGAAAAAGAAGGAGCTAAACGAAGGATGAGGGTGATTGATGAACTTAAACAAATTGATGGACTTATAAATATGTAAAAGATGATAGCTGCTGAGATTATAACTAATGATCAGTATCAAATTGATCTTTTTTTCACTTTGCCCATCAATTGGAGGAAGGAATATGTTCAGTATCTATTAGGAAATATGCAGTGATGTTACATCATAAGATACTATTGTAGTAGCTATCACCAATTTTGGACCATCGTATATATTTTAGCTGAATTTATGATATCCAATTTGAGATGAATGCTTCTATGATGATGTGGTTTTCCACTTTCTATTATGATTGTCTCTAGTTATACTAAGGTGTATTTCACTTTCTGAATGTCCTTGTGATTGCTAGTTGGTTTCATGTTTGGACATGTGCCTTGCTTGGATCAAAACTAAAAAATAAGCTAAGTGCTTGCATGTTACTATTTTGGTTCAAAACAGTAACATCACGTTAGAATGGTAGTACAAGCGATTGATGATTGGTTTACTGTTTGGACATGTGCCTGCTTGGATAAAAACTCAAAAATATGCTAAGTGCTTGCATGTTTCTATCTTGGTTCAAAATAATAACATCATGTTAGAATGATGGTATAAGTGATTGATGGTTAGTTTACTATTTGGACATGTGCCTGCTTAGATAAAAACTTTAAAAAATACCCCAAGTGCTTGCATGTTACTGTCTTGGGTCAAAACAGTAACATCACGTTAGAATGGTGGTAAAAGCAATTGCTAGTTGGTTTCATGTTTGGACATGTCCCTGCTTAGATAAAAACTCAAAAATACGTTAAGTGCTTGCATGTTACTTTCTTGGTTCTAATAATAACACCAATGGATAAGTTAAAGGAAAGTTGTAAAAAAAATATTCTGAATTTTTATTAAAATTTACGAGTGCATATTACATAAAATTGAATGTTATATATAATTGAATGTAAAATATTACATGTAATTGAATGTTACATACAATTGAATTGTATCTATAATATAAGTGTTATATACATGCATGCATAAATTTAATAATCATGTCGAGTTGGAAGGTTTGAAATCCTTAAGGAAATTTATCACTTATTTTGCCTGTATTTCCTCATGGATTCCACTTGAAATTCTTCTTCAAATTCTTTATTGTTGTGTATATCTTTTATTTGTTTGCAGACAAAAAATTTACAAAGGATTTCATTTTTCTTTTGTTCATAATAGTTTCTTGATCTACTCCCATATCCATATCACTTCTGCGAAGGACTTCATTTTTCTTTTGTTCATAGTAGTCCTTTTGTTGTAAGGTAAACAAGTTACAAATGACATCAAGTGAAAAAGAGGCATATGTTACTATATAGATTAGGAACAGTAACATTAGATGATAATTGGAAATAAATTGACAAAATCAAGCATGATTAAGAAGGAAATTGATTAAAAAAATATGTTACTATTTTGATTCAAAATAATAACATGTTTTCCTTTTGGTATGGAAACAAAATCACAAGCTAAAAACATCATAAATAGGCAAAATGAAAGGGTATTAACAATAAAATCTCGAAAAAACAATGTATTACTGTTTTCACATGAAACAGTAATATCAAGCATTAATAACATATCATAGAGTAACGTCACATAAAAAGTAACATGTTCCTTTTGTTAGTCTGATATGTTAATTTTTGGGATGAAAATAGTTACCTTATTCAGAACAAATGGTATAGGTAAATATGTCAAGCATGGTTAAGAAATGGTTAGTATTTGATGGAAAGATCAAGCATTGTTAACAAGAAAACAACGTGTTTGGTTAAACAATAGGTAGTATTATAATATAAGTAACGCTTACCAATATTGCGGCATCACGAAAGTATGAATCCATAAGCTCCACTTTTCTCGACCTCATTAAGTTGTAGTGAGTCCACTTGCACTCAATGTTATTCAGCACAAGAAGTGTGTAGCGATTGGAGTTGCTACAGTCATTGACACTCGTTGAGTTCATTAGGCAAAATGAAAGGGTATTAACAATAAAATCTCGAAAAAACAATGTATTACTGTTTTCACATGAAACAGTAATATCAAGCATTAATAACATATCATAGAGTAACGTCACATAAAAAGTAACATGTTCCTTTTGTTAGTCTGATATGTTAATTTTTGGGATGAAAATAGTTGCCTTATTCAGAACAAATGGTATAGGTAAATATGTCAAGCATGGTTAAGAAATGGTTAGTATTTAATGGAAAGATCAAGCATTGTTAACAAAAAAACAACGTGTTTGGTTAAACAATAGGTAGTATTATAATATAAGTAACGCTTACCAATATTGCGGCATCACGAAAGTATGAATCCATAAGCTCCACTTTTCTCGACCTCATTAAGTTGTAGTGAGTCCACTTGCACTCAATGTTATTCAGCACAAGAAGTGTGTAGCGATTGGAGTTGCTACAGTCATTGACACTCGTTGAGTTCATTAGGCAAAATGAAAGGGTATTAACAATAAAATCTCGAAAAAATAATGTATTACTGTTTTCACATGAAACAATAATATCAAGCATTAATAACATATCATAGAGTAACGTCACATAAAAAGTAACATGTTCCTTTTGTTAGTCTGATATGTTAATTTTTGGGATGAAAATAGTTACCTTATTCAGAACAAATGGTATAGGTAAATATGTCAAGCATGGTTAAGAAATGGTTAGTATTTGATGGAAAGATCAAGCATTGTTAACAAGAAAACAACGTGTTTGGTTAAACAATAGGTAGTATTATAATATAAGTAATGCTTACCAATATTGCGGCATCACGAAAGTATGAATCCATAAGCTCCACTTTTCTCGACCTCATTAAGTTGTAGTGAGTCCACTTGCACTCAATGTTATTCAGCACAAGAAGTGTGTAGCGATTGGAGTTGCTACAGTCATTGACACTCGTTGAGTTCATTAGGAATAGAACAATATCTGCATTCATTGCTTCCTCCACCTTTTGATCGAATTTGTGCTCCCTCATATCCTTGTACATTTTGAAGGGGCTAACTGCATAAGACAATCAATGTAGTATGAACATGAGTTAGTATCTAATTATTTTCTTTATGACATATTTATGGAGTGTATTCAACATCTTACCCAATACAAGCTGTCAAATACAAATATATTATTTTTTTTGGATGTTCTGCTCATGCTGTAAATGATCGCATAGCTGTCTATAATCTGAAATTGAAGAAATGAATTTTGTCAGATAAATAGTTCTGATAATAACATGTTACTATTTATCTTCAACAGTACATCATCTTATTTGAGCCTGAAAATGATCAATTTTGCCATGTTATTGTTATGGCTCGAAACAGTAACACCACTAAAAGGAACCAAAGAAAACATTGATGCTGTAAAGTTTGAGAGATTTATACATACTTTATTTGTTATTGACTTTTTTGCAAACACTTGTAGCAACTCATCCAATATTATGAACATGTCCTGCTGAGGAGACGTCCAGACAATAGACCTATAAATAATAATATGGTTAAACAAAGGATTCAGTAATGATATTATCCATAAAATCGTTAAATATCAACATGTTACTGTTTAAGTCCAAACAGTAAAATGTAGTTTTTGTGTATTTATTTAGTGTGAAACAACAACATCAACCAAAGAACACAATAAATAGATAAAATATAGTGTGATTAACAATGAAACTCGAACAAAAAAAGGTGTTACTGTCTTGAATAGGATACAGTAACATAAAAAATGCGTTTTTCTTCAAGTGAAAAGTGTAACACCAAACAAAAATACTAGATATGACTTACATTACTTCTTATGCTTCTTTTGTTTTGACTTTATTGTTGATAACATTTTGAGGGAGATACTTTGCAAACAGCCATCTTATACTTTTGGCTGAGTTATTGTTTGCTTCTTTTTAGCCATTTTTGGTGTTGTATCCTCCTTTAACTTTAACACAACAGCCTCTTTGTCATTTTCAGTCTCATCCTTAATAGGAGTTATTTTTTGTTATGTTTGTCATTGTTTTGTGGGCTTTTTGTATTGGCCCAAATATGTGTAGTCCATCTCACATTTTAATTTTTTTTATTTTCTGATCATCGATCTTTCAATATGCTCAATCTTTTTTGCTTTAGCTTCGGTGGTTTCTGTCGTCTTAGTGACACGTGTATTTAGCTGTTTATTTTGGTCTTCAAGACTGGCATTTGCAGTCTTTAATGTCTCGATGATCATTTGGAGATTTTCTGTGTGCTTTTTTGTGTCGTATAGTTACATTTAGAGCTGTATGTTCTCCTGTGTTAAGTTTGTGATTGTTTCATTGCTTTGTTTTAGTTATTGTTCTGCCATCTGAAATTTCTCTATGAGAAACTTCAATTCATCAGTCAATTCAATTATCCTAGTATTTGCGCTGAGGAGTTGATCCTTCAACTGTTGTACCTCATTTGTATCTTGTGCTTGATGTTATTTCTAGGACAGTGCAATATCTATAAATTAATCCAATTTTATTGGTCTTGGTTGAATTAGGTATTGGTTCATTTGTGTATCATCATCCATTTCGGATTCCTCAAAGTGGGAGAGTGTGATTTGTGTTTTTGTTTGCTCATTATATTCAATAAGTTGTAATTCTAGGGTTGTCAGGTTGTAAAGGATGTTTTGTTCCTCAATTATTGATTGGAGTTCTCTGTTGATCACCTGAAACGTAAGAGTGGTTAGTTCAGTGTCATTCTTAACGTGTTTTTGTTTTAATGAGAAACAGTAATATGAGGGGAAGGATTTATTGGTGGCATAAAATGGATAAAGGAAATGATATTTTCCAAACATTACCTAAAGCTGGCTAGCCGTTCTTTCCTTCAATTGGCATGTGAGGTGCTTCAGGTCCCACTAAGGTATCTTGATATCCTTTGATTTTGATGCCCATAAAGCACATTTGTTGTCTCACACAGCCAGTACTGTCGATAATATAATATACATATTGTTATATCAAATTTTCAATTAAAGTTGCATTTAAAGATGTAGTTAAAAATGGGATGTTACTATCTACACAATAAATAGTAACACATTTGTTATCCAGACATTAACACTACACAAAAACTCAAAGTAAAATGATTAATCAATTGTCATTAATAAGAAAAATGTTAAATTGCTGTTTGAGAATAAAATAGTAACATGTTGCTGTTTTGCATCCAGACAGTAACATGAACTAAAAACTTAAAACAAATGGACAAATGAAGTCACACTAACAACCTAACTGCCATAAAGACGTAGATTTACTGTTTACACACTAAATAGTTACATGTTACTGTTTGGTGACCAAACAATAACATCAACCAACACTACCAGAATTATGCAAGAAATTTGGCAAAAACATTCAATCAAATTAAAAGAAATGAATGAAGATAATATCGAACAAAATGACATGAAAGGTAACAAGTTTGATAATTGTTACTTACTGGTAATAGCATGACACAGCCAATGACATTTGGTGGGATGTCTCTTGTGATTGAGTTCATCAGTTGCTTGTGTATATATCCAGACTACTAATATTATCTTACGTCATCTAGGTTCTTTACATATTTCAGGTAAGACTAGGCCAGTGTTTAAGCCCTATTTGGTACAAACAAGGTTACCAGTAATATCAAGGTTACTAAGCGTGAGACATCTTCAACATCAATTTCTAATGTTTCCCTCACCGCCCTTTGGAATGCATTGAATATTATAGGTTTTGTTAAATGTCCTTGGCCACGAAATCATCTAGTATCAAGATCAGATTATGGCCTCTTTCCAGGATGGGGCGTTCTCCATCCCTTATTCCAAATATGAGCTTCATTGAGATAGGTGTAATGCTCAGATGTTCGCCACCAATTAGGAATTTTTTTTGTATTTTAATGAGAAGGTGGTAATAACTGCTTGTATTTCTTGATCACTCTTTTAGCACATACTGTGATTAAGCTTGCTCGTGATAATGGCTTTGATAAGTATCCAGAAAGAGTTTTGCTCCAACACACTCTTGTGGACATCATGTAGATTAAGCTATTCAATCTGCCTTATGCACGCTAGCAGATTGGACCTATATTGCTAGTGTGTTATACTTCTTTCTTCAGTTTCCTCGATTTGCTTGGGTGTTTTGCTACCCTTCTATTTGAATAAATTTACAAGTCAAGGATGATTAAGAACAAAATTGATAAATCTGAGGATAAGTTCATAAACCAAGCAAGATTAACATTAAAATTGATAAAAATTAACATGTTACTATTTTGAGAACAAATAGTAACATGTTATTTTTTTGTAAGGACATGTTTCTGTTTGATCTGAAACAGTAACACTAACTAAAAGACAATATAAATAGACAAAATGCACTATGATTCACAATAAGACTTAGATAAAAGAAAGTGTTACTATTTACAGAGGAAATAGTAACATTACAATCGAGGATGATGACAAAAAATTGGTAAAAATTCAACATATTACTATTTTCAGAACAAACAGTAACACATTATTTTCTTGTGTTGACATGTTTCTGTTTACTCTGAAAGAGCAACAACAACTGAGGAACACGGTTACAAAATGCAATTTCATCAACGATGAAACTTGGACAAAAAAAGGTGTTACTGTCTTGAATAGGAAACAGTAACATCAAAAAATGCGTTACTCTTTGTGTGGAAATAGTGACACCAAACAAATACTTGAAATAATCGATAAATATATTGGCTAGTACAGCTGGCTAATAAAGATACAAACTAGTTTGTACTATCTATGTTTAAAATAGATTTAATTTTTTAGGTTCAAACTTATTAAAATTTATAATAGGTGCAATTCAATTTTGTATACTTTAATTATGAATTGCGGGGTGACTCATATCACTAATTAAATATGAACTAATTTGTAATAAATTGATCAATATTATTTACATCCAAAATGGATTCAATTTTTAAAAATTCAAATGTGCAATTAATGCAAATTAATTTATGAATTTTGCCCTATTTGACACTCCTATACTTAAAAATAAGGTTATCAACACTTATATAAGTATTTCTTTCCACCTATACTACTTTCATGACAAGAAAAGTAATCATTAATTGTTAAAATTTTTCTTTTTGATGCTCAACTAAAGTATCTCTTAATTTCATAAATAAAAAGAAAAAGTGTGTGAAAAAAAAACATGTGTCATATTTGGTAGCTAAAAGTTACAAATTATGAACAAATGAAAAGTTGTAACTTTTTCTACTTGTGATATCAAACTAAACTATATTCCATTAATAATACAATATCATAAACACAAAAGTGTAGTAACATTTCCCGTTAAGTTAATGCCATGAAAATCCATATACGAAAAATATTAGTAGAATATAGGGTTTATCATTTGGCGACCTATTTTGACTTGTCAAGTTAAGGGAAGTTATGTTTGTAACTAGTTGAGCGTTGTCGAAGGCTGGAGATGCTATCTTCTGAGGGAACGATGTCAAATGAGTTTAATTTTTTGGTGGATTTTGAGGTAGTTTTGTTCAATTTTCAAGTTATTTGACTGTTAAGTGCTCTAGGCGAAAAGGTGATTTGTTTGTTTTTATTTCTATCCTTGTCATCTTCTGGGACGCGCTTCTAATGTGTTCTTTTAGATTGGGGGTATTGTGGTAAATTGGTAAAAAAATCTCGAGAACGAACAATATGAACCAAATATGGGAATATAACTTGTTTAGGAATCTAATAAAATATTCCTAGGAATATCTGCATTTAATCAAACATAGGAATACTTTATTCCTGGAAATCACATTGCTGGGAATGCATATTCCTCGGAATGTTTATATTCCCAGAAATGAAAGAATCAGAGAACCAAATGTGCCCTTATAGTAAAATGGTAGGGACACCTATTTTCTTAAAGATGGTTTCAAAATTTTAGTGTTTCATTGTATATACTTAATACAGTTTCTCTTCCCACTGATTATTATTAGAAATAAAACAAATAAAATCAAATATTATATTATGAAAAAATAAAAAAGATAAATGTGAGAAATAAAAAAGTAGTAAAATTTGATATTATATTATGAATAATAAAAAAAGATGATTTTTACTCTAAAATTAAATATTATTAATATTAATATTAATATTGAGAGTAAGTAATTATCTATTATGAATTTAATTATTATTATGAAAAATAAAAAGATAATAGAACTTAATATTATATTATGAGAAATAAAAATGAATAATTATTATAGAGATATTAAATTTTATCAATATTAATATTAAGAGTAAGTGATTATCTGTTATAAAATCTATTATTATTGTAATTTATTACTTAAAAAAATTTACTGTTATAACATTTATCAATTAGATATATTATCATAATATTCTTTCATGAATTTAATATTATTATAAAATTTAACTATATTATGAGAAAAAAAAGATAATTGTACAGAAAAAAATTAATATTATTAGTATTAATATCAAGGTAAAGTGATTAGTATAATAGCTTATCACCTAAAAAAATAACTATTATCACACCTATTTATAAGGTATATTATTTCAATATTTGTGAGAATGTAATTATTATTATTATTACTACTATTATTATTATTAAATCATATATTATTATGCAAAATAAAACAAGCACATTTCAGAAAAGTTAAAATATTTTCTCTTTTTCTTTAATGTCAAAGAGTCATACTCAAGAAAGAATTATGTGTCAAAGTTAGAACTATTGAATGGATGGATTGGGCTTGTTTGTGGGTTGCTCTAGTGAGCACATTTAAGCAAACCGATGGTTTTGTAGGTTGAGCCAAACTTGTTTGCATTTTTCACAAGTTTTTATATTGAAAGTCTTAGTTCGATCCTTATAGGCTAAAAGGTAAACAAACAAGCTTATGGGGTTTTTTTTAGAAAAAAAAGTCAAACCTTTAAGACATAAAAAACTTAACATTATTCTAAAACACCACATATTTAACCATAAATATGTTATAATATATTTTAAATTTATATCCAATCTTAAAAAATTATATATATAATAGAAGTCATAAAATATCCATGAAATAAAATATTATTTGTAAATTATTCATAACACAACCTTATATAATTAAAAATAAAAAAAATATAATTTTGTATTAGAAAATAAGAAGAAAGAAAAGCTACATAAGCCAGTCAAGCTTATCTTTTGGGTGACCTACATTGGCTAAGTCGAAAAAGGCTCACATTTATATCGGCTATCAAAATGGTAACTCAAGTTTTTCAAGACTTACGTGCTAATAGTTTAGATTGTAGACTTTGGCTAATTTCAATAACTCTAGTTAGGGTGAAAGGGTTAGAGCTCTTAAGTCTTCATCTAACTTTATATAGTACATTATAAATTCAATAAAATTTTTAATTAATTTTTTTAAAAATTAAATATAAGCACTTCCCAAAAAATTTAGTATTTTTCTTTTAAATATTGTATATTTTCTTATTGACATACTTAATTTCATATATGGATGAGATTTTAGTAATGAACAAATATTATTATTCTATTTTAATGAAATATTATTGTAACTTATATTATTCTTAAGCAAAATATATAAAAAAATAAAGTACAAAATTTTCATAGTACTTATATTTATGTCTAAATTTAGTCCATTTTTTTAAATTTTTCCTTGGACCATAATTAATCAAATCCTTAATATTTATTAATAGTTATTTATTAATTATTTTTATTAATTTTATAATGTTTATGTTTTACATTATATTATAACATTTATAAAATGTTAAAGGTAAAGGAATTGTAAATTTTTCACTTAAACTTCAAGTAAAAAGGGATGTATATAGTATTTAAAGAAGACTCTTAATGCATGTACATATATACACTAACAAATAAATCATTTAAATCTAGAGCATGGACTTTCATATGAAATGGATATGCATGAATAATGAATTTGAATGGTTTAGTAAACTATAGGATTCATGAACTTGGACATTCAAGAAATTTTTAAAATTAATACTTAATGCTCTCTTTTAATTTTAAAATATCTTGATTCCCAGCCATGATCGCAATCTTCTATATATTCAAATTTGAAGGGCTTTGTAAAATATTTGCAACTTAATCTTGAATCTTCATATAATTTAGCTTACCTTCATTTTTAACAATTTATCTTCTAATAAGATTTTTATCTCTATTCTTTCCTTTTAAAGACTTCATTGTTTCCTTCTTTCTTTTTTCCTTAGCTTTATTTGTCTATTGAGGTTTAATAATTGCTTTAACATTAGACTCAATGTGATCTTTAAAGTTTTCAATCTCTTGATTCTTAGAATAATAATTATCCTCAATTCTTTTACTTAGGTCTTTTATAGCTTTCTCAAAGTTTGGAAACTCACTTTCTACTAAAAAAACAACAACTTTGATTGCTTCAAACAAATCACTAAAACTTCTCATCTTTCAAGGCCTTTCACTTGAACTTTCTACAGAGGATGGTGATAATTCAAAGATTAGAACAAGTGAAGAAGGTGATCTTATTACTTACATAGGTTTTATGGTTGTCCCTTGTTTTTCTTCTTTAAAGTATAGACAAAATTATAGGCTTATTTTTCTCAAAATTCCTATTTCTAAGTTTCTTCTTCATCAAACTTAACATCTTTACTCATCACAACCTTTTCATTGCTTAGGTTATACAACTTGTAGCCTTTGAAATTCAAATCATAGCCAACAAAAATATGCTTCGCACTTTAATTATCAAGCTTGGATTTCAATTAATTAGCAATACGAACATATTCAATACTTTTAAATACATGCAAGTGGTTAACACTAGGTTTTTACCTATTCCATCCTTCTTGAAGAGTTTGGCCTTTGATATTTTTTGTTAGAGAAAGGTTGGATAAGTACATCAAACAAGAAATGATTTCAATATAAAATTCCTTAAGCATGTGTTTAGTTTTTAATATGTATATTACCATATTAAGAATGATCCTATTTTTTTATCACTTAATTTTTTGTGGTGATCTTGGAACCATTAAGAGATAATGAATTTCATATGTATAAAAAAATTCATTAAATTCTTTTCAATTATATTCGCTTCCTATGTCAGTTCTTAAATATTTAATTTGATAACCACTCATCACTTCTGCTAAAACCTTAAAATTTTAAAAAGTTATAAATGCATTAGATTTTTGTTTTAAAAAGTAAACCTAAGTCTTTTGCTTGTATTCATTAATAAATAACAAGAAATACTTATTTTTAGTAAATGATGGTGGATTAATAAAATCGCATACATCTGCACGAACAAGTTAAAGATTAATAAAATCGCATACATCTGCACGAACAAGTTAAAATGGCTTTGTTACTTTTGAGGTGGATTTTTTTTAGAAAATTTCTTACATGTTTTCTAATAAGTTTTTCAAGGAGACAAGCTTCACATAATTAATTTGGATGGTTAAAAGATGGTATCCCTTCTATTATATGCTTGCCTCCTAAAGATTCAAGAGCTTTAAAGTTTAAGTTGCCAAGTCTTAGATGCCATCGTCACTCTTCATTTTTCACATATGTCTTCAACCATTTTACTCCATCCATCTTAATATTAAACTCGAATAATCTATTACTTGACATGAACACAATCTTTAAGCCAAAGATAATAATTTTTCATATGAATCTTAAATATATGTTCAAGAAGTTATCCCAAACTCAAAATATTAATTTTCAATTTAGGTACATAATATGCATTTGTAATGAGTTTTTTATCACTATTTTTCAAGGAAATTAAAATTGTACCTTTCCATTGAATTTGGATATTTGAAAGGTCTCCAAATGAAATGTACTTTTCATTTTCTCATTGAACTTTACAAACTTCTCTTTAAATTTACACATGTGAATGCTTTCTCCATCATCAAGATACTATGAATTCTAGCCATCATTCTCATTATCTTTTTATGCTAACAACAAAATTAGCTCTTTATCTTTAACAAGGTTGGCTTTTTCTTTAGTATCATTAGTAGCATAATGACATTTCTAAGAATAATGTCCAAATTTTTAACAATCGAAATATTTGACTTTAAACATGTTATACCTTCTTTCTTTGTTTCTTGAATAGTTATCTCTACCTTTTTTGTTCGCTTTTCCAAGGCCTCTATTGAATTAAAAGCCTTTTTCATCATTGTTTTATTTATCACCATTGCCTTTTCTTTTACCTCCTTGTCTATGCCTAGGTCTAAGACCTTTTCCTTTTAACTCTTTTTTCCTTCATTATCTTTTAAATGGAGTTTTGCTTGAAGGGTCTAAATTGATAAAGTTTTCCTTTTTTTTATATCTTTCTTTTTGGGCTTCTAATGATCATTATGAGTTGATCAATAATCATAGTTTTTAGATTTCTCAATCCTTCAATGGTAATATTGATAACCTCAATTTTTAAAATAAGTAATTATAAAATTTTCTTAGCTACTTGTGCATTTTTGATATTTTCTTCATAATCTTCATTTTATTGACAATTGCTAATACTTTATTGAAATAATCCAAAATAGGACTTAATCTCTATCATTTAAATAAATTCAAATATAGCTCGTAAGGTTTGAAATCAAACTTTATTTCACCTTATTAAATCTTTTGAAAACATTTTACAGAATATTTCATTTTTTTCACCTTTGTTGCAATAGCAACCTTTTCAATCATGCTTTCATCAAAAGGCGAATGGATCATGAAAAGTGCAACTTAATCTAATCTATGATTTCTTGTGGAGATTTCTTTTTTATTTTAATCCAAAACTACTTTAGTTTCCAGTTCTTTGTAATCTCTTTCTAGAACATCTCATACTTAATTGACTACGTAACAAGACTTTCATTTGAGTATACCAAATGACATATTTCTTCTTTATATGAGTTTAGGAGCATAAACAAAATTAATACTTATTTTTGTATTTTAACCAACTTCTTAACATTTGTTTCTTGAAAAATTAAATTCAAATACCATTTTATTGAAGATAGAAGAATTATAAATTTTTCATTGAATGATTAAACTTTAAGTATAAAGAAATATATATATATATATATGTATATATATATATATATGTATATATATATATATATATATGTATATATATATATATATATATATATATATCACTTGGGGAAAATTCTTGATGCATGAATATAAATACACCAATAAATAAATTATTTAAATTTAGATGTATGAATTATATATATCTAAATGTATTAACTTTCGTATACAATGGATATACATAAATAATGAATTTGAACACTTTAGAAATCAAAGAATTATTGAACTTGAACATTTTAAAAAAATTCTAAAATTAATACCCAACACAAAAATGATGTTAAATTAAATTTGTTTTACATCTAAAAATTAATCCATGCCAAGGGCTTAAAACAAGTTATTTTACTACTTCAAAATCTTATGTCACGCCTCGTAGGAGTAGAAGAGGACAACAAAGCAAGAATAATAAATGAGTGGACGTGAAGATTGCAAGCGAACCCAAGGGGTAAGAAGAAAAGTAAGAGAGAGAAAGAAGTGATTCTTCCCACCACCCAGACCCTCCTCCCTTCCTCCATCCGTCCATCATCATCAGTAATCAGTACAGGTGACTTGTTGCCTCTTCTCGATTTGATCGTTCCTCTCCATCTCTCCTAAGAAACCTCTTTCCCTCTCTCTCTCTCTCCCCCTATTTTTCTTCCTTTTCTTTGCCAGTAGTGGCAGTGCAGTATCAGTGGCAGTGCAACAAAACAGGGGGAGAGTTTTCATCGGGAAGGTAAATCTTTGTGCACCCCTACACCTCAAGCATTACAGTGAAACCACTGCCCTTCCTTAGCTTCTGCTACTCTTTTAAGTTCATCGCTTTCTCTGTATGCCCCGCGTGCGTTCTGCTGCTTCTTCTTTCTCTCTCCCTTCTCACCTCTGACCAACCCATCCACACAGGGAGTCATTAATTGATACTGCAATATCAACACTCATTTTCAAAAGGAAATCTGAAGCAGTCCTTTCCAGACAAACAAAGCCAATTGGAAAAACCACTACTACTTCATGTGACTGACCACAAACTATCACTGTTCAGGATTTTTGCTGTAAAAAGCCTGAAACTCCTTGTGTAGCATAAAACCCGGGAGAGCTCTTCTGAGCCAAAAAGACGTTCTCTTCTAAAAGAGAGAAATGGAGAGAGAACAAGAGATGGGTGATCTGTGGTTTTCCGTTTTATTATGAGGAAAGCTAAGTTAAGCAGTAGTGTTTAGGGTAGTTCCAAGGGCACATCCGGTGTAAGGAAGCAATGGAGGGTAGTTCAAAGGGCACCTCGTCATGTACGATGGCTTTTGGAGACAGCAATAGTGGGCTATGTCCAATTATGATGACTCCTTTAGTGACTTCTTATCATGGTGGTCATCATCCAATAAATCCCAATCCTAATAATAATCCTGTTAATGTAGACACGAACAGTCTCTTCCTTCCTATAACTTGCTCTAGTAATGACCACCATTCAAACCACAACCCTTCTGGACTATTAGGGTCTTATTTCATGGAGAACGACCCCAACAACCACGATGGTATCTCCTCTTCTTCTTCGTCCGTGAAGGCCAAGATCATGGCCCATCCTCTCTACCACCGTCTTCTGTCTGCCTACGCCAATTGTCAAAAGGTGAGTCAAGGGAAAAAAAAATTAAAATTACAGCTGAATTTTGGCATAAGAATCCATAACGAGTTTCCACATACTTCTCCTTTTTTATCAGTCCGGATCTGTGGGTTTTATGACATAATTTTCTCAAGAACTGCTTTGAGTTGCCCTTTTTTGTTGATTGTTGATATCGTGCTCGCTACGGGTTATATATGTTCCATCGGAGGGAGTAAAAAGTGAACCAAGAAGTCAAAACTCTTGGAAGCTGAGTTGAACCAGTTGATAAGGACACTCAAAGTCACAGCTGGCTATATTTTTATTCAAACCTTCATTTATTTTTTTTACTTCTCCATGGAAATGAGATGAGAGTATGTCTGAGAATAGTTTTGTGAGCTTATATATCAGGTTGGAGCACCGCCCGAAGTGGTGGCGAGGTTAGAAGAAGCATGTGCTTCTGCAGCTACAATGGCGGCAGGAGGCGGAAGTGGCTCCGGCTGCATCGGTGAAGATCCGGCTCTAGATCAGTTCATGGAGGCTTACTGTGAGATGCTGACAAAGTACGAGCAAGAGCTGTCCAAACCCTTTAAGGAAGCCATGATCTTCTTCCAAAGGATCGAATCTCAGTTCAATGCTCTAACAATCTCTTCTGACTTTGGTGATAACTTCTCTCTCTTCTCTCTCTATATGATGCGAACTTGCCTCTATATCTTTGATGATATTAATCTCCTCATTTCTTGGGTAATATTTGAAGTGGGGTTAATGAAGCTGCCATGGATGTCTATTTCTAAGGAAGTAGGTTTTGATAGTGCTGTTAAAACTCTGTTAGTTTTTCATAACTCTCGAATGTTTTGTGTCATCCTCCATCTTCAAAATTTGATTTCTGATTCGTTTGTATTTAGTAGTTTAACTATGCATCATACCCTACTAAGAGGGGGGGGGGGCTCATATTAGGCTCCTATTTAACTCTGAATCAATCTTGTGAACTGAATTCTTCTTGCTAGTTTGCTACATATTGGAAGGTCTAATTATCAGCAGACGATCAGGTATACGGTCAAAAGGTGTTATGTCATTCGCTTGATATCGACATAATAGTTTCAGCTTTTCTCTTTGAAATTTAATATTTACGCAAATGGCTGGGACTATGTGTGTATTACCCTATTTGACGAGAATCAGCGGACCCATCTCTGCTTGTTTTGATTCTTAATATTGTGAAAGACCGTACTCGAAAGGAGACTTTTGCAGAGGTAGTGGCTCCTGCCGGAACTTGAATTTAGGTTTTGTAAGGACCTAGGGTTTGGATGACCAGATGCCTGGTATGGCGATTTAGGTTTTACCAGACACCTAATTTTATTCGTGACCAGAGGTTCAAAATGCATAAGTAGCGTAGTTGCGGATAGATGAAAGCCTAATCAAGGAAGCATACGGAATGATTTTTTGAAATTGGGCTTAAGCACTAATAAAGAAAATCATAAGATTTTGTAAAACAAATGAATTATGCTTTTCTGAATTTTTGTTTTTGCGCCAAAGAATATCATAGTATCTCAAAATAGATGGATTATTATCATGATATTTCATCAAAGCGTCATCAGCAGTTCAACTATATATCTTACATTGTTTTCCCATATATAAGAATGTCATGACTTGCAGGTTAAATGGAGTGTTCCTACGTGTGTTTGTATAGTCTTAATTTGTTTTCTTAATGCTTTGGATCATTGAGATTATTTTATTTCCTAGGTGGCCCTATTTATTTCGCTGGGCTGCGTATCCCCCAATCTGATGTGTTTGTGGACAACTATTTATATTAGCATAATAATGCCCTAGTGAATACTTGCACGTATTAATGTCGTTCTACACATATTTATGAGCTTTTTGGAGTGGAGATATGTATTTTCATTCTTGTAAGAGTTGTTTCCATGGGGTTACAAAGCTAAGATAAATTATTGTCTTTACTGTAAATGGCATGTACACTGTGAATTTAAAACTGCACTGCATGTCGTCGCTATATGGCAGTAGAGTGATCCTAGAGTGGGTAATGTATATTTATGTTTTAGTAGGGTAAAATTTTAAAATTTAGTCGGCCATTTTAGGTGAAAAAATATTATGTGCAGGGTTTTGATAAAGTCAGTGGCACACTTCAACATTAAAATAGATACAGTTTCGTCACTGCTATATACATCAGCTATACCATCCATGTCTATCTGGAGCTGACAACCATAAAAATACTAGTCAAATTTTGCTGCCAGTATTAATGACTGCAAGGAAGAATATTGGGGAAGTTTATCTCATACTGTCTTTGATATTAGCACTAATAATATAAGCATTTTAGTGAATAGATATTATTAAGCTTTCAACCTTGTATGGGCCAAATGAAGATGCTTTTTTTGTCCTCTGCTTGTTTTAAAGCACCCAAGATTCTTCTGTAAGTGAGTGCGAGAAAGCAACTAAATGAAGCTGATTTCCATGGTCTTGGTTCCCCAGAAATGATTGAATTTCATTAGAGTAGGCATTTCAATTGAAGGAAAAAGTCTGTTTGGTACGTGTATGATATGATCCCTTTATATTTGGCAAAAATAGTGAAATCTTGCTTTCCAAATTAACATTTTAATTTCTTCACAAAACACATCCTTTTTGGATAGAGGATTAGTTCCTTGTGTATTCAGCTCTCCCGCATTTTTTTTTGGGTGATTAAAATGGTGGTCAAGTAGAGCTAATATATTTTTCATTGAATCACTGAATCAGCGCATAGTTTTCAAGCATTTTTTCTAATAATAATATTTTTCTCATGTCTTTTTCTTGCATGAATGAATTTACTTAGGGGAGCATTAAATTCTTGTCAACAGTGGATTTATTTTTATAAATGACGACAGAGATCCGAGCAGTCTCTGATTTTGAGCATTTGAAATAAAAGCTAATTAATTTACTGTTTCCTTTTTTCTTCTTTTGTTTGGTTATTTGTGCATAGGAAGTAGTTCCCTCTGGCTATAGGCTTGTCCAGGGTCTCTGTGTAATAATAAAGCAAACCCTATATTACAAGATATTTTGGGGAATAACAATAAACAACTTAAAAGATTATACTTACTTTTTCTTCCTAAATTTTGTGGGTTTCAAGAAAAAGGTTGTCCAGTCTACTGTATGAGGGTCTTAAAAGGAGTTGCTGCGTTGAACAAGGATGTCAGACTCTTTTAACTTGTATGTATGTGCAGCAATTTAAATTACTTCCGTTGTTGTGAACCAATTCTTTCCTAATGATTGGGAGCTGTACTTGTGGTATTTGTGTAAATGAGGTACTGTGTTGTTAAGGTATCTTACTTTGGAGAATAGTAGAGGCATTTTAATGTTCAACGGTTGACACCCTATCAATTAAATGATAACTCTAGCCATTTTTGTTGGAAAATTGATGAACAAAGTAATATTTGTAACACTTCTAATGTGTTCATGTTTTTATGGGGTTTGGATCCACTCAATTTCTTTGTTTATAAAATTGAGAGAGAGAAAGATATGGACATTTATTTGTAGGCTCATGAATAGAAATTGCAGGTCCCTGTGTAAATGAACCGTTTTTAAATCTCCAAATGGACAGAAATTGATACAGTGGGAAATTGAGATGTTTGCCTCAATTTCAAGATTATAACTAGGTTGTAGTTTACATGCTGCAGCCATGTCTCATTCCATTCTGTGTAGTCTTGGTTTGAAAACTGTTTATAAGTTCGGCATTGTGAATTTGGTCTCGCTGTTGAGTATGGCATTCTTTCATATTACTTAAAGTTGAGGTAGTATGTATACAACATTGTGAGTTTTATGGAACTTTCTCATAAAATTTGTAACGTTTTACATATCTTGCAACAACTCCTAAATTTTCCGTGCTATGACTATTACTATTTCACAAGATTTATAAAAAAAGTTGCAAGTACTTGTGAAAAATTTGTCAACTTTATATGAACAATTGTATTTGTATGATTTATGTCATTATGGAAAAATGACACATTATGTAAAATGATTCGATTGATAAAATTTGTAATTGGTTGTATGCATACTACTACAACTCGAGGAAGGATGTAAGAATTTTCCTACTTTTAATTCATGATCCATGGTACAACAATGCAGTGCAATACATACACGTGGCTATGTTTGTAAATTTATGTGCTTTGTTAATATTTTTGTATCTTTGATCAGCTAGTAATGAGGGTAGCGACAGGAACGGGTCATCTGAAGACGACATTGACACGAACATCATAGATCCGCAGGCAGAAGACCAGGAATTGAAGGGCCAGCTGTTGCGCAAGTACAGTGGATACTTGGGCAGCCTTAAGCAAGAATTCATGAAGAAGAGGAAAAAGGGCAAGCTGCCTAAAGAAGCAAGACAACAGTTGCTTGACTGGTGGAGCAGGCATTACAAATGGCCTTACCCTTCTGTATGTAACCTTCTTCATGCATCTGTGCATTCACAAATGGCTCCTTGATTCTCATGGAACATAGGAAATTCTTGCACGAGCCTAATTGACCATGGACATCAGAAAGAGAGATGGACACAAGCTACAGAACATATAGTTCTAGTCAATAGCTTTTGCTGAACTCAATGGTTGATTAGGTTATTGCTGGAATTTTTCCATGGGTGAAGGACTCTCATGATTGGCACCATATTGAGACCAATTTTCAAGTATTATCTTTATAATGTCGTATCTTATGTGTTAAACAGGAGTCGCAGAAGCTGGCGCTAGCAGAATCAACAGGACTGGATCAGAAGCAGATAAACAACTGGTTCATTAATCAGAGGAAACGGCACTGGAAGCCTTCGGAGGACATGCAGTTTGTGGTGATGGATGCTGCTCATCCTCCTCATTATTACATGGACAATGTTTTGGGAAATCCCTTTCCTATGGATCTCTCTCACACAATGCTCTGAAAAATGTACACTGATGTGCTTGTGGAAATGAGAGATTCTGTATTATTATGGTAGACTGCATAATTTAGGACCTTGTAATTCTAACGTATTAATTTTGCAGGTGGAAACAATAATATTTCACGTAAATCTAGATTAGTGTGTGATGATATTGTAATAGAATGTAGAGAATGTAGGTGGTGAACTAGTTTGCAGTATGTGTAGGGCATTTCTATTTATGGAAGCTTGTAGGATAATATTCTTAAATTTGGAAACTTCTCAAGCTTGATGCTGTATTCTCTTCTGAAAAATGTGTAGCTTCTGGGAATTTTTTTAGGTGGATCATGAATGGGATGAAGAATCATTCTTGAAATTAGAATATAAATAATTTTTTATTTTATTTAAAGTATGAATAAATTTCGTTTTTTTTTCTTGGAATCTTTGTTGATAAAAATTTTGCGTTTGTAGCTCAAGGCGGCTTTAACGTGAAGCCTTCGATATGGTTGTAGATGCAAGATATTTTTGTCTTTTATTAAGTGTACTATTAGCAAACGCAATACCAGAAGCAAGATACTGTCTTCAATGAAGTGTAAACCCTAAAGACTTCCGACTTGCTGGTGGCCTTGCGGCTTGTGCTTTGCTTATCTAAATATTAGCATTTTCTGTCAGAAGCAGCGGACTTGCCACTTGAGGGAGAGATTTTGGTATATCAGATAATCGGTGTATTATTAAATTTAGTAGTATATTAATTTTTTTTAAGTTAAATCTCATACATGATACAAAATTATATCGGTGGCATGGATATATTAAAATTTTCCTTGCAAGAATAGGTCTCGTTTGATTTCGATTAACCAGGAAGTAAGTTTCCGTGAACATATTTTTTAGAACAACCACCAGCATAATTCAAACGAGAACTTACTGCGTTGCTATGTTGTTACCTTCGAGGGAAGTTGAGTTTTTTAAAATTAATTTCTATTATAAATTTTGTAGGCAAGTAACCAAAATTGTTTAGTCGATAGAGATTAACACCGGAGTTTGTTGGCTGAATTTTTAACTTTTCAAGAAATATCATCAAAATAGTTATTATATCCTTTAGAATTTTAATACAATATATTAGAAATATCAATAAACTATAATTAAGATGATTTTTTTAAACTTATGACTTCTATTTTTTGATTTACTGAAAAAATTAAAATTAGAATTATAATGTAAAAATTTAGGAATATCATTTCTTTTTATGTGACACTGTCTCTGTTCTCTTTTTCTATTGTAATTTCATTTAAACTTGTAAGTTCTTATTTTTTTTATAAAATTGTAGGCTAATTATTAGTTAAGTTGACAAGGGATAATTTTATATTTGTATTCATAGATGATAGCATGTGAAAGATTAACCGAATTTTTTTTTTATTGTCAATGAATAAAAAATACGGTTAGAATAAACAATTCTAGAGGAGTAATCTTCACCTATGTAGCTGATCATTTGTGAAGAAATTATGCAGATGAGGTTATTTCATTTTTTTAATTAAAGGGGCTTAAGTTAAAAAAAGGGGTTATATAGAAATAACTTTAGGATTATGAACCCCATTAATATCAGCTAATGGTAGGAGTTGAAGCTTTAGAAAAGGACAAATCAGAACAGTAAATTCCATCTCCTGAGTGATGTTATAGAAAGCCAACTAATCTGCACACATATTTAATTTTTTTTCCCGGTTATACCAACTTTAGATTTTGGATTAACACATTATTAAAAGGAGTTAAATTTCCGATTAACACCGCACATGCGCGTCGAATAGCGAAGTTTCCAATCGTACCCCATCTCCATACTCCTTCATCGGAAATTGCAAGAGAATTAATCGACAACGAAGCATAAAATCTGGTTAAAATACCCTGGGGCTGAAGAGGAGATATAATGTCCATATTTCACTCTCCAAACAAAGTTACTGTTTGTGAGACAGCAATAATCTCACACCCTCGAGGAATATTGTTTATCAAAAAATCTTTGAGCTTGAGATCACTATTAAACCAAATGTTATCCCATAAATTCACTGCATTACCATCGCCCACAACCCAAGATGTTTCGCCAATACAGAGATGCCACGGACTATAAAAGCTCTTCCATAAATGTGAGTTCCCTAATTTAGTAGATGCCATAATGGCCGGTCATCATCCCTACCGTATTTTTTTTCTTTTTCCTCGACACCTCGGTCCATAAGTCGGAACATCCCATATACAAAATCTAAATTGATTTCAAGAGGTAAGCCACATTTGTCTCTCTCAAAGATCTAAGCCCCAAACCACCATGCTTTCTAGCCTGACAGATCTTCTTCTAGGTTAACATGCGAATCTTCCTCTCACTAAACTCATGCCCCGCACAAAAGCATGTTTCATATTCCTCGGTTGTATCAAGGATGAAAATTAGAATAGCAGCCGTTTACATCAAATAAACAGGAATTGATTGAATGGTCGATTTAGTTAGCACCGTTCTTTTTGCCATGAAAGGACATTTTGTAAGAATTTTAAATTTATTTTAGGATCTCATGTATGATAATTAGAACACCATAAATATGAAATTAGAATTTACTTACCTAATAGATTTGCAGCCATAATCTAAATCAGCGGAAGCTAATGAATTCTTCTCAATTAGATCTTTCTCTTCGCTCTTATCTTTGGTGGCGGCTCTCAATGGGTAGAAACCATGTGTATGAGAAGTGAAGAGGGGACCTAGCCTTAATCCTTATTTATAATCCTAGCAATCCTCCCCATAAAAGGATTACTAAGTCTTTTGGGCCTACACAACCGCCAAACCACACTAAACTATGTAGATGTGCTAAGCCCATATCCTTAAGATCACAATTTTAAATAGGCCTCATGCATGTCTCACAATTGGGCTAAATATTTAATTAGTCAATTTTTATTAAATCACAAATTACCAATTAATAGCAGCTCACTTTATGAAAAATTCTAACATTCTCCCACTTGAGTAATATTAATTGGGTTTTATTAGATTTTTAACAAAAATATATTTTGAAAACAAGACTCCAGACTGATTGAAAAAACTTTTATGTGGCCACAAAGAAAAAATAATTTAGCCCTCTGAGATAACATCACAACAATCCTATCTAATATAGCCAACTAACACTGAATCATAGCGGCCTTTATGCCCCTTATTGACATAAGACCAATCTATGGTTACAAGTGTTAGTGACTTTATCGACAATGGATTTTAGTGTGGCTGTGTAGTAAGAAAATAGCATCAAATGTGATCAAACGTGCCATTTTCATTATCAGTCCTCCATGATTTCTCTAAACTTGATGAGAAATCTATTTACTATATGTATGTCTTATTCATATTCTCGAGATCATTTAATGGTGTCATTCCATAAGACATACTTTATTGACATCAAAGTCATACTTAAGACAGACACCAGTCTTAAGAAGCAAGATTTCAATACTTATAAGTATATGTTCAAGTAAGAATATATAATAGCATAGATTATCTACTTTATGATGATCATCAATGAAATTAAAATCTCATAAAAAGAGTGTCTAACATAACAAATTATAGTATGAGAGTATCAAACACAAGAAATATGCTCCCACTAATAAAATACATCAAAAGACCTTAAGACACCCATACTTTCAACATATTTGCTAAAAACTACAGGTCTCAATCCTTTAGTCAGAGGATCAGCAATTATATTATTTGTATCAATATACTCTATAGTAATATCACCATTTTTCATAACCCTAAGGTATTTTATTTCAAATGCTTAGACCCACATGTAGTTTTGTTATTTTTTGGAAAACAACACAGCAGATTTGTTATCACAATAAATTCTTAGTGGATTAGAGATGGAATTAATGATGCGAAGACCAGAGATAAGATTCTTTAGCCAAATGGCTTGCGTAGCTGCTCCATAACACGCAACAAACTCAGCTTGCATAGTAGAAGAAGCTAAGAGTGTTTGTTTTACACTCTTCCAAGATACAGCTCCTCCAGCTAATGTAAAAATGTATCCTGAAGTGGATTTCATATCATCCTAAGAGTCAGCAAAGTCAGAATCTGTATATCCAACAATCTCAAGATTGTTAATTTTTCTATAAACCAGCATGTAATCTTTTATCTTTTGTAAGTACCTTAATACTTTCTTAACAGCAACCCAATGATCCATAACAGGATCAAAAAGATACCTACCAAGAACTCCCACTGCAAATGCAATATTAGGCCTAGTATAGACTTATGCATACATAAGATTCCCCACTGCACTAGAATAAGGTGTATTTTTCATAGATTCTCTTTCTAAATCATTCTTGGGACATTGATTAAGGCTGAGTTTATCACCTTTTATAACAGGTGCATCCCCACCTTTGTAATTTTGCATATTAAATCTATTAAGTACACGATTAATGTAAGACCTTTGTGAAAGTCCCAACAAACCTTTAGATCGATCTCTACGGATCTCTATCCTAAGAACAAACAAAGCATTTCTAAGATCTTTCATGTCAAAAAATTTTGGACAATGATCATTTAGTCTTATGCAGCAATCCATTATCATTACTAGCTAATAAAATATCATTCATATAGAGGACAAGAAAAAATGTACTTACTCCCACTGATCTTAAGGTATATACACTGATCAACTTTATTTTTCTCAAAGCCCATGGAAGTGATCACCTCATCAAATTTAAAATACCATTGCCTTGAAGCTTGTTTAAGTCCATAAATAAACTTCTTCTCTCAAATCCCCATTCAAGAAAGCTGTCTTCACATCCATTTGATGAAGCTCTAAGTCATAGTGTGCTACTAAGGCCATGATGATTCTAAATGAATCTTTAAATGACATTGGTTAGAAGGGTCTTATTGTAGTTTACTGTTTCTTTCTAAGTAAATCTCTTTGGAATAGTTTGGGTACCCTATAAAGTACTAACAAGTAAATTGAGGTTTAGTTTTCTTTTCAAAAGGATTATAAATTCTAACTTCTACAGAATATCTTTAAACTCAGAAGTGGTTCAAGCTAGGTTTTCTACTGGTCTATAGTTTAAAAAGTGTTTTTGTTCCAGATTTACTAGGCACTCTATTCAATATATATAATGCAATTTCATGGCTTCACCAAAAAAGATTTAGGAAGATTGGTTCTACTCATCATGCTCCTCATCATATCTTTAAGAGTGCGATTTCGTCTTTCGGCCACACCATTTTGCTTAGGACTACCAGGCATAGTATATTGGGCAATTATCCCATTCTCTTGTAAGTATTTAGCAAATGGTCCCATATGCTGTCCAGTTGTGTCATATCTACCATAATATTCACCACCTCGATCAGACTTAACAATTTTGATGACTTTTCCTAATTGTTTTTCTACCTCCATTTTTAAAAAAAAAAATTTAAAGCATCAGACTTCTCCTTAATTAGGTAAATATAACCATAACGAGAAAAATCATCAATAAAGGTAACAAAATATTTATTACCATATAGAGTAGGAGTAAGTGGTCCACTAATATCAGTATGTACAATTTCTAAAAAGTTAGAACTTCGGGTGGCACCTTGGCTTTTAGTCTTAGTTAACTTACCCTTTATACAATCAATACATGTGTCTAAGTTTTTTTTTTAGATTTAAGAAAAGGTAAAGAATCATCTTTTAT
The DNA here is from genome assembly GCA_020226215.1 of Sindora glabra. NCBI lineage: Eukaryota > Viridiplantae > Streptophyta > Magnoliopsida > Fabales > Fabaceae > Sindora > Sindora glabra. The sequence continues at coordinate 12,141,326 of CM035226.1, read as the reverse complement.
CAATCTATTAATTCTCTCATTTGAGATGTGACCTAATCTTTTATGCTATAACAAGAAAGACTTTTCACTAACTAAAGTTCTCTTAGACACTATATTTTCAACATTCATAGTACTGTATTCATTGTTTTGGGCCAAGCACAATCTATATAAATTATCATCAAGCTTAAATTCACTAATAATTTTAGAATTTAAAAATAAATTAAATTTTCTATTCTTGATGATAAAATGATAACCATGTTTATCCAAAATAGAAACTGAAATTAGATTTCTCCTAAAGGAGGGCACATAAAAAATATTTTCTAAAATAAGTTCAAAACCAGACTCCAAATTTAAACCTATTGTTCCTATAAAATAAACTTCTACTTCAGCATTATTTTCAACTCTAAGCTTGGCCTCTTTTTCACTTGGATATAACATCATTGATACTCCAAACTTCATTCATGGTGTTGTAAGCAGTTTTAATTTGGGTGAACTCAAGAGGAAGTGAATTAATGGCATGGTGAACAATAAATTTGTCAGGTAAGGTGATTTCATGGGAAGTTAATTTGTTTTTGATGTGGACCATTTTCATGATAAAGTCTCTAACATTTCCGACAAAATCATACTTCATGCTTGTTAGCTCACTCATAAGATTCCCAGCCTCAGACTTGTTAGATTTTTGGTATATTTGATTAACAGCATCATGAAGTTATTTAACATTCTCAATCTCATCCAACCCACTTGGAAGATGCTCAAAGACAGATGTCTTAATAGCATGTAAGTACATACAATTTGCTCTATCCCACTTGGCAAATAACTTTTTTTATTTAGTAGTACTTTAGGTAGTGATGGCAATGGGTGGATCAATACGTAAGGCTATGTCTATGTCACTCATAACTAAAGCAAAGTTCAAGTCTTCATTCCATCTCTTATAGTTAGATCCATGCAGGATCTCAATAGTAGCTTGATTGCCATTTACAGTAAAAGTCACTATTCCAGATAAAAAAAATGCAACAATTAATCAATGGATAATTTAAAAGAAATAAATAGCAACGATTCCTGATGTGCTATAATAATTGGAGAGTCTAGGTGCATCATCATGTTCTCCCCTTTGGGCAGAGAATATGACATGCTAGTAAGTACTCTCCTCATAAGGTTAATATGAAAATATCCAATTTAAAAAAATTCATCCCCTTTGGGCAGATAGACTCTCTAAATTGATATATTTCCATCCATGATGCCTTATGTCGTAATGTTAAAATTATCTTACATAATAACTCCCTTTGGGCAGGTGATTATATAAGATAATTTTAGTACTATCCCATGATTTCTGAATAAGAAAATATTTCACTAATCACTATAAATGAGCCACTTTGGCAGCCAAGCATTTATAATTACTAATGAAAAATTTTCTTAATTGGAAAAAGTAAATTATCCAATATCTCAATCTGTATACTCAACTATATGTATACAATGGGTCACTCCTGATGAGATGCTAAAAACTCAATGTATCTCAATGAACCCATAAATATTGTTGCATAATAAAATCTTGAATAAAATTTAAAATTAATATAATTTATAATATCTAATTATATTCACTCCTCACTGTGTGAAATATATATATATATATATATATATATCCTGGCAGCGGAACCTATAATTAATATGTATAATTCAATATATATATCTATTCACAGAAGGAGATAAATTGCACGCCAGACGAGAGATAAAGAAATCCATATATATATAATTTAATATATATCTGTCCAAATAAGGAGGAATTAAACTTCATGTCGGATGAGAAATAAAGAAATTTATTTATATAATCCATATATAGTTCAACATATATCTATTCAAAGAAGGAGAAGTCAAATTGCATGCCGAACGAAAATATAAAACAAAAGCATGCCAAATCATAGTAGTCTTCTCCATACGTCAGAGATCCATATATATAACACGTTAAACAAGATTTTAGAAACGAGATATGCGGTCTAATCCGCACGCATATATACAAAAGTTAAACCTGACAATACGTTATATATATAAGGAGGAGAAATCAAACAGCACGTGGAACGAGAACTGAGAGAACATGACCTGATTTAAGCAAATATATCAAGGTCCAATCAAATATTCAGAAATTTCCAAAATCTCAAAATATATATATTGTAGGACCGGTAAGCAAAATCTCAAACAGTTTGCTATAAATATATATACTGTACGCTGGACGAAATATTCCAAAAAAAAAAAGATAAAAAAAAATTCAAACGCATGCCAAACGAAAGACATGCTTTCCAAAATTTTTAATACTTTACGGAAATTCTAAATAGAATACAGTAAATATATATATTTCTATATATATAAAATAGTAAACTGAACAATTTCAAATGGAATCCCAAAATAATATTTCTATGGTTTCCTGCATATAATACATTTTATATATATATATATATATATATATATATCCAATGCAAGGGAGACAAGAACACACCAAACAAGATTAAAAATATATATATATACAGAGGCATCTCAAACGTAAAGTTGGGACTCGTTTTATGTGACAGAGGACCATATATAATATATATAAAAGAAGGAGAAATCCAAACAGTATACAAACGGAAAGATATGCTTCCTGAAATCAATATCGTCATTACGTAAATTCTAAACGGAATGCAATAAATATATATTTATATAAATATATATAAAATAGTTGGCCAAACTATTTCAAACAGAATGTTAAAATAATATCCTAGCGGCTTTCCACGCAATTTCATACAAAATTGATAATTAGGATTTCTAATTCAACAACCCTAATATATATATATATATATATATATATATATATATATATATATATATATATATATATATATATATAATTAATTCAAAATCTTTTTCCAATGAAAAAAAATTCATAATAATACATTAAAGAATTATAAAACAAATAATATAGATTGGTCGTATGATTGTATTTTAGGAATCATACATGTCAAATTTCATCATAAATCTTCAATCAAAATAATATAAAATATAATTAATTATTCTGGGTTCTAATATCATATATGTAAGCTCTGATACCACATGTAAGAATTTTAAATTTATTTTAGGATCTCATGTATGATAATTAGAACACCATAAATATGAAATTAGAATTTACTTACCTGATAGATTTGCAGTTATAATCTAAATCAGCGGAAGCTAATGAATTCTTCTCAATTAGATCTTCCTCTTCGCTCTTCTCTTTGGTGGCGGCTCTCAATGGGTAGAAACCGTGTGTATGAGAAGTGAAGAGGGGACCTAGCCTTAATCCTTATTTATAATCCTAGCAATCCTCCCCATAAAAGGATTACTAAGTCTTTTGGGCCTACACAACCGCCAAACCACACTAAACTATGTAGATGTGCTAAGCCCATATCCTTAAGATCACAATTTTAAATAGGCCTCATGCATGTCTCACAATTGGGCTAAATATTTAATCAGTCAGTTTTTATTAAATCATAAATTATCAATTAATAGCAGCTCACTTTATGAAAAATTCTAACACATTTAGTTTTCCACCTTGCTAATTGATTCTTGGAGCTAAATGCTCATATGTAGCTCTAGTAATCCTCTTATGCACTAAAGGAACTTCAAGGTACATACGAATGTTTGAAGAAGGATTGAAACCACTCTTATTAACAATTTTATCTTTAATATCCTCCTTCCCAATAATGGAAAAAAAGGATATTCATTTTACTACTATTGATTCCACGTCCTAATAGTTGATAAAAGATGCACAAGCATTTCATAACAATCTTGATCGGAGCTTTGGTCACTTTCCCAAATAAGAGTTAGTATGCAAAAGTTTTGGTCACTTCCCCTAAAAAAAGGTAAGTATACGAACATAAGATAAATTATAGGGGGTTTGATCTACCGACTCTTAAATGATCAAATCTATATGCTATAAAGCTTCAAAAATAATATGGGATAATTTATTCATGTAGAAAACAAAAATATAAAAGGAGAGAGGATCCCCTTGTCTTATCCCTCAAGAAGGCTTGAATTCCTCCATTTTGTTACTATTTCATGAAAAATTAAAAGAGATTGACATAATGCAATGCATAATGAGATCCATTGACCTTGTATTTAGGTTCATCTGCACTAGAGTTTCTCTAATGAAATCCCAATTAAAATGATCATAAGCTTTTTCAAGGCCCACTTTGATGAGAAAAAAATCCTTTCCACTTCTCATTTTTCTTGTATAATGGATCATCCCCTAGGCAATAATAATATTCTCTCTTATCTATCTACTGGGAACAAAACTCTTTGATATAAAGATGCTATAACAAGTAAGACGAGCTTTAGTCTGTTCATAATTATTTTCATAACACTCTTATAAAGTACCTTATACAAAGAAATAGGCAAAATTGATTAATAAATTTAGGTTTATCAACTGTAGAGATTAAACACGAAATACCCTTATTAATAGACTTAATGTCTCAACCCTAGAACATTTCTTTGATAAACTTGCACACACTAGCTCCCACTACCTCCCAATTATTCTCATAAAACATGGTAGGAAAACTATTTTATCTAGAGGCTTTATGATTACCAACATTCTTAATCTTACCAATGGAAATAGTTACTGAAATCCTTTCATTTTGGATTTTTGTAATAAATGGATACCTCATTTTAGTAACAATAATATGTTTATCTGGTATCTCCTGATAAAACAAGTTATGATAAAAGTCTCAAATCATATATGAGAGCTCCTCCAGTCTTTCTATGCAAGAACATTAAGCATTTCTCAACATGGTAATCTTATTCCTATTTCTTTTAGTAATAGTTCTGTTATAATAGTATTTCATGTTCCTATCCCTCTTATCTAATCACTTAGATCCTAATTTCTAATGTTAAAGAATCTCTTTTTATTTTAGAACTTTGGATAATTCTATTCGCAAGTTACCAGAGAAATAAATTATTATATCATTCTTGAAAATGCTGAATGCCCTCAATTCTAATCAAGAGTTTTTTTTCTTTTTTTTTTAATATGCCTAAACACATTTTTATTTCAATCCACATTATGTGAGGGTAAAGCTCTCTAACACCTCCGTGATATCCAGATGAGGATATTTCTTTTGTTCATTGATAAAACTATTAGGATGAACAAACCCTACATAGATAAAAAGAGAATTCCAATTAATTCTTGGGATGCTAAGTACGCAATTCTGCAGCTTCTCTTGGCTCTTGGTCATTTTTTCCCCTTTCATCTTGGAACTTTGTCTATTTTCTAGCTTGAGATAGATTGATGATATTACGTTTTTCGATTCTTGATCAGTCTTGTTTCATTTTGGCACTGATTTTTATTTATTTATTTATATTGTTGTTAAAATAATGTCTTCAAAATTCCAAATATTCTTTCGGCCCATAAAATGCAAAATGAACTCACACCTGTGTCTTCATCCAGAGCCCAATACGATCCCAAACCCAGAATCCCTTTCCCAGGCATAGGTCCAAAACCAGGTCCCAAGTAACAACCCATGACCGAAACCTCAACGTACTTTGTTCTGTACCCGGACCCATGAACATGTACCCTTTCCTCCCACTTCGCGAAAACAGTCTGCCTCGCCCGTCTGACCGTCTTCTTCTTCTTTCTTCTTCGTCTACAGTACCAATCGACGTAAAAACGCCATAGCTGCTCCATTTCTTTCACAAAGCAAAAAGCTGCCGTTTTCCCCATGATTCGACATGGCACAGTCATTTGGGCTAGTTATAGTCCTAGAATTTGAGCTGGCTTGTTTCATGGTGCATACAATGGAAGATTTCCATTTTGATTCTTTTTTTGCTTTTGATTGAAGTATAAACGTGAAATTCTACGAGCATTTGGTTTTTTTCTAAATATTAATTGAAACATTTTGTTTGCTTTGTTAATTTTTTAACTTTTATCAATTAGAGGAAGCTAACATCCTGGAACTTGAAATGGGCAGTTACAATAATCCAGGTTGCTTCCATTAGAATACATAAGTGCTGCTTAATTACAGTGGAGTATGGCTGCCTTGATATCCGGAAGGCTCATGCCTTCTTTGCATTCACTAGGACGCTGCTGTGATGCACCAAATGCTGGGTATGCGTCGATTTATAGATCACATGGTAAGTGGTATCTATAGTTTCTTCACTGTAATATTTTGCTTGTTCTATTCAATTCGGTCCTGGTTTGTTTTTCTAGCTTTATAAATTTTTTTTATCTTTTTCAATTTTGATATGGCATCTATAGATATATGCAGCAATTTATTTGGGGAAAGACTGTTTTCTGCAGCAAGTTGTGTCCTTCCCTGGGTACATTTTCATTAATTTTTGATTTCCATGCTCCTCTTGGATGAATATTAATAAATGCAGTGTGCTGTGTGGTTTTATAACTTAGTATTGTGTGTTCAAATGTAGGCCAGGTCACTGATCCTTTCTCATAGACAGTTTTCTACTACTGTTTTAACTCTGCGTCTGAAGAAGGTGTATTTCCCTCGGACCTATTGTCAAAAAAGCCCGTGGCAACATCTGATCGCAATATAGGTATGAAGGAAAATTTGAAACGTTGTGTAAATGAACTTTCTGTTGCTTTGTTGTACTTCCAAGATTTGCTTGTGAAAGTACAGACTAATATCATACCAGGCTATATTTTTTAGGTGATTTTATATTTTTTTTACTACAAACATTTTTGTCTATTCTACATACTTGAAGTATGAAATTGGTTCCAGTAGTCGTTAATTTATCATCCGGACTGAATATTTTGTTGTATCAAAATGTTAGAAAATGGATAATTCTTGCCAGGAGGCAGTTTGCAACAGACAAATTACACACATTATTTGCTAAGATAATTATGCCGAAATCTGCTGTGATGTAAAATATGATTAGTTCAGATGCACAATTGCGTGTGTTGTGTAACCCTTCTTTCAATGTGCTATCTGGAATTTTCGTTTGACCCAATAGCAAACACAATTCAATATTTTAGGTCTGCTTGGTGATTTGCATCTGCCCTGGAAAAAAGAAAAAAAAAAACAAAAATAGCTTGGCCAGAATTAAAGTTTTCTTTCCTCCCTCTTAAGGCCATGTTATATTCTCCTTGTTACTCCTATGCGCTAGTAAACAATAGACTTTTATTGTTTTTTAACTTCTTGTAGAGCCACAGTTGTCTGCTTTGATGATGTATACATGATCCGCCTAATAGTAAGGTTGAAAGGGAGGGAGATCTACTCTCACTATTCATATTTTTCAAGTTGATGTGGAATTCTGCTTTCTATTTTCATATCATCCACCATCTATATGACAACAATCAAGTTTTGATCATTTGAAAAGCTGTCTTGCTTCACAGAAATTAAATAAGATTTTGATGTGTTGTTAATTCATTTATTTTGATTTAGGGCTTTATCAGGATCTTTTAATACCAGTGACGAACTTTCATAATGAAGACAAGGGCTTTATGGTGTGGGCTGGTGATGTTTTTGATATGCCCATTGGAAGGATATCATTCACTGGGTTGTAAGGTGGCAGCTTGAAAAACGGCAACAGGTAGTGACTGTTGATATTGTTTTCCAATCTATGTTTCATTTCTGATTGTCAACTTGTAGTCCAGAAAGAATTCTATATTAGTTGGAGGAGATTACTGATTATGTACATTTTTATTGTGGCTGAACCATAATGGGTTTATTCTGCCATTAAAAACTTGGAAATAATGATTTTTTTCATAAGATTTACTGATGTATTGACAATTTACGGGACTGGAGCTTAGAATAGGGTTAAGGGATAAACATTTAGACCATAACTAAAGTTTGGCTTCTTTGCGTGTTAGTTTGAGGTCAAATATTCTTTGCTATATTGAGTAACTTATCCCTTGTTGGTTAAAATTTCTCATACTTACAACTTGTTGCTCTTCAGCTTTCATTGGAACTGGATATATAATTATCTAGTAACATAGATCCAAACTTAAGCTGTGTATGCTTCATATAAGGTCGCCAAGTTTTTGCTAATTGAGTTGGCTAACCGGGAGCACACTCAACAAAAACTATTAGTGAAGTCAGGACTGTGTCTAGACATTTTGGGCGTTAGGCAAAATTATTAAAGAAGCCTAATATAATATAAATCATCAAATTCTATATTATTCTTTTAGCTTTTTGAATTACAAAATTGCTTATTAAAATTTTATAATAAAATAATTCTAACATTTCACTCTTAATAGATAATATGGTTAATGCATTTAATCTATTTTGTAATATAGTTAATCTCAAATGGGATTTAAATAATTTTAATTTTGAGAAACTTCTTTCAGCAGTAGCAACTGTTAGAGGTAATGTTAATAATATTTTATAAGTAATCATGCATTTGGAAATGAATCTAATCTTTTAATATAGCTTAATACTTCTATTGGAGTAAAATAGAATAACAACAACAATAAAAATATAATAAAATAAATGTACAAAGTAAATAGAAAAAATGATGAAATGATAAGATCTGAAAACTTAGAAATAAAGGGAATTTTATGTCGTACTATTTATTGCAATAATTCGATATCAATTCACTTTGAGGATTCACTTTAAAAGAGTATGAAAATAAGAGTGAAAAATGAAGGTTAAAAAAATTTGAAGAGAAAATATTGAAAATCTGTGGTATATATAATTAAAAAAATGATTGTTATAAATTATAATATTGAAAATTGTTAATTAGTAATAATGTACTGAAAAATAATCCCAAAGAAAGTAATTACTGTTGAATTACTAATGTATAACTAATTTTTTTATAGTCATTAGTCATTTATTTTGTATAATCATAAAAAAAATCTGCAACTAATTGGGAAATAAATCCCCAATTCCCAATTAATTGCAAATTGTATAGTCAACAGTAATGACTATACAAATAATTTCAAAGAGAGTAATTATCATTAGATTTAAAATTTAACTAATTGATCAATGACTATACAAAAAAAAAAAAAATTATAAGTGGGGCCTAGGAAAAATTGAGGGGGCTTAAGGCAAGTGCTTTACTTGCCTACCCAAATACACAGCCTTGAGTGAGGTAAGCGGGACAGGCACAGAGCCTGGGGACCGGAAAGGAAGTGGTAGAGCAAGGCATGGAACATTGCACGGGCCTCAGGTAAGGGAGCATTCTGCTCCTTATTTGTCAATTGTCACACTTTTTTTTCTTTTCCTCCTTCACAGTTTTTAATGTTTTGTTAACATTATTGCCTTGCAAAATGAATAAATTCAATGGGTAACAGTTGAGGGGTGGTGCCGTGATGCATGGCCATGAGCCCAGAAGCCATGCTTTCAAGCTCAATAAGAAGGTTCAGCATCTGGGGTTGAAGATTGCTTTGTGAGCTCGTGCAGCAGAAGGAAAGGCAAGTCCCCTGCCCCCCCCCCCCCCCCCAACCAAAGGAGCAGAATTGACAATATACTGATTGTTTTAATTCCATTAGGAATTTTGGAGTTGCTTTGTCATTCATGTTATTATCAAACCTTAGAAGACTTTTGTTCATGGCCACTGGATATTGATTGTTACTTTAATATTTCTCATGTATGTGCCTATGCCCCCAACTGCAGGATGTTTCTTTCATTTTTAGGCTCTCTGATTGCCAATCCAATGCTTTTTACCCATTCTGGACATGTCATTATATTGTTTACTTTGTTTTGGGTTGCATACAGTTATAGGAGAGAGTCAATTTTAGGCCGTCTTGATTAGTGCTGCATGAATTTTACTCTTGCCTTATCGACAGTTTCTTTAATTGTTTATAAGACCAAGATGCTTTATTATCTCTTGTAGGGTGGGTTAGATTCTATATCCTTAGCTCTGTGGTGCATATGGTGTTCTTTGACTTCCATATCCCCTGCATATCTTGTTTGTGCTGTTAGAAACCCTTTTTCTTTATAGCATTTTCCTTGCCTTATTGGTCAAAAAAAGAGGTTTTTTTTTTGGTTTTGCAAACCTTATTGTGGAGAATTGCACGGTCACGGCTTCCCGTTTTGACAATTTGGAGGTCCCGGCACATAAAACCAGGAATATCGTGAACTATGTCAAACAAATGGAAGATAACAAGAAACTTCTGCTTGTAGATGGTGGCAACATAGATTAAAAATTGGAGTTGGCTACACAAAATCTACATTATGTTAACGTACTTCCATCCATTGTAAGCTGCAATTTTCATCCTAGTTTCCATCTGCTTGCCAGGAAGCGTTTCTCTGTTTGCATGGTTATGGATCCTCTTCTTTCCCCTTCTCCCCATTCCCCCTCTTCAAAATGCCTGTGTCTGGGTCAAAAATATGTAAAAGAATTATTTTCTTCTAATGCTATCGTAGCAACCTCGAGATGACGGTTGTTTTGCAGTATTATCATCGTCACGGTAGTCACGATGTATTGAGTTTTTTTTTTTTCTTTTTTTTTCTGTGAACTATTTGAAGTTTTATTTGTATATTATTCACATATGTTTGCAGGGTCTGAATGTCTACAGCATTTTGCTGCATGATACACTGGTGATGTCCCGTGATGCTGAGAACAGAATTGTGAGCGAACGCGCACTCCGATTAACCGTTGAGGCAATACCTGCTTTTTGTGCTTCAGTTGTCTTCACTCAGAATTAGGATGTTCTACTCTGTAGAGGGGAAAAAAGAGAACAAATTAGTGTTTTTTATGTCATTTTTTTTGGGGAAAAAAAAAACCCACCAATTCTGCTTTCGGTCAAAGGTTGTTTACTTTAGAAACTTGATGGCCGAATTTGTTGGAGCTCAACTTAAGGCACTTAACTTTTATGATTTCTAATGATAACATGTTTTTCATGTCATTGTAAATTGCGAGTCTTGTTGACGAGCCACGTTGGCTTCAATTCTTTTGTTTCTATAGTTCTTAATACATGCAAAGGATGATAAGCCTGCGTGTAACATACCGGCACCTCATTCATGAATCTGTCCAAGAATCTGTCCAATGATTGAATTATGCCTGCACTATGATTTTATTCTTTTCGGTTTATGCTAGACAAAAGATAAAATACATTTTAAATATCAAATTTTTATCTGAAGTAGGGTCTAACATTTTGCATAAGAATTGTGATTAATCACCTCCAAAATAATACTAACGCTATGTGACTCGTATGAGAGAATAAAAATTCTTTTAAATAACTGGTTTCACTCCCTCTCTGTTTATTAAAAGAATTATTTTGCTGAGTGTTTTTGTCTGAATTGGTATATGTTGTTTTTTGAAAGGCTAAAAATAAAAAAAAGAAGAGAAAAGAAAGGGAGAAGAAGAAGAAAACTCTCTTTAGCTTGGTCTGCAGCAGCACCCTGTTGCAATTCAGTACCTTATTCCTATGCATGTTCAAATACAGGCTACAATTGAGCTTCTTTCTCCCACCATTCTATATACATTTAAATGTCACTGCCTCATGCCAATGCCAACAAAAGAAAAAACACAGACCTGAGAAATAATTAATGAAGAAAGATGAGCATGGAATTTGAATTTTCTGAACAATTCCGATTCCAGTCTCAGAAAAGAGAGGGAGAGGGGGGGGGGGATGACATTATTTAAAAAAATAAAGAAGAAAAGAATCTTTTTCCAATTTTTTTTGGCGCTTTGAGCTAGCAATTATCTTCTCTTTAACGTAACTGGAGACGTCTAATTTACAGTTTAACCTCTCATTTAATTACTTGGTTATTTTAGTTAAAAATATATATATATGCTACCAAACTAAGAAAACCTGTCCTATATACATCCAATTAAGGGAACAAATTTTTTCTTTTAAGAATAGAAGATGTGATAATTTTCTTTGTTTTCTTCGGGAAAAATAGATTCCTATATGACAAAACATCCCTAGATTATCGCCAAAAAGAAATAAGAAGTGTAAAAAAAGTCAAAGCCATTAGTCAATAGACTATGGTCATTGGCAGATGAGAAGGCAAAGAAATTAAAGACAATTTAAGACCAAATGTAAGAACTAACGAGGTAATAATGAAGTCGACCGCATTGTATAAACGCACTGTAATTCAGGCCGAGCGTCACAGTCACTCTCGTGTTTCTCTCCCAAAGGGTGTGAAACCTTAGGGTTCCTCTGTTCTTCTCCCACAAATCTTAGGGTTCATAATTCACATTTTAGCTATTGTTGCAGCTCCAAGCGTTGCATTATTAATATCTCGGCCTTTCTGCCACGAACTTTTCTGTGTCAAAACAGAGTTTAGAGCCCCTTCACTTTTCCTACCCATGGCGAAAACTAGACCGGGCAGAAGAGACTTAGACTCTTATACCATCAAAGGAACCAATAAGATCGTCAGAGGTAATTGCTCTTTCCTACACTCGTTGTCTCATTTGTTCCATTTTTAGGGCAAAAATTGTTCCTTTTTAGTTTATTCGAGGTGAACGAGGAAAATGTTTGAGAATATGTTGGTGTCAATGCAAAGTTGTGATTTTGTGTTGATTTCGCAGCTGGAGACTGTGTGCTGATGCGCCCTTCCGATACTACCAAGCCTCCCTACGTGGCACGCGTGGAGAAGATCGAACAAGATAGTAGGAACAACGTTAAAGTCCGGGTTAGGTGGTATTATAGGCCAGAAGAGTCGATTGGCGGAAGGAGACAGTTTCATGGAGCCAAGGAGCTGTTTTTATCGGACCACTATGATGTCCAGAGTGCTCACACTATAGAAGGAAAATGTATTGTACACTCTTTTAAGAACTATACTAAGCTTGAGAATGTGGGAGCTGAGGATTACTATTGTAGATTTGAGTACAAGGCTGCTACCGGAGCTTTCACGCCTGACCGCGTTGCTGTGTGAGTTTTTGTTTTGTCGTTGTTCTTGATGGAGTAAGCAAATATTGAGTACTAGAACGGATGGATTTTTGTTGATTCCGTTTGTCTTTTGTAGGTATTGCAAGTGCGAGATGCCTTATAACCCGGATGATCTCATGGTCCAATGTGAGGGTTGCAAGGATTGGTAAAATCATTGTATTCTGCTTCATTCCGTGAATATTATTGTATTTGTTTATGTTTCTCACGAGTTCGGATACTGAATTTGACCATTAAATGTGCTATCTACTTTGTGGAGTAATATGATATGTCCAGCTCCTGCAAAACGAGCCTAAAGAATGTGAAGGAGTTATAAAGTCAAAATACTGGACCTAAATAGGGGAAAAAAGGATGAAGACAACAAGACTAAAAAAAAGCCCTGGGAAAATATTCCTCTAGTTCCGCTAAGAATGCAAATAAGTCAACTTACTCATAAGTAGGTCGGGATCGGCACCCAAAAGCTCGATTAGAGCTCAACTTCAAATGAGCTAAGCCAAGCTTGATTAATAAACGAGTTTAGCTTGACTTGAACCATTCACGAGTCTAACAATAAAATATTTATTTTTATTTTTATATTATGTATAAATAATTTAACACGTAAAAAATTTAATCACATTAATAATTATATTGAGGTTGAATGAGGAATTTTGCAGCTTTGGTTGAAATAATTGCTTTTTAGTATTTGTTAATTTCTACTAAGTGTAATTGTTGGTATTATTAGATTTGATGATTGTAAAAAAATTTACATTGGCAGATTAAAAGAAATAAAAAAATTGATATCTGATTTATTTGTGAAAAATAAGTTTTTATATGAAATAACCTACTATTCGAGTAAGGTTGTATAAACTCGATGAGGTTCATATTTATTTAGGCTTGTTTTTGAGTTAGGCTTGAGTTTGAGTTCATATTATTCAAGCTTGATGAGTTCAATAGTAACATTCATCTTGGTGTCTACACAATTTGCATGTTGATCTTGAAAAAGCTGCTAACTCCTGCAATCAAAAAGTAAAAAAATATAGAGAAAAGAAAGAAAATATAGAATATTTTGCATTCACAAGTAAGCCACTCATGCTAAATATTCAACAACAGGAATTTGATGTATGGTATTGAAACTTCTATCAAATTGGATATAACTTATCCTTTTGCTACCTTCATATCATGGTTGAATTTTGTTCCCACCTCCCCCCCCCCCCTCACAAAAAAAAAAATGTGCTGCGTATAGACTGAATGATACAAAGGCTTATCTGTTTACTAGTCTATGAAAATCCTTGTAACACTGGGATGTACAGCATTGTAAAATGTGATCCTGTAAAGTCCCAGTCAAGAAAGAAGCAAACATGGTACTAAGTATTTAGTGCATTCACCAATTCTGACTTTATTTCATGTTGCCTTTTGATATATTGCTAAAGATAGTTAGATTTTGGAACATGTGGAACATGACTTACTGTCTTACTTTCATAATATTCTGGTTTGTGATATTTGTTAGTATTCCTATATGTTTTGTGAAACATGGAGTTCAATCTTTGTAGGATTCTTGTAGGTATCATCCTGCTTGCGTTGGCATGACTATTGAAGAGGCAAAAAAACTAGATCACTTTGTGTGTTCTGAATGCTCTTCTGATGATGACATGAAAAAACCTCAGGTTACATTTCCGGCATCCCCAGCATCGGATGGCAAGGTAAGACCACTTTCATTCAGTTAAGAATTTTTTAGACACATCTTTACTCATGTTCCAAACAAATAGTTTTTGTTTACCAACACATGCCTGAGACTCCCAGCCGGCAGAGGTCTGAGGCGGAGAATTTCTTATTGGGGAAGGAATGGCTAGCTTAAAATTGTTTAGTTTGAATTTAAATTAAAAAAAAAAAGAAGCAATTTTTGGTTCTATATTTTACACACAGTTCTTAAAATTGGTTATTTATAGCACTAGTGTGGCTTTTTTGCTGAAACTTGCACCTTTGATGTATGTCGTAATGACTTCTTTAACACTTGTGTGACAGTCGAAGCCTGCATTTGTTAAGCTTGACTATGAATATGTCGATAGCTGCACTGCAATTGTTTGTACTTTATAGATATGTGACTTTTTGGTTGATATATACTCTAAATGTTGGCTTTGCTCATCAACTTCCTTTTCTTTCTATTTGGGGTTGGGTAGGTGTGTAGGTGGGGGTGGGTGGAGAGGATACTTGGCTCAATTCATGTCTGTGGTTTGATCTGTGTATGCTTGCTTTACATCGGTCTGCAAAATGTGGGTCCAAGGTGTTTTGCTTCCTTGCAGACTTTCAGAAATCATTTAGGCCTGTTTCTTTTTGTCAGTACCTTTATATTATTCAACTAGCCTCTAGATGAATATTTGATATATTTCTTGAAGTCATGATTGATTGGTTGATAAGCAAGTAATCTCAGTCAGGAGTAAGTGCATAACTAAATTGTTTTTTGGTTTGAATGGTCTACAAAAGTTTAGGAAGACTATTTGAGTGCAAATTCCAACATCTCAGGCTGTATAATTTGAAATGTCTGTTAGCAGACCACCGCACATTTTGTCTGTTTAAATTGATGTCTGCATTTTTATGAGAAATCAGCTTGCCATACGTGCTTCAGTATCTCCTCTTTCATTTGTGCTTTGTCCTCATATAATTAATTCATCATGGGCATGGTTAAACAAATCAAGTGCCAACTGTAAATGCTCTCTCCGCTCTACAGTGGTGTTTCTTAGAGTAAATTTAACTCATACTCTAAACTATTTTTCATGCTCGTCATGGTCTCAGTATCCTTTTATGTAAAAATGGTGCAAGAAATTCTAATATTTTTAGTCATGCTGTTTAAAGTTTGTTATCATGTTGTGTGTATATGAAAAGAGTTTGTGCTTTCGTGTTTGTTCGCGTTAATTATATTTTTATTGGCGTTAATTATATTAATGCCTCGTTTCATGATTTTGCAGGTGGAGTCCAAGAGAAGGAAGAGATGACCATTATGCACGGTTAATCCCAAGGAGAAATGATTCCTGCTAAAGTTGGCCTTTTTTATGGTAGCTGTCGCGCGTGTGGGTGTGTTTGTACAGCTTCGAGCAGAGGCTATAATCTTGTCTTGTGTATTTGACTCATGCTTTGTATGTATGCATCCGTCCTAGATTCATCACATTCATCTTTGTTTCCCTCTCCATCCGGGAAGAAAACTACCTGGTTTAAGTGTCAATTCCTGAGACAACCATCAAACATACACCAGTGCAGTAAAGAAATTGTCATTTGTTCAAACTCTGGTCATTGCTTATCCGTTTAGTTTTGGAGTTTAGAGTAATAACGTGTATGCCAATTTGCTGCTATAGGTTGAGTACTTGTACTTATTTCCAGGTCAATGAGATGCTGATTTTAAGCCGTTCAAAATGAATGCAAATGTTCACAAATCAATAATGTACCAGATATCTTTTCAACTGCAAGTCATCTGTCAAATAAGTCGATTTGACCTGCGAGTTTGAATATTGCTGTGTAATTGTTTTTGATTATTGAGGAGGAAAGATCATTGGAATATGTGGCAGTTATGGCGTGTTTCATATTTTCTTACGATGCATAAGAAAAAACCGCGTTGAAATGATATCTTTTTGCCAATATTTAGGTGGACCATGAACTATTTGTTGTATTTGTTTGATGATTATCAGTTCAAAATGAATGTCAAATTTAAATATCTACCGACAAAACCGATCTTGCTAGTTGTAACCAGCCAAACCCACTGAAAAAAGCCTGGTTTTAGGAAAAGATTATTTGAGAATAGAACTTGCTTAAAGAAGAAAAAGAAAAGAAGCTGGGTTTTCTGCGTGTCGGTGTGTATATTTTCTGAGGTAGGGGAAAAAAGTTAAACACAAAATATGGTTATTTGGCGTGAGATCTGAAGGACCACAAAATGCACAATATTTGACGGAAGAGACGGGGAACTCTTTCATTAAGTCTACACAGAATGTCTAGATTGGACCAATTTTCAAATCATACATAATCATCATTAATAGAAAAGTGTATTTAATATGTTTTCTATTTTTAAAAAATCATATGTCATTCAATAATCAATTTAGCCTACACAATTCTAATAAACAATTATTCAAGAGTTTTCTCACAAAAACAGCATTTAATTTGCTCATCAATCATGATTCTTAATGATATAATAACACTTGATATTATTTTAAATATTTTTTACAACGTGACTTGCCACTAATGCTGTTTTAGAAAAAAAAAAGAAAGAAAGGTATGCCCAGGACTTTGAATTAATGCAAGATGGTAACGTTTGTTGATAGTTTGCCAAATTTCCTCAGAAAAGATGAAAAGGAATATCTGTTCACGTTGACAACGCAGCTATATATACATATATAATTATACTCACTCGAACAAGACCTTTTTCTCCTCCTCAGTTCTATATATACCAATTTTATAGCCCCATATTCTACATATTTTTCAATTTGATTGCTGTACTCATGGCTCTAAGAAGTGATTCTATAGCTTTATTATCAGTTCTTATTTTAGTTCTTATCTTGGTTGCTTCCATGAAAATGGCTTGTTTTGCAGAAGAGAGAGCAATTTACTTGGTCTTATTAGAGGGAGAACCCGCGGCATTCCATAAAGCTAATTCACACAGTCAAAGTGCAGGAAGAATTCACCCCAAATATTACAGGTTCTATACATATATAGTTGATTTAAGTTTAACACATACTCAAGATGATAATAGTTAATTATTTTTCAACTGTGTGTGAAAAAACCTTAAAAATATATATAGCTTTAGACTAATGCGTTTTATCTTTGACTTTTCTTGCCATTTGAATAAATTTCCATTGTTATGATTATCTTAACCCTAGTTATAGCTTCAAGTAAATTGTAAAGATTATTTATGTAAAGAAAAAACAAATATAGATGGTAACTTTCTTTGCATGGAGAAAAAGTAAATAAACGAAACGGTTGGTCTTTTTCGTCGTTACCATAATTAGCATTGCTTCTTTAACGCATGTATAACATATATAATATAATAATAATATATTAGCTAACCAAACATTCGTTTTATGCGTGCATGGCTGGTTAGCGAAGCCGCCACGGCACATGCAAAGCACTTGGAGGAATCTCATGACGTACTTCTACAAACTACTTTAGAGAACGGAAGCTACACTAAGCTTCACAGCTTCAAACACGCCCTCAATGGCTTCGCTATCCACACCACCCCTTCCCAGGTCATCCTCTTCGCATCTCCTCCGCATTTGCTTACTTCTATATTCTGGGTAGTTTGATCATTTCTACTATTAAAAAGAAAAAAGAGACAGATAAACACAAACATCGATTCATAAAATTGTAAATTTCAATGTATGTTTTCTCGCTTCAGAACTTAATAATAAGCAATAGAATTTTTTCTAATAGTCTTATTTTTCCAAGTTGTGGGAATCCGGGTGATGATGATCATTTATTACAGGCCAGAAGAATGAGAGAAAGGCAAGAAGTGAGGATGGTGGAGAAGGACAGAGGAGCGAAGTTGATGACAACTTACACTCCTGAGTTTCTAGGGCTAATAGATGGAATCTGGGCACAGCAAGGGGGAGAAAGAAACGCCGGTGAAGGAGTTGTTATTGGATTTGTCGACAACGGCATAAACCCATTTCATCCCAGCTTTGCTGACGACCCAGTGCACCCTTTTACATCGAACATTTCTCATTTTTCTGGTGCCTGCGAGACTGGCCCGCAATTCCCACCAAGTTCTTGCAACGGGAAAATAGTGTCGGCAAGGTACTTCTCAGCTGGGGCCAGAGCTGCTGCTACCCTTAATGCGTCACTGGATTTTCTTTCACCTTTTGATGCAGTTGGACATGGCAGGTATTCTTATCAGCTATCACCAGCAATTATCTTCGTAATCAATGACGCATCCAAGCTCTTAAACTACTCTTGGGGTCGAAAAATTAATAACTCGATATTAGAAATAATAGCTGATACTGTTTAAATTTGGTTTAATATGCGATTCCGATGGTCACCTTATCAAGTGATGTAATAACAATTTAATTTCTTGACTAGGTGCTTACTATAATGTTACTTGAATTTTTATTGGTGAAGAAAGAGATACATAAACAAAACCACCGACAACGATACACGAAATCTATACAATTGTCTGTTGTGTTGCATATTTTAGAATAAGGATTATTATTTATTTAACTATGGGCACAATAGAAGTCACAAAATCTTCGGATTTCACAAGACTTGAATTCAAAGCTTTCGACGTATTGTGTGGTAATTAAATGGCTATATGTTACGAAAACATATGGTTGGTTTCAGTCATGTGGCATCAATTGCTGCTGGAAATGCTGAGGTTCCAGTTGTTGTAAATGGCTTCTTCTATGGGCGAGCCAGTGGAATGGCACCACGTGCAAGGTAATTAAGCTTTCAATCTTTGTGCAGTTACTTTTGATAGATATGAAGATCTACAATTTTAATATCAGTTGTTCCATCTTCTACAGAATTGCAGTTTACAAGGCTATATATCCAAGCGTAGGAACCATGGCAGATGTTATTGCAGCAATCGATCAAGTAAGTACTAGGAGTTCAAAATCTCATAACATCCTCCGAATCTGAAACCAATGAAATACCAGCCACTTAAAACATTTTTATGTTAGGGTTTTGAAGGGGTGTGTGTGTGTAGTTATCTCTGTCGTTTTGGATGGAGCTGGCTTTTGTGGGCAAGAACAATAAATTTCACTGAAGCTGCTATATTATGGAATATGGCTTTAAATTGCGCTCTGCAAATTTTCCGTGATCACAACTTGCCGTAATATTGCTCCGGCCGCCTTTTTCAGTTGGTTGGGAAACACAAATACTTCTGCAGAACTTCAAATTTAAGAAACCTATAGCTCAGAAACCAAACTTACATAACCTATTAACCTGGTTTCTGCAGGCTGTTTTTGATGGAGTGGACATCTTATCACTCTCCATTGGACCAGATGAACCGCCGCAAGATACAGTCACCTTCTTAAGTGTGTTCGATGTTTCCTTGTTATTTGCACGAAAAGCAGGAGTTTTTGTGGTGGAAGCTGCAGGTAATAAGGGACCACAACCTTCAAGCCTAATATCATTCAGCCCTTGGGCCGTAGGTGTTGCTGCCTCCACCACGGACAGAAGATATCCTGGATGTCTTCTTCTTGGAAATGGCCTAGTCCTAAGCGGAGTGGGGCTATCAGGTGCTTCTTGCTTCTAATTAAAAGACATTTTCTACGTATAGATCAAAAGTTCTAGCACCCTCCAGTGTATTGAAAAATAAAGTCATATTTCGGTTTTGCAGTCTTATAAGTCTTGAAAAATTGCTAACTTTTTTTTTATGTCGGTGGATATCGCAAAATTGATAGAAAAATGTTGAAGACACGTAGATAAAAACACTTCCTGGCAGAATTTTCAAAACTGATGTAGTAGTATTACTAAATTTAAATAGTAATAAATTGCAAGGCGTGACTTTGGTGTATTTCGTGAATGTGTTGCTAACAATACTCAAATTGATATATGTATGAAGAAAATGACATGAGTTGTTGTTTATTTTGCAGCTCCAAGTTTTGGAAATGGCTCAGTTCTACATAATCTAGTACTGGCTAAGGATGCATTGCAAAGAAATGGAAGATTCTCACAGACCCCACAGTACATAGAAGAGTGCCAACATCCAGAAGCTTTTGACCCTAATATTGTGCAAGGGAGTATTGTCATCTGCACCTTCTCAGCAGGCTTCTATAATGGCACCTCAACTCTCATTGCCATTATTGAAACAGCAAAAATTCTAGGGCTCATGGGTTTTATTCTGGTTGCAAACCCAAAGTATGGTAACTTTATTGCCGAGCCTATTCCTTTTGCTGTTTCTGGCATTTTGATCCCACACGTAGCTGATGCCGAGGTAAATGAATTATGATTATTGCTAGTTTCACAATTCAATCTGTCACAATTCTCTCACACTTTATACACATGATAAAATTAAATCCCTCTGTATCAATTTTTTTGCATAGTGTGTGTGAGGGAGTTGTTCTGTAACTATTATTTTTTAAAACTATTGTGCTTGCATTTGCGTAACAAGAAGTAAATGGTTGAATCGTGCATAGAATATTTCACAATATTATGAAAAAGAAACCAAGAGGGATGAAAGAGGAAGTGTGACTGAATTTGGTGCAAGAGCAGCAATAGGAGAAGGGAGACTTGCCTCCTATACAGGGCGAGCGCCCATTGTGAGCAGATTTTCTTCAAGGGGACCAGATATCACTGACAATAAAAATAATCCTGCCGATGTACTTAAGCCTGATGTTCTTGCTCCAGGACACCAAATTTGGGCAGCTTGGAGCCCCATGAGTGCCTCGGAACCTATGCTCAGAGGTATGTTTTAATGCTCTGCTAAAAAATTGTTGTCATGAATAACTTAATTCTAATGAGGGCTCCATTTGTTTCTTCAAAAAGGTATTTTCTATGAGAAAATATAATTTGCATGTATATTAATGAAAGAGTAGTGTATTACTTGTATTTGTAATTAAAAAAAACTATACTTAAATTCATAATAATGATTTTAAAAATAAAAATTTGCTTTCATCAATTACTTCTTATTTGAAAATAAATAAATAAAATACTTTTTCTTTATTTTAATATTTTATAACTATATTTTATGAATTTTTTTATTGAAATAAATAGAGCCTAAAAGATAATGTTAAGTTTACAATTTAATTAGTTTTTTATGATTCATTGTTGCTATTTACACATGATGGAAGCTGTATTAAGAAACACATCATTTTATAATCAATAAGGTCAACATTCAAACAACTAATGCAAGGATTTAACTATTTTAAAATGTACGTTATTAAGTAAAATGCATCTTGGTATTCACTAATTGAGAGAAAATTATGAAAACAAAATGATTTTTTTTCTTCAACAATTATCTAGTTATTATCGACGGCTAAAATACTAAATTAATGCTTTTTACGAAACTTATTACCGTTTTACTGTTTTTTCGAAATATATTACCGAAATACACACGGTGGCGGGAGGTGCCATATGGTGTGGCGCCTTATAGACGGAGGCGCCATCTAGGATGGCACCTTTGGGGTGCTCCGAGGGCGCCATTCAAGGTGGTGCCCTCGGTCCATTTTTTTCATTTTTTTTCCTTTTAAAATTAATTAATGTTGATATCATTTGAAAATAAAAATTATAAAAATAAATAATATATGATTGTAACTGAAAATAAATTTTTGAAAATAAATTACTTATTTTATAATTATATTTGATGTCATATAAAAATATGTTAACTCAACTTTGATATCTAATACATAAATTTATTATAGGAATTAAATAAGAAAGTAGTTAATGATAATAATATAATGAATAAAAATAATAAATATTTAGTAAATAATTAAATATTATTTAAAAAATATAGGATCAATAAAGAATAATTACATAATTTATATTAATGTCTCTCAAAATTTTATGTAATGACAGTTAATTTTTATCAATTTTTAAAATTATAAACTTCTAACGCTTGGAATTATTTTATTACAAGTAATTATTTAATATGTTATTACACATAAGTAAATTTATTGGACAAGGCCTGTGATTGGCAGATTCCTTAGTCCTTTGAAAAGGCCATTGATGCACTCTACAATGTTAGTCGTCATATGACCATATCTTCTGCCTTCGTCATAAGCAAGCATCCACTTCTCGTTCGGAATAGCGGTCAACTTCTTATGGATCTCCTCATTGACTTTGCTCAGATTGTCCAATCTCTCTATGGCCTTTCCCCAACTGGGCTCGTACGGTGAATAGAAGGAGACAAAAAGGTTAACTAAAATGAACTACCAGGTGCACAAATTTATAAATGAAAGGTTCAATAAAGAAATTATGCTATAACACATACCAATCTTAAGGACAGCTTTCCTCACATTGTCATCCCTGCACTTCTTGCGAACATTGCTGGCAATGTGTCTGATATAATACCGGTGATAAGCATAAGGAGGCTGCCATCCCAGGCCTTCGGTGGCTACAGCATCTTTGATAGCTCGGTGCCGATCTGATATCAAGCATATTCCTTGCTTGTTCGTGACATTTACCCGTAGTAATGCCAAAAACTAACTCTAGTTTTCATAGTTCTCCCTGTCAACAATGGCAAAGGCAAGAGGAACGGGGCATTTGTTACCGTCCTGGGTCGTAGCAATCAGTAGCACGCCCCTAAACTTGTCATACAAGTGCGTGCCATCAACTTGTATGAATTGCTTGCAGTAAGGAAATGCGGCAATGCATGGCTTGAAAGCCCAGAAAACTCGGTTGAAAACATGTTTCTGCGGATCGACACGATTATCAGCTGTGACAAATTCTTGGGACTCCAACTTGAACAGCGCCTAGTCACAGTAGCCTAAAATGTCCAACCATTTGGGGAGCACTTCATACGATTTATCCCAATCACCGTGCACCTTGACAATTGCCTTTTGTTTCGCCTTCCATGCTTTCCTGTACGAAATCTTGTACCCGTACATGCCTTCCACCCTCTCTTGTATAAGCGAGATTGGAACATCTTGCTTCATTTTAATCATCTCCAGGATCAGGGAACTGATATACTCGGAATCCAGAGACTTGTGGTCCTGTGTCAAACTAGCATTAACACATGTGTGGGGCCCTGAAAATCTAGTTATGGTCCAAGTGTTACAATTCTTCAGTTTCGCCGCTCTGAGGTGGAAATTGCATCGGTCCCCAAATTTATCACACTTCACGCTTAATCTTCTGGTATCTGACTCCTCCACGTAATAACTGTGGTGTCTTCTGATGTGGTAATGCTTGGTTGCAGCAATTAAAGCCTCCTTGCAATCGAACTCTTGCCTAACCTGCAAGTCCTCCATGTCGTAATCATAGGTTGGCTTCATTATTTTTGGAAATTCATTTGGATTCCGTATCGCATCCCAATTAATGTCAGAGAAGACAGCAGCTTGGGGGACACCATATGATGTTTGTGCAGCATTACCACTCCTCGCACACCGCGTTAGTACATTGTTTGCATGTGTAGCCGCACGTTCTTCGTCATCTGTGTCACGATCGTTACTGCTACTGCAGGACACCTCATCGTCTTCAAAACCAGACTCTAGGTGGGCATCCATTAATACGGGATCGATAGATTCTGCTTGTACGACCGGCAAGGCACTTGATGAACCTACCAAGGTTTGTGGTGCATTTACCGGGAAAACACCTGCAACAGATGAGTCCAACGCAGGAGTATGACTATCAGAAATATGGAACTCAAATCCACCTGTGTAAGGAGGGCCTTTCCGCACCATCGAACAACCAATGTTAACATAAACCGCTAGATCCACGGGTGGTGCAGTTCTTGGAACTCTTTCATCAAAACCAAGGTTAGCAGCGCGCAATTCGGATGTGATCACGTCCACGTACAATTCCATGGCTGTCATCGCTGGATGTTGTTCGTAGCTTGCTATCGGGCATGCCAAGTCTTCATCGTCGTCCAATTCGTATGCCATGTACTGAGCCTCTGTTTGATGCTGTGGAAACCTGTAAACAATCTTCCCTACAGCTTAATCTTCGTTAAGCTTCAGTCGGGCATGAATTCTCTCCCGCAAAACATCCATACTGCTGCATCCTCTTAATTTCAATGCCTTTGGGGGAGGTCCATCGTACATTATCCCCTCTGATCCCTCAACAATTGTACCATTTGAATATATAAACGCAATTAAACTTTTCTTCATCTTCTTACTTTTAGCTGCACAATACTCGCTGCACAATACTCGCTGCACCCCCACATGGAAAAGTAGTCTCATATACAAATTTTGTTCTCATAAATGAGTATACTAGTATTTAATACTATAATTAAAAATGAACGCGATGTATTATTATTTTGCAAGGTATTCTGTTAATTCTACGAAATAATAGGATTATTTTCTTCGACCAATCTAAGGTTATTTCTTTTCCAAAACTAATATAAAATTTGACTACATAATTTTACCTATGGTTTTGTTTATCTCTTTCAATTATCATTTTTCTTAGTGATTTTGCACAAATTATACTAATTAAATTAGTTAGCTAATCAAATACACTATCTTTCTTATTTTTACGACTTTTTTCTCCGTTCACACCTACTACCAAATAGCAACCAAAAGTATGTACACATTATTATTGCCAATACCTCCATATATATCTTAATTCTTCCTAAATAAACTAAGGATACCTATATTTTTTTTAGGTACGTTTACTACTCTTCCATCTACAGTATCTACTATTTAAATGCAAAAAAATCCAAATTTGTAATAACAGTATCCTACTTTTTCAAGGCTTTTGGTTACATTCACATTTCCTAGGATCTTTTTTAGTACCTCTCTTATGATACATTAAGATCTCACATGATCCAGTTCTCTAAATATGGCTTTCACCTAGGTCGTAAAACCTATATTAGGACATCCTTCTTTATCTCGTTTGTTATTATTTTAACAGCACAACCTATCACATTACATATAAAGTCCTACGACATTTTCATAAATCATAATTTCATATCATAAATCATAACAATCAATATAAAATAAATAATTCTATATTATTAATATAATAATATTCTAAAAAAATTTCTCTACTGATATAAAAAATATTTTCACTATGACTATATAAAAATTATAGTATAAGCATAAAATTCCTAAAAATACTAACCGGTAAGTATTCGGAGAAGCAAACAGAAAAAAGCCTCTACATGAAAGAAAAATTTGTTAGATAATTTAATAATTTCAGTCTCTAAGTAAAAGTTATTAGATGTTATTGTATCAATTATAAAATTATGCAACAATCACGCTAGATTTAATTTATTTTGTAAGATAATACATTAAATGAATAAAAAAAATAATATATATAAAATTTTATTGATGTATATTCAATTTAAAATATATTGTTCGAATTTTTATATCAAGAAAATATTAATGAATTTTAAAAAATAATTAATTTTTATTCCTAACTCATCTCATTAAAACTAAAATATATAGTTAGTTATTTCAATCAGCGTTTTCCATAACATGAATTTTTTAAAAAAAATATATTTGATCATTAAAAATAACTTGACGCATAAAAAATATGATATTATATTAAATTAATATTATTCAATATATTCTATTTTAACTTTTAATACAATGATTGAAGAAATAAAAAAGAAAATCATCTGCAAGGTACATGAAATGAAAAACAAATTATGTACGAACTGTAAACCCTTCGAGAACTTTCAGTTGATGTATTTTAAATTTAAAATATACTATTTAAAAAATATCATTAACAAAAACTTAAAATATTGTAATAAATTATAAAATATAATTAATGATTGTAAAAAAGATATTGTCAATACCATGTTAGTTTTCTAACAAATATAATATGTTAAAGTTTCAATTTTTTCTAAATCCTAGATCATCACTTCACATTATAAGCCATAATAATCAAAATAAATTAAAAAATTTAATATAAATGTAAAAAATCTACCAACACTAACCAATAAAAATCACAAACTATCATAGATCACATATATTTATAAAAAAAATTTCTAAATCCTAGATCATCATTTCCCATCATAAATAATAATAATCAACATGAAATATAAATTATAATATACATACAGAAATTATAAAAATACTATCCAGTGAAAAACATAAACTATCAAATATCATATAAATTTGTATAAATCTTTTCTAAATCCTAGATCACCACCTCACATCATATATCATAATAATTAACATAAAATAAATATTATAATATAAATACAAAAATTATTAAAACTTAAATAAACAAAATTTATAAATTATAACATAAATTTTTCTAACTCTTTAATCATCACTTCATATCATAAATCATAATAATTAATTTAAAAAATATATAACATAATAATAAAAATTACAAATACACTAATCAAACAAGAGTTGACTGGGATCAGGTTTGCTCCAAAGCAAAAAATGCTTCCGAAAATGTACAAAAATAAGAACGGATGATGATTGATGAACGAACTGTGGCTACAAGTTTTGCGAACAAAAAATAGAAGCAGAACTGCGAAATGGCTTCTGAGTGAGAGGGTTTGAGAGAGGAGACGGCTGCGCAATTGTGAGTGAGGGTTTGAGGGAGGAGGGAGGAGCAGGGGTATTTATAGGGGGGAGGCGCCGGATGAAATGGCGCCTCCCGTTTGAAATTCAAAATTCAAAATTTTTTAGGCGCCCAGGGGCGCCTTTCGAGATGGCGCCTTCCATACAGAGGGCGCCATTCAAAAAGGCGCCTCCCGCATGGAGGGCGCCACTTGAAACGGCGCTTCCAAGGGGGAGGGCGCCATTTTGAATGGCGCCTCCAACCCCCACGGGCGCCAATCCAAATGGCGCCCTGCGTATTTTGGTAAAATATTTCCAAACTGCCGTAAAACGATAAATTGTTTAGAAATTTTGCGTAATTCGGTATTTTAACCTATTATCGACACTCTAATTGTATTAGATGAGACATATTTAATGCATACAAAATGTAAATAAGTTTTTGAAACTCAAATCCAATTTGTATATTGAATATATCATGGCAAACATGATCAAATATACATAGGAATTGGTAATTTAACACTTTTTAGCAATTTATGCACACAGGTCATAATTTTGGATTACTATCCGGTACAAGCATGGCAACACCTCATGTGGCAGGGATAGCAGCGCTTGTCAAGCAACATAATCCAGAATGGAGTCCATCAATGATAGCATCTGCAATCTCCACAACCGCCACAAAGTATGATAATCTTGGAGACCCTATAATGGAAGAAGGTTTTCGAGTCAATAGCTTGTCTCCCTCCACTCCTTTTGGTTATGGGGCTGGCTTTGTAAAGCCCAACCATGCTGCTGATCCAGGCTTGATCCTGTCAATAGGTATACGTTCTAGATACTTACACAGAACTTGAAAGGAACAAAAACTACGTAAACGACAAAACTCATTAAAATGAATAATTACAATCTTCTTTGTTTCTTAAGAAATGGAAAGGGTAAATTTCGGATAGAGATAAATATAAAAATTTGTTTTTTTATTTGAAACTGTAAGTCCTAGTGCAGAAAGGCAATGGATTCAAAGTAAAATTATATTTTTATCTCTTCAAAATTGATATAAGAAAATGAAAAGGATACAGATTTGAATAAAATTTGTTGGCAGCAGTCTCAATCTATACAAGGGATGTGGTTCCCTTCAATGTCTTGGAGAAATTGAAAATGTTAGGTTTAGAAACATTTAGATAAAATTATTTGGCATGGGACCAGCCATTTTTTAGGGAGGCTCATAGTTTAAATACAGAAAATTGATATACCCACCACTTTTCAAATTGACAAATTCAATTCTTACACGGCAAACCGAAGAGATTCATACTCTTGTTGGAGGATTTGTGCAATAGTAAGGTCTATTATCACTTATATGGATAAGACTATTGTAAACCAATCTCGTCTGAAATCATTGTTTACTAGATAAATACTTGAAGTTTGATTACCTTATATTGAAATATATTGGTCTCAAAACAGAAGACGAGGACTTCATAAGATTCTTGTGCTCATTGCCTAATGTTGACCCAGCTACAATAGAAGCTGCAACAGGAGAATCTTGTGATTACCCATTTGCCCATCCATCTGACCTGAACCTTCCTTCAGTGACATTAACAGCACTGGCAGGAACAATTTCAGTAACAAGAACAGTCAAGAGTGTGGGGAACAATTCAGAGACATACTTTTGTTGTGTACTCTCACCAAATGGGACGGAAGTCAGTCTGTATCCGACTTCGTTTACCATAAATCCACAGGAAACACAAGAACTGGAAATACAGTTTACTGTGATCTATCCACATGAACATTTTAGCTTTGGTGAAGTTGTTTTGACAGGAAATCTCAATCACATTGTGAGAATAACGTTGTCAGTTTTACCAGTTTCTGTGTAGTGACGAATTATCAGCATTTCTGGCTGTGAGATGCTGTAGAACGCAGAGAGCTACTGTAACAGGGATTTTACCATGCATTCTGTCAAGCCATTTGTTTGGCATATAATTAATTCATCAGAATCCAAGTTTGACCATGCATTCTGCCAAGGCATGTGTTTGGCATATATCATATTATCCAGCCATCCGTAATAAATTCACTGACGATACCAACTATTATTTTCCCAGAGTTTTAGTACATGACTTTTCATACTGCCATTATAAACTGTTTCAACTTTAAGAGGGAGAATTTGCGAAGTCATGATTGTGACTGTGACCATAACTTGGTGCACATTGTATGGACTAAAAAAGGTTAGTCAGAAGGGGCAAATTGATTGAGTTGGGAGATTAATGAAAAATAATGTGCTTTTCATTCAATAATAATCAATAAAAAATTATGTTGCAAATTACAAATGAGCAACAAGAAGCTAGCCAAAGTAAATAATTTAATCTGTCCTGCACATACATTCTTTACATCGAGGGTACCTATAAATACTTCGTGCCTTAGGCCTCGTATGTACATGTTTAGTTTGTCTAACAGCTTTCCTCACCCTCTGTTCAAAGACACGCCATTCTATAGTGTTGTTCTTTCTAAAAATATCTGCAAGCCTGCGTTTATTTGGCCGGATCGTTGGCATTCTGCCTCCACCATAATATATTCGATACCCAGAAACCAAAGATGACAACTGACTTCCGGAATCAGTCATGGCAAATGCATCAGAAGCAGTGCAGCCTATGAAGTCCAGTGCTGCTAACTGCAGAAGTTATATCCATCATTCATTAAAAGACTCACAGTAATAGAACTAGTCACTTAAACACTAACTGCGGCAACCTTCCAGCAATCTGACATGACTTTGGATGCAGTGCTAGACAACCAAATAATGCCCACAAGTTGAAAACAAGCACAAGGAGCAATGTATAGAAGCAAACCAGATGAAATCTTATAACCCAAAAGAAAAAAAAAATTGCTGAAGCAAACCTGAGATGAATAATTTGTAAACGGTTCAAGTTCTGCTGGAGAAAGCAAGTTCTCTTTAGTGACCAAGTTAGGGTACAAGCTTGTCAAAGCAACCAATCGTGAGTGACCTCCATACAAATTAGAACCAGCCACAAATATGTGAGTCTTGCGATTAAATCCAAGAGCAGCGAGTGTCAGTATTGCTTCTTCAGGGGTCAAAGGACATAGGCCTTCAGACCTCAGTTCAGAAGGAGACGGCAATCTGCATTGAAAAGATCAATTATAAGTCAAATTAGCTGAAAGACTGAAATCCCTTTCATCATAAATGGAACTGCTGTGTAGAAAAGAAGGGGTGGTGGCCCTAATTCTGGCGCACACTTACAGCCCATCAAAGAAAAAATTTTAAATAGTTAAATAACCCACTTTTTTGTTATAGAAATGACCCACTAAAATTTTACAAGTTGTAACCAGGGAAGAATATACGACAAAGGTACAAAGCATACTTCGTGGTCTTCTCCATAAGTGCCAATGCAGGAAAATGAATTTCACGATATGCTTTTAATTCTTTCCTCTCTTCTTCACCTCCTCCAAATTCACATAAAGAATGGGCTACCATATCAATTTCAAATCTGAGATGCAATGCAAGATATTTAGATGCTCTCTTTGTATGATTTTCATTTCCTTCCAGAATCGATTTTGCAAATGGACCAACCAGGTAACGGTCCAATAATCTGATATGATCTGCATGCCGACGCAACCTTCTAAGAAGCAAAGCACCAGTTTCTTGTATTTTGGGGGAAAATTGCAGGGCATGAAAATTACATCTGCAACGAAGTCTCTATATGAAGTTCCCAATTAGGTAGAGCAAAGGAAGATTAAATAAAATATGTAGGACTTTGAAATCAGTGAAGACAGAAATAGTAAAGTATCAGCCAAAACCTTTTAAGTGGCTAAGCTTCAGGAATTACCTGCAGCTCAAAAGGGATTGGGTCAAATGCCAAGCGATTCCCAAATCCAACAAAATGAACAACTTGGTTTTTAAGTAGAATAGGTAGAATGTTTTTCATGTAAAAACTTGGCTTGGCCTCTTTTACCATGTCAACATCTGTCACCTGAAAAGGCATTCAAACGTTGTACTACAGAACAGAACTATTATCCGTTAATAAGTTTTGGAAAGATAGTAACTTACAACGCTACCAATTGCCTCCAAGTCCAAAGACTGTAATTCCTTTGGAAGCTCCTTCACTATCCGAATATCAGGAGTCAAGTAGTTAATAAAATGCTCCTCCTGGTAGATATCTCTGAATTGACTATGAAATATACAATTTAATACTGTCACTTCTCCATCTAAGCAATTATAAGAGATGCTGATATAATCAAATGAACAGTAGATTCATGGACTTCAGATGTTCAAAGTACAAGTGAAAATTAGGGGGGGAAAATCCTTTTTATACACATATAAGAACTCTATGCAATGGGAAAAAAATAAGAGTACTGTGATCTTTTCACCCTCAGAAACCCAGGAAAAAAAAGGTTACAAATACCATATTGGCATATATCATTGAGCCAATTTATTTTTTTCATGTTTTTAAGCAAAGATTTTAACAAGAAATTTGTTTTACCATGAGCGCTAGTCTAGAACAAAGTTCACTTACATGATACATTCCACCATTTAACAAAACTGAAATAAAATAAAATAGAGAAAATTTTCCAAGTGAAAATAGGAAGACAAGAAGGGGAAATTTCTTTTTTTTTTTTTTTTTGGGGGGGGGGGGTGGGTTAAGAGAAAGAGCATCACCTCACATCCCTCCATACACTACTGTACATGAATTTGGGAATTACCAAAGTTGAATTGAGTAATCGTGCCACAACCACAGCATTGCAAACCTGTTGTGAATCATTGTTATGATATTTTACATGTTAGTTATTTGATATAATATCATACTAAACCTTTCACCAAAGATGACAGTTTCATAAAGATCACTTACAGCTACTCGCTGTTGATTTATCCCACCATTTGCAGTAACTAGAATGTATCCATTATTTCCCTCTAGTAAGATATAATACAAAACAGTTTATAAGTGTCACCAGATGAACCAATGGACTTTATGTACTTGCTCACCTATACATAATTTACATAAAATTCTCTAATTAACAGACACATACCACTGGGTTTCCAATTACGCTGATCAGCACAAGGTTTCCAAACAGAAGCAGGAGCGAAGGGCTCCTGCCACAGGTCTTTGGGTTCACGTTTATTCTGTCCCAAGATGAAACCAGTCATAAATTTGAAAAACTTGCATGACCAAATTTTTTAAACCACCCAATCAGTTTTTGGGCTATAACAATCAGCTAAGCACAAAACATTATACCTCTGCCAAGGCATGGGCAGTCAAAGCCAGCATCCTTTCATAAGTTCCCTTCTTTGGCCTTTTACCCTTGCCTAATTTTCTCAATTTTCCCTGTAAACATCAGAGAAACACACAACAGCAGAAACTAAACAAACTAGTTCCGAGACAAAGAAATTTTAGCCAATTAATGCATTATATGTGCTAAAAGTGTCACACATATCTATACACAGACACCCACATAACATTTTATAATAAGAAGTTGAGGACTTCCGGAAGGCCAAAGGGATTTTTCAGCCGTTTAAGATCTACGGCATTTTACTGCGCAGCACAGTTCGCAATACTTAGTAATAGAGTTCCTTGGTATTGTATTATCATATTTCCATGCCGATATATCTAATTAGTAAACTCATAAGTTTCCTTTTTCTCCCTCCTTCCTGAGCGCCGATTACACTTCCCGATATGTAGTAGACTAGTTTCAAAATTCTTCTGAAATTATCTTTAAATTAACTATCTTCATTCAATTCAACATAAATGTATTTTTTTTCTCTTGATAGACAAAATTCAGCTTCATACAATTAAGAAATGGCCACAGAAGAAAGGTATCATTTTGAAACAATGGCGAACCTGCACATAAAAGCATAAAAATAGATCAACAGGTTACCAATTTGAACATTAACACTGTTATACACAAACCTGAACCTTAATCGAAACGGAACCAGAGGATAAAGATGAATTGGCGGAGAAGTCAGCAACTTTAGGTGGATCACCATCATCTTGTAGCCGCACAAGCATAATCCAATCAACCAAGAAAAACAAACCCAGCAACCCAATAAGCAAAAGAAGCCCTTTCACTCGTTTCCTACGATACCACGGCTTTCCCACTTTCGTCTTCGCCTTCTGCTGCTGCGGCACCATTTGTTGCTTCCAGCCCCCGAAAAAAATCCTAGCCTTCCTTCCACAAGATGTAGACAAGCATGGAGAACGGGATCTGCGGGAACTCGAAAGGCGACTCGGACCTATTCTCGGCGAATGGCTTGGCGAGGATTGACGGCTTCTGGGAGAGTTTGACAGAGTGTGGAGCGAATTGGACCGGGTGTTGATGGATTCGAAACGATCCGAAAAATTATCGGGTCCGTCTTGTTCATTCTTTGCATGGAGACCGTGTAGCATGTGATTAGATTCGGCGATGGAGCACGAGAGATCAGGAGCGGATGACATGAGTCGGGTCGGGTCCGATCTTAAACCAGAGAAAAGACTTGATATATGAAGAAGATTGGCTTCTGTTAGGTTCGTTAGCAATGAAAGCGCCAACCCAAGTATCGTGTAGATTCCGGCGGCGGCACTCTCGCATTATCCAAATCTAAGTGCCGGTCGCAGTCAAAAGGCCAAAAAGGAATTCGCGGTTTACTGGGGGCAATTTAGAAACTCACAATTTGATAATCTGAATTTTTTTCCCTTCCTATAATAATAATTGACAAGTGAAGGATTTTTAAATCAAATTATGTGTTGAAATTTTTATTCACGATTATTTTTATTTATCTAGTTTAATTAAGACATAAAAAAACTTTCTTAAAATTGACTTGGTCTTACTTGTCATGATTTTATTGATGGATTGAAGTGTATAAATTTTTTCTATATTTAATATGAATTTTAGTAAAAATTAATTTTCGTTATTGATGGTAAGCGTAAAATTTTTACTGAATTGTGATTTTTCTCTCATACTACAATCTTTTATATCAAATCCAAAAATAAATTATACACCTGATCTATTGTAAGAATAAATGGTATTAGAAATTAGAAGTTATTAAAAACCATTAAAAATGTTATTAATATTTTTTTGTTTAGTTTAGAATAGTGCAGCGGAGGTTTGAATTCATAATGCAAACAGTAGAGAAGCCTAGTAACTAAATACAAGAGCGTAAGGTTAAACTTGTACACGTTGGGATGCCCTCTGAAAGGTGAAATGTAAATTGGTTAATTTGTTCTCACATTTTTTCTAACATTTATGAAAAGTTGAAATTTTATGCAGTAAATGCAATATATAGCTGGACTTACAGTGACTATAAGGATCAATTTCCATTTTATAATGCACCCAGAAGGGCCTGGACTTCTCTTTGCCATGAAATAAATATAGGATTTGTTATTTCAATGAAATATATCTTCGATATAAACAATTTTATTTACTTGATTTTTGTTTATAAAATATTATAAAATGTTTTATATGTTTAATATTAAATGTGATAAAAAATAATATTTTACATTTTAAAAAATTATTTTTTCAATTATTATAACAGATGATTATTTTATTAACCATAAGATATATAGATAATCTGTAGCTTAATTATTTATATGTATGCAAACCAGGCTTTTTTTTTACCAAAAAAAAATCTTTTAATGAAATAATTGAATGTGAGGAAAAAAGAGAAGTCGTTTTTTTTATGTGAATATAGGAAATTAATTATAATTCTTTCCTTGGGCCAACAAAATAAGAATTCCTCCCACTCTGGATTGTTGTTTTACCAAAATGGTTGGCACTTGTTAGTTAAACAAACACGTTTTTGCTCTCGTAGATTTTTCCCTTTTTGGTGTATGGGATAGATAAACATTTTTAGTATTAAAGTATTAATAATTTTTTTCTCTCTCAATAAATATTATTTTCAATATTTTAATTCATACCTATTGGCAGATAAAATTCATCTGAGAATATCATACTTTCCAATTAATTAATACAATATAATAAGTCATGTTAATCCAATTACTTATAAAGTGGCACGACAATAAGATATATCTATCAAACTGACCGTCCAATATTTTTTTTCCCCTTAAAAGATGTAAGATGCCTAAAGTTTACTCGAAAGCAGGGTAATGAAATTTTTGAAATCCAAACATTCTCAATGGCGGGTAGGGCCGTTCCTATGCATGCTTTGTCAATTCCTCATGATTCTACCTCACTCCAAATCACATCCACCTCTTTTCTTGGCCTCTTATGTCCGAACTTTGGGCCTTACTTGACCTCAAAATTTTTATTTGTTAGTATACAATTAAAAGAGTTTTGTATCACTTGTATATTTTACAAATAAAAAATAATACATATTACTATAATAATAAAATAAAATAACTTCTCTTTTAATATAAAGGTGTGATTGAATTGTACCTATTTACTAGAAGGGAAGAAAATTTCTAATGAGAAAAATATTTGAAAAGAAGTGTTCTAGTCACACACACTTCACTCCAATCATTGGTCCTTTTTATATAATAGAGTTAGTTTCTTGAAATTTTAAATATCATTAAATCCCAAAAATTATATTCCCTCCGTTCCTATTTATCTATCGTAATTAATCGATTTCACAGATATTAAAAAAATAATTAAATTTATTTATTTTTAATGAACTTTATAAAATTATTCTTTATGTACAAAATTTAAGATAGTTGAAAATAAAAAAAATATAAAAAAATAAATATAAATTGACTAATAATATAAAATAATAAAATATTTATTTATAAAAAAATATAAATTTAAAAAAATAATATTTAATATTTCATTAAAATTTTAAAATGATGGATAAAAAAAACAAAAATATTTCTTCAAAATATAATAAATAAAAAAGAACTGAATGAGTATTTACGAAAGTTAAATAAAGGGCCTTCACTTTGACTTATGTTGAACTTAATTTTCCACTCAACATATTGAATCTTACTTCCTACACAATAAGAATAAAAGGGGAGAAAATGAAAGGAACCATTCGCCCCGCCCCACACCCCCCCCCCCCGGGAACCCCCGCCTTAGAATTTTCACTGTCATTAGGACAAAATTTCTTTTGAAATAAGTACCTCAATGTGAAATATAGCTTTTAATAATTTTTCTTTATAGAGAATGTTTTTTACTGTTTCCAATATTTAACATGAAAAAAATATAACATCAATATGGAATAAATATAACATTATCAGTTATATAAATATTTTACAACTACAAATACAAAATAAATAAAATTATTTCTATAAAAATATTTTCTTGAAAAAAAAAGGACCATAATAAGGTCGTCAAGTTGTAGAACAAGCATTAAAGGTTTAAGAATATTGTGATTGTATCCAAAAGGTAATGCCTTTATAAATTACATTATGATACATCTGATTTTCAAAGTTAAAAAGTAAGCAAAAAAATTTCATACATGTAACTACAAATATTTTGGGATCTGCTTCGCTCATCCTCACAACTTGTACTCTTCCTGTGTTCTGTAACCATTCTCCTCCAATTGCATGACTTTACAAAACTGCAAAAACATCATCTGGATTCTAGAATGACATGTCTATGGCCTCATGATCTGGGGTCCTGTGACCAAAACCAGATTCATCGCTAGGACGCCTTTTCACCGCACTCGCTCTTTGCACCAACCGCACCAATGCTTGCACAACCTCAGACATGGGAGGCCGGAATTCGGGTTCCGGCTGTGCACAAAACAAAACAATCAACCCATGATTAATTTAGGACAGAGGATAAACAATGCCAGATAAGCTCACGTGCTAAACATGAACCAAAACTGATTTTGACATTTTGGAATCTATTCCTTTCAGTTCGATTGTCAGTCTCTGCATCTTGATCTTGTTTTAGAGGTATGTGACTGCTCTAAGTATTGCAACAGAAGTTAAAAGAACTTTTATGGAAGATGTGATCAAGAGCATTAGCACATGCAAAAAAGCCAAAATATCAATTGACGATGTATATTTATTTATCATGGGATCAATCAGAAAGTTTACCTGAACACAGAGAGCAATGATGTCAGCAAAGCGTGAGAGTGATTTTGCAGGATACATGCCATTCAAAGTGGGATCAACCATTTTGGCCAAGGCGTCTATATCATGGAGTTGAGGAGTAGCCCATCTCACAAGTGATTGTTCTGCTCTGACCCGAGAACTACATACAAGAAGTACAAATATTATTCCTTTTTGGTAAGAATAAGAATGATTAATCCATTAGATGCACATACACAAAAATCAAGAATGGAACTTTGTATACAAAAGAAAGCACAAAGCCTTCAAAAATATTGAATATCACTTAAGTTAGGCTCTTGACAAAATACAAATAAATTTGATGAAGTATTAATATATACAAACATGAATCGATCACAACAACCGAACATGTAAACAATAAATACGAATATCACTTTCCTCCTGTAGGAGAGGTTTACCTGTCAAGCGGCTTACGACCAGTCAATAGCTCTAGCATGACCACCCCAAAGCTGTATACATCACTTTTTACAGTGTATATTCCTGACAATGCAAACTCAGGAGCACTATAACCAAATGAGCCAACCATTTGAGTTGAAACCTGTTAAATCAAAATGAAATTATTTTGATTAGGTGAAAAATGAGAGAAACCGCATCCAGCAGTGCATGAAGGTAACAGAGGAATCTACACCAACCTGTCGCTCAGTGTTTGGTGTTAGAGCAGCTAAACCGCAGTCAGACAGGTGAGGGTTTAACTCTTCGTCAAGTAGTATGTTTGCTGATTTGAAATTTCTATGTACAACAGAAGGCAAGCATACTTCATGCAAGTACCTAATAGACAAAGCCATATGAAATCCAAACATAAAATTAACCTCTGTGGTATGCTAACTCTTCTTCCTATCTCTCCCAAAAGGACTCTGACACCCCACTAGAAAGCGAAGAAAGAACAAACAAATGAAAGGGTCCAGTAATGATGCAGATATGTCATACACGTAAAACATACTCTAAAGCTCGAGCTGTTCCAAGTGCTATCCATACACGAGCATTCCAAGATAAAGCCTTACTGCAATCTTCATTAAAATGGAGCATATCATGCAGATTTGCATTTCCTATATACTCATAAACAAGAAGCCGTTGTCCATGCTCAGCACAAAAACCAGCCAGAATAACAATGTTTGGATGCCGCAAGCGTGACATATTTGAAACAGCTTCAAGAAAGTCGTCTTCCTCTTGCAATGATAATGCTGCATTGTCAATCTTCTTAACGGCCATAACCTAAAAACAATGGAATGTGACTACGTTGAAGCAATTTAATTACAGCTGGAGGTAATTCAACTGAGGGAAACACAGTTGGAAGTATTATTGCTGCTTCTCAACTGCACCTAACTTGCATAATTCCAGAAATGATTTAAGAGGTTGGAGATATTAATCTAGCACAAAAAGAGATTACCTTCCCATTAGGGAATTCACCCCGATAAACACGACCAAGAGAACCTTCACCAATAAGAAATTCTTGACTAAAGCTGTTCGTAGCACTTTGGAGAGAAGCAACTGTGTAAGAAGTAGCGGTTATAGGGGACTTTGTTCGCTTTACTGATCCATTTTTTGCAGGTATTCGCTCAACTATCACTTTTTCAGCAGGAGGGGTTTTCAGATCTGCATCGACAGCAGAACTTTTTGCTCTCTGCTCTTGCATCTGAGGAGTTGCTGCAAGTACAAGAATGAACGTCAAACTAGTCAGAAAGCTTGTATAGATGTCACTGCCTCCAAACAATCATTAATGTAATAATTAGATTATAGTCTTTATAAAAGAATGTAATATGAAGCCCCAAATCCCAACCTTTCTTGATGGCAGCCTATATGGATAAATATTCTATATCTAACCTTGGTATCCAAGAAAATCCTGACTAATGAATATTTTACATTGTGTTAGATAAAGAAGCCAAATTACAATGATATACTGAAAGAGAAAGAACTACAGAGAGGGAAGTCACCATTATTAGTTCCAAGAGGATGATTCACCCTTGAAGTTTGTGTACCATCTTCCTTCCTTTTTTGGTTTCGGATCAAGAAGGCAAGAGCAAGTAGCACAATGGCAGCCAAAACCAATGAGCCCAAAACAATGCCTATAATAGCCCCAGCGGTCAAACCCTTCTTGGTATCATTAGAGTTCTCATTTTCAGAACCCTGCGTTTTTTTATGAGATCCAGATCTGGAATGATTATTTTTGCTGGGTGGAGGCAGAGAATATGGTGGGGGAGGAGGAGCTGGACCATTGTCAAATGAATTTCCATCAAATCTGATCCAAATTAAAAGAGCTATGTTAACTACATCACAAAGTTAAGCATGATAAAACACTGACATTTTACACAGGATACATGAGCACTCACATGAAATTTTGGATTGAACTCAGCTCATGGGGTATCCAACCACTAAAATGGTTGTTTGCAACATTTCTGAAAGATTATAGGGCATGATAAGAAAATGATATTCAGATGATTCAAGTCCCAGTGAGAGAAGAACTTACAAAGTATTCAAAGGCAAACCAACAAGAGCATTAAGAGAACCAGTCAACTGATTGTTCTGCAGGTAACTGACACAGATTTTAAGCTAGAATCAAACCAACATGTATTGCAAATTGCAATCATATCATCTACTAAAATGATCATTTAACATACAGAGAAGAGAGATTGGATAATGATCCAAATGAAGTAGGAAGATCCCCAGAAAAGTTGTTGTTTGATAGATCCCTAAAATCAAAGTTAAAAAAAAAAGGGGTCAAACTCAAATATTCATAACTAAAAATAAACCTTAAAGATTAATCGATAAAAAAATCCATCCACCACCCCCTCTCTTCTCTATCTCACACACACACACAAATAAAGTGATCCTCTTCAGTTGTATAGTCACCCAATCCACTTCAACTTTTTCATCATCATCAATCCATTACCCAATTCAATTATGATATCATATCTGCCAGCAATTTCCGTCAGGACCAACTATCTGTAAAATAACTCTCTTTCAGTCAGTCAAATGAAAATTCACTTTGAATTATATATTGGTTACTGTGCAGTCTTAGCTTCACCGACATTAGTGCCAAAACCCCCTCCCCACTCAAATGTAATTCAAGGCCTAAACCACAAAACATAGTTATGCTGGCCAAAAGATGCAAGAATGTCATGGAGGCTGTATGCAAGACATCTTACAGGGTACCAAGATCCGCAAGACTAGCAAAAATATCTCCAATTGAAAGGGAGAGTGCATTATGACTGACATTCCTGAAATCACATTAAAAATACAAAATAAGAATGCCCCCATTACAAAAATTGCATTTATCCAAGGAAGCTCGACAAATTCAAAGCAACTTACAAATAATTAAGGGAAACCATGGCAGAAATGGAATAAGGAAGGTTTCCACTTAAGTTGTTTCTTGCAAGATTCCTGGACGATTCAATCAGTTAGCTATGACATTACAATGACAAGGTTATATATATATACAAGTATAAAACCTTCACCAAAAGCAGATAGATGAAACTGATTAATGATATTAAAGAGCAGGTAATTGAAGGTAACTATTACAGGCTTGTAAGATTTGGCGGTAACTGGTAGGGAACTGTGTCGTGGATGTTGTTGTCGCTCAAGTCACTAAAAATTCACAAAAAAAATAAAAAAATACGTAAAAATAAGCAAAGAATATGTATATCGCAAAAATAGAAGAGCAGAATTATCTTACAGCTCTCTCAATGACATAAGGTCTGAAAGCAGATAACCCAGAGTCCCATTGAGTCCTAAACCTGAGAGCTCACTAATTGAAAAAACGCAACATTAAGAAAAATGATTAAGTTTTTCAACCATAAACACATTATAAACTAAAAAATTACAATTGCACAGTATTATTTCCATACATGGAAACAACGGCTGAACCCTCACATGTTATCCCTTTCCATGACTCTCCACACGGATCGCCGCCACCAATTCTCCATCCGGTTAGCTGCTCCGGACTATTCAATGAATTGTACATAACCTCAAGCGCTTGAACTGTAGCAGGAAGGAGAACAATGAAAGCCATAACCAGTAGTTTACAAAAGGCAAAGCATAAGCCTGCTCTTGGCTAGCTGGAAAAAACTTCGGAAACAAATTATTTTGCTGTAGAAAAACAGTAAGTATAAACTTCATCTTATTGCATTCTCTTTGCAACCAGATTTCAGAAGCAAATCAAGACCCAAAAGAACAAATTTTCCAAATTACAATTATAATGTTCTGCAACTAAACAATGGTTTATATGGAAGCCACAAAACGGGACTCAATATCAATACTTTGACTTGATCGCAACCCCTTTCCACCACTAAAAAAAATATAAGGCTTTCCAAGATCAAAACTTTACTGCATCCCTTGCCAAGCTAACCAAACCAAATCAATAAATCAATCCAATGAACGATCAAACACAGATAAGGAAATATCAAATACCGTCATAAGTATCAGTGTTGGCAAGAGCCAGCGGCAGAGCAGCAAGGATCAAAGCAATTGATAGAAACTCCATGAAAAGGAGAGGAAAACCCAACTGGGCGTCAGTCATTGTTGTCTAGCTGCCGTTGCAGAGCTCAGAAGGGGGGTTCAGGTGAGGTAGAGCACATGCAAGAGTAACATGGAGTCAAAAACGACCAGAAGAGGTTGGAGTAGTAGTTGGGTTTGAGATGGCGACCAGTTGTACAAGGCAACGCGCCAACGCCATTAAAGAAAGGGACACAGAGAGAGATGGAGATTCGAAGCTTGGAGTAAAGAAGAGAGAGAAATAAATAGAGAAGAAGAAGCTAGATTTG
This sequence comes from Sindora glabra, assembly GCA_020226215.1. Lineage (NCBI taxonomy): Eukaryota > Viridiplantae > Streptophyta > Magnoliopsida > Fabales > Fabaceae > Sindora > Sindora glabra. The sequence continues at coordinate 12,099,739 of CM035226.1, read as the reverse complement.
TGCATTTTTGAGTCTGTGTGTGTCGGCGAAAATAAGAGTGGGAAAGAGAAAAAGCAAAATTAATGTAAACAGGGGAAAGGGGCAGTTTTTGAAGAAGCCAAGTAAGCAAGGAATGGATCATTTTGAGACGGCCCCCCGCTTTTGGACTTTCATCTTTTCATTTCGCTTCACATTCTTAATGCATTTGTATGTCTTTTCCGGTTTTAGCCTTATTCTTGTACTTGTCAATTGAGAAGATTATCAAAATTTATACGTACTTAATCAGCCACTTGTGGACAGTGTGGGAGACTGGAGAGTAGATATTAGTCGGATCGTAATTCGGAAGGTACATTGACCGAAGCTACGTTAATTCCAGGAGTAACACTGTCTTTGTATTTTTATTTTTAATTCACTTATTACTTCTTCATTCTCAGAGATTTTGAGGATTATAGTTGTTATCGAAAATATTTTTTTTAAATGCAGTTCCAACATGTTAAAAGGAGGATCAATAAATTGTTGTTTCGGTACAAAATATACTTGCTTAAAATAGACTTTATTTATTGATAGATGGAGTTTGAATTTCAAAAATAATATTTATTAAGAAGAAAGAAATTTATTAATATTCTAATTCTTGAAATGTTTATTCATTCAACTTGATTATTCACCAAAAAAATATTAAAATGTGGAAAAGTATTTTATTTTTTAATATTAAATATTAAAAATTTAGAAAAAGTTAATTTTTCCTTTTCAAGGAGAAATTTTTTTATTATTATTATAACTATAATTATGATTTTTTAATTACAAATATAAGTACTAAAAATATAATCATGCCATTTCTTTGTTAATATATATATATATATGATATTTTCTTATAAAAAATACTTTTTAACAAAATAAATGCAGCTTAAGATTCATAGTTTGTGAATCTCTTTGTTAATATTTTTAAAATGTTTTAGGGTAATATGAGACTTTTAATATTTGATTCAATTTTTATTTTAAAAATTTCTAATAATGTTCATGTTTTTAAAAATATTTTTAATCCTATATTCCTAAAACTATTCCTATTAGAAAGGATCACGTCATTCATTTATTAATACACATACAAATATAAATATTATGTCATTCCTTTATTAATATATGTATAAATTATATTTTCTTACAGAAAATAATTTTAAATGAAAAAATGCAACTTAGTATTTACAACTTGTGAATCTTTTTGTTGATGATTTTTAGAATATTTTAAGAGAATATGTGACTTTCAATATTTGATTCTTTTTTTAAAAAAAATATTTCTAATAATCTTTATATTTTTAAAAATATTTTTAATCCTATATTCCTAAAATCATTTCTATTAGGAAGTAAATATTATATATTCTCATAATATAAAAATATTTTAATAATATAAATAAATCATTTTATCCACTTTTTCATTAAAATTTTAGCATAATTAATTATAGCTATTAAATGAATTCATTTAGTTCGTTCATGAATTAGATCCCACAAAACTAGGCATAAACAAACCAAATCGGGTCTAATCCACGAAAATTGTGACTTTCTAAGTGAAAGCTTTACTCCTAAAGTTTGTAGATTGGGTTCACAAGCTTTTTTATTTTTGAAAAAAAATAAAACCTTTTAAAATAATTTTAAATATAAAATAATAATTATAAATTCAAAATTTACATATTTAATTCATTCTTAATCTACATCAATAATTCAAGATTAAGTAAATTATAATAAAAATAATTAATTTTGAAATTAAATATAATTATTAAAAGGACTAGTTCACACAAGTCAACCATAAATACAACAGATTAGGTCTAGTCTACGAAAATTGTAACTTCTTAAATGAGAGTTTGATTTTTAAAGTTTGTAGTTCAGGTTCACAAGCTTTTTCTTGTTTTTTTCAATAAAGGAATTTTAAACCTTTTAAAATAATTTTAAATATAAAATAACAATCATAAATTCAAAAATTATATATTTAATTTATTCTTAATTTACACCAACAATTCTAAATTAAATAAACTATAATAGAAATTAGTTAATTTTTACAAACAAAATCATTAATTTAAAATTGATTTATTTAAATTGGATTGATTTAAAAAATATAAAATTGAGTTTGAGAAGAGTATCAAATTCGTTTGGTGAAAATTTGTGTATTATATTAGTTTAGTTTCAAAATAAATATATTTTAAAAAAAAAGAACGTGGACCATTCTACAAATATCTACTTTGGTTTGTGTCGATTGGTCTAGCTTAAGTTTGTATTTAAATGGATTCATTTTTTGTGAGTTCTAATTTATATTTCTTTATTAACTAATAGATCAATTCGTGGACTTAAATACTCCCTTCGTTCCTTTTACTTGTTGTATTTTTTAAAATTGAGTTTGAGAAGAGTATCAAATTCATTTGGTGAAAATTTGTGTATTATATTAGTTTAGTTTCAAAATAAAAATATTTAAAAAAAAAAGAATGTGGACCATTCTACAAATATCTACTTTGGTTTGTGTCGATTGGTCTAGCTTAAGTTTGTATTTAAATGGATTCATTTTTTGTGAGTTCTAATTTATATTTTTTATTAACTAATAGATTAATTCGTGGGCTTAAATACTCCCTTCGTTCCTTTTACTTGTTGTATTTTTTAAAAGAATTTTGTTCCTTTTTATCTGTCACTTTATAATTTCAATGAAGTATTAAATATTTTTTTCCAAATTTATCTTTCTCTTTCATTAATAAATGATTTATTATTCTATACTATTAGTTAACTTGCATTTATTTTTTTATATTTTTTCTCTCTATCTTCAACTATCTTGAATTTTGTGCATAAAAGGTAATCTTATAAAACTCATTAAAAATAAACAAATTCAACTACTTTGTTAATATGTGTTAAATCAGTTAATGGTGATAGATAAATAGAAACAGAAAAAGTATGTTTTAATAACTTTATCATTAATATTTTATTTTACTATCATTAATTATCATCTACTGCTAACAATCATTTGTTAATTCCTATTCATCATTGGTTGATAATTCAAAAGATTGTAACTTTTATTTTAAAAAAATTACAAGACTTGTATACAAAATTTATAGAAAATAAAATTGTGAAATATGTTAAGAAAATTTGGCTTAAATAGTACTTGATATTTTTTAAAAGTTTTATATCTTCTATTACATTTAAAATTCAATCTTTAATCTGTAGACGTGTACATCCAATGAATTGATTACTTCTAGCATTACTAAAAAAAATTGTAAAATATAAGTATTCATAATTCAAAAGAAAATTGATAAAAATCTATAAAGCCTAGCTGTAATTATACATTTTCAAGTATCATAAATTGTTGCTGAAGATGATTGGTTCAAGTAGTTCTTGAAATGTTTTGAAAATTTTGTCTTCTATTGCATTTGGATTTAATATCACATGTCGCATGCATATATAGCAGATTATTCACTCCAACTATTATTAAAAAAATCATAAATTACTAATAACATTATGAAATAAATTTTAGATCATGTTACCTAGTACTTTTTTTTATTGTGATTTTAGGGAGATTTTTTTTCATTTATTTTGTTTTTTTATAAATTAAAAATGTATTAATAATTTTTTTAAAATATTACCTTTGTTATCTTAACAAATGCTTAATATCTCTATTATTAATTAACATTTAATAAATTACTAATTTAAGTTATTAGAATTAGAGACACAATAGATTAGAATCAAACCTAACATCGTCGTACAGTTTCACAAGCGAACCATAGTTTGTCTTTTCTTTCTTTTTTTTCCTTTTTTTTACCCATCAGGAGAAAGATAGATTTCAAAATCATGCACAGGTCTTTGCTTTTAGACAATTCACATGTTTTTGCATTTTTTTTTAATGAAATATAAATCCTCATTTATTTATTTATTTATAGTATATGCTAGAATTTTTCGCTGCTGATGTTATAATAATTACAATACAATTAGGTTGGTAACGGCTACTTAGCATATTGGATGCAATTAGTCCGTTATGGGAAGACCTGACATCTGAATTCATATGACCAACCCAAATTGACTGTCTTTATTTGAAATACATAAATAAAGCTATACTTCCACGGATTATGAAAATCAATTGGAGTTAAATCTTGGACATTTTTGTGAAAATACTATAAGTTCACCCGCATAACTTAACTTACATTTCTTTAAATGACCTTTACAAGCAAAAAATTATATTACTAATTTAATAATAAAAAAATATAAAAATATTATATATAATAAAAATAAAATTTAAAATTAAATTTTTAATTTTTTATATTTATTAAATTAATCTTTATAAATTTATTATATCATTCTGCATTTATTGATAATCTTTTAATTTGTATAGCATCTAACATTTTTGTCACATATAACATTGCTGTAAAGGTTATTATAGCTAATCAATCTCATTTCTATTAATGAATATATTTATTATAAAGATGAAACAATGAATGAAATTAATTTAAATATTTTAAATTAATATCTCTATATAAAATATTTAGATGTCCCTTCTTATTTGATTACGATTAAATTAGTAATATAATTTTTTTTAAATATAAAAGTGTAGAATGCAGAGAGAATGTAGAGACTAACATTCCTGTATATAAGATGAGATGTGCGTAAATTATTGCAAACATTATTATTTTTATGGAAAAAAGTGCAAAAAAAATTATAAAAGAATTTAATTTATGAAAGGAATCTAAGTTACCACCTTAAACTAATAAAATATGGTTAAATTTAATGCGCTTGAAAAACATGATTAATATTACGGAAAAAGTCCCTCTCGTTGTCGATTCGCATCATCCTGGTCTCTGGACGATTTTATTAGTGCAATAATTATTGAATTGTAATTATTCCTTATTCAACATATCTATAATTTATAGTTGGATGCAAAAGTCAAGTTAAATATTTGTTTATTGGAGCTCGAGATTGAAAATAATAAATTAATGATAATGCTATGAAAATTTTACCTTTTAAGAAATTAAATATTTTATTATTAAATTATATTGAATATATTAAAATTTATATTTTTAATTTTAATTTACTTATTTTAATATTAAAAAAATCCAATGATGAAATATTCCATAATATTATTCATAAATTAATTTGAGCCCAAGCTCATTAAATGTAAAAATTTGATACTTGCAAAGGTATTTTAAAGTTTTTGAAACCTCGAATAACATGAGAATTTTAAAAATGATTAAATTAAAATTATTTAATTATAATTATTTATTTTTTAATAAATATAATTGAATAATCTCAACTTAATGATTTTTAAAACTTTCACATCATTTCAAATTTTAAAACCTTAAAACCACTGTAGAATTGACAAGAAAATTTTATATAAATTTAAACCAATTATTATATGTTATTTAATCCAATTTTTTAATTAAGTTTAAAAGAACCGAATCCAAGCATGAATTTGAACTACATTCAAAATTTAAACAAATTAAAATGAGTATGTTGTTAAATATAATATAAAATTTATGTATTATTTAATTTATATATAATATAAAAGTAAAAATTAATTTTTATTATTAAGTTTATTCAAATTTGAAAATAATTAAAAATAATAATATAAAATTTAAATTTAAGTTATATATCTAATTAAGTTCAATACATTTAACTAATATTTATTGATTTGAGTAGTTGAAAAATCGATTTCTTTAAATAAGATTTTTTATTTAAACATTGTAAATGACAAAAAGGTGTTGGGAGAGCACTACCTTGAAAGGGATATAATCTAATTTAAATTCAAATTAATTGAGATCCAATATAAATCCTAAAAAAAATTAGCATCTGTAGGTTTGGCTCATTTAAAATTAAACTTAAAATAAGTTCTTTTTGGAAATGAGTCAACGTAATGAAAGGAGGCGGTCACTAATCATGTCCTAATCGGACCTAAAACGGAAGGGCAAATGAATGGGATATTAAAGATCCAAAAAGTGGGGCTCGGAAATACATGACAAGGACCAGTTGCCGAAGCGCCAGTTGCGTTACTGAGCAGTCGCTGTGTTTGACTTTTTGAACTGTTACGATGGCTGCTTTAACATTGGACTAAATACATATTTAATTTTTCTCTAGTTAAAAATTAATATTAATTTGATCTTCAAAAATTAATTTCATCTTAAAATTTAATTCTTTTGTTATTAAGGGATGAAAAATTTTACCGATTGAGATAGATTTGCTTTATTAGTTCTTATGTGATTGTTAAATACTAATCTAATTTTGATAATTGAGGAATTAAATTTTGAAATGGAATTAATTTTCAGATATTAAGTTGATATTAAATTTTCATTGAGGAATGAAATTGAAAAAAATTTCATCATATGAATTTTAGTCATTTGTCTATTTATGATATGATTTGAGTTGAATGCATTTACTTATTATATTCATCTATGATTTGTAATACTTAGACTATGCTTCATGTAAAGCCCTTTTTTTCTTTGCAAGATCAATTTTATATAATTTGTATCTTTTTATTTTAACATTATAACCACAAAATTAAAAAATAAGGAAAATATGTTGAGCAAAGCTCTACAATAATATCTATTTGTTATTATAAGTTAAAGTTGAATTTTAAAAATATGCTATTATATTTACCAATGGTATGATCTTATTTTTTTAATTTTGTGGCTTTAATGAAAAATAATCAACTACATGGTAAAAGCATGCAAATTTCATTTGCTTTTTGAATGAATAATTATTATTGAAAAATGTAGTTTATTCAAAATAAAAAAATAAAATCATGGAAATTTCATCTTATTTAATGCGCATGGAGCATAGCCTTGATGTTGCAAATCATAGATGAACAATATAATCAATTCAAACTATATTACAAATAGATAAATGATAAACACCTATTTTTGTCATCGTAAAATAAAATTTTTATCAACTTCATACTTTTCTAGAAATTGGTGTCAATTTAATCATTAAAGATTAATTTCATTTTTAAATTTAGTCCCTTTGTCATTAGGATCAAATTAGCATTTAATAGCCACATAAAAGTTAATAGTACTAATTCAACTCAACCATTATTTTTTTTCCATCTTTCTTGAGGACAAAAGAATTAAAATTTAAGAAGGAATCAATTTTCAAGAATTAAATTGATTCTAACTCTCATAAGAGATAAAATTGATAAAAAAAAATTATTATATAAGGATCAAAATAGGTATTTATTCTTTAACCTTTAACCTTGCATGATTTTGGAAATATTTTTTACACATCATACTCCTATTATAATCTTTCTTCTTCTTTTTTCTTTTGTAATGAGATGGGACCTAAAGCCCAAAAAAAATTACATCTAACTACATAAGAGGTAGATACCCTAAAAGCATCACCTTGTAACAAGTGAGTTATCTAGTATGTAAGAACTCAATTCATAATTCAAACTGTATAAGGCTAGCCATTTTGCACACTTGTTGCCTTCCTTGGAGATGTGCACAATTGAAACTTGCTAACTCTAATTAATGAGATCATGACACTAATAAAACAAAGATCCATGCCTTGAAGAAACACACAATTCATCATTAAGCAAGAATAACAAGAGTTTTGAATATAATTCCAAGATAATTATCCAAAACCTTAACCTTTGTGCTAAACGGAAACTCTGTACAACGCTCCGTAATTTAGTACTAAAAGAAGTTGTGATACCCAAGTTGTAAATAAATCCATTAAGTCACTAACCTTCCTCATTTTGAATAATATCTCCATAACCTTTCAAATTTAGACATGCTCTTGATGCACTATTAATATTGATTTTAATTAAGCCATACTCAGTATTTATTAACTTTTATATGATGAACTTTGATGATAGCAAATGATTGTTACAATAGTATTACATGTTTTTATATTGAAGTATTAGTGAAATTTGTAATAGACATACTATACAATAGTTACAATAACAATGCTTGATGAGTTACATTTTATACAAGTATCATTAAGCATATAATTGATCAATATATATGATATGATGATTACATATATTCTTATGCTAATTTATTATATATTTTATATACAAATCATATATATTAATATCTTGATATATTAGGTTTAATTAACTTATATAGATTGCAAAGTTTAGGTGTATTATATGGAAAAGTCCAAAAAGAAGAAAAGTAAGCATTGAAGTTAAGTAATAAAATATCTTGTCATGTTCAACTTAAGAATAAACAAGAAAAAAATGAAAGAAAAAAACTGTGATCTAAGTATTGAATAACTTAAAGATTAAAGTTTTGGAAGCTTAAAGATAACAAGAAAAACCTAACAATTTCATTAGTATAATTTTTCTTTTTAGGCTTATACTTTCTTGTAAAATAGATTATTTTATGATATAGAGCTCAAATATATTTGTAAAATCTAAGCTTGATAAAAAAAATTATTTTAAAAAAATGCCTGCAATCAGGTTTTTACAAAATAATTATAAGATACTTCAAAAATAAATGAGATATTAGTTTTAGTTTTTTTTCAAATTTAATATTTGATCACTTAATTAATCATATCTCATAAACTATATGTGATTCAACTATAAAACTTTTTTTATGCAAAAATATACTTCAAAATTAAGATATGAATAAGTTATGAATTTTTCAAATTAAATCTATAAATCAATTTTATGCATTCAAATCTTTTCTAACCTCTACTAATTATTTTAATCATATCTTACAAACTAAAAATACTTTAATTGTAAAACCTTTTTCATATAAAAATAGACTTAAAAAGCTTTTCATGAATAAGTTATTTACTTACAATTATTGAGACATGAAAAATTATGAAATTTTCAAGTTGAGTTTAGAAAATAAATTTTTACATTTTAATATTTTTTAACCTTTGCTTAATATTTTAATAATGTCTTAAAAAATAAATAAGATATGAGTATAAAATTGATTTCATTTGAAAATGGACTCAAATACCTTTCTAAAGATAGGTCGTTTGCTCAAAATGGACTTAAAATAAAATAATTATGACATTTTAAAGTTGATGTTAGGCGCTGTTAGCCTAACAATAGATTGTTAGCCTCTAGATGGCTTTTGGTGTGAAAATTTTATAGAATAATGGTAAAAAAATGACTTGTTTTCATTCCTAAGTATTGTAAATGATTATAAATCACTTTCAAATTCTTATATAAGTTAAGCAATATCAAATATAACATATATGGAGTATGAAAATTCATCATTTAACATCAATTACTTCTTTTTTATCAAAATTATGATTTAAGCTTTTCAATATGAAGTCCTTTTACTCTAAGTATTTCATTTATTTTATCTACTCTATGAGAGAGATTGTACAAGTTATTTTTCATCTTAAATCTATTTCCAATGTAAAGGATGAGATATATCTTAGAAAATCTTAAAAAAGGTTAGATATTCCTTGTAAAGAGCAAATTTACTCAAGGAAAAGCAAAAGCATTGTTAAAAAACCTCTTCAAGAGCCTAGTTCAAACTTGAAGGGATAACTGGATTGAAACATAAGCTTAAAAAGCTTAAAAAGTGAATGTACAAATATGATATTTAAGAGGGAACTACTATAAATCATTATGCATAATCTCTCTTCCCTTCTTTCTTTTACATATGACTACATGCTCTATTTTTGTTAATGATATTTGTTTAATGTATTATGCCTCTAATGCTTATCTTGATGCTTAAATAATTGAATAGTTGAAAGAGAAATATATTTATGCACATGCTTTTTAATTTTCTATTTATATAGTTGAATGAGTTATTTTGTATAAGTATATTGAATTATTATATGTTATGTGCAAATATATTCATTAAATTATCTTGAATTTATTTCTTAATGATTTATTTATGCACAGTTAAATAAGTTAATATGCACTAATCCTTTGAAACATTATATCTCGAGTACAAATATTTTTGTAAAGTTATCTTGAATTTATTTGAATTAAAATTATCCTCATGACATTAGAAAAACTAAGAGTTTTTCAAAGGGAATTTTAAAAACTATTAAAGTTTTCAAAATGCTTAATTTACCTCTTTTTGGATATAGGTTGCCTTAGTCTATTATTGGTATCAGAGCTATGTGTTCTTGTATAAAAGGACTTAATCTATGACAACTTTTGAAGGCACCTTATTTAAAAGAAAATTTAATAATTCAAATGCCTTTATGTTTAATATTTGAAATGTGCTTTTTGATTCCTTATTTATGCATAGTTGAATGAGTTACTTTACATAAATACATTGAATTGTTATATATTATGTGCATACCTCTTCATTAAATTATTTTAAATTTGTTTCTTGACGACTTATTTATATATAGTTGAATAAGTTAATTTATATTAATCCTTTGAATTACCATATATTAAGTGTAAACATCTTTATAAGGTTTTTTTAAATTTGTTTGAATTAAAATTATTCTCATAACTTGTTAAAATCAGGAGTTTTTCAAAGAGAATTTAAAAAATTGTAAAAATTTTTAGAATTGCTAATTTGCCTCATTTTGGATATAGGTTGTCTTAGCTTACAATTGGTATCAAAGTTATGAATTTTCCTGAAGACTTAACCGTCTCAAGAGAATTCATGATAATTTTTAAAGGCACATTTTTGAAAGAAAAATTTGATATTATAAATGCTTTGATGTTTGATATTTGAAATGTGTTTCTTGATTCATTATTTATACATAGTTGAATGAGTTACTTTATACAAGTGCATTGAATTGTTGTATGTTATGTGCAAACATCTTCATTAAATTATTTTAGATTTGTTTCTTAGTGATATATTTATGTATAGTCGAATGAGTTAATTTGCATTAATTCTTTGAATTATTATATCTTGAGTGTAAACATCTCTATAAAGTTTTCTTGGATTTGTTTGAATTAAAATTATTCTTATAACTTTCCAAAATTAAGAGTTTTTTAAAGAGAAATTTAAAAATTGTAAAAGTTTTCAAAACACCTAATTTACCTTTTTTTGGGCATAGGTTGCCATAACTCACAATTCGTATCAAAGTTATAGGCTCTTGTATAAAAGAACTCAATCATCTCAAGAGAATTCATGACAATTTTTGAAGGCACCTCTTTGAGAAAAAATAATTTTTGATATTTTAAATGCCTCAGTGTTTAAATATGTTGATATTTTTAAACTTCTATTCTTTGATGATTCTTATTTTAAGGTTTGGAAAGGAAAAATAAAATATTTTTTACAAGCATTTGATTTGTATTCATGAGATATTATTGAGGTTAATTTTACTTTAAAAGTAAGAAGTTAATAGAATGATGATTATAAAAAGAATTTTGTTTTGAAAATAAAGTAATGAAAAATTTGCATAGTAATTTCTATGATGATACTTATACCAAAATCTCTAGATGTTTTAGTACCTAAAGAAATTTGGGATATTGTTAATGCTTATTATCTTGATAACAATATTTCTATTGATAAAAGTGTTTGTATTGAGTAAGAAAAGAAAATGGAACCAAAGAAAATTATCTTTAAGGAAAATCTCCAAAATGATGTATAGAAGAGTGAAATGGCTTCAACACCTCTTATTGAAAAAGAAGGAATAGATGAATGCAAATAAGAACAAATTGAACTTAAAATGAAAGAGTCACTCTTTATGGCTCAAAAAGATTTAGAGGTATATGAATTTAATCTTGATACTAATCCTTATGATGAATATCTATGAAACTTAATTGTTGAACTTCTTGTGACTTTAAAATTAAAGATAATTTATCTAGAAAGGAAATTAAATACTCTAACACATAAAAACATAACTTGAATATAAAAATAATTCATAATAGAAAATAATTATAAATGTATAATAATTAGAATATGGATTAAATCCATCAAGGATTGATCCGAAAATAAGTGGAAGTGTTAGCTGCTTTAACTAATTACGTAAAGAAAACTCTTATAAGGAAATCGATCAAATTATTCACAAGCCACAAATTATTTTTATTTCAACGAAATTATACCTTTTTTTTTTTTTGCTAACCAAAGTCTGTTTTCACGAAGTTATAATTGATCTTTGATGTACTAAAAAGTTGTATATTTGTTGATCTTATCAACGGTAACATGCATCACGTGTAAACATATCCAAAACACATTTTTCATCTGCCTAAATAAGATATTAAAAAAATTAAACCTATATATTCAACAAAAAAAAAATTGGACGGTGTCGAAGAAAAATCAAAAAGTTTTCCCGAGCACTGGTCCTCACAAATAAGTGATATTAAGCAGGTAGTCTTGCCTTTAGGACTAATGTATTTCTTACCGAAAAGTTGAATCATTAGTACCCAATGCAGGGGAGAAAATTATTATATCTGAAAAGAGAAGAAGGGAAAATAAAAAGAAAGTAGTAAAGAAATTAAAGCATATGCATGGACCAAAAGCCTAAGTTGTAAAATCATTAAAATTAAAATTGATGGTTGGGAGATGAAAGCACTATGGTGCATGCCCGTGATCTGTCACAATATAGATTCCTTCAACAATACAAGACAACCCCATTTCTCGGTCACTACCATTTTTCTGCCCAATTCAATTATTGCACCACATTATAGAAGAAATGGGTCCCTCCTAAACTTTTTCCTTTTTTTTAAAATTTTTGATATCTGAAAATTACATCAAACTTTAAATAATTTAAAATTGAATTAGATCAAACTTTAATATATAAAGTGAATTCTTTTAATATTTATTTTTTATTTATAAAATTTGAATTCAAAATTTTATTTAAAAAATATTCAATTTCTTAACACCTGAATTAACAAGTATTTGTTAGTGGTGCTTCACTATTAGTTTAACTAAAATGAATAAAATATAATAATTTAAATTAATAATATAATGATATAATTAATGCATTACAATAATTACCCTATATCCACTGGCATAAGGTATTGTGTCCTTGATTAACTGAACATGTATTAGTGCGTGGCGGATGGAATTTTGAAATAGACTCGTGAATGGATACACCAAAAGAAATAATTACATCAAAAATTAAAATATTAATAAAATTTTCCCTTTTTAATAAAAATATATCTTTTAAAACTTCGCTTCACACAACCAAGGCTTTGTTGATTGACGGATATTAACATTATTGCCTAATGTCACATAAAAATAGCAGGGCACTGGAAGAAATTGATCGGTGAGCTAAGATCCCACGAGATCGAACTTCCAGGAGGGGAACAGATACCAATAATAATTAAATTCTATTATTTTCACGTTTTATCTTTAAATATTTTAAAAAATATTAAATCTGAGTTCTTTTTATATATGTTAATAACAATGAAATTTGAACATAAATTTCTCATCGTGCTATCCAAATTTTTAATAGCTAAATCTCAATAGAAATTAGGAAAAGTAATGGTATATTAATATATTATTAAATTTAATTATATATTATTTTTTTTAAAAAAAATTAAATTTGATAATTATATAATAATATATTAATAATTAAATTTGATAACACATTAATGCATTATTACATTAATAATATGTCATAGTTATCTTTTTAGAAATTAAACCTGTTTGTTAATCGTCTTATTAGAAAGTATGATATTTTATGGCTAGAGTTTAAATTCAAGTGATATTTAATATTTTTTTTAAAAATTATATTTTTATTATATTAAAATTTAATTTTTATTTTTATATCTATATATTTAATATTTTTATTATTATATAAAAAAGTGTGATATTTTTTCATTAAAAAATAATATTGATTGAGATTTATTCACGAGAAGCATTAGTTTATTTAAATGAGTACAAGATGAGATTTGATCTGGACAAGTCCAACGACAATTAAGATGGACCATAGATTACGGACCAAGCAACGTTCCGTGCGTGGCAGGGACACGGTCAAAGCCTAATGGCGGACAGAGTAGACTTAATGTCATTAAAGGATGTCCAATCGAACTCCAAGATTTATTTAAGTTAAACTCATATAAATATGGCTTTTACAAGTCTACATATTTATCTTTCCCACTAAGACAAAAAAATTATTAATAAAAAAATTACACTTCACTTACATATAATTTTATTAATTTTAACTTAATTTGTGTATATTTTTTATATAATAATTTATCCATTTATATTTTTTAATGTTAACACGTTGTTCATCTAAAATTTTTTCAACCTAATTTATAATAAAATATTTCATAATAAATAATTTAAATAAATTTATAATAAATCATATAAAAATAAATTATAATTTTTTATATTTATACAAATTAATATTTAAAATTCTTAATTAAAATTAAAAAATATTTTAACTTTGTCTATTTAATTTAGATTTACAAACTATATATTATTATAATATAATTTACAAAAAAAATTATGAGCAACAGAATACGCAAATATTATTATCTACAAATATTAAGAATTTTAATTGACTTTTCTACTTATATCTTGTATTGTAATATTTTCCCCTTATTTAAGATGGTACTAAAATAAGAAGACAAGATATTTTTATTTTTTATTGAGAATTCTTAATATCAATTCATATAAATATAAAAAAATTATACTTTACTCATTGTAATTTATTCAATTTTACTTAATTCATCTGTTATAAAGTTTGTCATATAAATTGAATGAATAAAGTTCAAATTGATAAAATGTTGACGATAGAAAGAATTAGTGAATATTTTATAATGCTTAAAAATATAAGTGAATTAATGAAAATTGATAAAAGTATATATGAGTAAAGTATAATTTTTTTATAAAAAATAAAATATCTCATCATAAAAATGGTAGATGTGGAAAGAAAATTTATATCTTGCTATGGATCAGGAATAATCTCATACCCTCCCATTAAAAAAAAAAAAAAGCCAAATTTGTGGGCTTTATAATTACGGGAATCAAACGCAAAGGAATCCCATCTTTGGATGCATAGTGTGAAATATGTCAAATATGTAGTAAATAAATAATATCACAGAAGAAATAATAAAGAGATAATATTTTTGGTTCAATAACAAACAGGGTAAAAATAATAATTTTATCATACCATAATGGTGGTTGACCTGTGCCACTACGTCATTACTTCAATTTAAAATTGATAATTTCCTATAAAATTTTAATTTGTAAGTAATAAAAAAATAAAAATTCTTTGCGAATATTAACACCATGATGAAAGTGTAATGATAAATTCACTTTTAAATAATAATTATGATTTAATTTTTAAGTCAAATATATTGTAATGAAAAAATATTCTTATATCAATATCTAAAAAAATATAACGGATGCTAGTCAATTTAATCTCTCTTTCCTTCTTTTAGGGGAAAAAAAAAACAGATGTTATTAATTTAGTTTACCTAAAAGAATTCTCTTAATCTTTATCTTCGTCTCGACAAGAAATTACTGTGTACTCTTAATTCAAGCGGTGAAATAAAAATTCTCTTAATTCAATGGAAAGGAGTCAGAATTGAAGGAGAAGGGAGAAAGAGCAATCGTACAGAAAGTGCAACAACAAAAGAATTGGAAAGGAATCAAGTTTTGTAAAAATTAACTACAAATTGAAGCAAAGCACCGAATCCGATCCACTCTCAGTTCCAACCTGTTCTGTGTATTAATAATAATTTTAAGTCAATCTTGTATCCAGCTAAGTATCCCCCATCTCCAGCAGCATCCTTCTCACTCTCACTGTTGTGACTCACTGTATGGACCCAAGGCCTTTCGATTACGAACTACACTCTCAGCATTTGTTGGTCCAGTGATTAAAATTTTATATTTTTTAAAATATAGTATTGAATTTAAATTTTGCATATAAAAAGGTTGGTGTTGAAAGAATTTTCTCCTTACATTGGGATTCAATCTGATTGGATTGTGAATCGGTCTGCGTTTAATGTGATTGGCAAATACTAGATGATCCAAACTAAAAAAAAAAAAAAAATACACTCCCCCTGATTTTCTCTCAATTTTTCCCTTTGACTTTGAATTTAATTTATTATTAATGTAAAATATTTTATATTATTAGCAAATAATAAGAAGAAGATATATTTTTAAGAAAATAATATTTTAAAAATTTTAACTAATAATTTTTTATTAATATGTTAATATACGATTCAATAATAGTGTAAAATTGATTTATACTAAAAAATTTAAATGCATTTCCTTTTAGGGCCATCAACTTTGAAAAATCAATAATATGACATTTTTTTATTTTGTGAATTTACATGTATTTACATATATGTCACGCTCTAAAAATAACCTGGGTTTCTTGTTTCACGCAACTTAATTAATCTAGCATTTTAAACTAAAATACCAAAAATATTGAACTGGCATGTAATTTGAGCATAATGACATTGGCAAAGCCAACAGCATTGGCTAATACTTCAAAATATATATTTGAAAATTTTATAACTTCTTAAAGAATTTTTAAAATAAAATTTATAATTTTATATGTTTTAAGTTACAAATACGTAAAAATTTCATCTTCCTAAGTTTTTTTTAAAATATTTTATAATTTTTATTGAAAATTTATGAAAAATAAAAATTTTCACAAAATTTATAAAAAAAACCTGTACAAATTTTTTATTATATATCAAACGCAAATTGTTATTCTTAACTAAAAATATATCTTCTATCATAACAATTAGTTGAGTTAACTTATGAACATCTCGATTTAAATTTTGACTTAATAGTTCAAGTTTATAAGAAGAATAAACGAGATATAGGCAGAATTATTTATCCCATATTATAAATAAGTTCAACTTGAGTTATTAGAAACCGAACTTAATATATATAGAGACATGTATTGTGATCTATAATATTTTTAAGTAAAATATTTAACAAAATTATATTTTTAAAAATAATATATTTTTAGTAGTAATACATTACTTGAATTTTTTATAAGTGTAATTGTGGTTATAATGTACCTTCATACTTTTTCTTTGACAAAATAACATTTATACTATATAAAGTAGGGGCGATCAAAATATTGTGATTAAAGTTTAACCGACAAATTAAATCCAAATACGATATGTTAAATTCGCTTAATGTTGATAAACAGTAAAGCACAAGATTCTATTTATTTATTTATTTTGGTGTCAAAGTCGAGTCTTGACTTACAGCGGGTTAGGCGACCTTAATCACTACTTACCGTACTTGACCAAAAAAAAAAAAAGAGTAAATGGTACGCGTAAAATATTTTCTCTCCCTCTAAAAGTATTACACAAAACTAGTTTCTTTTTTCTTTTGGCCTGTCAGTGAAGTGAATAATTTTTATTTTTGTAAACAGCAAAGTGAATAATTGTTTCTTCGAATCTTCGTCTCTATTAGCTTGATTCTACCCCAACTTACTAATATCCTACTGTCTTCATTGTCCTGCTGAATTTCTCTGGCGGTCTGAGTTTGTTGTTTTGTAATAATTTGATTGTTGATTTCAATTTTAAAATTATTTTACTTGTACTGGATTTTGACTGACATTTTTTTTTTTTTTTTGCTTGTATTGCATTCTGAATTGACTGGTTTTGGAATTCTTCTTGCCCGCTGTCTTCCCTCGGCAAATTTGGAGCTAACATGCAACAAAATGTCATCAATTTTCTAGTTTCTGTCCGCATTTGTTCTCTGAGAAGCGAACCCTCTCTGTTTAATTGGACGAGGCAGTTTTTTAACATGATATAATAATTCAACACAGATGATAAATATAAAATTTGTAGATTAATACTGATCACCCAAATTTGAATTACAATCTATGGCATTGTGGTAGGTCGATCGATCAACAATTGGCTTATCATTTTAAAAATAATCTTCATATTAGGCAGCCAGTTTGTTAACTAAAAAACACCTATCAAGGTCCCCTTAATATGTGTTGTTTCTTTTTAAGAATCGTTAAGAGATATGTGGAGTGATTCTTTGATCATTAATGCGTGAAAATCGACTTAACCAAACTATCAAAACCGTATATTTGAGTTGGGAAGTAACTAAATTGATTTTTTTTTTTTTAATTCTGCAAAGACTTGTTCACCCTATGTTGAAATGATTACTATACTTTCTTTTATAACCTTTGGGACGATCATTATAAATGGAGCCGAGTACATTTTCTTGAGGATTCTTATCACATTTTCACTATTATTTCTACATTTACTTGTAACTTTCTCTAAAGACTAAAATTCCACCTAACTTGGGTGTTGGAAGGCTTTTAGTGATACACATCATGAGGCTTACTTGCAAGTGACCTTCTTTGACAATTGCTCTGCCACTATGAACGACCGTCTTCTGTTGCGGACGTCCTTTCCTAAGAAAAACGATTCTAAAGATGAATATGAAGTCCTTACATGAGTTTGAATTGAATTTACATGTGAGTAGATTTACTTGTTTAGCATAAATAATAAATGAGTTAAGTTAGGATGGTAAACGAGTTGATCTGTTAATTTATTTAAAATTTATATTAAAATTTTAAAAATATTATTAAAAAAATTAATAATTAAATTATAAATAAATATGTATAATAAAAATATAAAGTTCATGTTTTAATAAAATAATAAAAAAGTTTTAAAAGTATTTTTTTAAATTAAAAATATTTTTTAAAAATAATAAATAATTAAATTTAATAAATAATTTTATAATATAAATTTTATTAATTAAAATTATTAAATAAATTAAAAGAGTTAACCTAATATATTTAATAAACGAATTAACTTGACTTGATATAATCATTATTCAAATCAGATTAAATTTATTTACGTTATTATTAATCTTTTAACATAATACAAGTTGAATAAATAAAGACGAATTGGACCCCCCCCCCCCCCTAATTTCACCGATGTAAGGGAAATTTGGATCCGACTATTTCGATGGAAACCCTTAAAACAAACCAAAATCTTCTCACACGATTAAAGTCGGTCGAAAGCTTTCAAGCGGTTTCGATTGAAAAATAATGATCATTGGAAAAATGGTGGTTCAATCGGTTTTAATCATCAGCATCCAACCTTAATATAAAGTAAGTTTATAATATAATTAATATTAAAATATTAATCATTCAATTTTTTTATTTAATGCAAATAAAAGTTGTTAAGCATATTTACTTTTATTAATTTTTATAAAATAATAAATTATGGGTAAAATATTTTATTATTTTAGTAAGTTTGAGTTCATGGGCGGACCCAAGTGTGATTGAGGGTGGGCAGTTGCCCACATTGCCTTATAGCCAATTTTTGAGCGAGTGAATGTCTTCTGGCCCAACTAGTTTATTAATTTTGACCTCTCATGTATAATCATAATCTGAAAAAGAAATTAAGCAGTCATTTGAAAATTTAATATTGATACCCTTATACTTTTTGATATGGGACTAATTTTTATTTGAAATAAAAATAATAAATAATAAATAATAAATCTCTTTTAATAATAACAATTTTAATGACCGAATTCAAATCCTTTATTAGATTTGAAACACTTTAAGGTTCAATTTGTTATTATTAAATTAACCAATTGTTGGTAAAACTAAACATTATTACACTAACAACTTTAACTTTAAGGGAACTTAAATAAGAAATTACAAAAAAAATTATAAATATTAAAATAATAAAAATGTGTGAAGATTATTAAATCTTATACTAATGACTATAATTAAGATATCATTTAAGATCATTTTATTATTTTAAAAAATTATATGATTTGAAGTTTTATCTATTTGACTCTCACAATATAAATCAATATTCTCATTTGGTATGTTTTGTTAAACAAAAAAGTATTAAGCTTAAATAAATGAATATATATTAAAATATGTATTTTTGCATACAAATTTAGTTAAACTTACATATTTCATTAATATTAAGGATGAAAAATAATTCATATTGCCGCATTGTTTTGATTAGGTTTATGGAAAAAAATACTTTCAAAAGCAGCAAGTCATTTTATAATCAATAATTCATTCAAATTTATTAATATTAAAATATAATTGATCATATTATAATCAATAGCAGTGGAATTAAAATTTAAAAATTAATTATATAATTTAAAATTTCAAAATGAACTATTATCTTGTCATGTCACACATAAAATTTTTAAAAAATTATATTTAATTTTTCTAAATATAAAAATGTTATGATATTAAATAAGCAAGTAACACTTATAAAATGGACTAGGTACATATTCTTTATTTTGTTTAAAATATGATGAATTCTAGTAATTATTAATATTATGATTTTATATATTAAAATTTTAATTATATAAAATAATACAAATAGTTGCCCCTCTTACTTTAGCGTCTTGCGTCCCACGTCCGCCACGGTTTGAGTTTGATGAATTGAAATGTTACCTACATTTAATTCAAATTAAGTTCAAATTCAATAAATTATGTCAAATTGAACTTGAACTGAATTTTGTGTTAAAGAAAATTTAAAGCAACATGAGTTGAGCTAAGATTGTCAGCCTTAATGTCTTTCATTCGACCCTAGTTGTTTCATAGCCATTTCATTTTTTTCCTATACAAATGTAGCATGCTGGGGGATCTAATAGGTACAAGATACCATTGAGGGGGTATTTCTGGAGCAGGAAAACTGAACAAAATTCCATTTTGGCTCACTCATAATAAAATTTAGGTCTACATTGCAATGCCTTAGTCCTATTTATAGGTAGTTCACCCTGGATCAATGTTCTTAGACCCGCACTAATCATTGACTCAGTAAGGAGAGTAGGTAAAGGTCGGATCGATTCAACCGGTTGAACTGATTAATATATATATATATATATATATATATATATATATATATATATATATATAAATTCTAATATCATATATATACATAAAAAATTAAATTACCCTAACTTGTATAAGTATATTTATGAAATGTAAAATAATGAATATTAATCTTATTCTAATTACAAACATCTACCAAATTTTTAATATTATAATATTAAAATTATATTTTATTTCAATTTAATGAAAATTTTAAAGTAAATACTAGCTAAATGAGAATAATTTAATTATATAATATATAATATAAATATATATAATACAAAATTATTAATAAAAAATGTAGGTGTGGTAAAATTTGGAAAATAAGAAACTTTTAGACATTATATATAAAGTTTGCTATTATAATATCAAATAGATAAGTTGTCCCAGCAAAAGAAGTATTTGAAGCAACGTTGGAGTGGCAAGTTTGAGTCTCCCATAATGCACGCCAGAATTTTTTATGTTAAGGCTGCTGTTAACCCGTCCAAACCGGGTTGCAACCGGTTCGACGGTTTACTGAGCAAATAGCGATTTAGACCGGTCTAAACCGATTTGACCGTTATGCCGGGCTAATGGCTAAACCTAAACCGGAACACAGTCTGATTGAACCGACCGGTCCAGTCCGAATTTTAAAACACTGCCCTGAATAGATGGATCAATCAAATATTGCCATATGGACGCCTACAAACCCATTTATCATTTCTCCTATTCTTCTACTTTTGAATTGCCAAGTCGTCCTTCAACTTCATTTTTTTTTCATTTGCTACCTCAATGTTATAGTCAAATATTATATAATAAAATATTATTTTTATTAAATACTAAAAAAATATTTTCATATTTTCTCCTTGCATATGAAGCCTTTTGATTAGGGACTTCTTCTTGTCCACTGTCTGTGTCTATGTACCCATTGCTGACTAGGAACTTCTTCCGATGTCCTCATCCCTAATGCAGTTGCTGCGTTAGTGCCTTTGAATTGGGTTTTCCTCATATTGGATTTGTGCTTGCCTCCGTTAAGCACCATTAATGAGCTTCATTTGAAACCCTATTTTGCTTCTACTTTGTATTATCTACTCGGTATGCACTCCCATAAGTTCATATCATTTCTTATTCCTAAATTTCCAATTCCCGTTCCTTGTATCAGTTTTGATTTTTCTTGTTGCATCCTTTTCTGCGTACTAGGTTCTTATTTAAATTTGCAGAACATGATCAGTTTTGCTTAGATTTTGCTATTTCTTAATGGTTAGGTCTTTGGATTGTTTGAATAATACCTATTGGGTAGGGTTTTAGATCCTGTTAGTTTCTAGTAAGTTGTCAAAAGTAGCCGTTTAAATTTCCTTTGGCCTGGTATCTTTAATTTGTTAAGAAATATTTCCTTAGAAGAATTTAGTGAAAGACAAGATAATAATTTTTTGTAAAGGTTATTTGACCCTTTTAAAAGTAACATGAAATTATCTAGTTTGAGATAAAGGATTTAAGTAAATAATGGCAAATTCCCTGTACTAACTATTATTTCTCCATTTTCAATCTTATTAAATCCCTTGGTAGGAATATGTTATGGAATCTGATGAGACATGCATATTAAATGTTGTTCACTTAATGATTACTAGTCTGGCTGGAAGTCTTGCACATGTTACATGCAGGGTATAGCTCTAAATTTTGCCAGACTAAGCTACTATTTTGACCAATGACGATGGTGGTAAATTGATAATATCAGTTTGATCCTTATTTAATTAGGTTTTGAATTTCATCCTTCCTTTAGATTTAATTTCTTTTAATGTAGTTCTTGCAGTTATGTTATCAACTTAGTTGAAAAAATTGTAACGTAGAGTAATTTAATAAAAATATACATTATTATTGCCCATATGAAATTTACCTAATGCCATGTGGATATATTCCTACCCATAATTGGTCTAAGCAGTTTATAGATTGTTAGACTACTGATAAGCAAAATAATAATTTGTATGTTACACTCGATACTTTTTATATCTTATATTTCTTTGTTGTGCTACTGTTGAAGCTTAACCTTGTATGTGAATTATCTGTTTAGGCTTTGCATTTAACAAGATTGAAACTAAAGTATTGGCTGGAGTCAAAAGAGACATGGCTAACAATGTGGCAACTTATGCTGAAAAGGCTACTAGCGACATGCTGATTGATCCAAACTGGGTAATTAACATAAATTTGTGTGATATCATTAATACGAACCCTAGGTATCATTTTGCTCATTTATTTATTCATTTCTAAAGTTTATAATGGAAATTAAATTCACATTTGGCATTGCATATACTAAAAGTGTTTGCTAAAATGATTTAATAACTTAGAAATGTCTCTTACATGCTGACCTCAGCAACCTACAGCCTTATGATCCAAGGTTTAATTATGTTGCTGAAGAAAAGAGCCCTTCTTTGAATTTTTATTTTCTTTCACTATCATGATTTGTCAAGCAAGTGCTAGTTATTTACATGTGTTTTTCTGAGATTAAATTGTTCCCAACATTTTTTGTTGAATTGAATTTAAAATTATAGGCAACCAAAGGATGCATTGAAGACAATCAAGAAGTATTTGAGTTGTAAAAGCCCAAAAATTCAAGTTTTAGCTCTTTTTGTCAGTATTTCCTCTCTTCCAAGTTCTATAGAATACATTTAGATAACTTGCTAAATTTTCTATGTACTTGGATACAAAGAGATAGGGTATAAGCATTTGTCATAATATAAATAGACTATGTAAAAGTCCTGATAATTTCATATTTTACTATTGTATAAAAATTAGTGTCAACTGATTCCAATAATGTTATATATTTGTATTTATACATTTTTGCATGAGAAAACAAAAAAACATTGATAACCTTACATGGAGGTTACAATGTTGCATTATTTCATGTGTAAGCCTTAGAGACCTTTAGCAAAAATTGTGGTGAACATGTATATTAGCTGATCATTGAGTAGGATATCTTACATAGCATGGTTAAGATAATGAAGAAAAAAGTACTTTCTAACTCTTAATACCATCACTTATGTCACTTCTACTGCTTTCATTTTTTTCCCTTCTTAGAAAGAATATTTGCTTATTTAGTGTTGTGTTCTTTTAATGTAATTACATGGCCTAACTTAAATGTGAAGGAAAAGACACTAATTTTAATTGATGTGCAGCAAGAATCCTTTGGGGACCCCAATGGACATGGACGTTATCCTTAATACTATGCAGCATATGATGAATTAAAGGTGATTTTTTTGTTACATTTTAATGTTACTTTTTATGCATGTATATTTTGCAAGTAACAATTCCAATGAATATTGAAAAGCATTGACATTTCTAGCAGTGCACATGATTTTTTCCCCCACTAGTAAACCAAATATCTTGTACTTATAATAATTGTATATCAATTTATTTATGGATTTAACTCTAAATTTTCTATTTCCATGTAAAATAAAACTTGACCAGAATTATTCTATCACCATTTAGGTTCTGCAATTTAGCTCTGATTTGATATATTTTTATTACTTATCTATATGTATTGTTGTAACTAATTGCAGTCTGCTGGAGTTAAATTTCCTCCTTGAGAAGAAAATAATATGCTCATTCCTTCTTAAACCTAGCTAGTTGTTTATCTAAGTATAGATTATGATGATGCTGCCATTCAGGTTTTTCTCTAGTCAGATGCTTTTAGTCTTACATATTATTTGAATTGCATTGCATTTAAACTTTAAATGTTTCAATTCTGTGATATTATCAATTGTGTTCTTATTTTTGGGCATTTCAAGCCATGCAAGAAATTAATATAAAATAGTTCATTTTATAATCTCAATTATTTATGAAAGTATCACATAATCTTCATTATAAATGTATTTTACATGGTTCTCGATGTTCACTTCACATGTTTTTACATAAGTCCCCTTTTTTGATTTCTTGTAATAGTTTATGTCACTTGGATGTACAAAAGATGATGAGATCATTCATCAAGAGCAAGAAATATGTCTTTAATTACTTTACTAAAATGGGGGGAAAAAGAAATTTATCAAATGCATTAACTTCATTTTGAAAATAAGTCTTTAGCTACAGTACCCAATCATAATACTTAAATTATATTGCTACCATGCCAGCAGTTATGTTATTTAATTAGGTTATGAATTTCATCCTTCCCTCAGATTCTATTTCTTTTAATATAGTTCTTGCAGCTATGTTATCAACATAGTTAGAAAATGCAGTAACATAGAGTAAATTAATAAAAATATACATTATTGTTGCCCATTGAAACTTACCTAATGCTATGTGGATATATTCCTACCCACAATTAGTTTAAGTAGTGACCAAGTTTTAGGATAATATATGTCTATGGCTAAAATGACGATTCATGTAAGGAAAAGCTAGCTGTACTTAAGGTAAGTGGTCCCTGTGTTAACAATTTTAATAGCTAGAATGTTAGTTGTTGAAACACGTAATGAAATAAGAATTGTATTTATAATTTCATATTAATAGCATCTATTATGGACCAATAGTAATCAATTCTTCACTATTTATTTCTTGTACTCATATCAAGTTATTTATATACTTTCTTTTTTTTTCTTATTTTCTTATCTTGAACTTCAAGTTATGATGACCTATGTTGTCATTCTTCAAGGTATTTGCTCTTATTAGGAATTTGTTTGCTTAGTTTATGGCTTCATTCTCAATTGTGATCTATATTATGCTTCGGTTATTCCAAACACATATCTGTGGTGAATCAGAATGATGGATGCATATTCGATCAATAAAGTATTCAGGACTGTATGGATAAACATCCAATTCCAATGTACTCAAGATTTTATATTAGTTAGTTTTTCTTCAGGAGAATGATCTCAAGTATTATAAAGTTCTAGATAAAATGTATGATTTATCTAAATATTTGCAATTAGTCTTAAATAATTTAAGGGCTGGCTTGGGTAGCATTTTAATACTTGAAGCTAATATGGAACTAGTGTTCTTGGTTTTTGGTAAAATTTGAAAATTTTTTACATGAGCTTGGCTTGGTCATATCGTATATGGAATTATTTTTATTCGTTATATAACCCTTAATCTTTTGTGTAACTCTTAAGGACGTTATTAGGGTAAATTATTGTACTTAATTAGAAATAAATAGTTGACAATATTATATGATCACCTCTCCACTGTCTTTTCTGCATTCTTTGACATTTTACTTAATAAAAAATCTAAGGTGAAGATAACTAATAAATATAATGCCTAGTGTTAATTTTGTATCCTTTGTAATAAAAACTAATCATATTTGATTTTCCTTAAATATAACATTCTGTTTTGGTCCTTATATTTTTGAAACTAGACAATGAATACAAATTATGGATATTGGGTTCTCATTAATAACTTTTGTCAAATTGAAAATTGAAAATCCTATTAAGAGCTCAACTTATGCTCTAATTTAGTAGTCACTATGAAAGAAATTAATGGATCTTTTAATGAGAGAACATGAATAAATTGGTGGGTTACATGAATTACATTTTGTCCAATGCAGTAAGTTGAGTTTCATTAATTTCCCTTATAATGACTACAACTTGAAGACCCATTGAAGTTATTTATGCTAACTAAGGTTTTTTATCTTCAATTTTATAGTTTTTAGTGTGATTTATGTAGTTGAAAAAGGCTAAAATAGATGAAGTTGTTTAAAGGAACTAGATGTAGCTAATTTACTAATTTTTTCTTTTATCACTTTTTCCTCATGGTAGTTATTCTAAGAATGAAGATTTTGAATTTATTCTTTAATCATTATTTTGGGAGTTTGGGTGTATATTTATATGTGTGTGTGTGCGACCTACTACGAATGGTTTGTTTGTACAGGGCTCGTTAAGCACTCATAATTTCATTTTGAGGTTTATGCCTTTTGATTTGACATCCTTTTCATGTTATTGTTTGAATAGCCTTATGCACTTCTATTGATGCCTTTAACCATGCTGGAGAGAGTAGAGGGTTTGCAAGTGGAAGTGGCTTTTTAAATGTCAATTTTGGAAACTGCATCTTTTTAGGGTTATTCTAAGGGAAGAATATTGATATATTCTTTGGTATATTTGTTGTGCATTACCTTCACCTTAAATAAATTTGTCTGTAGGAAATGGAGAGGTGGATTATGTAAATGAAGCAAACAACATGTACTTGATCCTAGGATGTGTTCTATTAACTTATATTATATTTCTTTGATGAATCATACCCACAATTGGAAATTTAGTTGATGTATTGTATTTTGGACTTTAATTTCAGGATTAGTCTGGGAAGTTTCTTGTTAGGCACTTATCTTATTACAGATGAAATGTTACAAGTAGCTTCTAAATGGTATGCTCTTATTAATTTGATAGTTTGGTTCTTTTTGTTCTATAAAATTACAATACTCATTGACTAGTGAAAAATAATTTTTTTTATTCCTAGTACAATACAATTTGAAATATGTTTGATAATAATAAAAGGCACTTGGTCTCATTTGTGAAGTTGAGAAGTGTGTGCTTGTCATATTTGTTGTGTAATCATTTACTTGTTCTGTATATTTCTATTTTTACATAAAGTTTGTAATAAACCGATCTTATGAACCCATAATAATCTTTGTAGGGTATGCATACACAACACAATTTGGTCGCTGTGCAGTTAAATGATCATGCTATAAATTGTTAAGAATGTACTATTGATAAACAATGCTGGTACACATCTATCATGGGGAATGTCCCCTGAGGCTTGCATTCTATCAAGTTCCTGACAACTAAGATAACCTACCAACTTGTTAGTCCATAAGCTTGCCTTTGATTTTGCCCTATTTTCTCGTTAATGCACTTTATGATATAACTTGTCTAGTAAAAAAATTAGTGAATTTGGTTAAATGGATTCTTATTAATTTTTATTTGTTCTAATGAGGGGTTATTGCCTTACTTTCTTTTAAAATATGTGCATTAACTTGCTCTCACTATTATAGCCTTGCTTCCTATAGGACAAAGGAAGAAATCTTGCTAACAATTTTGTATCCATCCATCGATAGGTCTTATTTTGATTTTGGCCCTTGATGTTTGGTAATTCATTTTTGCTTTGTTTTTGCAACCACTAGGTGAAACTATTTCCAAGACTCTGGATGCATTCTAGTTATGCAGTATATGATTATCTAAGATTTGAATACTTGCTTTGTCTACAAATATTTAATTACTATAATAGAACAAGTAAGATTTACTAATCATTTATCCAATCTATTTAATCATTATCAATTGTAACATTGTTTTAGTAATAAAGTTAAAACTTGAAAGATGCGTGTTCATTTTCTCTAGAAGAGAAAAAAAAGTCTTTCTGACACTTGGTAGTGTTTGTTTGTTAGCTTTTTATACCTGGCTATCTTTGATTAATGCTATTTCAATTGCTGCAGTATTTAAGATATGATAGTTGAAGTTGGATTACCTTTGATGTTATCGTAGCAAATTTATAGATTGATTGCATTTGAGCCGATATCAGCTAGAAGAGGAGTTACAAAATACTCATGATGATAAGCAGAACCATTAAGTTACAAAAAACTTGTGTTGGTCTTTTTGAGACTGATAAAGCAAGATTAAAAACTTGAAAACCTAACCTAACTACATGTAAGGGTGAAATATCTTCTACAATGATATAGTTATAAAATATCAATATAACAAAATTCATTTTTTTTAAATATTAAAAGTATAATGGAAAATAACATCTCACTATATCAAAACTTATTTCTTAAGTGGCATTAAGTACCATAATTTTTTTATTAAGGTATATATATGATACATCAATCCTTTAAATATGTACACACAATCGAGCTTTTTTAGTAAAAATATCTTTTACTTAAATAAATAGACCTAAATATTTCATTTTCATAAGAGAAATTCTTGAAAGTATAATGTGAAATAACATCTGACTATATCAAAACTTCTTTTTTAAATAGCATTAAGTATCATAATTTTTTTTCATTAAGGTATACATATTACATTAATCCTTTAAATATGTACATGCAATCGAGATGTTTTAATAAAAAATATCTTTTGCTTAAATAAATAGGCTTAAAGATTTCACTCTCGTGCTTCTTATTCTTGTATGAACTTTGCTGTATGAAACTATTATTGTTATTTAACTTGGTCCTCTTAATGTGGCTATAGACATTATATACATAAGAATTTCACCATTTTCACAGCTTAACTTATAAAATGGAAATGATATTGCCTAGTATTGTAGATCATGAGAAGAGCAAAACAATTAAAAATAAATTGAATACATAACACCTAATATAGTTTGTTATTCATGTGCATATGGAATGAATAAATAGACCTAAATATTTCATTTTCATAAGAGAAATTCTTGAAAGTATAATGTGAAATAACATCTGACTATATCAAAACTTCTTTTTTAAATGGCATTAAGTATCATAATTTTTTTTCATTAAGGTATACATATTATATTAATCTTTTAAATATGTACATGTAATCGAGATGTTTTAATAAAAAAGATCTTTTGCTTAATAAATAGGCTTAAAGATTTCACTCTCGTGCTTCTTATTCTTGTATGAACTTTGTTGTATGAAACTATTATTATTATTTAACTTAGTCCTCTTAATGTGGCTATAAACATTATATACATGAGAATTTCGCCCTTTTCACAGCTTAACTTATAAAATGGAAATGGTATTGCCTAGTATTGTAGATCATGAGAAGAGCAAAACAATTGAAAACAAATTGAATACATAACACCTAATATAGTTTGTTATTCACGTGCATTCGTATCTATGGAATGAATATAGATGCATATTTAGTACTTTATAATGAAGATGGACGCATGTTCTATTAGAAAAGTTTAATTCTCTTTTTCTAAATACTAAATGCATAAGTCCATCCAATTCCAAAATGTTTGATCACTTCATTGCAATAGGATTTACTAAAAAAATTATTACTAATTTAAATGTAGATTTTTACTGATTAATTCACAAACAATCATATTCCTATGTTTATAGGTAAGGAAAATGTAGATTCATCATTTAAAATTTTTCCAACACATCAGGTGAGTTATATGTTTCATTGTAATAATTATCAATCTCTTCTTAATAGTGATGTATTAATTCATACCTTCACACATCCATTGCAAATGCACCATTGTGATTACAAATACCCATAATTCAGTTCATGAATTTAATTTTCATAACGTGTGCATTAGCAAAAATACCTTGTAGCTCAATATTAGTATAACTATGAAGATGATATTTCTTTTTGCGTTAGTATGAAATGCTTTTTGTTATTTCAATCAAGTGTATTTTTCATTCAAAAATCACTTAGTAAAGAACTCTCTAATAAAGAAAAGTTGCATACATCAATCATCTATTTTGTTTAACACTTATGAAGTTAAAAAATTTATTTAAGGCTTTGGCTCTAACTAAAGAATTAGTGAATTTCTATTGTCATCTTACTTTGGGATGCATTATCTAAGATGTAAGAATATACTTCGTTGCCCATCCATTCACATCTCTATCAATTACTTCATTCCATGCATGTTATTTTCTAGTCAATTTTCTAGTATAATAGACCAAGCCCACTTTAATTATGTTGTTAAGAGGGGTATAAGTATATCCTTTATTTAAAAAGTAAGCACCTGCAATGAAATTAATAAAGATATGTTCAATACTAGATGAAGCCAATAATAAAAATTTAGTAAATGTTTTAAAATTAAATTATTAAATTCTTTGAGTAAGAGAGTATTATACATAAAAAATTTATTAACAGCTATTAAACCATAACCGTCCACACCATACGAGAAAGGTTAAACAAAACTTGTTAACTTCTTTCTTATCAAAATAGGCAGAAATTCTTTTAAGGTAAGAAAAACAAAATGTTTATGACCATAAAAAATGTTAAGAATAAAACTATAACTCATTCCCATTCTATTTAGTAAATAATGTTTGGTACATGCAGTTATTGACAAGACTTTACAGTTAGGCATGTGCACAATAATTTATAATATCCTGTCTAAACTTATAAAGCTACAAATTGCAATGAACATTAATAAGCCATTAACAAAGAGATTCATTCCAAAATCTTCTACAATAATGCCCTAAATAGAATTCGGTAGATTAATCATCACCGTGAGCATACTCGGAGAAATCAGTGTACAAAAGAGAACCATCTTCAACTTGATAAAGAAGAGGAAAGCATTCATCACAATAATAACAGGCGCTTTCTAGCATCCATTTTAAGATACCTCAATGACCAAAGAGATATGTGAACATTTTACAAACATTACACTTCTAAAAATGTAACTTTGGCTGAAAAGTGGTTATTGGATTATTCACTAGCTTGTTCACCTCATTGGGGTGAACAAACCTTATGTCTCATATGACACTTCATGCTACAATTACCTTAAACGCAAATAAAGGAGAGAATGTGATTGCATCTTCAAACTACCTAGCATCATCAATGCAATTGCTTGCCATATGCAAATTTGGAACATTTATAAGCAAAAAAAAAACT
This sequence comes from Sindora glabra, assembly GCA_020226215.1. Lineage (NCBI taxonomy): Eukaryota > Viridiplantae > Streptophyta > Magnoliopsida > Fabales > Fabaceae > Sindora > Sindora glabra. The sequence continues at coordinate 12,068,648 of CM035226.1, read as the reverse complement.
AACCCTATCTGGACTATATTAGTTAGGACTAAATGAAAGCACACTGTTCATTGAAATGAAATAATATATGAGAAATTCAATCATGCAAAAGGACAGATTGGATGACTTAGAAAGATAATCAACTTGTAGGAATCCCATTATTACCTTTGCAACTATTAATTACTATAATGATACAAATCGTGCATATCTATGAATGGTCAATGTCATGTTAGGGCATTAAGGCATATATAAATAGGATGAATCCTACTTTTAAAGTAACATTCAATTTAATTGATTTTACTACTCTATGGTTGGCTATCAGGAAACTTCCACTCTTAGATAAATTCAAAATTTAAATGCATGTTTCAATAGGGGGATAAGAATATAGATAATAAACATAAAAAGTTATTTGTAGCAAAGTATATTGTCAATGGAATTGAGCAAACCTTTTGCCTATGGAATGAAATTAGATGATTTCTTATGTAATAAGTCATAGATATGGAGTATACTTGCTTGACAACATTTATAGACCTGAAGGATTCCAATATTCAATTCTTGTTGATGAGCCAATTAGATCCATTGATGCAACCAAGTCCAGACCATGTAAAGATAAACATAAAATTAGTAAAGAGGCCTAGAAAATGAAGTAATCTAGTAATTATCCACACTTCCATATAAGAATCTTGAAATGGTGTCCTAAACCCTTTTTAGTGCAAGTGCAACATTTTCGTAATAGAAATTACGAGGGCCAATGGCAGATTCTAGAAGTAATTGATGGCATATTTGGAAAATGACTCACTAGGTGCCCCGATGCTAATCGTTGGGTTAGTGAGATGAATTATCTTACTGTCTTCGATCATTACATTTTCTTTTCAAAAATTGCTTATTATTTCCTTCCCAACATGTTATTCATAATAACTCTGCTTCTTTTGCTCAGTTGTCCACTGCACTGTGGTTGAGAAAACATATTAGCAGAGATCATCATTTATAACTAAAGAAAAGAAAGAGGGAAAAACTAAAACTTAGAGAAAAGCCTTATTCCAATTACATAATAGCTTCAAGTATCACCTGTACTCAAATGGTTGCTCCGAAGAATTGAAACTGAAACTGAAACACTAGAGCTTTCTCGATTGATATTCTTTAGATACGATGATGAGGATAGTTTTAATAGAAAATAAGTTCATATATAAATAGAATGACTAACATGAAAAGATAAGATCATATCCATTACACCTAAGATTTTAATATTCTTTTCCAAGCAGGCTTCAATATTAGTGTTTATTAGTCTTTAACATATTCAAACTTATGATGGTTAAACTCTTTAATAAACATAAAGAACATTTTTGGTTTAAACTCAACAAATACAACAGCATATTGAATCTATCATATAAGTAAACACAAATAAGTAATCATTTGAAAGCGACTTCATTTTAATTTGATTTACTCTAAAAGAATAGATAGAAAACTGCAAAGATAGTTTCAATTTCATACCTTAATAGCTTAATTATAATAGGATAATGACAATTCACTAAAGGTAAAAGCCACTATAATGTCAAAAGCTACTGGAGAAGTAGTGAAAAACTAGCAAAACAAAAAAACTAGAGGATAACTCTTTATTTTATGAAAGATACTTAGGCTACTAAAGCCTACACTTTCTTTTCATTTTCCTTTCATGATCATCAATTAAAAAATTTGATGGTCATTGAATTTGTTGCAATGGATAAAATTAAACTTATTTTACCTCCAAAAACATTAATCAACAATTCAAAGATAGAAGCAAATTAAAACTTATTCCTATCTTAAGTTTTTTATCTAAATTTTTATTCTTGGAGAAAGTAGTATAATAGATAATGACAAGATTTTCTTTTAGAAAAATAAGAGTACCTTTATTTTTTTGGGAAGGGAAAGGAGAAGGAGAAGAAGAAGAATCATCTGTACAAAGCTTTCCAGTCTCTCTTCAAATATGTGAGAGAAACCACACTACTTAATTCATCCATTGAATCTAACAACGAAGTAAAAAAGGTCACATTAAAGTGTAAAGGCCCTTAAAAATTATGAAACTTCTCTAAAACTAAAGACAAAATCAATTGCATGCTTTTCATAATGTAGTAGGGCTTTTCCACTTCTAATAATGTCAAAGCATATGAAATAACATGAAAGAAGTTCCACTGAATTTGTAAAACATATATAATTCCGATTATGCCATGGAGATTGCACAAAAAATATGTAGCAGCTAGACAAGGTCAATAAACTATACAGAGGTATTATAAAAGTTTTATTGTGCTCATAGGAATTTATCATGCTTGGGAAGTTTACATATGAAATACAAGTTCTATCTATAATAAAGATTATCATATTCTTACAAGTTGCCCATACCAAGCTGTAATGGTAGAAATGATATCAAAATTAATAATTTATCTAGCTAGCATCTAAAAATTAAAATTCATCACCAAGAAGAAAGTTAATGTTGAATGTAACCAACACATATATACCTACTTAAGCTAACTAATTTGGACAGAGGAAAGAAAGAAATGTAAGGAAAAAGAAATCATTGCCTCAGGATTGTAAAAGGCTAAGTCCAACTCAAAGACACTAAGAGTCAATGCCAATTAAAGATAAATAAATGAAGCTTTTTTCTAGTAAAACCCAAGATGAAATTAACTTTAGCATTTGACAAATTCCTATATCAAGAATTCCTGTGCATTTCCATTAAATGTATATAGCTACATAACTACAAACCTTGAATATTTTACATATGTCTTCAAATCTCTATTTGGGTGAAAATTTAAGTAAAGAATAGCATTAGGCATGTTAGATATTTCACTGCAAGGCATCAAACTTTTCTATATATTAATTTTAGCTAGCCGCCCTTTTGAACTAGGGCTCCAAAGTCTTCACTAATCATTTAAGAATGGAAAATACATGAAAGTGAAAAAAAATGAGTGTTGTTCAATGTTCTTTTTACATTCAAAATGGATTAATTATAAAACATAAAAAAATAATCAGTGAAAAAGATTAAAGGTTAAAATTATCATTGAACATTGATCAAATATGACTTATGTGATCTGCACACCTTGGACATCATTAAATAAATGTCGTTAAGCCACTAACTCAATAATTTCAAATATATTGGAACCAAAATCATTCAATTTTAGAATTCACAAACCGTCCAATGAAATTAGCCTAACACTAAAATTGATCTTTGATCCAATTTTGCTTAAGGAGAAGGTTAGGTTAGTTGATGAATCTGTCATAAGAAAAGAAAATATTTGGAAAGTAAAAACTAAGCAATTAGTATGTCTGTGCAATATCAAAACTATACACTCAAATAATGGTTACTATGTAAACAAAGAATAGGGAAACCATCAAATTATCTTAGTTTCAATTAATGTAAGACATAACATCTTCATGGATAGAGGGATTTTAATGTTCTTATGCTAGCTAAATACCCATAAGAAGATAAGAGGAGTGAGATAAAGTTTTGAGAATGAGTAATGTAACTTACACCTCTATTTACTCACTTCATTCTCACTTTCATTTCTACAAAAAAGAATGCTTTCTTAACTTGTAAAAAAAAGGAATGAATTAGAAAAATTTTCATAATTTAAAAAAAAAGTGAGAGGAGAGTGAATATATGGGAGTTTAAGTAATTTAATCTTTAAGAAATAGAATCCTCGAGTCAAAATTTGTGGAAATTTCACTATTACAATTTACAAGCATGGAACTTAATAATAAAAAACTGAATGAAAAGGGCTAGCGAATGAAAATTTCAAAAATATGGATTTACAAAAGTATTTAGATGTAAACTGCTTTAAGTTCCATGTGTGAGTTGTTAATCACCTTTAAATGTTTGAACTAAGCTACTTTTATTGAGTTTGTATACTAGGCACCATTTCAAATGAAACTTATTCATTAATTAATCAATAAGATGCACTATAGACAAACCCTACTACTATTATCTAACCTCAATCGCTAAAATCAACTAAACCCAGCAAAGCCCAGATATTGTCAGCAATAAGGAAATCATATACTAGACTTTGCCTTCTTAACACTACCTAGGTTGAGTTCTTGTTGCAGGATTACACAAGAAGTTACATCATAAAATTCCAAGATTATTACACAAGAAGTTACGTCAAGAAATTCCAAGATTAAAACATAGTTAATAAGCAATACTAACTAATAGATTCATTAAAGATTCTCAGATATCATGTATTATAACACTTTACCTCAACTTTTCATATATGTCCTCCTTTAAACAAGAACCTCGTAGGCAAAAGGGGACGCAACAAGCTCAATTCAAAATCAATACAAGGAATAAGGATTGAAAATTTAGGAGGAGTGCATACCAAGAAGACAATACGAAACAAAAGCAAATAACGGGAAGGGATTAGGGTTTCAAATGAAGCTCATCAATGGCGCTCAATGGAGGTAGGAACAAAAATGACGAGGAAAACCAGATTCGAGAGCACTAGTACAACAATGATGTCGGAGATGAGGGCATCAGAAGGAGTTCTTGGTTGGCGATGGATACACAAATATGGATAGTAGATAAAAAGAAGTCCCTAATTGAAAGGCTTTGTATGTAGGGGCAAATATGAAAATAATTTTTTATTATTTAATAAAAATAATATTTTACTGTAACATCGAGGTAGCAAATGAAAAAAAAAGGATGTTGAAGGACAATTTGATAATTTAAAAGTAGAAGAATGGGAGAAACGGTAAGTGGGTCTACAAGCATCCACGTGGCAGCATTTAATTGGTCCATCTGTCTAGGGTGAGTTACTCATGAACAAGATTAAGGCATTGTAATTCGACCCTAAAATTTATTATCTTTATTTATTTTTCATAAAAATTTTCATTTGATTTCCTCTCTTTTCTCTAAGATTTCAAATTAATTTAATTAGTAGAAATAAAAAATACCTACCTTTCACTATTATTATTAACATTAATATTGTCACTATGACTATCATCCTTATTATTACTGCCACCATCATCATTAATATTGCTACTATTATCATAATTGCCACCATTCTACTACTAATACTATCACTATAATTATTATTATTACTATTATCATCGGTTCTATTGCAACTATTGTTGTGCACCACTATTATTGTTATTATTGTTGTCACCACACCACTAATATTATTGTCATCATTTCCATCATTACCACTATTATTATCACCATCCTTACTACTATTATCACTACCTTTAATTTCTAGAACCAATATTGTTATTATTACTATTATTATTCATTCCTTCACTAATAAATTAAACAATAAGAGTGAAAATTATAAATAACACAATTTCATCCGTTAAATAAAGCAAACAAAAAATAATAAATTTTGTTTTTTCCTCTTTTATTTAATTTTATCTCATTTTCATTTTCACGAAATAAACCAAACATTACCTCAATTAAATGGTTTTTGGGATCAACCGTAACATTGAATAACTTCCGTTTTGGGCTGGATCCATTGGAAAGTTACAATGCGAGGCTTGGGAATCACGTGGGCCAATGGGCCTAGAGGTTGAGATTGGGCTCACAAAGTATAATTGGGTTTGTCTAGTGTATCACCAACATAACAATTGCTGGAGGAAAAGGGATAAGTCTGTTATTAGTTAAGGAAGATAGTGTAAGAACTGATCAGAGAAAAATGAGTTCACAAACTTAAGGCAATTCGTCTCAAACTTGGAGAATAAATTTCCGCTACAAATGGATGGCATTGCTCCTAATTAGAAGTTACAACGACTGACTGAGCACAACGAAGTGAAAGCTCGATCTCACCGGTGGTTGATTTCGATTTTTCGTCAAATGATTCGTGAATAAATATGAACAAGAAGAGCTTGACTATTTTGTTGCGCGCTAGAATGAGACCCAACGATTCCTCCAAGCTTTCTCTCTCACCGCTCACTGTAAGCATCGATTTTCCTATGAGTACCTATTTTACTACTGCCTTTAGCTTGTTGAATCCAATCACTTTGTATTTGATGATGTGAATACTGTAGTTATTGTCAGATCGAAATTTGATTTTATTCGTGTTGCGGACTTCATTCTTGGTTTGTTTATATTGCAATTAACGCACAACAGAACCAAGTGAATCAAATGCAGCAGAATTCCCGGGAAAAACAATCCACTGGACATGCCATGCAACGCGCTTCTGAAGATGGAAATAAAATGACTGCCGATTTGGGCAACACCGAAAGGTTCTTAATTTTCCCACGTTTAAAAATTTTCATTTGTGGTTGGCCTTTTTCAACCTGTTTAAAAAGTTCAAACCCTTCTGTGTAATATTGTTTTCTTTGTAGAGAGTTTGAGCTTGTGCGGGCGTCAATGCACTCTGCCATATCAGTGGACAAAATGGAAGTCGAGGACACCGCGCTTGATAATTTCTCAGAGGTATTGTTAGAATTTGTGCCAATGAACAATTCCTAATGAAAATTGGATTCGTTTATTATTGACTTTATAATTAGCGTAAGCTGATAATTATGTAGGGCTATTCTAGTCTTTCTCGTGAAAATCGCCGGAAGTTGCTCCTTGTGCTTGCCAGAGAGTATGATCTTAATAGAGCACAAGTTCGTGAATTGATAAAACAGTATCTTGGACTTGAACCTCCTAGTGGTGAGGTTTTGGTGGATTTGTTTGTCATTCATTTCTACATTATTAGTTAACACGATGGGGATACAATGAAATAAAGTTGATTGAGATTATTCCAGTCTGGTCTCAGGTGACAAAACTCAAGTGAGTGGCTCTGAAGAAGGAGGATCGTTTACTTCTTTCTATCGAATTGAGCGGAATTTGAGGCACGCACTTAAACCAGTTTATGAAGTTCTCTTTGACCTTCTCAACACACACCCCGGAGGGTTGAAGTTTTTGGCCATTCTTCGAGCAGATATCCTATCCATACTAACGTAAGGCTATGCCCCATGAAACATCATTATACATCAAACATATGATTTCCGTGGAATGAATGCTGAACCCTCATTTTATTTTATTTATTTATTTATGTGGGGGCGGGGGGGTGGGTGGGAACATGTCCAGAAATTCTATGAATAGTTAGCAGGCAAGCCATTTATTAACTTGACAAAAAGTTGGGAATTTTCTAAATGTGACTATTCCATACTTACAAATATACAGAGAGGAAAATCTGGCATCTCTGAGAGCATTGGATTCTTATTTAAAGGAAAAGCTGAGTACCTGGCTTAGTCCAGCTGCTTTGGAGCTTCACCAGATTACTTGGGACGATCCTGCTTCTCTGCTGGAGAAGATTGTTGCTTACGAGGTACTTATATCTCTTATCCATTGCACTGCCATTTGATTTAGCTCTTATGCATCATGGTATGAGTAATTTCGAATATTTTTAGGCTGTGCACCCTATTAGCAACCTGCTGGATCTCAAGAGAAGGCTGGGAGTTGGTCGCCGTTGCTTTGGATATTTACATCCAGCCATACCTGGTTAGCAGTTCTTTTAATTTTTCACTATAATCCTGCAAGATCTGATTGATTTGACTTTTTTCCCACGGGGGGTTGGGTTTCTATTATTGTGATCAGATGATGCCCTCTAAAGTGTTTTAATCATGACTCTTGCTAACCGATGTCTTCTCAAACATCTATAAGTTTGACTTATATTTTGATCCTCATTTTGTTGCTAATGTTAATGGGATTTGGTACTATATTTGCTGGTCAATATTTTAGCCAATTTTCAAGTTTATCGAGTCTGCATGAGCTCAACAAATTTGTGCAGCATAATCAGTTGAACATACTTACTGGTAGAACAATGATTACTACCGAGGAAATAAAATAAGTTGGGTTACTGATCCCCTTTTTGTTACAATCGTTTCATGCAAAGAAATAGGATGGACCCAATGAATTTGAGTTGTTCTCAATGCATTCTTATATTCATGTTTTAACATCCTAGTATGTTAAACCATCTGATGTGGTCTGTTTTTATGTTTCCCCAGGAGAGCCCCTAATTTTCATTGAGGTTGCACTATTGAAGGATGTGGCTCAAACTATACAGGTTGATTTCTTTCAACGTAAGATACCCTTTTGCAGTACTATTTTATTTTAACAACATTTCTTCCTTTTACAGGAGGTTTTGTGGGATAGTCCTCCTATCCCTGAAAGTGAGGCAACATGTGCATTGTTCTACTCTATTTCTTCAACTCAGGTGCCATGATATCAACAATAAAAAGGATGAAAAGTTATATAAGATAGCAATGCTTAAAATCATTATGTGAAATGCCAGCTGCTAATTTGTTCTTGGGCTTTGTATCTCACTTAAATGGGTTGCTGTTCTTCATTTTATTTTCCATTTGTTGTCTTTTCTGCCTAAGTTTCCACCCTTTTTTTTCCTGTTTATACCCAATATTGGTATCCTCCCTCTCTCCTGTCTCCTAAAAGTAATATAATATGGGAGACAGTCTTCTAAAGATTGATTATTTGTCTCCAGCTCCTTGAATCACATAATTATGGTTTTTTGCAGCCGGGCTTATCAGGAATCAACTTGGGTAAGTTTCTAATCAAACGGGTCATAACACTGGTGAAGAGAGACATGCCTCATATATCTGTAAGTATTATGCCAAATTTCAAGATCTGTATAAATTTGGAGGGTGGCCAAATGAAAACCTGCTTCATGGAATTTGCAAATACGTAACACTTGGCATTATTAGCTCTTAGTTTTAAAGAATACTTTCATTTTTTGCCTTTTTTATTTTGATATTTAAGGGTCCTTTCCAGGAAATAATGCATCTTTTCTTATTTATTTCTTTCAGGCACAATTGTTGCCACTTGCCATTAATTAATTTGTTCTATCCTCTTTAAGAAGAAAGTGCTATTTCATAAATATATTTACCATAGCATTTGGACTGAGTTCCAGCCTCTGATCCATATATTTAGAATGGAATGTAATTGATGAATTGTAAACTGCCAAAACCAAGGGCAGACATAGTACAGCTTGATGACTGGCTTTTCAGTAGAGGGTATCGCTGAGTTCAATCCTACGACTTTCAATTTCACCCTTTACATTCTAGCTATCATACTTTCAGCGATGTGATGCCATGCAAATTCCATGACAAGTCACCCAATTACATTTGCTAGTTCAATCCGACTTCTTTGGATTGAACTCTCCTCTTTTTGCATTACTGACTGAGTATTGTTTGCAGATGTTTGCAACCCTCAGTCCCATTCCAGGGTTCATGCAGTGGCTGCTATCTAAGTTGGCATCTCAAACACATTTTGCTGAAGGAGACATGTCACAGCCATTGACAGAGGGTTTCAGTTCTGCTTTTTGGGAGAACATACTTAAGCCAGAAGAGGAAAATGCACTCGTTAGTTTAGCAAAGTAAGCTACATATTGCACTATGTATTAGAGGAAATGTTCACTCAGGACTTTATCCAATGGGAAAAAATTTTTAGTCAATCAGTCTTTTGTATGTTTAGCCCCTTACTATATGTGGTTGGCATCTTGAAGATTATATCTCTAACAGTAGTAAATTCAAATTTGTTTCCCTAAGAAGGAATAATGATGATTGTGTGCAACTGCAGTACATCACTAACTTCTATTAGCTACCTCACTCTGCCTAACACGGATATGAGTTGCAGAGGTACTGCCACAGGAAGAAATGGAATGGAAGTGATGCTTAACTTGCTTACTTCCACAGACTATAAGTGGATCAATTCACCAGAACTGCTGTCTGTATTAAAACCCACTTTGATGCGATTAGGTGCCAGGTAGGGCAAACAAAGCATGGGAACAAAAGAAACTGAGTACATTGGAAATAAAATCACTGCATGTTGTGTTGACTTTTGCTCACATACTTGTGTTCATGAGAATGCAATCAGAAATTCGTCACTTGTTGTTCATTTACTTTTGTTGTATTATAGATACCTTCTGCTAGAGAAGAAAAGAGGAAGAGCCTTAGACTCGGTAGCAAATTTTCACTTGCAAAATGGAGCGGTATGTAATGCAATATTAATGTACGGCTGGTTAACTTCTTTATTATTGGCAATGGTATTTGTTTTTAGTGAAACCAGTAGTTTCTTTATGGCACTTGATGTACTCACTGTAATGTGTCTTAATATCTTCAACGGCTTTTTCACGAGTAAAGACATGGGATGGGTTCTCAATGATGTTTTCTTTATGATAAGAGGAAACTGTCAAGAAAACTATTTCCTAGCCCCAAATTTCCTACAGTTTATAATTTGAGTGAAGTGGTATAAAATAATGAATAACTTTTTTCTTCAATGAATAACTTTTTTCTTCTCCCTCTGGAGTAGATGATCGATAGAATAAATTGGCTGGCGGACAGATCAGAGAAAGGCCTTTCTCAAAGTGGAGGACTCATGGTGAACTATGTCTATAGGTAACCTTCCCTTGGAAATTCTATCCCTTACTTATCTGCAAATTCATTACTTTATTTTGTTATTTTTTGGCAATTATTCATTACGTTGTTCATGATGTCTGTCCTCTTTTTTTTTTTTTTTCTCCTTGTCGACTGAATCAGACAAATCATGTAGTGTGCTTAGCATGAAAATACCCTTTACTCCTTTGTCCTTCGGTTGGGTGACGTAGAAGAGTTGGTCAAGTGGGGGCAGAATATTACCAATGACAATAAATGACTGTAATTTATCATTTTGAAATTTTCTGGGTTACTGATAGATAGTATTAGATATCAATTTGAATGATTTTAAATTGGGCGAAGTGATAAATATATGCGGATGATAAGACTAAATGCATTCACCACCTAATTTCAGGCTGGAACACATAGAAGAATATGCTCATTTATACTTCAGCACAGGTGAAATACATGCTTCATGCGATCTCCGTCAGTCTATTGAGGTAATGACTTTCGCTGAGTGTCAATTCAAGTTTTATGAAGATGCATGCGTGCGCACATGCGCACACAATGTTTGTTATCAGACACTTGCATGTATGCATGTCTTCGGGAGACAATGCTCATCAACAGCAAGCATTCGCATCAAAGACGGTCTTCTCTTTTCTCTCTGCTAATCTCTTTGCTGTCATCTGCAGCCATGATAGTAATAAGAAACAATGAAGTCTGCTGAGGCAGAATTGGACTGGAAGATTTTTATTACAGGGCCCAGCTGCATAGAAGTTTGTGTTGTGAACGTTGGCCCCATATGCACAAAAATTGAGAAGCTGTTGATAACTAGTAAAATATGATGGAAATAGCTAGGAAAATTGTTGTGATACTTGATTGGAGTTTTGAAGATTTTGGGGGGGAATACTCTTACAAGACCTTGGAGAAATGGCTTTGGCGTAAGGAGCTTGCACAGAAAACCAGACTATATGGTAAACTATCAATTGTATATTACTCTTTTAACATTCATACTCTGGCAACAAATACTATATCTACAGAAGAACGCCTACTGTTGTATTGTAGATTTTAATTCAATTATGCAAATATTCTATATTACTACTCAATATTATTAGCCCCTAATTGTCCCAAAATGGACCTCAAACAACAAACAGCTCATTTCATATTCTGATAAAATTTCATTATTACAGGAACATAAAATTTTTGAAGAGCCATATAGTTTAATTCGTTCCGGTGCATAGTCAACATTGAAGTTACAATGATTGAGTTCCACACCGGCAGATAGATACCAGTTTTCGGATCTTAAAGTGCTGGATTCTGAAAGATAATCCTAATTATCCTCGTGTTAGACATACAAAAGCAGAAAAAAATCCACAGCTAACCCCAGAAACATCAACAAAATTTGCCAACTATAAAATTTTGATGAAATAATTACAACAAAAATGGTATTGAGTTAAACCCAAAGATTGTAAAACAATGCCTCCTTTGAAACAGGATGTCCCCAGATATTTACTATTTAGGACTGCATAGTATGTGGCCCATCATGGCTTGTCTAGTTAAACTTGGCTGTGCAGCAATACGTTGAATTCTGATTAAAACAGAAGATTTCCAATATTTACTATGGAACATAAAGCAGGCAGAAACGACAGTTCACTGAATATAGCATTTTGTATTAGTGATGAGTAGTAGAGAAAATGATACATCAACTCTACTAGATGATCCAAATTCCGCAGTGTTTCCTTCATAAGCATGCCCGAGGATTTTGGTTGAGATGCGACCGTACACTCAGTTTCTAGCAATTATAACTGATCTTAACTGCTCATTATTACTTGCATGATTGAAATCCAAAATAGAGGATCTTTGGAAACCTGTCTATCCTAAGCTAGGCAACAACTACCCCTTGACTTTGTACGTATGATTGAGTCTCGTCTTATTAATTGCTGACGAAAGGACTGGACATATCAACTAATATGTGGTCCTGGTTTATTTCATAGGCAGAGCTGTCTCCTTTGGCCCAAGTTTGCTCGCAGAAAAATCCTCAAATTAGATCAATTGTAATTGCGTTAACCACACTTTAATCTTCGATCGAGTATGGGGATGTTGCTTCCCTCCATGTAATCCAGGTTTTACTGCATCTTACATCTGAAAAGCAATTTGTTACGTATACTACACGGATACAAGGATGCTACAATCTTTAAAGACGATTAGGATTAGGATAAAGATACGGTGAGAATACGTAAAAAAGTATAAATTTCATATAGTTAGTGTTTAAAAAATATAATAAAAGCAGTGGTCATAATTTAAAGATATAGCAAGATTATCTAAAAGAGACTCACTTTCTATTCTTTACTAACAGAAATCATATTGACTTTTATGCTATGCTAGATTTTTAAAGAGGAGCACAATGATGCTTTTAGAAAATAGGAATAAAAAAGAATAATTTGGTGATAAATTAATAGTTGATGCTTAATTGATTTTAAATTGCAAATAAATTGATTAGGTACTATTTTTTCCCTAAAAAATGCAATTACTTCCTGTTTAAGGAATAAAAAATTAAAATTTAGGTTTAGAATGGGTACTTAATAACATAGAAGAGAAGTAAATCTCAATCGCGTCCAAATCGTAAAGAATTGATGCCATATCCAATACCTAAAATCAACAAAAACAGAAAATCATGGATTTGATTATTTCCCGATACAGATGAAAGGTACTTGATGAGTATCAAAATTCGATATATGTGAGACATCGATTCTCCGTTGTTAACAAAGAATACGTGCTTCACATGTCATAACTAATGGATTTAAATATTCTACCAAGATTTTTTTTTTTACATCCACACGCTTGATACAATCTAACTTCAAAACATATAGCACTAGATCATTAGATTATTTCATTTATAGAGTTGGAAAAAGAATTTTAAATTTTAGAAGGTACAATTAGGTCATGTTTATAGGTATTGTTACTTCCTCTCTTCTATTAAGAAGGTACTAATTTATAAACAAATTTCCTCTTGAAAAATCACTCCAATTTTTCCTATCTATAGCAAGACTAACTCTATCATATGTGGAGTTGTAGGTAAAAGAATTTATTCTCTACCATTTTCTTATCAAGAAATATTTACATAAACATTATTTATCATATCATTCTCAGGCATTACCATTCAAATGGTACCAATTAATAATGTGTGAATTCATTTTATCTAATAATCAATTATAAGTTGGTTTAGCTTTTTCTCTTGTTATAATTAATAATAAATGATTGATAATTTATTATTTATATTGAATTAATTATTGAATAAAATGGACCTATATATTATTAGTTGACAGCATTTGAATGGTAATACCTAAGGGTAATGTATTAAGTAGTGCCTACCTTGATATTTCTCTTTTATCTTCCTTTGGTCTTTTTCTTATAATATGATAATCAATGAGGAAATATTGGGATGCCATTACTAAATTTTGTTAGTAAATTCATTTAAGTTCAAACCAACTATATTCTAAATTCTAAGAGCCTCATGGTACTATGCTAAAGATAAAAGCAATAAATGACAATGCCATTAGGGAATATATCTAAAGCATCCTAAAAGGATATTAGCTACTTTATTGTACATTGATGTTATAGATCAATTGTTCTGCGCTATTCTTGGCTTTCAATATGCTATCAAGATGGCTCATGCTACACATGCACTTTACAAGAAGTTCTATCTTGAAGTAAGGTGCATCCTTATGCTAGTAATGGCAGGTAGATATCTTAACAAATTTAAGGGATTGAGCTTTTTCATTTATTTATTCATGATAAAATATTTAAGTAATCAGTCCCAAGTGAGAAGTCAGAATTTACAATAAATAGAGTTTAGGACTTGCATGAGAGAGTAATTGCCTATTTACAGAAGAAGTATTAAGAGATGTGAATGTGAGGGTCAAATGTCTACAAAGATGTAAGTCCCAATATTTGTGCTATCAAGAGGTATTTCTACAACTAAGGATATTTTTGTCCAAGTAGTTAAGGTGAAGAATGTTTGCATTGTTCAACCTTGCAAGTCATATATCTAATCTAATGTGTAATATTCGAATGAAATATTTATATCAATTTGTAATGAACATTGTTGTTATGTGGCAAAAAAAGGATTTTTTTTTAAATTTTGTTCAAGAGAATGTATAAAACAATGAAATGGTTAGCTGAATTAATTAGACATTTGTTTTGGCATTTGGAATGTTAATAAAAGTTATCCCTAAATTTAATGGTACAAATGAATAGTTCACATCTACTGCCATTGACCTTCCCCATGTTAGGGGATCATGAAAGATTTACTTTATAATTAATTGTTTTCTCCTATCTTTCAAATCTGTACAATCCTTGATATATGCCAACAATAACAAAATGCAATTTTTAAATCTTGTTTATGTTTTAGAAACTAAAAAACATTTAAAGGCTCAACCAAATTTGTTTATTGAAGGTATTAGCAATGTCCTTAGAAAGAAGATAAAGGAATATATAAAAGAGAAGTGAATATTATGTTAGGAAAAAATTTGAGAATATAAAGATGAATCTTAGACTTATAATAATTCATGAATAAAATTAAATATTTATATGGAAGCAGATTGAGCAAAGACTTTAATATCTTCTCATCTTCATAAATTATAAAGTGACCATATAAATTGAGAAGATCTATCTTGCATGAAAAGAATTGATGTCTTATAAGAAATCTATAAAGGATACAAAGAAAAATAAGTTGGAATAAACTTAGCACCTTGATCTTCTCTAACCTTACTTTCTTTATTACTCTAATATTAGTATTAAGTGATGAAAACCGATCAAATCTAGCTTATCTTTAGCCCATGGTACTAGTAAATGATAGTGAGTGGAGAGAGAGATTAAGAACCTTTTATTAGAGCTTTAAATAACTCAGTCTATCAAAGAGTTATGACTTTATAATTTACTTAATTAAATTAAGAAATTTTGTTTCATTATTTTGAATGACTTTTTAAGTGGTAAAATTATTCATTTCTCTTATTAGGGAAATATGAAAATTATCTACTAACCTTAGTTAATGAACATCATATAATTATGGTCACAATTAATTAGTAAATAAATAATTTAATATGCTTATTAAGTTGTAATTACAATAATTAATATGATTTAATCACAATTTTAATAAGTAATGGTTATATAACCATAGTCTTAGTTTGTAATAGAATTTAACCACTATAATGGTAACTTTTCATGTGGTCATAAAGGTTACTAATTGTAACATTCTCTCACTTGGTTAAATGATTATATGAAAACTTTTATGGATTTCAAAAGTGACACCTACATTACTAACTTTAATAATCAACTATACTTTTCTAAATTTACAACCAACATGGATCATGATGGTTTTATATCTATCAATGAT
Organism: Sindora glabra; assembly: GCA_020226215.1. Lineage (NCBI taxonomy): Eukaryota > Viridiplantae > Streptophyta > Magnoliopsida > Fabales > Fabaceae > Sindora > Sindora glabra. Next base: position 12,052,936 of record CM035226.1, on the reverse strand, counting down.
ACAATTCTTTCTATATATCATAATAAGGTCTTCCGTATAAAAAAGTCAAAATGAAAAAGGATGTATATGGACCTATTTGTGTATTATGTTCAAGTGAACCCATTTTCTTTTATGTTCAACTTGAACTTTTTTATCATGTTCATATCATGGTCTAACTTTAATATTAAAACACAAAACAATGACTTTTATTCCACGTAATGTGTAATTGGATAAGGGAATAAAACTACAATGAACTCTTTACAAAATTATATATTATTTGTTAATTACATGGGCAATACATGCTTAATATAAACCTTAGGTGCTAATCTTTAATCATAGGATATCTCACCATCAATTATGCATTGAAATACTTAGTAGATACTTTATTCTTTCTCACTCTCTAACCTTTTTACAAATAATAAGTTATTATGTATTTTGATTTACTTAAGCATTTGTTGTTCTTAGAGAAAAGAAGTCATAAATCATTTTTAATAGATTACTTCTCTCTAGGTAAATCTTCATTGACAAATTTGGTTTTATATTAGTCAATATTTTCTTTGGAACATTTTTTGTTTTAAATACCTTTTACATTGAATTGGAATGATTCTATCATGTAATATGATTAACTAGTCTTTACCCTGTGCCATGCACGGGGCTAAAATTTGAAAATAATTATATTTTTTTAAAAAATAAAATTAATTTATTATAAATAAATATATTAAAGGAAGGAAATTAAGGCCGATGCCTTCGGACCAACAGCAAGAAATCAAGCCAAGGCAAATATTGTACATGTACGAGCGAGTGGTTGCAATGCCATTAGGAAGAAAGTTGCAACTCCTGTATGAACGAGTATTGTATATGCATGAAAACTAAAAAATAGTGGGCTGGTTGAAAACCACGAAAAATATATTATTAAGAAGATTCCCAAACTTTATTATTATCCCTCGAAGCCATTTCATTTCTTATAATTCCATCTATTTAATGAACTTTTTACCTCTTATAACTTATGAAAATGTCACCAGATCATTTTCAATCTCATGTTCTTTTAAATATATAATGTAATCATTTGAAATTACTACTTTTTTATCTTTTAAGTTACCTTAATAATCATAAGTAATCCATATTTTCTTTTATAAAATACATAGTAATGTCATTGTTTTTCTTATCATGTGATATCTCCATATTTTTATGCTAGTTTGATTTTTCAAATTTTATTCTAATCAATACTAGCTAATCTCCCATTTGGAGATAAAGCAACCTTTCTAATTTAGAACTCCTACTATCAATTTCATCTTCAAGGAACTTCATTATACCAGTTTTTATAATTTTGGTATAATGATTAGGATAAAAAAATCTATAACATTTGGATCATTCTGGATAACTAATAAACTTAATACCTATTTGATAATGCAAACCCAAGTCCAAACATTCCAATGTAATATTCATTTTTAAAAACTTCTTTAAAGGTACATATAATAGTCATAATCTTTATTATTTGTATAATCAAATAACTTTATAATGTCATAATTACGCATTAGATATGATAAGCAATAAATTCAATCTAAAAATGATAATATTTATTCATTTTAGCACCATTTGTAATATGTTATACCTTTGGATATAAGACAACTTCAATTTATATAACATGCACTATAAAAATAATTATATCTTTGGGCATGAAATTATTTTAATATAATTTTTATTATTTATGTAATCAAACAATTTTATAACATCATATGATTTGATCCATTTTAGTGAAAATTAAACTAAACAATAAAGTAAAAAATATTGCATAAATTCAAAAATCATTTCTTTAATTTACTTGTAGTTTTGCAACACTATTTATATAAAATGTTAAACACATTTGGGCATATAACAACTCACATTTATATGACCATAAAAATAAAATCACTCTTAGGTCTAAAATTACTTCATAATCTTTATAATAAATGCAATAATAAAAAATTATAATGTCAATCATTAGTATATTACCATCAAGTTACACAAATAAAATTTTATATAAGGTATAAAACATTTTTATAATTTATGTAAAAATAATCTTTCATATTGGTATGTAATTTAGTTTACTTTAGTGAAAGTAAATCAACCAATAATATCCAAAATAATATCCAAATAAAATTAACTTGTGCAAAAATAATCTTTCATATTATTATATGATTTGAATTACTTTGTTGAAACTAAATTAACAAATAGTATCAATAATATTATACAAGTAAAATTTAATGAAATTATAACATAAGCCAAAAACCTAGCTCTAACATCAAATGTTAGAAAAAAATTTGAGAATTTATAAATAGATTTCAGGCATGTTATAATTCATGAATACAGTTAATTAATTATAACAAGATATTTGCTATAGTACTCTCAAAGCTTCAAAATCTAAGGTAATGTGGCAAATTCTGAAACCATTGGATTAAATTTATTCAATCGTATTTGTCCATTTTTTAACAAATATAATTAAATAATTTCAATCTAATAATTTCTAAAATTGTTACATCACCTTAGGCTTTAAAATAATAGGGGTACCATATAATTCTTTTTAATTATAACAATTCTGTAGAAGTAGATTAAGCAAATACTTTAATATCTTTTTATTTTCCTAAACTATAAAGTGGCCATATAAGTTGGAAAAGTATATATTGCACAAAAAGAATTGATGCCTTGCAAGAAACCTATAAAGAATACAAAGAAAAATAAAGGTTAGAACAAACTTAACACTTTAATCTTCCCCTTCTTTGTTACTCTTTTTTTTTTAAAGTAATAGTAAGAGTGGGCAAGCCACTAGACACATACATATAAAATATTAAGATCGAACTTAAGAGGAAGATAAAGTCTTCAAGTAACATCATATGCCATTTGAGTAAAACACTCTCAACCTTTCTCCTATTACTCTAAATTTATTTTTAACTTATGATGCTAGTAGGTCATGGTGAGTAAAGAAAAGGACCAAGAATCCTTTACATAGACATTTAAATGACTTAATCTATTAAATAGTTGTAACTCTTTAACTTCCTTTCTTAGAATAAGAAATTGTATTCTGTTATTTTAAATGGCCCTTCAAATGGTATAATTACTTATTTCTCCTATGAAGGAAATATGAAGAATAACTATTTACTTTAGTTAATGAGCATCAATTCACCTTAATATTAAAGTTATATAATTATAGTCATAATTAATTAGTAAATAAATTGGTAATTTAATATATTTAATGGGTAATAGTTACAATAATTAATATGATTTAAACACAATCTTAATAGGTATTGATTACAATAATTAATAAGATTTAACCATAATCTTAATGTGTAATGATTATAATAATTAATAGAATTTAATCACAATAATGACAAACTTTCTTGTCATCACGAAGGTCACTAATTCTAACATAATATTGTAAGAGAAAGAAATATGACAATCCTTTAGCATAGAGCAAGAAAATGGTAATGTAGATAGCATTACATGCATATTTATTTTTAATTACATAACATAAATGTGAGCAACAACTTTAGTAAGTAGCACATGGCAAAACATTGGGACTTTTGACCTTTATGAGGCTTATAAAAATCAAAGATCCTATATATTGTATTGATGATATTATAAAAAGTATTCATTTATCATGACCTTCCTAAGCCGTGATCGGCATAAAACTTGACATATCAGTTTCCACCATTTTAAACTAACTTTATTATTTAGTATCAATATATGATTTACTAATTTTTTGAGAAAATTTGTGTATAGATCAAAATATCTATAATTAAGTTTGTATATTTACAACTATGTAAATAGATGAGTTAAACTTGCTTACTTACCTTAGTGATTTACGGTTAAGCAAGTTTAATTAACCTTAAAACATACAAGTACCTCTATTCCAATTATATAACAAGGCTTAAGATAAACATTCTTATATATAAACAAAATAAAATTTTAGTTGCCTTATACAAAATAAGCCTTAATGGATTTACTTTTGCTATAGTGGTGGTGAATAGGGATGGCAATTCGGTGGTGGTGGATAAGGATGGCAATTCAGACCCAACCTATCAGGTCGAGTCTTAGGACTCGTTTGGTTCATACGGGAAATAAGTTCCCATGGGAAATAGAACTTCACAGGAAGTTGATTTCCCGTATGAACTTCCTGGGATATCTGAATTTTTGTTTGGTTGACAGGGAGCAAGTTCCATTTCCCGCAGAAGAAGTTCCTACGTTTTTGTTTAGTTCAACTTTGTATTTCCAACGATATAACAATGAAATGACGAAAATAGCCTCCAAAATAAACATTAACAGATATTAATTGATTGAGTTATTTTTTATGTGGAAAACATTGTTCTTCGAGGCGGGAAAATGAAAGGACACGACATCGAAGCGACAAAACGCAATGGCCTGAATACGAAATGACACACGCGAAGGGCGTTTCGGCGGGGACAAAAAGGCCGAAACAGTAACAGTAACAACACTTCGCATTCCATCTCAAAGCTCACCAGAACTAGTGATCTCAAGACGCAGGAAGACACCGTGGTTATCATCGCCGAATACACCAAGAGAAGATACCAAACGACTCTAAACAACCGGATAACCTCATTTATCCACATCGGACGCTGAAAGCAAGATCAAACAGCAACTCCGAACAAATGGGTCGTCCATAGGTAAACCCACCTCCTCTTTAGCATTGACTCTAATACAGGCATCATACTTCAGTTATTAGTGCAACGAAAATGTGGAGTTGCTTGCTTGGACTTGTGTTCCTACGTGAGTTGAAGTGAAACCCTAGCAGTTAGTAGGACCACAACATGCCATGTATTTTGTTACATGTTACTGTCACTCCACATAATATCTATAAGACAGTTATACTACGGTTATAGGCTCATGTTACTGTTTCTTGGTGAAACAGTAACACCCCACTGCGACGATGTTGCATTGTTATTCATACCTCACAGAGTGGCACTTACCCACGAGTTTTGTTAAACGTGTATGTCTCATTTTTTATCTGATGTTACTTTTTCTTGCTGAAACAGTAATACCACTAGGAAGAATTGGATGTTGCATTAGTGATCATACCTGGTTGTGACTATTTATGCTTGATCTAACTCTTGATTTGACGTTTACCCGAGCAGAAAGGCGCTAAAGCACTCTCACAAGGAGACTTTTCTGATGAAGAAACCCAGAAATTCCAGCAGTATAGGTCCAATCTCTTGGCCTGCATTAGGCAGGTTGATCAGCTTCAGTTGGATGACAGGCACACGACGGTGCTACGACACAACCCATTCTGGGTCCTGATAAACGCAATAATAACAAAGGAACTGGATCGCAGCATGTGTCGTAAGAGCGATGTTGAAATTCAGTCCATAATTGCTACCTTCTCAGACAAGAATAATTATTTCAACATCGGGGGCGATCATCTCAGAATAACACTAGCATCAGTGAAACTGATCTTTGGAATAAGAGATGGAGACCAGCCCATCCAGACAACCTCTGGCAAGAGGACCTTGTCAAACTTTGATGTTAGATGTTTCCGTGGTAAATCACACCTGAGCAAACCAATCATATTCAAAGCTCTCCAAAGAGCAGTGCGGGGAATATCGGAGACTGATGTGCAGGATGTCTCCCGCCTCATGACGTTGATGCTTCTTGTCACCCTATTCGTACCCAACAGGGCCTACACAATGGGTTAGTCGTATATCAAATACGTGGAGGATGTGGACGAAATAGCACAATATGGGTGGTCACAACACATTCACGACCAACTCATGAATTCTCTCAAAAAGGACAGCACCCCCAATGTAACCGGGTGTGTCATGCTATTGCCAGTAAGTCAGAGATGTCAAAACTGCTCTTTACTTGGTGTCCGAATCCTTTACATTTTCTTCATTCATATCCATTCATTTGAGTGAATGTTCCTGTCTCCTTGTTGTATGTTTGTCGCAAGGCTTGGCTCATGTTGCTGTTTTAGGCTAAAACAGTAACATGACCTTCCTTTGTCTCTGAGGGGTTGCCCCAGGTTTTATGGCGTCTCTATTGTTAATGTGATCTCATTAGATAGTTAGTCGTGAGTTCTTCATCCCTGTTGTATGTTTCTTGCACTAGCTTGGCTCATGTTGCTGTTTTAGACTAAAACAGTAACATGACCCTCCTTTGTCTCTGAGTGGTTGCCCCAAGTTTTATGGCGTCTCTATTGTTAATTTGATCTCATCAGACAGTTATTCGTGAGTTCTTAATCTCTATTGTATGTTTGTCGCAAGGCTTGGCTCATGTTGCTGTTTTAGACTAAAACAGTAACATGAGCCTCTTTTGTCTCTGAGTGGTTTACTCAAGTTTTATGGCGTCTCTATTGTTAATTTGATCTCACCAGACAGTTATTCGTGAGTTCTTCATCTCTGTTGTATGTTTGTCGCAAGGCTTGGCTCATGTTGCTGTTTTAGACTAAAACAGTAACATGACCCTCCTTTGTCTCTGAGGGGTTTCCCCAAGTTTTATGGCGTCTCTATTGTTAATTTGATCTCACCAGACAGTTATTCGTGAGTTCTTCATCCCTGTTGTATGTTTGTCGCAAGTCTTGGCTCATGTTGCTGTTTTAGACTGAAACAATAACATGAGCCTCCTTTGTCTCTGAGTGGTTTACTCAAGTTTTATGGCGTCTCTATTGTTAATTTGATCTCACCAGACAGTTATTCGTGAGTTCTTCATCTTTGTTGTATGTTTGTCGCAAGGCTTGGCTCATGTTGCTGTTTTAAGCTAAAACAGTAACATGAGCCTCCTTTGTCTCTGAGTGGTTGCCCCAAGTTTTATGGCGTCTCTATTGTTAATTTGATCTCACCAGACAGTTATTCGTGAGTTCTTCATCTCTGTTGTATGTTTGTCGCAAGGCTTGGCTCATGTTGCTGTTTTAGACTAAAACAGTAACATGACCCCCATTTGTCTCTGAGGGGTTTCCCCAAGTTTTATGGCGTCTCTATTGTTAATTTGATCTCACCAGACAGTTATTCGTGAGTTCTTCATCCCTGTTGTATGTTTGTCGCAAGGCTTGGCTCATGTTGCTGTTTTAGACTAAAACAGTAACATGAGCCTCCTTTGTCTCTGAGTGGTTTACTTAAGTTTTATGGCGTCTTTATTGTTAATTTGATCTCACCAGACAGTTATTCGTGAGTTCTTCATTTCTGTTGTATGTTTGTCGCAAGGCTTGGCTCATGTTGCTGTTTTAGACTAAAACAGTAACATGAGCCTCCTTTGTCTCTGAGTGGTTTACTCAAGTTTTATGGCGTCTCTATTGTTAATTTGATCTCACCAGACAGTTATTCGTGAGTTCTTCATCTCTGTTGTATGTTTGTCGCAAGTCTTGGCTCATGTTGCTGTTTTATTGTCCGCAGTATTGGCTGTGTGAGATTACCAACGTGCTGGGCGGGCACCACATCGAAAGAGTCCCAAGGTGCCTCAAATGGGACCTGAAGCTCCTCACACGCCAACTGAGGGATCAACTTATCAGCCAGCTTCAGGTAACAGTATGAAAATATCAACTTATTATGATGCCCGATACATGTCAGTGCAGGAAAGCATGTTACTGTATTGATACCCATTGCAACAGTTTACTTTGTTTTATGCGTGGTGTTGTTGTTCCATAACAGACACAAGCATGCCGTAGTCACAATGCAACATGTTGCTGTTTTCTCTAAAAACAGTAACATGCCGAATTCCCACACTAACAGTTGAAATAATGTTATGCTTCAGGTCGTAAACAGGGAGATTGAGCCCACTGCACATGAATACGATCTCCTATACACAGATGAGACAAATCTGCGGTTGATTGAATTCGCTGACAAAACAAAGTCGCGCGACACACCCTCTCAGTCGAAGGACTCGGAGGGCGATAATGAGACAGCATCGGCCTAGTACGTGATCCAACCCCGGCCAACAAAGCTGGACCAATTCGCCGATATTGTGCTGTCCCAGAAGGATCAACAGCAACAAAACAACGATGAAGTTCTGCGGCTTAGGGATCAACTCACCAGTGCAAACACAGAGTTACTCAGACTGAAGGATGAGTTGACGTCCCTCACTGAGAAACTTCATTGGTTAGAACAACAGAAAGAAGAAAACGCCGGGACAATATCAAAACTTAAACACGATAACGCACTGCTACAGGAGGAACTGTCCACAGCAACAAGTGAGGCAGAAAACCTCAGGGCGGTCAACATTACTTTGGAAATGGTTAATAAACAGCTCAATGCACAGCTATCAGAACAGATTGTGCAGGTGGTTGAACAAGCTGAGGTAGAAACCACCAGAGCTGAAGACCAAGTTACATGCGAGGCAAAACAGCGATCAATGATAGCGAACATAAAGAAAAAACCAAGAAAAATAAAACGGGACGAGGATTTCACGTACTTAGGTCCTTTGAAAAAACGAACGAGACAAGCATATGCACGTCAGCAGATAACAACCGCTGAGGAGCTAACAACCGCTGAGTATGTCTACGGGCAGACCCAAGAGGCCCCCGTTGTAATTGAGGATGAAACACCCATAGAAAAAAACATTAAAAAGCAGTCTCATAAGCCATCCCACAATCCAAAGTTTCTAACTTCAAAATACCTGACCAAGGATGTCAGGAGTAAGATGATGCGATTAAAACTGGCAGGCGATCCACAGTAAGTCATGTTCTATTTTGTTGTGAATGCTTTGCATTTACTAGGAAGTTTTATCTGTCGCCTCATCTAATCCCCTTGCCCAATCACCACATGCAGTATTTTTGTCTGGTCAATCCTCCAGCAGGATTTGTTCATCACATTTGAGGAATTGGTAGGAGTTATGAAGGAGGAATCAATCACGAACAACGTATGTATCATCTGGTCGTTGTTCATGCATTGTTGTTTTGTCATTAATCACACCTCTGTTCCTGTTACTGTTTCTTTCCTAAACACTCAATGCAGATCATAGATGCCCATGCCTACACTCTGAGCCTGGCTTCCAGGAACAGTGAAAGGAAGGTATTTGCCTTCGAAAGCTGTTGTTGGGTAAGATTCTGAATCCATCTCGCTTATACGAATCACAGAAGGTATCATTGATTCTGACGTAGGTTAAAACTATGTTGACAGTCTTACATTGTCAGCGACCTCAAGTTTCTCCAGGAAGCCAGACAATACAAATTCGATGCACACATGGAGGAGGCAATGGCTGCCGATGTTGTTATCTTCCCACTGAACTCCACAGGCGTCAATGACTTCAGCAACCCCAACCACTTCACTCTTCTCGTCCTGGATAATAAAGCGCACAGGTGGACGCACTATAACTCGATGCGGCCGAGAAGAGAGGGGACACCGGATCCATATTTTCGTGATGCCACGATGGTGGTGAGTGATACTAACTACATTGTTATTTTATTGACGTCACTCTCTCCATCAGACACAGTAACATCATTGTAGACAGTTGCATGGAGTTTTAACCTTTCATTTTTGTTGGTTTGATAACAACAGAAGGACTACTACGAGAAAAGGATGAATGAAATCCTCGCACAGGGTGGAATGGATAAGAGGGTAGGGCGAGCCACCTCAGGTCCACCGTTTGATATAATATCATACGAACGGTCACCTCAACAGGTAGAAGCATCGTAAGTAGCAAGGTCCTTTCTTACCGAATGTTAACATGGCTAGTGGGTACCAAACTAACTCGTTACTATTTTCCAGGCAAGACTGCGGGAAAATCGTGTGCTTCCATATAGAGAATATATTCAACAATAAAGAGTTTCAGGAACAATTTCCCTTGGAAGAAGTGAGACGATACAGAGCAAACTTAGTTAATAAATTCCTCCAGGATTTCACTCTTCCCAGCTGAAGTTGTTTAACATGCGCATATATAACAATAAAGTTGGTTATTATGCACATATGTAAAACTAAATTCATGTTTTATCCCAAAGTCTTAATATTTAAAATTCAAGTGTATGTATAACTCAATTGTAAATGTAATTCTTCTGTACAGATTAATCTTATATCCAGTTTATGTTAGCACCCAGACATCAGGTTGCCATGTGAATTACTCGCACACGTGTTGATGCTACTATTTTTTAACGGATACCCCACCCATCCAGTTGTGCGATACTATTATCAAAACCTACCACCAATGTTTGTATGAATGAAGGACAATCAGGTGGACACAACCATCAGGGAGCAATACCCAGCACCAGGGCGATGTTGCTGTTTTATCCCAAAACAGCAACATCCCACACGAACACATTTCTTGGACACACTGAGGAGAGGAACTTTTCAAGTGACGTGAATGACAACCTAGACCCGCCCCCCAGCCAATCTTAACCTCCAGGGAGCAATACCCAGTAGCCAGGGCGATGTTGCTGTTTTATCCCAAAACAGCAACATCCCACATGAACACGTTTCTTGGACACACTGAGGAGAGGAACTTTTCAAGTGACGTGAATGACAACCTAGACCCGCCGCCCAGCCAACCTTAACCTCCAGGGAGCAATACCCAGCAGCCAGGGCGACGTTGCTGTTTTATCCCAAAACAGCAACATCCCACACGAACACGTTTCTTGGACACACTGAGGAGAGGAACTTTTCAAGTGACGTGAATGACAACCTAGACCCGCCGCCCAGCCAACCTTAACCTCCAGGGAGCAATACCCAGCAGCCAGGGCGACTGTTGCTGTTTTATCCCAAAACAGCAACATCCCACACGAACACGTTTCTTGGACACACTGAGGAGAGGAACTTTTCAAGTGACATGAATGACAACCTAGACCCGCCCCCCAGCTAATCTTAACCTCCAGGGAGCAATACCAAGCAGCCTGGGCGATGTTGCTGTTTTATCCCAAAACAGCAACATCCCACATGAACACGTTTCTTGGACATAATCAGGATAGGAACTTGTCAAGCGACGTGAATGACCACCCGCACCCGCCCTCCAGCCCATCATAACCTCTAGGACTCAAAACCCATCAGTCTAGGCGATGTTACTGTTTTCGTCCAAAACAGTAACATCGCCCAGACTGTATTTTCCTTGCTTCTCATCCTGAGAGGGACTCGTGAAGTGACATGCACAACCACTCAAACGCAGGGCTGAGCAGCCTCTTGGGTGTTACTGTTTTCGGCCAAAACAGTAACTTCCAAGATAATAGGCAACCAGTAGTATTCGATGATGCACGAAAAGGATTGAGCTGTACTACAGGAGTATCAATGGAATTGCCATGAGAAAAAAAAATGGAATGTATTGTTATATTTAGCCACATCATCTAATACATTAATTAGGATCCGATGTCAGTGCCCAAAAAATAGGTGCACATACAGAAGTTTAACAACATAGTATGAATTTAGTCAGTGTCTTGGTTCCTATTGACTACTACTTTTCTAGAACTTCACTGATCTGGAAGTAACAAACCATGCACATAAGCAGATCTGTACTCCTCTGGAAGGTTAAAAAAGAAATCAACTTCTAGGGGGTTGAGAGCAATCTTCCTAGCTGCAGTCATAACTTGGGTAGGAGTTAACCCGTCAATCTTCATAATCTCACTTGTCACTTGCATCCTTCTCCCTGCAGAATCAGATTCATGTTGGAAACAAGACGCCAAGCGGCCTATATGTTTACTTGCATCCTCCATCACATCACTCATTCGTGCAAATTTAGAAGAGAATTCTCTCAGAACTTCTGAATTTTTTATCTTTGCCTTCTTTGACCTACGGTTTACTGGGGTGGTTGAGGAAGAAGTTCCCATTGGGGCACATGGAGGGACTGGGTAAGTGTCCTCCGCGGAAAAGGCAGGAACATTTTCTTCTTGCTCTTCTTCCTCTCTGTCCCTTACTTCGTCTTCTATCCCCTCTAACGCATCTTGGGGATTTACAGCATCGTCTCCAATGGCTCTATCCTTCCCAAATATTTTGGCTAAATCATCAAAAAATGGAAATGGCTTGTTTCTTAAACCCATGGCATTTTTGTGGCTCTAGCATAAAAGAAGGGAAAACATAATGAGAGAAGGTAAAACTTTAAAAGCTGTCACCAATAAATAGAATTATACACATTTATACTTATGTGCATAGAAGAAAAGGCATAATATAAAATATTACCTTCACCCATTCATCCCACACTGGCTTTGAGCAAGTTACGTACTTCTCTTCATCATTCCATCCAAAGCCGCTAGCAGCTGGACCAAGCATCTCCGCAATAGCATTATATTGATTCCTCAAATACTTGATACGGGACTCGATGTGTGGCTTAGCCTTCATACCACACCCAGGAATCTTCTGATCCATAAGTTGTTCCAACCTGTTATAAGCTCTATTCTTGAACTGGCCATTATCCGTTTTCCAGCCACCCAGCTCCACAAGATCCATCATTGCACCAATTAGTGCACGATCCTCACCGCTTCCCCATCTTATGCATCCTCTAGATGGGTTCGCACCCTCACCACCTTGGTTGGCATTTCTCTGAGCTTTTGGTTGACTCATCTGTTAAGAACGAAAGATGGAAAGACAGGAAACATAGGAATTCGTTAGAGCGGCATTCTGCTCATGATTTAGCAATTTAGGATGGTCATACTACCAGTTCAATAAAAAGCGAAGTCATTACTCCCATCTTATTATAAATTCAGATAAAAATATTACAAGAATAAAGTGTATATTATCTACCAATCCATAAATGCAATACAAGTGAAACACGCTACATAATTTTAGCTAAACCCTATTCAATGACGTGGTGTCATGTAACCATGCATTGTATATCTCATTGGCAAGATCATGTCTGAAGGTAGTCCATGCAGCACTAGATTCCATAATTCCAATATTAAGTTCACCATTGTCTTCTTCCTCACCATCCACAAGCAAGGGCTCCATGGGATCCACACCCATGAATGTTCGAATGAAATTATGCATCAATGCGCAAGCCAGGATAATTCTACCCACGATTTTCCTAGGGTACAAAGTTTTACATCTTAGAATACCCCATCTCATTTTTAACAATCCAAAGCACCTCTCGATAACATTCCTTGCTTGCGAATGCTTCATATTAAAATATTCCTCAGCAGATACAGGTTGCGCACCACTCTTCCACACACTTAGATGATATCTTTGGCCTCTAAATGGTGTTAGAAAACCCTCACAATTCATGTATCCGGCATCACACAAATAGTAGTTGCCTATAATTAACCAACATAAGTGTTAGGTACTGTCATCTCAAATAAGCTCTTTGGTTCAGATTGAGCAATGTCAAGGTACCTATGGTGTTACCTTGTGGAACTTGCAAAGCATTTTTTATAGAAAGTGCATCTCGAAGCACTCTATTGTCATGTGCGGACCCCTCCCAACCAGGCAATATATAAATAAATTGCAAATCCCGCGTGCAAGCAGCTAACACATTAGTAGTGAGTTCTCCTTTTCTATTCCTGAATCTAGCTTTATCTTTATCCCCAACACGAACCTTAATATGAGTTCCATCCAAAGCACCTAAGCAATTTTGCAGTGTGTATATATATAACTTGTTAATAGATACTGTATATATTTATAAATATTTACGCATTCACCTAATCTTCCTAGAAATTCTAACTTACCTTAAACCATTTCTACCTCTCATCTTGGCAATTCTCAGTCACTGGCTCAGGTTTCTTTAGTAGAATATCATGGCATCTAAGGACAACGAGGAGAACTGAATTGAAGTGCCTCTATATTGCTCACCACTTCTCCTAAAGTACAATTGAGTTCTTCGATTTTTTGTGTCATGAGAAAGTGTGAATAGAAATAAAGCAACCATCTCCTCTAAACTAGTATTCCTATTTCCTTGTAACTTACCGACATCTCTAAGCATATCACATAACTTAGAAAAACGGGCTCTATTCATCCTAAGGTTATCCAAGCATGCTAAGTCACTTTCTTGAATCATTGGCCTGAGATTCAAAATCCTAGCATAATATCTTTCTTCAGCACAGCTGTCAAATATATAGGACATAAGCTGAGGCAATCTAATGTCCAAAAAGGCCAAAAGATACAAGAATTCAGAAATAGCCTCCAAAATCATGAGCATCATCTGTGTGTATAATGCAATACATGTAGTAGCAATCTTCTTCCTTTTACTCAACGGTAAGCGAGCCATAACTGTATGACATAGGCAAATTACATGCAAGAATGTTATAAGTTAGAAGAGCAATAAAAATATGGTCAGCCACTCTGAGAAATTTGAATGCAACAAACTCTATTCATCTTTTTCAAGGTAGTCAACAGGCAAACAACAACGATATTATATCCAGAACCTCTTAGAAGCTCTGCCGTCATGGTTGGATTAAACATACCAGTTTGCTAAACCATAAGCACACCCTTCTTTGTCAAATTTCACAACAAGAGGAAATATAACGAGCACTGTCGTCAAGGCTTACCTTGAATCGCTAGTGTCGTTGCCCGGAACTGTTGCTAGGGTTTAGGGGAGATGGCAGAAGCTCGAGAACCAGAAATTGCTACTACCTTTGCCGGAGACTGCTGCTAGGGTTGAGAGGCGACGGGAGATGCTCGACAAACAAAAAGGCATACAGGAAGAAGTGAATCCTTTATATTCAAATTACAAGGGCAAAATTGGTATTAAGTAATTTTAGCAGGGTCATTCTTGTCTATAAATTATTTGAAAACGCAGCCAATAAAACTTACCGAGGGGGGTGGGTAAGTGACCTCCTGCGTTTTATGGGAAATACAAGTTCCCGAAAAGTTGTTTTTCCTCCCATTTGGGCAACCAAACAACTCTGGGGTCGTTTATTTCCTGGGAAGTCCAGTTTCCCACGTTATTGCTGCGAACCAAATGAGTCAAATGGAATCTATACACTAAAAAGACTTAAACGGGTATGAACTTAGTAGACCCACTAGATCTCGATTCTGGTTCAGATAATATTAAGACCCATCTACCTCATTAGTCTCTGTATCCATTATTAAAGGTGTTGCTATCATTCAATTCTTGTGGTGAAAGAAATGCTCAGCTTCAATTGTGTGAGAGATGCTAAGGCTTTAATATGCTATGATACTCTTATTATAAGTGTGATTTTTATTGATTAAGTAAATCACTTATTTATTATGTGAATTTATTTAATGGTGGTTTAGTTTTTGCTAATCCACCACTAACTTGGGCACTGGCAATGTTGAGAACTACAAATCTATGTTGAAAACTATAATTCATCTAATTTCTCTACAAATCTATATGGAAGAGTTTAGATCATCTGATTTCTTAGTTTAGTTTTTGTTGATCCACTACCAACCTGGGTACCGACAACATTAAGAATTGTAATTCTACTTTGTAAACTACAATTCATCTAATTTCTCTACAAATATGCATTATTAGAATTCAGATCATTTGATTTCTTTGTTAGCTCTTATTGTATAAATTGTAGATTTGTTATTTGTTTAACTATTATTTTAAATTGTAGATTTGCTCAAATTAGTTGTATGAACTTTTTTCTCTTTATTAAGTTTGATTGGGGATCTTCAATGGTTTTCTTCGTTAACTTGTTTGCATTTGAGTAAGATTTATTTTTGAAATTTAAAGGATTTTGAAAATTATAGATTCAATGATTAGAAATTACCTTTCCTTTTTCCTTTTTTTTTTAAATTATCTTTAATTTATTTTTTTAGATAATTACGAGAAGATTTAAACTTACTTAATATTTTAAATAATAATATAAATAATTTAATAACATATTTTTGAAAATTTTTTAACATATTTAAAAAATATTAGATTGATGAAATAAAAATGTTTAAATTTTAATCTTATATTTGTAGAATTTTTTTTCTAATTAAAACAAGGAGAAATTCTGATTTTTGGTCTTTTCGATCTAGATCCATATTATATCTAAACTATATCCATTAGATCTGGGCCTAATAGATTTAAATCTAGTGGGTCTTTAATTATTCTAGTCCTAGTCGGGTAAATCCAAATCCACCAAATTGCCATCCCTGGGGGTAGAAGAGGTTCTATAGTAATATTTATAAAAGTGATTTTAATATTTAGTAAGTAAATAATCTATTTAAACTTATATATGGAAGAATATTTATAATACTTTCTTGTTTAAATAATTCCTTAATACATAAAATTTTACTTATATTTAACCATATAACTACAAACAACAATATAACTAATAGTATTAATGAATAAATAAAGTTGGAAAGTATTTAAATCTCTTTGTGACTTTTGATTAGCTTTATTTTTTCACAAATATTTTTCCTAAATTCAGTTTATATCATAATTCAAACATTTATTTTCCTTTTTTTTAGATTTCACATCATAATTATATCCTATTTTGGAATTTTAGCTTTGAAAATCAAATATAATTGCATTAATATGCTGAATATTTGAATAGATGAATATAGTGTTACATTATTATCATAAAATAAATAAAATGGAAAGCAATAAAAAAATAGTTGATTATAGAATCGATTATAGAGGTTCAAAGGCAAAATCTGACTCTCTATATATCATGACTTGCTTGGCTATCATCAATATGAAACCCATTACAAGTATTTACTAGCCTATTTAACCTCAATATGGTATTATCACATAATTATTACTAGATTAGTATCATTCATTAAATCATTACATGATAAAAAAATTTACAATAAAAGTTTAGTTAAAATTTTAATTAGTATATCTATTCAGTTTCCTTAAAGCCTTATATGACTTTATTCTATCTTTATATTTACAATAGTTGACTGCTCAAAATGCTTCTACTTTTGAATAATTAATGGTAGATAAAAAGTCTTGACTTGAGTATCTAAAAAATATTTAAAAACACAGTAGTGAGACTTCAAGTCTCAATGAGCGGATTATTTATTTATCTGATCCACTAACATTGAATTCTTACTTAACAATTTACCATTCATAGACAATACATAAAATATAGGGTAAAATATTCTCACCTTCCTTGATGTTTAAGGTAATTATATTTCATACCCCTTAATTTTTAATTTTAGTTATCACCCCTTGAAATTGATAGGAGTGATCAACCTTATTTATTGACAAAAATACCTCTATGTATTACAAGTTAATGAAGACCTTTTTAATTTTTTACTTCCATATCCTGATGTTTATTATTTCAACACACTATTCTCAAATAGTTAATTCCATTTTTTATATAATAATGTAAAATTAGTTTATATTGATAATATATTAAATTAAATTTTTTATTTTTAAAATAAAAAAATAAAAAATTTATTATCAAAGTAGAATTTCTTATACTATCAATAAATAAGATGATATACATAATTTACATTTTAGTTAGATTTAATATTTTTATATGTTAAATGTCAAATATAAAATTAAAATAATTTATTTAATGTATAATTTAATTAGATTTTAAACTTGATTCACTATTATAAAATATTTTACACTATTAATGATAACTAAAAGACACATCATTGAAAAAATCATAATAATTAAAAAAATTTAACAATAATAAAAAATTTTATTAAATTTTTTACTAACATAATAATACTTAAACATATGATAGTACAAAATTGATTTACATTGATAGTGAATCAAATTCAAATCTTTTTAATTATTCATAATTTAGTAAATTAGATAATATTCCAATTCATTGTGATCAATTTTTTCATGAAAAGAATTCAATTACAATATTATCTTGTTAAATTCAAAATTTTAGAAAAGATGCCATTATTAAATTATTTTTAGAAATAATTCTGTATAGTTTATATAATTTATATAGTTAATCTACAAACATCAAATAGGATATAAATTTAATTTATTCACTATTAATATAAATTAATTTTATATTATTATTTATCACAACACAACCTTATTATATCTTTTGAACCCTATTCTCTATCTTTATGTGTTCTCATGAATTCTATTCGTTGTTCTAAAATGTTCAAAACAAGTATTACTAATATTCTAATCACAGTTAGTTTCATGTCCCTTTAGAATTCATAATTTGTCTTAGACAAAAAAGAAATTCTCATCTTGGCAAGTAGGAATTCTAGAGGAGTAATTTGATTTTTTATTTTTTTAAGATAAATAAAGTGGAACTAGAATTGATAATTTATCTCAAACTAAAAAGAAATTCTGATACTAGTAACCAAGAGTTCCAGAGAAGCAATTTGATTTTCTATTTTTTTTAAAATAAATAAAAATGAAAATTTTTAAAAAATGATAAATATTAAAATATATAATAATAAGTCTAAAAGATGTTCATCTTTTCACTATAATGTGTTGGACTATAGTTAGAATCTATTAAATTAAAAAATAGTAATTATTAAATCTGCATCATTATATTCTTAATTAATTATTCGTTTAATATCGAAGTATCAATATATTGGAACGTCATATCATTATTCATGTATTTATGTCTAACACAACACAAATTTTCTTATGAAAATCTCAAGTTTTGCATATATTTATAATAAAAGAAGAAATTATTCATTTAATTAAGAAGTGAATATTTCTGGTAGTATTTTTAACAATACAGTGACTTTTGAAATTATTTTTGAAGATTTTTTCTCTTAATATCCTAAATTTGAATGTAAAAATATGAGTGTGTATTAAGTAATTTATTACTTTAATTATTAAAAAAATAAAAGTAGCATATAATTCAATAACAACATTTTATTACTTATTCATTAATTTAAATTTCACTCTTCTTTATTTTAATATAGTAACTTAAAAACATTTAAGAGAAAATTAAATTACCTAACAAATAAAGGAAGAATTAAAATTTGTAAAAAAAATCTATGCCGCTTTGAATATTGATTAGAGGTTGTGTTCTAGTTAAAAGTATATTTTTTAATAAATTAATGTGTTATAATATAAATATATGAAATTATAATATAAGTGAATAAATGGTGCTTATCATTATAGTTTTTAATGCTTATTTTATAATATAAGTTTTCATTAGAGGTAGTTTGGGCATTAAAATTTATAAAGTATGAATGATGTCATCATCTAACAAAATTCCTTAATAGACAACTAATAGAAAGGAGGATATTATCATGTGAAGATAAATACGGAGGAAGGGATTGTATGGTTTTGAAAATTAGAGGGAACCATGTGTATTTAGTCTAAACTTTAGGGGAGATGGAAGTAATTTACCTTAAAATATAAGCATAATAATAGTATTTCAAATGAAAAATGATACATAAATAGTAATAAATAACTTGCTTATGCCTTCCTTTGTATCATTCATCACAAACCTAACCTTATTTCTTTCAATATATATATTATTCATGACAAACCTAGCCTCATTCCTCCCATCCCTTACTATTCATGTTTATTTAATCTAGATTTTTAGAAGTTTATTACTATAGCATCTATCTTAATCCACATGTAAAGAAGAAATTTACAATTCATCATAGATAGATATACTTATGTATATATAGTCATGTAGCATAAGATAAGGGTAGTAATCATCAATGAAGTGTTTAAATGTTATCGTTAGGGTTAATCCCTTATTAAAAAACTAGTTCGTATTGTTTAAAATAATGAAACACAAATTAGCCATTGTGAATTGATTACATAATTGATTTACATATGAATAAAATTTGAAATTGCTATGAATTAATTATGCAATTAATTCTTTTACTTAAAATTACTTCTGGATGCCTGGAATCGATTACACAATCAATTTCACCTATGAAATTTCCAAATTTCATGAAAAACACAACATTTTTTTAACCTTTAATGCCATCAAACATATATGATGCATAAAATCCTCATTTCAGCCATTAAAACATCCATTAGCTCTCTTTCATACCATTTCACTTCATTAATCATTCATACACAACCTTAAGTCATTACACTTAAGAAAATCATAAGAAATCCTAATTTAAATAATCAAATGAATAAGTAGATTATCTATTTATCTCAAATTAAAAGAATTAAAGAAAATGTGAAGTAGGGTCGAAGGAGAATTTATCCTAAACACATTAATACCTAAAATTAATTCAAAATCCTTAGTTTATACTCTTACCATCTAAACCCATTAAGAGCTTACATAAGAAATTTCACTCTAGAAGGATTTACCTTAATTATTTGAAATGGAAATCAAATTTCTTTGAGATCTTGAAGAGTTAAAGCAAAAATTAATGAAAAAGAGCTTGAAAACATAAAGGGAGGGTTTGAATTTTCCTAGCAAAAAAGATAAGGAAAAGAAAGACTTTGGAAGGCTTTATTGCCTGCATGGACAATTTAGAAATTTTTGGGTTTCATAAAGGCAAATTAGGAAACCTAAATCCTAAACCCCTTGCAAACTTCCTATTTCAATTTTAAATTCACATAATATTATATCTTACTTAGTCATACTTGTTTTTATATTAAAACTTTATTTTTTGTAATTAAATATATATCCTGATCCTTTTCAAACTTTTCTTAATTACTAATTAAAATAAACAAAATATATCCTATAATTTTAGGGGTATAACATTATATAATTGATTATATATATTCATAGAGTAACTCTGGAGGTTATAATTAATTATAGGTATCCAAAAAGCACACTTTCTAAGATAGTTGACTATAAGCTCTTTGAAAGCAATTTTCAAAGCTATAGTCGACTATAAGCTTGAATTCTATAGATTTTCTAAAATTTTTTTGTTCATAGATGTTTTTACTTCAAGAAATTAACACATATCAATCTAACCTTAGTTTATTCACCAAATCAAACACCAATAATCATATTCCATCCAAAACACTGCAAATAAATTCAACATTAATCAATCATAACAAATTCAATTACTCATTAACTTAATATCTAACCAATTCAAACTCAATCCAAAATCATACAAAATTAACTAAACTAAGTGAATTGCCTACTTACTTAAGTATGGAGGACAATATTATAAGTTGGATGAGTGATTAGCTTGCCCTATTCAATTCCAAATTCAAGGATAAGTGTTGAGAATGCCAAAATCCTTTTTTTTTTCATCCAAAGCTAAATTTTGTGAAATAACACACCAAAAGCCTTAAATTAGGAGGAATTACCTTTATTTAGCTAAGAATTCTATATGAATGCTTAAGTCTTTAGTTAGATCATATTAAACTTACTTGAGGATAAAGAAGTTGAATGGGATAAAAGGAGTTGAGTGAAAAAGATGATGAGAAAAATATAATGTATGAAAATTGTAGGAAAATTTAAGGGAAAAAGGACAATTTGATAATTAATTGGTTAGGATAAGAGTAATAAAGGAAAACGAGGCTTTAAATCTTTTTCATACTCACTTATTCGGTTATAGCTATGCACTAGCTTCTAATTATTTCATTTCTTTCTATTCTTACTATTTTACCTTGTACTCTGCCATAAATTCTTATTACTTTCTATAAAATTCTCATTCTAAGGCTCCATTTGTTTCATCAAAAAATATTTTTCATAAGAAAATATCATTTGTATATAAATTAATGAAGAGATAATATGTCATTTATATTGATGATTAAAAAAATGTTACATAAAAACTTAGAAATGGAGGAAAGTAAATTCTTTTTAAAATAGGGGAAGTTGCTTTTTCTAAACTCTTTACATTTAACATTAAATAAGTAAAATACTTTTATTTATGTTATTATTTTTATAACTATATTTTACAAAAAATACTTTTCAACGAAACAAATGGAGCTAAAAAATAATTATAAAATTTGAATAATTATTTTTTAAAAAAATATAAAATACTCTTTTTAATTTTGGAGAGATTAGATTTTATCTTCTTTAACTTTGAAAATTTGAAAATCATCTTCTTAAACTTTATAAAATTTGAAATTAACACTTATCATTCACTTAATTAATCAATTTTATCAAATTATATTATTTTTTCATAAATTTTTTGAATAAAAATTACAATATTATAGAATATTTATTTGTTTTATTATTTTATATATAATTTAATTTTTATTAATTATTATAACATAAAAATTATATGTGAAAAAATGATAAAAAAATCTATTATACTATAATCTTATAATTCTTGTTTAAAAACTTCATGAAAAAATTATATAATTTAATAAGATAATTAATTAAATCGATGATAAGTATTAATTCTAGGTTATGTAAAGTTTTAAGGAGCAAATTCAAGCTTTCAAAGTTAAAAAAAGTAAATTTCAATTATCTCATAGTTGAAGGGAGTTATTTGTATATTTTTATTTATTTTTATACATATAAATATCCTAATTATTTTTAATTCTCTAGGGGGTGCAACATCACCATGAAGTAAAAGATGCTAAAGGTTGAATATATCATTGTCATATTGATTTGAAATTGATGGTGTTGATATATAATGTATGGAAATCTTCAACTTACATATTAACACTTGCAAAGTTTAATTTAATATGATGAAACTTATGGAAAATTTTATAGGTCATTAATAATGGAAATATTTCTAATTTATCATAATTTTAGATATTTAGTATTTTTCTTAGTTTATCTATATATTAAGAAGTCATCTTATTCTAATAGTCTATTTATCAAAGCATCTATTATTACTAGCGGAAAACTGCCTAATAGGGAAAAAGTGGAACAAAAAAAAAAAAAGGTAGGAAGAGGGTTTGGATCCCCATTCTCAAACTTATCAATTGATAAGTATACTAATAGGATGCCATGACCTTGATAGAAATTCAATGTTATTATCCTTCATATTTTAATAAATTAAATATTTTGATATTTTGATTGAATGGATATTAAACTAAGAAAATAATTTTTCTAACTTATTAAAATACAAAAGCGCATAATATTAAATTTTTTGGTACTAAAATAGTATTAGAAATAGTTTTGCAATAAAATATCAAACATTAGAAGGATAGTGAAAATATGATAAAGAATACCTTTATAATCAATTTTTTCGTTTAGAAGTGGAATATCACTTACAATATTTAAAAAATTTGAATGGACGATAAATTTGAAAAAATTAATAGGTCATGATTCAATAAGTACAATTGAATAAATTAGATTATATTATATATAAATATATATGTGTGTGTAAGTATAATCTTAATAATTCTTACTTTATGTGAAAGAATTTAAATTCATTGAATAATTATGTAACAAATTTAAATAGTTGAGCAAATTACAATATTTTCTATTAAAATAGTCAATAAATTAGATAAATTTAATAAATAAAAAATTAAATAATGATTTATTATGGATAAAAAATCTTATATTATAATATATATTAATTTTGTACTCATATAACCAAAGATCTCAAGTAGCCTTGGGGTTGATTGTTTGGTATTTCATCTTAAGGATTATGGTTGAATACTCCTTGCATTTTTGTTTAAGCTAAGAAAGCTTATTTGTCGTCTCGCAAATTTGACTGCGATTTGATAGTTTTGGCGAATGACGTTTAAATACCATTTACTTGTATTTTTGGTAAAAAAGTTTTGTAATCGATTCCGTAAAATCGAATGCAATTTTTAGGAAGGAAAAAAAAAAAAACTTAGTAATCAATCCTACAAAATCAAATGCAACTTCTAGTTAAAAAAAGAAAAAAAGGGCTTACTAATCGGTTCCACCTTTTTTAAGTAAAAATAGCCTAGTAACTAGTACCGTGAAATTGAACGCGGTTTGATGGTTTTGGCGAATTATGTTTAAATATCCCTAATTTGTATTTTTAGTATAAAAGCTTGCTAATCGGTTTCACAAAATTGGTTTCGCAAAACCAAATGTAGTTGATGGTTTTGCCGAATTAACCCGCTACAAAGCGGTTTTAGTCGGTTCAATTCATGCCAACCCCCAAGACGAATTTAAAATTCGATCAAAATGAATTTAAGATATGCATTGAATTAGAATTACGCTCAAAATGAATTTAAGGTGTATACTAAATTAAATCTTGATATGATTCCTTTTTGGATCAAATAGTTTGATTTTGTAAATACTAATCACTTAATACATTCAAAATGAAAGATCCAAGATTCGAATTCAATAAAATGATACAAAAAAAAATACTAAAAATAATATCAAGTGTTACAATTTACTATAAGAGTATTGAGATAATCAATTTGTTAACATGAGAAAACAAACAACTACTAATATAGCAAGATTGTTCCCTTTTGTTTCATATAAAATTGAGGCTTAAATTGAAATAGAGAAAAAAATATTAGTATACTTTATAACAATAACCCAAGCCCTAAAATTAAGGTTATTATCATGCGAATATAATTTAATTCCACAATAAATTAACTTTAAACTTTCAATTTAAAAAGCTAGCGATTTATCCTAAAATCTTATTCCAAACCCCACAAAAATCCTGAATGGATGAGAATCCATTGTCGCTGCCCGCATATATCTTTTTGCCTACTTGCATAAAGTGGATGGAAATTGAAATAAGAAAGTTTTTGTCGGATGGCGTTGCCAAGAAAACGGCCAAAACTAAAAAATTATTTACTATTCTTACCTACTTTTGTGTCTCAATATTAATATTTTAGGTCTAAAATCAACCCAATCTACCAATATTTCGCCCCCACTTCTATTTGTGAATCAATATCAAATAAATAATCTCGAAGTAGGGTCCACATCGCATGTCATTCCAATTCCCAATCCTCACAAGTACTAAATCCGTTTGCCTCTTCCACATGAGAATTATCACTAATCAAGTCCTTGTCTTCACATCAATACAATCATGCATATGTTTACTTTAATCCTCCGTGATCATTATAAGCAAGAAATTTCATTTTCTTAAGCAAAAATTAATTACACTTCTATTCATTTTAGATAGGATTTTATCTTGAATTTAAATGATATGAAATATGCTTGTTAAAAAAATAAGATAAAAATTTTATGCCTAAATGTGTAAGGTATACTTTAAATTATAAAAATAATTGTAGTAATTCATGAGTAACATTTTGTTCATACAAATTTATTATCTCTTCTATCATGTTATTTGTAGATAGAATTATAGATATGAAATAATGAATTGTTTAAACAAAATGGTTCGTAAATTATTATAGTCATATTATAATTTAAGAATTATTTAATCAGGGTAATGGTTTAATGAATGAAATTTTTAGTTTTACCAAATGATCAAGGAAAAAAATGTTTTTACAAGTATGCGCTGAATAACTTTGTTGCAATAATTTTTTAAAAATGAAAAGCTTATATCTTTATCTTTTATACATCTAGGTTTTTTTTTGTCGGTAATTATGCCAAAAAACTGTCAAGAAAAACGAAAAAATAAAAAAAAGGGCAAATGAAATAAAAAATAAAAATAATATAAAATACTTCCTTCAATTTAAGATAATTAAATTTTATTCTTTCGATTTTGAAAATTTGAAAATGATCCTTTAAATTTTATAAAATTTGAAATTAATAGTAATAATCAATTTAGTTAATTATTTTATTAAATTATATTATTTTTAATAAAATTTGTAAATAAAAATTATAATATTATAACATGATAATTTATTTCACATCTTAATTTCATAACTCATTTTATAATTTAATTAAAATTTATATATTTAATTTAATTCTTATTAATTGTATATTATAGAAATTATGTAAAAATAATAGCATAAATTAATATATTATAATATAATAATTATAATATAAAAATTAATTAAAAGTTAATAAAATAAAAAATTAAATTGACGGTATATAATATAGAAGATAATTTTTAATTTTTAAAATAGAAAAAGTAAAATTGAGTAATATTTTGCATTTTTTGAAATAAAAAATGAAAAAGAGAAATCTTGAAGTTCACACAATAAAAGAAAGCAAAACCAATAATCTTTGTCGATCTCAATCGGTGAACCCACCGTGACCGCGGTGGTCCACATGCCTCCTCCACGCAACGGACACTGTCTTCACGCGGGAAATTAATACCCCATCATCTCGCCACTACTGTTCTGACGTCACCACCTTACCCAAATTTAATTGGTCGTGCCCTTCACATCCTCTTACAGCGCGTCGACAATATCTTTGCTTCGTTTGATCTAACAATCCAGAAAGTAGGGGTTGGCAAAAGTAGCCGTTAAAAATGCCACGCGGCAAGCTGCCGACACCTGAATGTGGGCTTTTGGTAATTAGAGTCCACGTCGACGATAATTAAAACAATATAATAATAGCAATTTAAATTATTTTATTTTACTGTGATTTTGACGAAATTAACACCTATATTAGCTGCTTGCTAACTGGCAACTGCCGAACCAAACCTCGATCTACACACACTTTTTATGTAGCTCAGCTGAAAGGCTGAAGAAACCAACACTTATCTGTTCTACTCATTTTCCTTTAGGACAATCAATCTCTTCGTATGTTATCTTACCTGGAAATTCCACCGAGTGTTCTTTTGTCACCTGATTCTGAGAAGAGCTATCTTTGATAGTGGGTTTCTTAAAGCAGGAGGGTGGCAGAGGCGTGTGTTTTGCGTATGTTCTACTGGCAAAAGCTGGCGGAACTATCTTGGTTCTTTTGGTTTCGGAGATACCGCACCCTCTAATTGAATTTTGGGTCATCAGCTTCGTATTTTCGTTATTGGAGGATTTTGTACCTGGGTTTTGGCTCGTCTAATTGTAAGTGGCACGTAAAAACTACAAGCTTTTTTCTTCTTTTGATGAATTGCACGTCTTTGAATGGAATTAGAAGCCAGTAGAGTGTGGGGGAGCTGAGATTGGCTCTTAATGGGCTATTGTGATTTTCCTTCTTTTTGCAAAGGGATAAACTTTTTATTTATAACTTGTTTTAGCTCGAGCTGAGTAGGTATGGCGGAGACTGAGACATAATGAATTGTGTTTTCCCTTTTTAATTGTGTTATCGAATGTTTGTTCAAGAATTGCGTTTTTGACTTAATTCAAGCTATGCTTGTGCATTATGTAGGAAGTGATTCTGTCTCTATGATTAAATTCCAGGGCAAAAAAATGGATTTGGAAAGATATATTTTTGGCTGTTTCAGCAAAAGTTTGCTAAAATTTCCGGCTTTAATTTTTTTCTTTTAATCTAACCCGCTATCCATTTCTTCTCAATGCTCTACAGGGAAAGCACACTTGCTTTTTAGAAGATATTAGTAAATGGCTACCCTAGGAGATCTCGGAGTTGCAGCTGCCATAAACATTCTCAGTGCATTTCTTTTCTTGTTGGCGTTTGCTATTTTGCGGCTTCAGCCTTTCAATGATAGAGTATACTTCCCAAAATGGTATCTGAAAGGTTTGAGAACAGATCCTGTCCAAGGGGGAGCATTTGTGCGCAGGTTTGTGAATTTGGATTGGAGATCATATCTTGGGTTTTTGAACTGGGTGCCAGCAGCACTCAAAATGCCCGAACCTGAGCTAATTGAACATTCTGGACTGGACTCTGCTGTTTACCTGCGGATTTATTTGATAGGGTACGCGAAAAGCAATTGATGGGTCAATGCTTCTTGCATCAGCAGTGATATTAAGCCTAGAAATATATGGCTGATATTCTGATATTTCTGTTACTATTGTGCAGGCTTAAAATTTTTGTTCCTATAGCTTTCCTAGCATGGGCTGTTCTGGTGCCTATAAATTGGACAAGTGGAGGATTAGAAAATGGCAAGATAACCACTGTAACTTCCAGCGACATTGATGAACTGTCGATTTCAAACGTGCATGAAAAATCTCAAAGGTTCCAGAAGCCCTGTTTTATGCTATTACAATTTTGCTTCTTCTTTGTTTTTGGTTAGATATTATTTAATGAATTATTGACGTATGCAAACCAAAAACATATATCTTATTGACCCGGAATAATTTAATTATGTTGAGATCTATTATTTGTGTTTGAGTGTGCCCTCTTCGACATTATAGAGAAATTTCTACGATACCTACATCAACTCTAGTCTCTAGCTACAGTGCAGACCTCCATTTTTATTTTCATCTATTTTATGACTCCTGTAATGATCTCTCAAATTTTTTTCAGCACTAGAATCCTAATCTCTGTGTTTAACACAACATTGCTTGCTTCTTCATTTTCGGTACCCAATGATTTTGTTCTGTACGATAATCTCACTTGTTAAAGCTGTAGAGGCACTCACAGTGCATCTGTATCTAGTTTCATGTTTATTTTGTTAATCAGGTTATTTGTATCTGATTATCCAATTGGTATAGTTTCCTTAAATTGATAGTGAATCTATTGCTATTCTAAAACTTTAGACTATATCTCAGGTTTTGGGGACACATAGTGATGGCTTATGGCTTCACCTTTTGGACTTGTTATATCTTGCTAAAGGAGTATGAAAAGGTTGCCTTCATGAGATTACAATTTCTTGCATCTGAAAAACGTCGTGCAGATCAATTTACGGTATTTAATTCTTTTTCAAGGAATTATTCTTTTGTAATTCTTGGTTGTAGGTTATGCTTCTTTTGTTTTGGCTACACTTGCTTCTGGTTTCGTGTGCTAGAGGTGTTATATTGTTGATTGATTTTTCTTGTTTCCCCCTTTTCAGATTCAGTTATTTGTTATATTTTAAACAACACATCTGTGTATCTATAGGTGCTAGTTGCTTGTCATTAGTTAAGCACAATTATCACTGAACTAAGTATATCACCAAATAAGTAAGCTGAGCATTTACGACTGTTTGCAGGCTTTTGATGTATCTAAGGAATATATACTTGCTTCGTGTGAGATTTGCTTATAGAAAAATTATTTCTAGATTAGGTTTAATGTGTCAGAGGCGTTATATTGTTGATTGATTCTTCTTGGTTCGCTCTTTTTAGGTTCAGTTATTTGTTACATTTTGAATTACACGTCTGTGTAGGTGCTAGTTGCTTGTCATTAGTGAAGCACAATTATTACCTAACTAAGTATGTCACCAAATAAGTAAGCTGAGTAGTAATGACTGTTTGCAGCTTTTGATGTAACTTCAGGAGTATATATTCTTGCATCATGTGAGGTTTGCTTATAAAAAATTACTTCTTTCAGGTCCTTGCTAGAAATATTCCTCCTGACCCTGATGAATCTGTAAGTGAGCTTGTGGAACATTTTTTCCTGGTCAATCATCCAGACCATTATCTTACTCATCAGGTTTGCGGCTGTTATATTCTAGATGTTTAGTTCACTAATAATCTCCTTGATTTAAATACATAATAAGGAGCTAGTTTTGGGTTGTAAGCTTCATCTTGTAATGCAAGGTGCAAGCATATTCCGGTTTTTCTTCACATTGTGAGTTGAACATGTAACATTAGTACGTCATCATCAAGATATAGATGACAAAGCAACTTTTTCTCCATTCCTTTGCCCTCCCTTGTTGAGCTAAAATAATCTAACATATTTCAGATTTGTGATTGTTTAAAAGAAAAAATAGCTGGTAGCCTAACAACAAATACTTTTCTAAGCATGTCTCTTCCTGTCAAATTTTGCAAGGGATAGTTGTGTATCAGTTGTGCTCTCCATTTGTGTATTTGACTTTTCGAGAAAGAAAAACATGTATCAGCCTTGTGATCAAAACATTTATGCAGTTGGTTTATGATGCAAACAAACTAGCAAAGTTGGTCAAGAAGAAGAAGAGGATGCAGAATTGGCTTACCTATTATCAAAATAGATATGAAAGAAATTCTTCAAAAAAGCCTGAAATGAAGGTACTTAAGTTGAATATGATTTACCCTTAAAATTGTACCATAGCTATAAGTACAAATTTACTACAAGCTCTCATTCTACGTTTATGCCAGACTGGTTTCCTTGGTCTTTGGGGAAAGAAAGTGGATGCTATTGATTATTACACAACTGAAATTGATAAACTCTCGAAAGAAGTAAGTATCATGTTCTTATTTTATCAGTTATAATTTTTAATACTCTGTCAATGATGTTAATAGAAAGAAAGCAAATGAAAATTATTTGTACATGGTAAGCAATGTCAATTTTTTTAAGAGCCCATGATATAATGATTAGGATCCTGAAATCCTTAGAATCATCTTTGCTTTTGTCAAGTGCTGCAGTTTTCTGTTTTTTAAGGAGCTTTTGCCACCTTGTGTAGTATTATGTCATCTTCCTTTCGCTTGCTGTTGCAATAGATAACTTACTGATTGTTGACTTGGAATTTCACTTGAGACCTAACCAGCAGGAATTGAGTATTTCTTTATTTCTGCTGTGCTTCCAAAGGTATAAATTTTTTTGTCTTAAAAGGTCATGATGGTCATTAAGTAAGTTGCTTCTTGCAGATAGCTATAGAGAGAGACAAAGTTACAAATGATCCCAATTCTATCATGCCTGCTGCATTTGTCTCCTTCAAAACTAGATGGGGTGCTGCTGTGTGTGCACAAACTCAGCAAACAAGAAATCCAACAATGTGGTTGACTGAGTGGGCTCCAGAACCTCGAGATGTATATTGGCGAAACTTGGCAATTCCATATGTTTCTCTCACTGTCCGGAGGCTAATCATAGCTGTTGCATTCTTTTTCCTCACTTTCTTTTTTATGATCCCTATTGCATTTGTTCAAACACTTGCAAGTCTTGAGGGAATCCAGAAAGCAGCACCATGGCTTAAGCCTCTTATTGACATGTAAGAAGGATAATCCCTTTGGTGGACCTCTGAAGTTACCATTTCACTTGCATTACTGGAGATGTCTTATCTGAACTCTATTTTTTATGCAGACCTTTTATCAAATCATTGATCCAAGGTTTTCTGCCTGGTATCGTACTCAAGCTTTTTCTCATCTTATTGCCAACAATTTTGATGATCATGTCAAAATTTGAAGGCTTTGTATCTCTGTCATCCCTGGAGAGAAGATCAGCATCTAGATATTATCTCTTCAACTTCGTCAATGTATTTCTAGGGAGCATACTCACTGGAACAGCATTTGAACAGCTGAATTCTTTTATTCACAAATCAGCCAATGAGTATGTCATTAAAAAAAAAATATTTGTTTTTCTATTTATTTTGAAATGGCACTAATAATATTGCTTTTTTTGGGTCTGGTTCTGTTAAAAATTTTTTTTGCTTTGTTTTGGACACATATATGCTGCTACACATTCATACAAATTAGCGAACCTTGTTATGATGGTCGATATGTCAGATTGCTGTATATAAATATATAATGCTCAGTGGGGAAAGTGTTCTGTTTCAATTTCCATGCTTTGTCTATTCAAGAATAGATTTGTTGTTTTATAAGCAGCAACTTTCTTCATAAAGTGAATATATGTGTTTCTGTGATCCTAGAAGCTTATACTCTGGTTGCATAATTTGTTCCAAGCCTTTGTCTGAAATTTATGCCATGACTATAAATATAAGCAATTTGTTTTTGTTATTTTTGGCAGATATCCTCAAACAATTGGTAATGCAATTCCTGTAAAAGCAACTTTCTTCATTTCCTATATAATGGTTGATGGATGGGCTGGTATAGCTGCAGAGATTTTGATGGTAAAACCATTAATCATTTATCATTTGAAGAATTTCTTCTTGGTAAAGACTGAAAAGGACAGGGAAGAAGCCATGGATCCTGGGAGTATTGGTTTCAACACTGGAGAGCCTCGTATACAATTGTACTTTTTACTTGGTCTGGTCTATGCTGCAGTCACTCCCGCTGTTCTTCCTTTCATAATAATTTTCTTTGGTCTGGCCTATCTTGTGTTCCGCCATCAGGTGAAAAATTGTTAAGATTTATAACATGCCAATCAATGATAAATTGGAATGGATGTGCTTGTTTACAATTCGTATGCTCTCAAAAAGCCATTGGCATATGCAGAATCATAATGGCTGATGTAAATGTAGTTCCCTCTAACAATACAATAGAGTTGCTAAACTAATCATGTAAAGCATCACAATTAGATTTATATAATATGGTGGATTCACTGGATTGTGGCGGAGAAAAATTTTGAGACTAAACTGTTATAGTTTATTATTTCTGAGGCATTCTAACTGATATAGATGTTGTGTTGAAAGTAATTGAAGTTATTCTGCAATGCCTCTTTTACTGTTTAGACAACCTTTTTCTTTTCCTTTTTTTTCCCTTACATTCCATGGTGTTGTTCCTATGTCACTTCGTTTCCCATTTGAATGTCTAAGTACATGTTGATAACAATTTTACACGGTTCATCCATCTATATTTCTCTTTTTCATGCCACAAAAGATGAAGAATGCCTCTTTCCAATTGCAGATCATCAACGTTTATGATCAGGAGTATGAGAGTGGTGCGCAATTCTGGCCTGATGTCCACCTGCGTGTTATAATTGCACTGATAATCTCACAGATAGTTCTGATGGGACTTCTAACCACCAAAGAGGCTGCTTCATCCACTCCATTTCTCATTGCACTCCCAATACTTACCATATGGTTCCATAGGTATTGCAAAGGCCGTTTTGAATCTGCATTCGTTAGAAACCCCTTACAGGTATGCCAATCCATCAGTTGCATGGTAAAGAATTCTTTACATTAGCTTTATGTATTGTTGGTGCAGTTCTTGTTTGTATAGTTTTCCTAAACATCAGTTTGATATCACTGAAAATAATGCCTGAGCTGAGCTATTATTACATTTATGTTACTATGTGCCCTTTTGTCAATCTGTTGCATATGACACCTCATGAGAGCTTCATATCATCAAAACAGTTGCTTAATTGTCTCAGCAGGCTCGTAGGATACATGTTTGCATGTACTTCATGAATTTTGTCATTCTGTTTCATGGAATTTTGCCATATCTGCAATTGTGTATGCAGGAAGCGATGATGAAAGATACATTAGAGCGGGCAACAGAACCTAACTTGAACTTGAAAGCTTGGCTGCAACACGCCTATGTTCATCCGGTATTCAAGGAGAGCATGGAGGACGATGAAGATGAGGAAGTAATCAGCGAGAAGTGGGAGAATGAGAGCGTGGTTGTGGCCACGAAACGCCAATCCCGCAGAAATACACCATTGCCCAGCAGAATTAGTGGTGCATCATCTCCATCCCTGCATGACAACAGTATACATCATGCAGAGCCCTAAATCAATGGAACAAATACCACTATCACTGTGCATTTGATCATCGTTTCTTGCAGCGCAAGCTGGGAATGAGGTGTGACCCTTTTCGCACCTCCATGAGGAGCTAGCTTGGAACTTAGTGACCGGCAGAAAGTAAAATTAAGGTGCAGATTCTGTTCCATTTCAGTTTGTGTTGAGTAATAGGAATACTGCTTCCTAAGTGAAGAGACTTTGCTCCGTTTTTTCTTTTTTTTTTTTTTTCCTTTTTTCCTTTCCTTTTGTCTAAATATGTATCATCTTTGCATAGGGGATTTCCATTTTGAACAAAGGTGAGTGAATGCTGTAAATGGTAAAGGTTAAATCTAATGTCGCTTTGTTAAAGCGCAAAACCAGGAGCGTTGTCAAAGTCTGCATTATGCGAAGTTCGAGAGAGTTAAATAAAAATCTGGAGCTTGTACTGTTATATTCTAGTACGAGGTTGTACTTATATTCTTAATGGAGAATGATGTATACCATTAAGAAATTTTGAAGTCAACAAATTAACTTGAGAAGACTTGTTTAAATTTATTTTACATATTGAATTTGAACTCAAATATTGTTTTTCCTCATCTTCATTTAAAGATAGAA
The DNA here is from genome assembly GCA_020226215.1 of Sindora glabra. Taxonomy (NCBI): domain Eukaryota; kingdom Viridiplantae; phylum Streptophyta; class Magnoliopsida; order Fabales; family Fabaceae; genus Sindora; species Sindora glabra. The sequence continues at coordinate 12,019,530 of CM035226.1, read as the reverse complement.
TATAGAAATTCAACTTATTAATAATGCTGAGTCTTGAGTAGAGAATTTCTGAACCATGCAAGTCTTCTTTGCTATCAATAGTTTGCATTAAAGAAGAATACGTTGAATGAACAATGACTTCAATTGGATCATAAAAATCTTTAATGTAAAGATCATTTAAAATATTAATATTAACTTTTCTACCATTTGGCTCTCCAAGTTTTCTACAAAAGCTGAATGAAAGACCTAATTGCTATTCTTCAAAATTACATAAATAATATTAATCACAATGTATTTTTTTTTTAAACAGGGAGTGATGAAGGTATCAAATTCACAGACAAAAAGTCTAGAATCGAATCACAGATGCAAGCAAAGTGTTTCGTAAGTCATTGAATATCAGTTAGAAGTTCTTCATCATTAATAACAATTGTTAAAAGCAATCATAAATTTACCTATTTAAAGTTTTAAGATAATTAATAAAGAAAAAGTCTAAAGACACTTTACATACATATACATTAATAATAGTTTTTGTAAATTTAAATAATAATTTTTTCTTCTAATGAGAAGTGAAAAATATTATAAATTACTTTTTATGAAGTTGCTATTTGAATTTAGGAAAATTATTTTTTAAATTTAAGGAAGTTACCCATTTAAGTTAATGAAAGTTATTATTAGTGGATGTGTACCTAGCAGAATTGATTAATAAGTACTCCGGTTAGTTAGTAAATGTCAAAATTGAAATCACACAATTTTTTTTATATTATAATTAAGGAATGTTTTGATATGAATTTCGGTTATGGACACTTAAAAAAAAATAAATTAACATTCTAAAAAAATTAATGTACCCTAGTTCATTTTCTATCAATTAATTAAAATTTAAGGAAAAATTTAATATAATATTCATATTTTATGAACAAATTTAGTATAAAAATTAAATATTTATTTATATAATATAAAATAAAATTAAAAAGAAAATCTAATGCGATCTGTACGTAACTTTCGATAACCGATTATTTACATGAAAAGGAAACGTAGTCTGGTCGTGTAGAGCCTTCATCAGTACTCGATCTCGCTCCACAAATCAAGCATCTTTTTTGTCGCCTTGCCAACCTTGTTTTCTTTTATGTCCCGATGTTCTTACATCTTTTCTACAATATATAAACCGAATTCTATTCAAAATAGAGTAATAAATGATAATTTTTTCAAAAAAATTTTTAAAAATTAAATTAAATTTTTTTTATACATAATATTTAGACCATTGTCAGCCAGCTTTACGTTACCCGGACAGGATGCCCTGACTACAATGCCACGTGGAACTTTGCAGCATAAAAAAATGTCATAAATTCAACGACAAAACTTTTCTTGTAAACGTGACTTGCGTTGCCACATCAACAATCAACAAATTTGTTGAAGTGAGATGGGGTGGGATTCTCGTGTTACTCATCGACAGAGTGATGATTTTCCGCTGTGCGGAGCCGCCGCAACTTATTTACTGCCTGCCACGTGCTATCATTCCGTGTCCTGGTGGGACCGGTCTCTTTTATAGGCCCAATAACATCGTAAAGGCCCAGCCCACAGGTTCCAAACGACGGCGTATCAAGGCTGCTTGTCATGTCACTAAGTCCAGCTTTCAAGCTGGAAGACAATGGAACAACCGAAGACGCCAAACGTTGCTGCATACAGCAAACTGAAATGATCGGATTCCTTCTCTGTATCAAATTCAACATCGTTGAACCTTGTTCATGTAGTAATCCACATTTTTTTTTCTATTTTCTTACCGAGTTTTCTCTGTTTTCTGGTAAATAAATAAACTGCATGTATACACTTCAAACTACGCAGTGATGTTTGGAAGTGTAATGGCAGGAGGAAGAAGAGAAATGACGAAAAAAGCGCTTACTTTTGCTAGGCGTCACGTAGTACGCTTCACCTTGAGGCTCGTCATCGTTCTCTCCATTTCACTCTGCGTCCTGGCTCTCTTCAGGCTTCACTCCCAATCCGATATTTCTTCCTCAACCCCGTTACGATCCCGAATTTCTCACGAGAAATTTAAGGGTCCTCCGAAGATCGCCTTTTTGTTCCTCGTCCGTCGAAACCTTCCTCTCGATTTTGTCTGGGGAGCCTTTTTTGAGGTTTGAATTGGTTTCTTTGGGTTAAATTCTACAGCTTTTTGTTGGGTTTGGGAAAATGGCTGGAAATGATGGTGTTTTGATTTGAACTTTGTGGGTTTTTTGGCCTTGATACAGAGCTTTGTGGTTGCAGAATGCTGAGGTTGCCAATTTTTCAATTCATATTCATTCCGCACCTGGGTTTGTGTTCGATGAGACAACTACGAAATCGCCTTTCTTTTACGGTCGACAATTGAGTAATAGCATTCAAGTAAGTATGATCCAAGAGATTCTACGGTTCAAGCTTAATTTGAGCTACGTTGGTTGACGAGAAGAGGGTGAAAATAGCAGCAAAAAAATAAAGTTCTTTCCTTTGAATTTGATAAGCTCTTGAAACGATTGAAAAAGGCAGAAAAAGTTTACAAGGAAGGGTTAGGAGTATGTACTTTTCTCTGGATGTTACTTAAGTAAAACAATTTTGTCTTGTCCACCAGTGAAACTGGAAAGTATTTTTCCAATTAGTTGTTAACAATTTTGTTGATTGCATGATTGGCAAAATATAAGGCATATACTTTTTCTCTCTGATTCTGGTTTTCAAAACGTTCCATGTTGAAGTTAAAATCCCTTTTACGAGACTCCTTATTTTTTAAGAATTTGTGCGCTTGGGCTGAGCCTGGTTATGCAATAAAAAAACATACACACACACACACACACACACACACACATATTGGGGGAGTGTTTTCATGTCAGGGAGAGGAGTGAATTGTGGCCATTAGATCTATCATTGAAGAGCTAAGATTAGAACATAACATGATATGACTTTCTTTAAGTAATCATGTGATCTTTAATTATGTTTTAATTTTAGCCATCAATGCAAGATCTAATGGTCATAATTCATTCCTTTCACTTAACATGCCCCTTATATATACACGCACAAACAGCCTGCACGACCTGGTGTTTTATGTTGTTTTATTGGATGTGATTAAGAATTTTGTGGTCAATGCTTAGGTTTTATGGGGAGAATCAAGTATGATTAAGGCTGAAAGGCTGTTACTGGATGCAGCTTTGGAGGACCCAGCAAATCAAAGATTTGTTCTTCTTTCAGATAGGTTTGGCCCTGTTGCCCTTGTGAATATGGTCACAGGTTTTACTTTTCTATTGCTGACTGGTCTGCAATTGCTAGACCTCCATAGTGTTCTGGTCTCTGAAGCTTCAGCACAGCTTTTAGTATTCTTTTCTCCATTCTATCTCTTTTCTTGCCTTCTAATTGACCATGATATAAGTTCTTATCCTGTAAAGTAAGCTCCGTTGTATATGTTTTCTCCATTAGGATGAGGAATGAATTAGGTGAATTCACTTGTTCGTGCTAACAATCTTAATTTCTTTTTATCCATTGGCAGTTGTGTACCTCTATACAACTTTACCTATGTGTACAATTATGTCATGGCTTCTTCGAGAAGTTTCGTGGACAGGTAGAAGAAGGCTTTGATTCTTGAGGTGCTTGGCATTAATTTTTGATGGGTCGATCATGTTTGCATTTTTCGGCTTTTTATGGAGTTGAGGAGTTTTAAGGCACTGATTAAGTAATTACCTTATATTGCAGCTTTCTTGATGTGAAGGGAGGTCGCTACAACCCAAAGATGTCACCTAAAATTCCACGGGAAAAATGGCGTAAAGGGTCCCAGGTAATAATCTTATATTTAGTTACCTGTTAAAACGACTTTTCTTGGTTTTTCATACTAAACTTTTACTATTTATTTCATTTCTTGCCTGAATGTGTTTAGTAGGTCAATTTTCTATGCAATCTGTTGGATTCTTCTGATTAGGTGCAGTTCACAGGTCTTTTTAATTTGTAAATGTGACTTTAGATGGGGATTTTCATCATTCAAGACTAGAAGAAGCTTTAATTTGGCTCTCTGAAGGATTGATGAGATAATATACCATTAATTTACTTTGCTCTGTGTGGGTGGTTTCAAGCTGAGTTTCCTATGTTTTGTTCTCAGAAACTGACATGAGTTTGGAAACTACCTTCTAAGAAAGTCAAAAGACTCTACTCACCATGCTATACATTTTATGTTTCCAATTTGCTTAGCCAAGCAGAATTTCCTGCCATGGATTATATAGATGTTATACGATATTAATGGTTTTATTGAGAATATAAAATGACAAGTTCATCTATGTTATCATGGAAATTAATGCTCTAACTTCAGTTTATTTTGAAATTTCAGTGGGTCACTTTAGTCCGTAGCCATGCAGAAGTAATTGTAGATGATGAGGTTATCTTACCAGTCTTTAAGAGATACTGTAAGGTAAGTAAGGACTCATTGATTAGTTAGAGTTGTAACTGTATATCTATTTTACATCTTGCATGCTTATTCTGAAAGTGACATACAGTTAAAATGTTACCTGTCATACTTTAGCATCTAGACTAAATGTAACTGTCTGTAGTGTAATCATTAAAGCAAAATTCAACTAATCTGAATCTTGCTTGGCAGCGACGTCCACCAATTGATCCCAGAAAGGGAAAGCAGAACCTTGTAAGTGGTCCTATATCCATTTCCTAGCTTCTTGCCATTATTGAAATGTATTCTGTTGTAGCAAATGTTGGTGCTTGGCATAATTGAAGTGAATTTAGATGTTTTTAATGGAAATTACCAATTCAAGGTTGTGCTGTTAAGAGGTTGTTTATTCAAGTAAATCCAAATAATTGTATCCATTGATCTCAATGTATAATAGCACTCGTGTTAATGACTGATCACAGTGTTGTTGGTGTTGTACACTTTACAATATGTCTCTTGATTTTACAAAGTATTAATCTCATATGAACCTTGGTGGGGTTCTCTGACCTCCTTGCATTTTTGTTTTTATTCTTTAGCTATTGAAGAAAGAAATATGTGTGTAATATGATGAAGTTTTGTTGTTTATACTAAAGATATTGAGAACCTAATTGAACTAATTTTAAATTAGGTAACATTCTCTTTTCATATGAGTGAATAAGTGATTGTTTGCTATATTTTGGTGTAAGTGCAGAAACTGCAGAAGCAGCACAACTGTATTCCTGATGAGCACTATGTGCAAACGTTACTTGCTGTAAGATAGTGTGCTATTCTTTTTCTTCTACACAAGCTTCATTACTATGGTCTTACATGTTTCTGGGATATATTCTATTTCAAGAGAATAAACAATTATGATATTTTTCTCTCTCACCCAAAAAGAAAAAAAAAATCCTTGATCAAACTATTGTACGATAAAGAGATTTTTTTGTTCTCCAGGAAATCATATTATTTGTTCTTTTTTTTTTCCCTTGATTGAATATTCATTCCGATTCTTTCTGCTTTTATGTCAGATGCATGGTCTTGAAGGTGAACTTGAACGAAGGACATTGACTTATACCCTGTGGAACCATTCTGCAACAAAGACAGAGGATAAAAGCTGGCATCCTTTCACTTTCAGCTATAGAAATGCTGCTCCTGAAAGATTGAAAGAAATAAAGGTATTCTTCTGCTGCCTCACTTGCCATGTTAGTCGACTTAGATTTTAAAGAAAGGGAGGTTTCAATTAATGGAACCTCGGTTTTTCAGAAGCACTGTGGCACGTTGTGATTGGGATTAGTTTGAAAACTGTCATGGAAGTTAACAATTGGTAGAGATAAATAAAGTTCCTTGAATATAAGCAAAAAAAAAAAAAAAAAATGGTTTCATCTATTTCTGCTCCATATAGACAATAAATTTTTGTCTTGTTTTTTATCAACTGGTATTGCAGTTGTCATAAATTTGCAGGATTTATCTTTGTCGCTATAGTAATCATGCATTTTTTAATCCTCTTCTTTGTCTCATATTATTTCATTTTGCTTTTATTTTATAGGGAATCAACCATATATATTATGAGACCGAGTTCCGAACAGAGTGGTGTCGTACCAATTCAACATCAGCTCCATGTTTTTTGTTTGCAAGGAAATTCTCTCAGGGAGCTGGCATGCGCCTTTTGAGCGAGAGAGTTGTTGGCCATTTTGAAGTTGAAGAATTATTGGATTTTCATCCATGACCTGCGCTTGTGCTCTTGCAGCTTTCTTGCCATATATACTAACTTAGATATACTCAAATGGTACTACCCCAATATTATAGATACAAGTTACCCCACAAACTGATTCAGAAGATTGATAGAAAAGTAGCTGCGGCTAAAATAGTTAATTCACGGCAGAGTAAGAATAGTCGTATTGAGTTGATAGAAGCATTTTATCTGGCAGTGAGAAATCTTATTCAGAAAGCAGAGGCGTAGAACGACTGTTTTCATAAATTTTATGAAGTTATAATATCAAAAGGCATTAAATTTTGACAAACTACGGAAATGCTCTTTATTTTGCAAATTTGGATGACTTGGAATTCTGATAACTGATTGCAATAGTGAGCCCTGGACTTAGTGGTAGAATTGATTGAAGAAAGGACCTTGTTAGACATGTCTGCCTGCAAGACTACTTGCTGGAGTTAAGGTGCTGATTATTAACAGTCATACGTTGCGTTAGAAATGAAACTCCAAATAAAGCAATATTATCTAGGATTTCCTTTGCAGTGGGAAAATTACTACGGAATTAAAACATATATTAAGGGTGCGTTTGGTTTAGGGAAAATGAAATTTTTAGAAAATTCTTTCCTAAGAAAATATATTTTTGAAAAATGAATTAATTTTCTGTTATTTGGTGCATAAAGAAAAAATATTTTCTGTTATTTGATATATAAAGAAAAATTAATTCCGTTTAAAGTAAATTAAAATTTTTTATTTTAAAATTATTATAATTTTACTTATCTTTTAAAATTTGTTTTTATATTGTTCGTGGTGCTCAATAGTTCAATAATAATTAGTTTCTAATAATAAAATATATATTAAAGATATTATAAAATCTTATACATAGATTCATACAGTTAGTTTAATTAATTATTACGAAATATTATATAATAAAGTATCTATCATGAGAAAAAAAGAGAATATTTTAGTAAATATTATATGAAAATATGCACCTAAATTTTAATAAATAAAAATGAATTTTATAAAAATAGAAATAGAGCATCTATTATAAAATATTTAATAAATAAAAATAAATTTTACTTGTAATTGTGATTGCAAAACAAGGTGAAAACGTGAAAAGTTTGGGTTCGGATATGGATGTATTGAGTAATAAGAAAAATAAATTTTATTTTTTAAAATCGAAAATTATTTTCCTTAAAAATAATATAACTTTCTGGTTGATTAGAATTTATTTTCCTGTTGACTAAAATTTTTGAATGTCCAAATAAGAAAAAGTTGAAAAATGAATTTTTGATTCATTTCCTCCCCAACCATACGCACCCTAAATGAATTACCAAAATATCAATGTTATATGCAATGAAAATGGAGTTGTCATCAAATATAAAAGATTCATGATTGAAAGGATATAAAAGATTCATGTAAAATTTGTAAAATTTAATTTAACTTTGGATCGTACATTTGACATGTATAACATTTTTGATATAAAAAATAAATATTACATAATGGAGAAATTATTACAGAATTTAGGATAATGATGAATTCTTTTAATCTTATTAATTAATACTTTTTGGACACTTGGCAAAATGTAATCTAAATTAATTTTTAATAATTTATTACACACTAGTATAGATTATATTGAGTACTTAAATGGGTATATTAAATTAGATGTATATCTCATTCTACCTTTCAAGAAGTTGATTGTTTTCATTATCAGCTTATTTTTTTTTCAAATTTTAAAATAAGTATATTAAAATTAAAAATATGAATCCTAATGGATTAAATGCGATTTAACAGTAGAAACATTTAATTTCTTAAAGGATCAAACTCCCCGTAGCATCAATCAATCATTTTTGCAGCCACATTCTTGCACTGTAATTTCTTAACCCGAGTAACATTACTTTCAAACAGTATCAATTTACACAGTTGCATTGCCTCCGGACCTTACCCTGCACTGTTGTGAGAACATTTGTAGAGGAAAGCTTAACAAATGCAGGAGAGAAAACCTTGAAAAAGTATTCTTGATCCATGCAAATCGTCTTAACAAAAGGTGCAGTTCGAGGATTTCTAGAAATGCTGGAGTCAATACTACTAAACAAGCCCTTGCCCAATAGAATCTCCGTAATAATGGTTGTCAAATATTGTTAGGGTCATGTCATTGGGCACAGAAGTGAGGTTTGTAATAGGAATCTCTGTGGGGCATGTTAGTCGTAGCAAGGCTTCAAATTCAAGATCCATCGGTCCCCTGCCTGTGGATGATGCAATCTGCTGCAGTGTCGGACATCAAGTGTATAAGCACTTGCCAAAAGAAATAAAAACTTAATAAATCAAGAACTATTCCTGTCAGTCAAAAGTGTAATGTACCTGTAATTCCTCCTTGGGTCTAAACAAACTTATCAATGTCAGCCTAATAAATTTATAAAAACGATCATCTCTCAGTCAATTTACCATCCAAATTGGTTATATATTGAATGCTTTTTAAACATGCTCCTTGAATCTCTTTGATCAAATGGATGTTAGTGGCACATTACACCACGTACATGCACGCCACAGTTTAAGAATTAAATTGACTAGGCTAACCAACAAGGTGTTGGTGCAGTGGAAAGTAAGTTGACATTATGTGGACTTGACCTGTCAATGGGGTAGAAATCTGTTAATACTGTAATTCTCGAAATAGTTGCCCCCTTGGCCACCGTTTTCGATAATCATAAATTAGTCAAGGTTAGTTTAATTAATCGTGCCATATGTGCACGTATAAAAGGGGTACTCGTGCAAAAGAGCAAGGCGTGCAGTCTCCTTTTTTATTCAAATTATTCCTGTGAAATTTATGGCTCTACTTATTTAAGATTGATCTGCAGCACCTAAAATGGCAACCGATTCTTCAATGTTGAGTGTTTTAGACATGAAAGTGGAAATGAAGTCATCCACTATTATTGCTTGGGGAGGAAGCTCAGCATTAGCTTCCTTAACACTAGAGGTTCTGGAGTTTTTTCTTCCTGAAGGGATCTGAATGTGGGGTCCTCCAGAGAATGAGACTGATTCCTAAGCGACCAAAACAATGATATCTGCACAAGACACCTGTCGGGACATTCTTCTTCCAAAACTGACTTTATGTCGTCAATCATTTCCCGCTTTCTGATTCCAAAGTTCTTTGAAGAAATCATCTCCGTGCTGTGGACGAGTCGTTGGAATCTAACAAAATCGATGCATCACATCCCTACATTTAGGAAAATTTATATTCCAAATGAGATAATGAGCCATAGAAATGAACACAAGGGATACTAATTGCACCTTCATCCATTTACAATTATCTCACAACGACACACATAATATAATCTGAGTTGTACTCATGCCTTTTCTTGTAAGTGTAAACCTAAAAACCTAAAGCAGTTGGTCAATTTAGATTATGCTGTGCCATGGATGGGAGAAGTATAATTATCATGAGTAGAAGTAAAGTTTGACGCATTACTAATAAAGTAGCATCCGCCAAGGGCTACTGGTGCAATGAAGTGAGAGAGGAAAAATCAATTACCTGAACTTGGCAGTCATGAAGCATGAGCCTGAGGAAGGCTGCTGGCGCAGAGGCATCCGTTAAGAACAGAGGCAACATTTCTTACTTTTCTCCAAGTTTGGACACGAAGATTTGTAGCAGTCATAAGAAAGTTGGTTTTCTTTTACTCCAGGTGGCATTTCCTTAACCGATGTGGCTAACAGAACAAGAGCATAACATCTTCCCATTTTCCTTCTGAGCATAAGAGTCTAGGTAAGTAGCATGTGTAATGAAAGCTGACCTCTTTACTGGCGATAATTTGGAGATACGGATGTGCTTTGAGAGTGACACTTAAGAGGATTGAAACTGTGAAAGCTAGTAAATGAGTTGGCCACAAAGCGAGCAGCCATGTCTGGTGAAACTCGTCTCTTTCATATAGATTGCTTGATTTGTTCACTTCACAGAGATTCTGCTTACAAGTAATGCTACTCATGCATTCAAAAGGTGGACATAAAAATGCCTCCCCCCCGGCCCTCTCTCTCTCTCTCTCTCTCTCTATATATATATATATATATAAACCTTATCTAATGGTTATTCAGACAAGGAAATTCAGTTATTTTCCTACTTCTCAAGGTTAATTGGCTAAAAGTACCTATACTTTTATCTAAGAACTATCTCGGGTTTTTGACCATGTTGGCATTGGAAAAAGAAATTACTAAATTCCTGCATCGCAAAATTTATTTATGGAAATGCTTAAATTTTTTTTTAAAAAACTATTGATCATAGGAAGGGAAGTTCGTGATTAGTATGACTGGTCACAGGTGGCCCCCTTATGATCAGTTTATTTTATTTTATTTTATTTCTATTTTTTTATCAATTTTTTAACTTTATTTCTATTTTTTATCATTTTTTAACTTTATTTCTATTTTTTTATTGTGTGATAATATTTTTTTTTGATTAATTTTTTTCCTATTTTTGACCTTATTTGCATTAAATTTGTTTTATTTCAACTTGGATTCAATTTTTTAAAAATTTTGTAACAATTTTTGATCTATGACCCTTTCATTCTTTTATTTTTAGTTTTTACTTAACTTTGATTTGATTTAGTTTATTAAATTTTAAATATTTATTTGATACTAATTAATCAATGTTCTAAATAATAATCAATAATATTATTAATTCTCATAAAATTGTATAATATATATAATGTAATAAAAATAGTAAGTATCGTAAGATTGTTGGAATAATTATTATCTCAATAAATATAAATATTTATATTTTCTTTTGTAAACTTATTATTTGAAAGATCTTAATCAGTAAATAAATTTTTAATGAAAAAATTAAAAGAATTAATAATACTACTTTAAAAAATAATTCAATTTTTAATCACTAATTATTCATTAACTTCAAGATATATGATTTTTTATCTCACAATAATTCACTTTAACTCCTAAATTCTATTTTACACTTAGAGTAGCTAAATTAAGCTACAAAACATTTGATTATATGTGTGAATAAAGGAAAAAAAAGCATAGCTCCGTAATAAAATAGTTTGAATTAAATTCAAGTTTGCTGGAGGCCATGCAAATTTTTTTCTCGACATAGATAAAAACTTGGACGTTTAGATCACGTGTTTAAAATTACTATTTATTTAGATTTAATTCGATATTAAGCTTAATACTTAACATATATTTATACAATTCTAGTGCCTATTTAGTCATTATATATCATTATTTTTTACGTTTAGTGGATATACGCAAATTTTGAAGTAGTTGTAATCAATCCAGTGAATTCGAAGAATAAATTTTGAATAATACATGGTTTACATTATGTTTGTGAATATTTTGTGTAATTCTGATTATTATCACTGTAGTAATATTTGATTGACTGCCACCCTCAAATTTGAAAAATAATTCACCAATCACTTGTGCCGTAAAAAGTATTTACCTAAATGTTTAATTTTTTTTAAAATAGTGATCACGGGAGGGGCAGTGCCATGACCAAGCAATCACGTGGGCCACCCCACCGTAATTATATATATACATATTTTACGCCAGAATGACATTAATTTTTTTTAGTCTTTCTTATTTATAATATATTTTTGTAATTATTATTTATTTGTAATTTTGACTTAGATTATATTTAGTTTAATTTTATACAATTTGAATGTTGCTTTGATAGTAATCATTCAAGATTTTCGACGATAATTAATAATTGTATTAATTTTTATAATATTGTAATATATAATTAAAATTTTAGTAGATATGAGACTTATTTTTTCTCTTGTAAACATATTAGATGGAAGATTGAAATTTTAAATTTAAATTTTAAACCATATTTTATCATAATGTGATGTGTATATTTGAAAAAATATTTAACTAAACATGAAGTTAGAATATAACTTGCATCATAAAAATAAATATTTTATTAGTAAACCATGTTAATCTATAAGTCCATAATGTGATATAATTAAATTTATAAAAAATTACTTATGTGAAAATGATGTGATGAAGTGGGACTCCGTGATCGACTGGGCACGCAGGCCCCCATGATCAGAATATGAAGCTTTTTAATTCATTTAACTTTAATATATTTTTTTAATTTATACATTTATACTTTATTTGACTTATTTAGACCTAGAAATTTTTAAAAATATAAACTTATTTTGTATTTGTTGCCCTTTTTTTTACTTTATATTTAAACTTCATTTAATATATATTTGATTAATTTTTTAAAATTTTAGATTTATTTATTCTAATTATTCAAAATTTTAAATAATAATCAACTATATTATTATCTCTTATTATATTGTGTAATAATGTAATATAATAAAATTGGTATAAGGGGAACTCTTTTTACTGTGTTGTATAGAGAAAATTTATTTTCCCATGGTAAGTGCTATGATCAAAAAGTCAATTTTTATAAATTGTAATGTTGCAATTCACATATAAAAAAAAAATACATCACTTAATAAAATAATTAATTAATTAGGGTAATGAAATATTAAGTAATAGTTTAATAAAATTCAATGTGTAATCTCAAATCCCTAAAATTAAATGATGTTAAATTTAATAATATGATTTACCATAATTACTTCTAAATGAGTAATTAGCATCATTTCTCATAATTACGTATAAGTATATACTTAAAATTATATCATAATGACTAGTATTTTAGAATGCTCTTTTAAATTTCAAATAATAATATAATGAATGGAGTGAATTCAATAATATGATTTAGGTTAATGAATAAGAGTGAAATATATAATTGTCAAATTGTACAACTTATCTCCAAAAGTGGATAATATGATTAATGTAATATGATAAATTACTAAATTTAAAGTAAAAATATTATAAATCAATTAAATAAAAAAATTACATAAAACATTATATTATAATACTAAATCCTCAATCACTAAAATAATGGCTTGCAGTCCTACATCGAAGGCGTCGCTTTGCTCGTTGCAGTCGTTGAGTTAGGGGTTGATGTTGTTTTTCTCTATCGTTATCCTCATCGTCGTTTACATGAGTCAAGCGGGTCTGACTCGTAGAGGGTGGAGAGTTTAAGTCCCAAGGGGAGGATTGAAATGGTGGAATATGGTTTCCTAATGTGAAAAACCCTTGATGTTGCTGCTCCACGGATCTGCCGACATACTCAATAGTAAATACAAATAGGTCATCAAATAACATCATTAGAGAACCAGAGATTTGTTGAGTTGATTGTGATGGTGATGGTATGAAGAATGATGATTGTGGAGCATCATAGGGGTGCTGTGAGGGTAATGCCATGCTGTGAGATGGGTCAGCATCTCCACCTGTGAAGAGTTACGATGATGGGGTATAAGTTGATGGTCCTGCAATTCCTATATCCGCATGCGTCGATAAAGGGGTGAAGGGGTTAGGGACACCTGATTGCATCGTTGATGGATGAGCATAAGTCATACTTTCATCATCATTCCCTTCTTCAAGCATAATAGGATCCTTAAAAGACATGAAGCCATGGGCTCTCCTACCACGCCTAGGCTCAGGAATGGGTGGTCTTGGTAATTCATCAGCAGGGTAAGCAGGCTGGGTAGTAGTCATGTCTCGATACTCTCCTAGTGCATGAAGCATGAGGCAATATTCTCAATTAATGGTTTCCCTAAACTGACTGTATGACTGTGAAGGGAAATCCTCGACACTAAGCTTGTGGAGTCTCTCAGCTGTGTCAGCTTATAAAGAAGTATATTTGATACAGTTAATACATATTATATCTTGAAGAAATTATAAAAAAAGTGTGAGCACCGTTGGTTACCACAAATCTTGAACCACCGCTAGATAGGTGGATCTATCATCTGGTATGTCTCAAATACCATGACTTGTAGCTTGAGTCACGGTGAAGAGCATTTGTCTTTATCTTGATCAATGAAAGTGTATTGCGTCATGCATTCCAAGCAGTAATGAATATCAAATACTCATGCCGTTAGTCTTTTGATGTTTTACCCCGAAGTTGCAAGATATAACAAGAATTGAGGTTAAATGGCTCTTGTGGGATTAGCTGTCTCCTTCCAAACTATCGGAGCACACGGTTTATGTGGTGCTATTCCACAATGTAGAAGCAAATGATGGAAACTAATGTCAGCCATATATCAAGCGGTGTCAGGCAATACCCTAGTATAAGCCGTTGTATACTGAGAATGTCATAAGGGTGCCAATTAATATGAAATTATAAAGAAATACAATATAAATAAGCATATCACTAGATCTAGCAATGGCATTATTTGACATAAAAAAGCAGTACTTCCAACCCCATCATCCCTCATTTGATCAAGCAATACTTTGTACTGGTATAGAGTCATCAATGGCGGTCGAGGAGGTAAGCCAGTGTTCTTCCACTTGCGAGAAATATATATTGTGGATTAACTTTTCGAGTACTTTGAGAAGTTGTAATAGATGCAATATGGAATACGTGTATAATCCACATCTGAAGCCTAATGGTGGAAGTAAGGGGTAGATGTTTACCCGAGGATCAGGATAAGGAGGTTTCGCCAGTGCTAGAGTGGGGAAACGATCCCACGCCCATAAATGCAATAAGTGCAGACATCCACCAATATTAATCTCATCACATTTTGTGGCAGTACATAACTCTTTATATAAGCATGCCAGGACCACCGATCCCCAACTATACTGACTTGCATCTGCAAAGTTTTCTAGCAATGGCAGATATATCAATAGCACTCTGTGATTTGAAGTGTCGGACATAAAACAATCGCTATTGAGTCGCAGGATGTAAGCATGTGCAAAACATTGTATTTATTCATCACCGGCATCATCTGGTAAGTGTCCAAAGTTAGCTGCTAACCAAATGATGCTCAGGCGCTAGCCTTGTAAACATTCATCAGGTAGTTTCACTCCAAGTAAATATTTGCACACCCTTAGCCAATCAAGTTCGATTTTACCAAATACAGGGACACCCTCATAAGACATACCTAACTGGATGGATACATCCTGTAACGTAATGGTGCACTCCCCATGATGGTGTGGAAAGTGTGTGTTTGAGGACGTCATCGTTCAATTAGGGCGGACACTATAACTACATTGAAATCAAAATGTCCAAGCCAACTAGCATCGTAAAAGCCTGCTTGTTGCAGATAAGACACAATTACAATTAGTGGATTAAATAGTTGGTTTGTGTGGGCAACATGTCGTAACTTCAGGATTCAATTTGTCTTTTGCCATCCATAAAGAAAATAGTTAAGACATTTATAATTAAATAAATTCTATTAAGGGAATGGAATTACCTGGTCTTGCCACACGAATTGTGAAATATGTCGGGACTGTAAGTATAAGAGAGACTTGTCATCGAGCCTAGGGGTCACAACACGATGCTGAGTGGCCATTATAGTCGATTGCTATAAACTATATCAAACTACATGAATTCAGTCAAATGCATAACCCTAAATTTATGTAAGTCTTCCATAACGAAATAAGAAAAAATTTAACTTAATATAATAAAATAAGCATAATATATTATTTAGATACAACATGTTATCTAACTTGGGTCAATATGTCAACAAATTAAGCTTAATCTGGAGCAGTGTGTAGTAATATTATGGAGGAAAGACTTTTCGTTGCAATTTGTGGGGCTAGGGGTGTCACCCGATATTTTATTAGATGGATGGACAAGTTGCGCGATTTTGCTCAGTTTACTGGCATAACCCACACCTGTGTGGTTTTAATGGACTTTTCCTCCAATCCATTTCGTTTCTGATATGTGTGGAACGAGGACGACCATCGGAATGAGGACACATCTGCATAGGATCCGGTATAAGCATTGGTCCATTCAATGGAAGCCAGTGCTCTATACCGCTGATTGGTCGAAAGTCATGGCTATAGGCCTTCAGCATTATCTCCAATTGGAATATAGGATTGATAAATTATAATGGATTCAACATAACTTTCGCACATGCTGCAAATATATGTTGGCAGGGCTAATACTTTAATTGGAATTCACCACAATTATATGTTCGCTGGCCCAGGCTAACTTTACATGTTTACCAAAATATTTCCATGTCGAGTCATACTGCTCTTCCACCTTGAAAGCCGACCCTAGGCGGTCAAAGCGATGAACATAACAAACAGACACTTTTCGAGTGCAATTGTGAATCTTTTTTCGTATGTTTTCGCTGAACACCTCTCCTGCTTGTAACTGTGCTGCAATGGTCTCTACTCTGTTGACAAAGTATGCATTTATGTGATATAATATATTTTTGACCAGCCTGGTGATTGATAAATGTCTAACTTATTTAAATACACTATTGATACACTTGGTTAGGTTTGTTGTTATGTGCCCCTATCGCCGACCTTTTTCATCATAAGCATAGCTTCATCGACTCTTTGGGATATTATTGATCCAATCAACAGCTCTTAACTGCAATTGATGCAGTTCATCTAACTTACAATTTATAACATGTCATTCATATTGATAACCTGTAACAAAGATGCTATCATTGAGTAAACAATAATCATAATAGGCAATGACAATTAAGGATGCTAGTGTTAGTAATACACATTAATGCTAGTAAACATCTTTTTTAGCCACGTAGTCCTAAAAGTCGAGTTGAGATTGTTGGCAACGTGTCAAAGATAGAACACATGATAACCATAAGGGGGTTGCCACCCTACGCGTGGGTTTACGATGGTAGCCAGTATTCCAGGATGCCTATCTGATATCAAGCAAATATCTTATCTGTCTTTAGTAACACGTCATCAAACATTTGACGAGAACCAATCTTATGTCTCGAAAGTTTCTCCTTGGACAATAGCAAATGTAAAAGGGACAACCTTTCTATCGCCATCCTGTGATGTTGCTGTGAGTAAAATCCCTTTGTACTTCCTATACAAAAAGGCGCTATCCACTTAGACTATCAGTTTCAAATGGGTAAACGACTCAATGTATGACTTAAAAGTCCAAAACACTTAATGGAACAATGCAATCGACTCACCTACAAAATTGCTTGGCGGACATTCCTTGATAACAAGCTCAAAGTAAGACTCAGGATTGAAGTGACGCACTGTTACTAACCACCGAGGTAATATAGAATACGATTTCTCCCAATTCCCAAATGCAATAGCGATAGCTCATTATTTGCCCTTCCACGCCTTCCTATAGGATACTGAGTATCCAAAAATACTATGGATTTACTCAATGACTTCTTAAATGGACACACTTGGGTTTTCGATCACCATGGCTATAATGTATGATGAAATAACATTTGCATCTAATTTTGGATGATCTCGGGAAAGAGACGCAGATACACATATGTGAAGCTCATTGTATTTTGATATCTATTAGTGATCCTTTCTCGACTTATGGCATGCTCTATGCTCTAACCCTCCAGTTACAATGTACACCGTAGTAAGGATGTTGATATTCTTTATACTTAGCCGAGGAGTAGTGTACACAAAATGTGTGGTGAGTTTGAACTAAGTATATCTTCATTGCGTGGTGAAACACTTTCTGGTTCATATATCACAAATCTACATGTGGTTCCAGGTTGTCATTTATATTTATGTTGTTTATGGCTTCAAGGTAATCGTGACTAATAGCAGCATTTACATTTAGTCATGAAAAAAGGCAATAGCTGATTCCATGTACTGGCTTTCAAGTATTGTTAGGAGTGTATTGGTGACGTTTTCTTCGTCATCATCGTCATCATAACCATCATCCTCACCACCAAACCCTTCAGGAATGTCATCATGTGCATCTTCCTCATCAAAATCATCCATGATGTCATCTGTTTCCTCTAGGGATGAGGGGGAGTGAGATAAGCCATAGTTCTGCTGAGAAAAACATGGTTTTGGAGCGTAATTAACAATAGGATTGTGAAACTGCTAACCATAATTAATTTACTTGTTCATTGGTTCTACGCTGGCCATGTACGGGTTGTAACATGAAGGTCCTTCATTAGTATTGTTATGTTGGCTGGTGAACGGTAGTATATATGGAGCACTCGTGTCAACTGACTGACTTGTTATGTTCAAATCAAATCCCACTATTGCAATATATGTATACACTTTTGGACAAGACAATTGAGTAGGAAACCTCGCATTCACTTCCCACATCCGTTGAATGTCATCATTATTTTTCAACTCATACGCCTTATACCATGTCGGATTTAGCGAGAGCAGATATCTGTATATTAACTTGGTGATTTTCATCAAGTCGTAGCTTTCGCCTAACTATATTTTTTAGCGCATCCAAGGTTATGTCTGATTTGATTCTTATTACTTTGACCCGGTGACATTTAAACGTATCACCTTGAATGTCATCCGTTAAATGTTATCATTATTTTCTAACTCACACGCCTTATACCGTGTCGGATTTAGCGAGAGCGGATGTCTGTATATTAACTCGATAATTTTCATCAAGTTGTAGCTTTCGCCCAACTATATTTTTTAGCGTATCCAGGGTTATGTTTGATTTGATTCTTATTACTTTAACCTAGTGACACTTAAACGTATCACCTTGATTCGATTCATAAATTTTTTCATTCACATAAATACAAATATTTTCATCTGTGGAACTCATTTTGATTCACACCATAGTTAGTTTCAGGAGTCATCACTAAAGATAAATTTCACAATTATTGAAATATGTATCATAATTACAAAGACAATTACAGTTAACTGTTACTACATAATCACTCATAATTATTTAATTTTTGTTAATTAATAAATTAATTATTTCACATGTCAATCCTATTTATTTACCTACACATATATTACTTCTATGTACTTAAATTTTGTAGATCAACATTTGATTAACCTTCTACAATGTTACATTTAGACACGTGTGGAATTTTTTTACCTAGAATATCTTTGAATTTCTCTACTTTCATAAATTTTTTATATAGTAGAAAAATTAGTTATTTCTAAGTATTAGGAAGAGATAAATTTAAACATACCTAATTATAGATAACTTAAGTTCTTTGGTTTGTATTTTTCTATTTAATGTTAGTAATAATAATAATGATTTATTTTTTAAAAATATTCATATAAGTAAAAAAGGATACGCCCAAAAATAATAGCTTACTATATAGGTGATTACATCAAAACAAATAACCAATATGATACCTATCATAATTAATATAATAAATTAATTAATAACTTATTACTTTAAAAATTTTATTTTGAAAATTAAATATTTCATCATTATAATGAATTAATAAATATTCATAATAGAATTCTAACTATTGTTGTTACAAAAGATAATAGGCAAATGATTTGAACAAAATTTAAATAATAATAGTGCAAAATCATATGTAGTTAAATTTGATTATTAAATTAATAATGTTAGTAAATATGCAATGTTTAACAAATGAAAAAAACTTAATTACATTAATAAAAATATTTATTAGAAATATTGTTATTGTAAAATAAATAAAATAGAAAATACAATTAGTAATAATTAGCTCAAAAATTATCTTATTTTTAGTGAAAATTATTATATAGTTAAATAATATTTAAATACTAAAAGAATTTTAATTATATCTTAATAATACTATTAACATTAACCTAATAGATAGATAATACCTTTGAATATTATTTGATATTAAATATATATCAAATACTATAAATTTTTTTATTATATCAATAACTTTATATTTATTATTTTTAATTTTATAATATTTTTAATTCATTAATATTAATAATTTATTTTTGATTATATTACTGTCGTTATTAAATTATTTTTGCTTTTTTTATCGTGTGATTATTTTTTTTATTGATAATATACTTAGGTATTTCAATAATAAAAATAATTTAAGTAAAATGCTTAATATCTATTCTTAATTAAATTAAGATTTATGATTTGCAATAAAATTTTAAAGAACTCAAAGTATAATATTCTACCTTCAACTAATATTTCTTAATAATAATTTATTATTAATAAATCTTACTATTTTTTCAAAAAATGTCGGTACCAAAGAGATTTTTTTGAAACCTTAAATTTATATCACTTGGTAGTGTTTGAGTTAAAAATAATATAATTAAAAAGAATAAATGAAAAAAAATCATACAGAAGGTATATAACCTTGATAAATATGTTTATTAATTCGTACTTACTTTGACATATATCATTAAAATATTAATATCAAGTAAATATTATTATAAATTAAATAAATTATTTTAATTTAAATGTCAATGACACAATAATGATTATTATTAAACAATTGTAAAAATTATGCCATTGCTAGATAAAATAAAATTACTAAGATGAACAATATAATAACTTCTACAATAACAATTATAAGTTAAGCTTTATTTGTACTGTTTTAATTTACTCAGATATGAAATTTAATTTTATTATAAATAAAAATTAGTAACATACTTATATATTGTAATAATAAAAAAAATTTAAATAATATAAATATATTAAAACAAAGACTACTTCAACATTTGGTGTGTTATAATATTATTTTAAAGGTCAATAGATTAAAGATAATATTGTGTTCTTTCAATAATTTTTTCTTTACTTTTAAGCCATCAACCAATATTATTTTGATTATTTCAAATTACCTTAACTTATCTGTGTAGTATTTGTTTTAATTATACAATTATTTATTCTTAATCAAAATAAAATTATATATATTTCGATATCTATTCTTAGTTAAATTAAGATTTATGGTATGCAAAAATATTTTAAAAATTTCAAAGTATAACAAGGTTCAACTAATATTTCTTAATAATAATTTATTATTAAGGAATCTTATTATTTCTTTCAAACATTTATAACTATTTGGGTTTCTTATTTTCTATTTTAATAATGGCCAACCCATAAGCCTAATAATTAAAATTATAGTAATTTGCACAACATGCACAATCTAGTTAGATTAGAAGCATGATAATATACTCAAATATCAAAATAATAATAAAAAATTAAATAATATCAGCACATGAAAATAATACACACAAACATAATAATAAAAGTAAATAAAGGCAGTATAAATACCATAACAAACAAATCAAATTAATTAATTAATACAAACATAGGAGTAAAATACATAATCAAATTAAATAATAACAACATTATTACAATGCCTATTAATAATGTCAATTGTAATGAGGGAATACTTGTAAAAAAATTATACTAGACATATATTATATTTTCATATGACTTGAAAATAATATATATTACTTAAACTAATAGATTCAATTTTCTTAAATAATTTTACTAGTATAACGCTCCTTAAATAATGAGACCACCACTGAAGATTAGATTTTCGATTGCTGATGGAAAGGAAATAATGAGCCAGTACTTTACAAATTGGCTGCTAGGGAGTAGGATGTTTTGTTGCGTGAGTGTGTGAAGAAGTGTTAGGGAGGAGGGGCTTTTGTAGGGTATGCGTGTGTCACGAGAGCACAGGGCGATGACACATGACAGTCGGGGCTTCGGTTTGATGCTCACAGATCACCTGCACTCGACACGTGACGCGCATACAGGTGATCCGGGTTTAAGTGCATGTAGTCGATCACAGCGAGGTCTGGCCTGTGATGAGTTCTAGACTAATTACGTGACCTGACTAACTGTAATTAGGCCTGATCATGTGATCTAGCCTGATCATGTTACGTTAGACCACATGATCAGGCCATTGATCACGAGCAAGACCTGATCGTGATGGATTCTTTTTTTAAAAAAAATTTAAATATATCGGTAAATAATTTTTACTACGCAACATTTTGA
The DNA here is from genome assembly GCA_020226215.1 of Sindora glabra. Taxonomy (NCBI): domain Eukaryota; kingdom Viridiplantae; phylum Streptophyta; class Magnoliopsida; order Fabales; family Fabaceae; genus Sindora; species Sindora glabra. Next base: position 11,997,714 of record CM035226.1, on the reverse strand, counting down.
GAAAATTTTTTTGAAAATCAAGGCTAACATTAAAAAAGCCTCTCCCGCAAAAGTAAAGCCATATAATAAATAAGTTTTATTGAATAAATAGCTTTTTTGGATATTTCTGACTCTGTAATAATGACTCCGGACAGATAGATATCAATTGTAGCAAGCCCATTGCAAGATTGATGATTCTGGGCAAGAAAGATCAATTAATTCAGTGGTACGTTGCTTCAATCTTCACATGTTTGGAGGGGAACATTTTATGAAGAGAAGACTACTCTTTGAACTATACTATTTTTTTTTTTAATAATAATAGGAGTAATAATCTATTTAACGCACATACGCAAATGGAAAGTTTTGACTTCGAACCTCAGATATGATGGAGAGTAAAACTCCTCTGTCAATATTGGGTGCCACTCTACTGCTAAAGTGTTGGCTAAAAAGTTTTCATTTTAAAGAGGAATGAAGAGAAAACCATCCCCGACAAAATAACTGTTATTTCTTCATCCTTTTATCTATCTACGTAGGTTCTTATCTCTGGTATAAATTTAACAGAATAGATATGTATTATGTGCATCAGCAGTTTTGAGTTTTGACTTATTTACATGGTTGTTTGGTTGAGCTAGAAGATAGATGCTGCAATTTGGCCCACTCGACCTTGTGAATTGTGAATATCCTGCTGCCGTCAGATTAAACAATTCTGCGAGGCAGCTTTTGTCTTTAGGGAGGGTGTCATACAGGTTTCATTTAATGAAGGCCTAATGGATTAGTTGGTTGTTGGGATGGGGGATGGCTGTGCAGCTTTAATTATTTGTGGAGAAGAAGTGCTTTTTGCACACCTTTATTCTCACACATTATTCTGAGGGGTGCTGGGAGGGTGAGATTTTACAGATATCTACAGGTCTTATTCCACTATCATGTATGTGAAGACAAAGCAACAAGAAGATGGGCGTTTAACATAATAAAAGATGAAAAATGCTATTAAAATACCTAACTTCATCGCATTATCTCTGAAACTTAGACATATCAATTACAATTTGAATCAAATGGGGTTAGTTTAACTTGAAATGTAAAAGATAAGATTCCTTGTTGTCCATATGAAACTGCTTGTGATCTATTGAACTATTAATTAGAGGTAGAAAGGCGGTTAAGATTCAGTTTAACACCAAAAACCTAACTTCCTTTTGGAATAAAGAGATAAATATAGAGATGGATCTTCCCATGTGCCGAGTCTATTACTACTCAAGTCTTAAGGGTATATGTTTATCTCTCTTCTTCTCAAGTTAACAAGAGAGAGAGAGAGAGATCTTTTACTTAAGGAGTAAGATAGGATGACTCCTCAGTTTAACATTAAAACCTATCAACTAAATGATGGGATTTAACAGTGACATTCAAATCTACTAGTCACCGAAAGCAAAGTGAATAAAATTGATGAAAAATCAAGCACTGAACTGAGGAAGACCTGAAAAGAATGGACACATTTTTTCGGAGATAGTCAACTGAAACAGGTTCTTTTAATTTGTTCTGTATTTATTTTTCAGTATTCAATAAAGAATGGATAAATAAGAAGAAAGAATAAATAAACTATTGCCTTGATATCTAGACTAATAGTTAAATTTAAGCATTAGTATCTCTCCATCCTCTTTGGCGAGCCCTGAGCTCCCATAAAGCAGTAACTTGGCGCTGAGATTGAAGTGTTGCTTCAGATTTTTCCCTGGCCTGCTCACATGTCTCCATCCCTGAATTGCACTTGTCAGCCTCCTTTTGATACTGTGATGCCATTTTTTTTGCCTCTAAGAGTGCCGTCTCTGCATGCCTTTGCTTCTCCAAAGCTTCAGCCTCCCTTAGTTTCACTTCTTCTGCCAACAAATGTGTGAATTTCTTGTCCACTTCTTCACTCATCTCCGGGTCTTGCTTCATGCAATCTAGAGATATTTTTGAAAGAATCATGCATGATGAACAACATAATGATCTATTATGAGAAAATCTTAGCTTAGTTTCCCCAACATCAGACAACCAAAGACATTTGGACAGCAGGACAAAAATAACAACCAAGGCTGCATAGATAAAATGATTGTTGTGTTCTATTGAAAATCTTCGGTAAACCCATTTAAGATAAGATCGTTTTTTCACGATATTCTACCTCAGTTAAACAGACTATCCTCCAATAAACACACATTTCTTATCGGAGCATATAGACAAAATTTTGGATATTATGTCTGAAAAGAGAAGTTTGGTGGCTTAAAAATCCTCAATTTTAAACCACATGCAGAATGATTTTCGTGCTATTTCTCTTATATTGAAAATTATATACTTATATCAATGCCCTCAGTAGCAGACACACCTGTCATCATTCTTTTAGTTTTTAATTTTTGTTTCTTCTAAAAGCAATATGATATGCTTGGTCATTTCAGAATCAGAAAGTCAGACCTATCTAACTTGTACAGTAAACTCTATAATAACAGAGGAAAGACACCAACCTATAATGGAATTGTTGCTCAGTCCTGCAGAACAATAAAAGGCAGAGACAACAGATTAGGCTATCAGATGATATCAAGTATTAAAAAAAAATTGTCGAGAAATTATAAGTGATCAATAAATGTCTGAGTAAGCAAGGAATAAAGGCTTGCAGAAACCCTATCAATATTTATATTTTCCACTGCATTGTCACAATATCTGATGTAAAATTTAATGTCATTTAGATGAGACATTTTTACGAATATGTAAGGCACCTTCTGGGATGGAAAGAAGGGGCTGAAGGGAGCAATCACAATAACAAGGAGGACAAGAAGAAGAAGGGCTGGCATGGCGAACGGCGGCGATGAAGGCTTCGTGAAGATGCCAATACAAGGGTGGTCCTGCTATATAAGCCGCCAGAGACATTCCTAAAATCCACATTAACAATCTCAACGACCTCTGTTGCTTCCTGTTCATCGTATTTTCACTGGCTTTTGATTTCGGTTTAAGATTCGGATTTTGATTTTACTATTTGTTTTTGATGTGTCTGGGGAACTAGATCCCGACTGACGCTGTCCGAGGCTCTCTGTAATCTATTTGTAGTATCTCTTCGCGCTTGGAGTTATCCCATTTCCCAACTACCTAGGACACGGCTCATTGGAAAATAGATAATACGATGTCGTATAACAAGGTGTTATGGGGATCCGAAGCATAATTACGTTAATTTTGCAATGATGTCATAGCTTTTAGTAGTGGTGGGTATTTGAATCAATTTATTTATTAAATATAATAAAATAAAAAGCATTGCCACGGTACCCCGCGGATTCCAAACTCGGAATGACTTGGTACAACATAAGCTCTTGGATGAAATTATAAAAATTTTTGATAATTTTATCTAATGACCTAAGATGTACTATGTTATCCCGAGTTTTGGAACCTCGAGGTACCATAGAATTCTCCTAAAATAAATTATTTATTCGATTCATTTAATAATTTTAATTAATAAAATTTATATTAAAAATTTATATTAAATTTAATTATTTATTATTTTTCATAAAAATATTTTAATTATTAATAAAATATTATTTAAAACTTTTATCATTAATTTATTAAAATAAAAATTTTATATTTTTATTATATATATTTATTTATAATTTTAAAAATAATTTTAAAAACTTAATATAAATTTTTAAACAAAAACTTAAATCTTAGTAAGTGCATTATAATTATATCCGGTTATTATATTGTGATTATTATGTTGTGTAAGAAATTGTTACATCTAACTTTTAGTTATTTCTAACTATTGTTAATTGTTACAAGTAATTGAACAAGATGCTGTTCTCGTTATTTCAGAAACTTATATACACTTTTAATCTTAAATGGCAAATAAAATATTTACATAATTTTTTAAACAGAGAAGGAATCTTAATAAAATTATGAAAACTCATTCGAGGTGGGGTAGCTAATTTATTAAAACACCATAAGCTCTTGTAAAAAGTTAAACAATTAATTGGATGCTTGTAAGAATCTTTTTCTTCCTTTTGCGAAAAATCCCTTGTCCAACAACTACGTAGCAACAGAATCATTTTCTATGTAACATTTTCCACACACAACATGGACATGCCACTGTCATGGTCCTCATTGAATAAGGTTAGCGTCAATCAGTCAAGGTCAATGCCTCTTTCCGCCATCTTCCCCATTTCCCTTCTCAAAAATCTTAGTGCAGTCACTATTTCTTCAAATTGAGGATGTGAATTGTGACCTGTGAAGAATGTGGTGATAGTCCCATGGATGTCAATAAAACTCCAGCCAGGAATTTTCCTCAAACCAAGAGATCTCATATTGTTCCATGCCTCCCCCACACTTTCCCACTTGTTTATCGAAGCATAGCAGTGTGCCAATTGCACGTAATTTCCTGCATTCCTGGGTCTTAATATGAGGATATCCTTTGCAATTCTGTCACGAAGTTCATTATTGCCGTTTGCTCGACAAGCATCAAGGAGTATGCCTAAAACATCTAATACAGGTTCTGGGAACATTTTCTTGTAGAAGTTGTATGCTTCTTCCACCCGCCCAGCTCGACTGAGGAGGTCAATCATACAAGCATTGTGTTCGAGATTCGGTGTGATCCCAAAATCTTCAGCCATTGATTGGTATATGTTCATACCCTGGCAAACAAGTGCGTTGTGACTACAAGCACACAGAATTGAGAGGAAAATTACATGGTTTGGTTTTTTTCCACTTTCCAAGAACTCTGAGTATAACTTCAATGCAGTCTCCCCTTTGCCATGACAGCCATATCCTGCGATTATGGCACCCCATGAGACCAGATCCCGGCTTGGCATTCGGTTGAAACACCTCTGTGCGGTATCCAATTCACCACATTTGCAGTACATGTCTACCAGAGCAGTTTCCACCAAGATGCTTGGCCCAAGACCACTTGTTACTATGAAGCTGTGGATCCACTTTCCCATGTGAAGAGCCCCAATGGAAGCACATCCTTGGACGAGGGAGAGAATTGTTACTGAATCAGGTGTTTGTTGGCTTGTCATCATTTCATTGAAAAGGGAAAAAGCTTTACTTACATAACCATTTTGAGCATATGCAGCTATTATGGCATTCCAAGTGACCAAATCCCTCTTGCACATCATATTAAATAAGGCAAAACTATGAACCAAGCGGTCACACTTTGCATACATGGTGACAAGAGAGTTTTGAGCAGCGATATCCAATAACAATCCTTGCCTTAATATATAACCATGCACTGAGGCCCCCAAATTGACAGATCCCAATTGTGCACAGGCCGCAAGTACACTGGCCATAGTTGCAGTAGATGGCTTCACTGTGAATTTTAACATTTCCTGGAAAACTCTCAGGGCCTTGTCTGCAGCATCACTCTGCACAAGGCCTGAGATCATTGCTGTCCAGAAAACAATGTCTTTATTTGAGTTTCTTTCAAATAATCGAAACGCAAAATCAATATTTCCACCTTTTATGTACATTACAATCAGTGACGTATCCACACTTGCATCAAAATTCAAACCAGCTCTCAACATTTGGCCATGCACTGACCTTACCAGTCTCAAATTACCACTTGCTGCAGCAACAGACAACAAAGACCCAAAAGTCAGCTTGTCTGGCTCAATACTTTCTTCCCTCATTATGTTCAGAAGTTCAGATATTACATATAAATTCCCAATATGAGCATATGATGATATCAAGGAATTCCATGACACTAAGTCCCTTTCATCCATAGAATCAAACAATTTCCTAGAATCCTTAATGCTTCCACATTTACCATATGAATTTAACAGAGCATTTGACAAATTGATATCAGAGATAAACCCATAAAAAACAGCACATCCATGCAAGCACCTCACATGGGTAAACTCTGAGACTCCAGATAGTATACTTAACAAGGTAACCACACTGGGTTGAATTCCTTGGTGACGCATTTCGTTGAATAAATAATAAGCCATATCAACGTCACCCGCGCGAGAATAGCCTCCGATAATGGTGGTCCAAGGAACAACATCTCTCTCAGGCATAAAGTCGAACACTTTGCAAGCGATATCAGTGTACCCAAACTTCACATAGAAATTAATCAAAGACGAAGCAATGTAGGAATCAGAAGAAAACCCATTAACCACTATACATTGATGGAAGGAAAGCCCGAGGGAGAAGAGATTTAGAGAGGTGCAGGCTTTGAGCACACTGGGAAGGGTGTAGGCATCAGAAGGGATACGGGCCTGAAGCATATAAGCATATTTGAGAAGAACTTTCCCGTGAGCTCCTTCAGATGAAAGCCGGTTGATTGTGGCGTTCAATGACTTGGTGGTGGTGGACGGAGTTGGTTGTCGTAAAGCGAGCTTGGGTTTTAAGCCCCTTAAAGATGGCGGTTTGAGCTTGTTCATGACCCATTCGTTAAGACGCAGCTAAACTAAAATGTCTGTTAAACTGCATGGCCATTACAGGAGTTCATGGTCTATACAAACACAATTGCAACAAGGTTGGAACTTGCAAGTGCTCAGCCTTGTCTCTGGGTTCTATTGGTGGGGGGGGGCCTCTGAATTCTTCCAAATTTATTAGATAAAAAATAATTTTTTCTACGGGACATTCATCACGTTATCCCAAATTTAGTTTGTATATAATTTTATGAGTTTGATGTGACTTATATGAATTTTATAATATTTTACATAAAGTTTAAATTTTTTTTTATAATACCTTACAATAATTCCTATAATTATCATGGTTTCGTATTACAAGACTCACGGAAAAAAATATAAAATTTTATAACAAATTATAGATTTTATATAAATAATTATATTCTAACAACTTATGTCAATTGATTATATGCATGTTATCCTAACCTAAAGTATCATGCAAGAATTTCCCCCTTCTTTTAATCGGAATTGGCTTTGCAAATACTGAAGAAACTAGATCGACTTTACTGTTTCTTGTTAGTTCATTTTGCCATTCCAACACCATTTTTTTTGTATAAAACATCGGTGGTATCCGAAGACTGTAAAAAAGTAGTTTAGAATAAGGCTCCAATAATTTCATCGATCATCCCTTCGGGAATTCCAATAAAATTGGAACAATTTTATCGATTTTAAATAATTATTTGTCTCCTATAATGTTAACTTTAGTCGTATTAATACATACAATAATAATAAGTACTACTCTGTGAAGCAAATTTATTGAACAGGTAACTACACCATCATTCCTCAACACCGCCACAAGAGTACAGGAATTTTCTTTGGAAGCCATGGAATTCCAATATGCTATATGAAACGAAGCACGCTAAGCCATGATGATGCTATATCAATTAGAATTCCCATATTTTCTGTAAATCAAACTCGTATTCGTATAGTCTAGTCAAGTATTTATTCTCACAACACGACTATCCCTCTTGTTCGTTGTCTATAACCCTGTCCTTAAATTTGTTTATTTCTAAATGAGTGCAGGTTTTCATGTTCTGAAGCAGACTGAGTTCTATTTGACCACCAATATATGTGCAAGATTCTCCCCCATTTTGCGCAACAAAACACAAATTGACTAAAAGATCAGGGCAGCTACTGGTTTTGTTTCTTCGGATACTCTCTGGTCCCAAATATGGTCGATCCAATCCTCACGTTTGTACTTCCCATCTCAATCTGCAAAATTATGAAATGTGAGATGGTCATAGAAACTTTTAACCGTACTTGTCCCCTTAAAATTCAACAGAACAAATGAAATCTACAAGAAAAATATTCCTTACAGCTTGCTCAAAGTCCGCAGACATGCCCATCGATAGATCGCATTGCTCCTCTGGTATTCCAATTGCCTCGCAAACTTCACTTCTACATTTAGCTAACGTCTGGCATGTGGAAGGAAATTTTAGTTTTTGACAATTCTCATAGAGTAGCAAAGACGGCGAAAAATGACAACCACGTCCAAAACGCTGGGTATATGTACCTTAAAATTCTCGGGGGTGCATGTATAATCGAGCATGCCAATTGTCATAAGACCACAAAACTCAAGGTTTTGACAGCTCCTAACATGTTTCACAAGGTCTACACATCCAGAAGGCTCAACCCCAAATTTTGCTGCAAGAAAATACTAGTCAAATGTCGTTCCAAATTAAACACAAACATAATCTTGAAACCCCGTGATTTGCAACTGGTGAGACATAAGTGATATATTGTTATAACTGACGATTTGATATCAAAGAGAGGAGTCCAGGTTGCCATGCAGTGTGGTCCTGGATCAAGCAGCCAAGCCGGCATATTTTTCCTTCTAATAAATATAAATGACATGATTTAGTCCCTTTATCCACCAGTAATATATTTAACACAATTCCGAAAAAATTTGGAAGCTGAATTTTCTAGTCAACTTGTGCTACTTGCTATCAAGCTATTAGATGCCTCATAAAAAGGGATTAATTAAAATCTAAACAAAAGAAGTCATTTCGTTAAATACGTTGGCAGCACCTTAGAAGTTGGAAATTTTAACATATCAATAGCAACTTACATGTTTCCCCACTAGTATTCACTTGAACAAAAACCTTCAAAGGCTCTCTGCCAATGCTTGCTACCGCACGATCAAGATAATTTGCTATCTGTCAGGAAAAACCAAGTGGTCAGTTCAACATTTGCAATAGAAAATGAACAGATACTGAGATTAATCATATAGTCAAGCAAACTCTATTGTTCAACGTAACTCTGAAGGTGAATTTCTATTTGCTGTGAAATCTCAAATAAAAAATTGCTATATCAAATGGAACTTTGAAGAAAGCTAGAGCCAATAAAATAAAACTGAACTTAAAGGTTAGACGTAGGATAATCTTACATGCATTAGTCTCTAGGCTACGAAACAGAATGAAAGGTTTGTAGCTGCTTGGAGACACAGCCATTCACGTCAGCCGGTAAATGTAATCTCCATTTCTAAAGTTTAAGATTTGCCTATACTTGTTTTTAGGTCTGATACTTGGGATCATTTGAAAACTTTAAAAAGCATTATTTTCAAAGAGGAATCCCAAAATGTCTGGATGAAATTACAATAAAAACATTAATGCATATGATAAGAGGGGAAAAAAAAGGAGCGATATCCATTCATGGTTCCGTTCCATTCTCAAAAATAATGAAAAAAATTCATACTAACCCACCAAGCATCCAAGACTCTTGTGCAAAACCAAAATAGTGGGGATAAAAAAATGGAAAAAGAAGAAGAGAAAAAGGAGAAAAGAAGCTTGCCTTCTCATCATCAACACTTTCCACGTATGCAAGGTTGGGAACACCGGCTGTAAGATATCAATTTAAGAATGACAATGTGTTATAGTCCACAACAAAGAACAAAAAATATGGATGATGTAAAACTGAAATGACTGAACATATTTCTATAGAAGCATAAAATACATGCTATTAATCAATTTGAGTTTATCCCTTCATTTGAGAACTGAAAAGGAAACAAAATTGGGAGGAATGAAAAATCAAAAAGTGGAAAATAATTTTTCCTCTCTTTTGGATGCCACAGAAATGAGATGAATGAAAGTGAAGAGAGTTTATAATCTTACTAATCCAACCATGACTAAATATTGTCAAAGAGATACTTTAATAAGGACATTTATGTACTTTAGAATACTACAAGCTCATATAATTTCCTCCATAAATTGCCCTCACTTTTGGAGCAAGTTATTTCTGTGATATATGCCTCATTTTCATCGCAGTATCCAAGTTACCAGGACATTTTCGCTAGAATGCCATTGAATATCAAATGAACATGCAGCACATGCAATTAAAAAGGGGCATTTTCAGAAATAGCTTGCACGTTAGGGAAAAAAGGGACCATAATACATGACTTAAACGAAAAAGGGCGGCAAGTATTGCTCCTAGAAACTCAATCTAACGTGAATTCATGAACTCGGCTAATCATACCTAGAAGAGGCTTCACTTTATTGCTCTGCAAATTACCGATGAAATGCCACTCGATATCACCAGGAAGCTACGGTAGAAAAATATCACTAAATCAGAATCTTTCCAATATGAGATTTTACCCAAATAACAAAAATACATTCCAACCAAGAACCGTTAACTAATGTTCAGTCATCGTTGATCCTTGAGGAACTGAACTATAACATAAAAACTAGAAGGTTTGGGACATTAACCATATTCTATGCATTTACAAAAGAAAGGAACATCGGAATCTATTCAAACGAACCTGAGGAGCTTTCTCAACGAGTTCCTGAACATAATTTTCCCCGAAGCATCGATGTCCAGCGTCATAGACCTCCCGGATAACAGAAATGGGCTTCGTTTTGCTAACGGCGACCAATCGGATCTGTTGGGCAGCACGGCCTGATCGCTCAGCTGCCTGTTGGACACGCTGGAGCACCGACCGGAGCGACGCCGCAGCAACGCCTTCCATGGCGGCAGACGAGGCCATGATTTTTAAAAATATAATTCTAATATTCGTGATTGAGATTGAGATTGTCCAGCACTAGCAATACAGCCAGCTATTTTATTCTTCGAGGTCCATCCCAGTTCAACAGGGGCAACAGTCATGCCGATAAAAGACGCAGCTCCCATGAAACGGCACTGAGAAATTCGTAGTTTATCTCGGAATCTTTTGGTTGGCAGGACTGCGGAATGAAACGAGCTGTCGTTTCATCTCATTTTTACTGGTTGTTATATGTTAGAGAGCATAACCTCTTACTTTATCATCACTATAATTTAAAAATAGAATACATCCTCTAAACTTTAATTAAATGATAAAAATGGTATATGAATTTCAAAATTTTACACTCTACCGTCTAAACTTTAACTGAGCAACAAAAATAATACACAAACTTTAAAATCTTATATTTTATCTTTTTAGAAAAAGTGAAATTGTTAATTTTAAATTAAGTTTAAGGATAATATCCATTAATCTTACTTTTCTATTATATCAAATCATTCTTTAATTTAAACAAATAAAAAAATTTAATTTGATGATCAATTCCTAAAAAATATCAAAGAAAACTTGAGATATTAGAATTTAAAATCAAAGTAACTTGTGTCACCTAGAAGAAGTCCAAGCAACCTTCAACAAAAGGTACCTGACACCAATTTTTAAAATTTAAGGTAAGAGTTTTTTCAAATATAAAATTTACTTTGACTATTTTAATTTGCTTAATTTTTTAACAACCTCAAATCCATTATATCCCTACTAAATTAAAATTTTCATTTATATATTAACTTTCTAGACAATAATTTTAAGAACAATTTAAATAAAATTTTTTATAATGTTCTTAAATTGTGTTTGCCAAGTAGTTTGCTTTTCAAACCCATATATTAAATAAAGTTCTTTAGACCTTCATAAATATAAATTTGGAGATTTTTTAAAAAGAAACTTCCATCAAATAAAAATGTATCGAACTTTAAGATCATATATTTTTCAAGTTTTAACAATTATCACAATGCTTTTATTATTTTTGAATGATTTATCTTATATACTATCAAAATAGTTAGGTCAATAAATGTCAAGATTTAACTTAAAGTTAATGTTTTCATGTTTTTTGAAAATTTGGAAAGGTAAAGTATAAAGTTTTTAAAATTTATATACTATTTTTATTATTCAATTACAATTTTGAGGGTAAAGTGTAAGATTTTTAAAATTTATGTGCTATTTTTATCACTCAATTAAAGTTCAAGAGGTAAACTATATTTTTCTCCTTTTTAAATTGTATGAGTAATAAAACTCAATTAAAATTGAGGGTTTGAGCACATATTGTGGATGTCACTAGATTACTAAGAATATTAGCCATGGTTATAATTTTTGTTAATATTATCCACAACTATTTTGGTTTTTGATTTTGACTCTAAAATTGTGGTGCATATTTTCTAATTTTTGTTAAATCAATATTTTTGTTAGAAGGAAAAACATTTGGATGAGAGTATTTTTTTTTAATACAATACAACCAAATTATAGCAAGGAGTTTAGAACTTTTTATCTTAATTTACTAATTAATAATTTTTATGTAACATGCATTATAATTTCTTTTCAAGTAGGCATGGCGGCTTTCAATTTTTTATCCTTCCCTTTGACGGCAGATAAATAATCCCATTCATTATCATAATCTAATGATAATTTTCTAATAAGAATATATGTTTCTCTTCTATTCACTTAGAAAACGGACTTGAAAGTTTTGAAACAGTCCATTTATATATATATATATATATATATATAAACTCAATTTCTATAAGATTAAAGACTGATTGTAACTTAAGCTTAAGGTAGATACAAATACCATTGCAGTCATTTATTTAAATAATAAATATGTTCATTTATTATTTGATATTTCTAGTGGTATAGCGACGCTTTAGGTTGTTTTAAATGTTTTCATTTTTTTTCAATGTTCCCAATTCAAAATGTATGTCTTAAAAAAGAAGGGCTTTCTTATTTGATAAATAATGATAATATATGCATTGAAAATAAAATTTGAGATTAAAATTTGAATATAAATAAAAAATTGATATTAAATTATGATGGTAAAGTAAATTTATAAAATTTAATTCAACAAATATAAAAACTCAATTTCAAATCTCATTTTCAATATTTATAACATTTTTGTTAATTGCTTTCTGTAGAAATTAGTAACACAGTTAACAAAATTCTAATATTATATTAGTACTCAATATTATTTTTATACAAATATTATCAATTGCATTTTTTTAATCCAGTAATTTAATTTGATTAAAAGCTATTTATTTTTAGCAAGAAATCAGTTGTAACCAATAAAATCCAATTGATGAGTGTGAATGCGTCTTTTTGACAAAAGAAATTGTGATGGCTGCAATGACAAGTGTTACAAAGGAGAGCATTGTGTTTATGGAATGTGCAGGTGCTTGAGAGATCATCTAACTTAACATATGTCCTGTAATTCAATTGTATAACATAATATTCTTATTAATTAGCGTCTTTGACTTTGTTGTTACTTGTGATGCAATTCAATTCTGCCAACTTAATTTAAATTGCAATGAATAGATCATAGAGACTGCGAAGAGAGATTTGGCCACTGGCCAAACACCACTAGTGCCTTCTGTCTCATTCTTCCAAAGGTTTTTCTAACCATATAAATTGGAATTTGGTCAAATAAAATGTATATAAGATGCAAAATTTGAGAGGACTCTTGTTCTCCGGGGTGACTGATTAGGATTAAACGTTTATAATCAGGCCAAATGCCAAAAGTAGTCATCTGTTATTATATTAATTTCTTCATATATGACCATTAAATTCAAAAGCAACAACATCCCGGGAAATGAATCCATACCAACTGATTTTGAGGACACCATTAACTCTGATTCTTGATATAAAAATGTGACTTTAATTTGAAGCTCGAGTGCCATCTCATCCTAGCGTTAAGCCAATGCTTTTATTACTTTTTATTTTTATTTTGGATAAAATACATTACTCCTCTAAACTTTGTTTCGAAATCAACTTGGCTCTCAAACCTTAAAACTCTATACCTGGTCTCCTAAAATTTTAACAAACGTGAAATATATGTCTTCGATGCTAGTTTTAATAAAAATATGTCTATTTCCAGTTGTTTTCTCAATTTTATTCGCATTTTAACTAATTTTTTTAAAACTTTACAATATATTAATAGTGATATATTATAATATCTCATCATTAATATATGTCATCATATGTCATGTGTTATAAGATAATGTTAATTTGATGTACGGTTTATCATAAACTTTTCATTATACTAAACTAGAAAAGAAAAGGTGATTATAATTTACCTTATTTCATTTGTAATTTTGTTTTTCTAAAATTTTAAGGTTATGGAATACGTAACCGTATATTGGCATGGGTTGAGCATCTTCTTCGAAAGCTCATCTAGAACCGAGCTTAAAGAAAGCTTCGAAATTGAAGCCCACGTGTGCTGCAAACGCCAAAACTATTAGGCCCATACGAGACTCCTCTCCTGTAGATTTCACTCGGGAAGTCCACTTTGACAAAAACAGACATTTGCAAATTGCTCTTCCTTCTAAATCTTAATTATTTTGAGTAGACCGCATTCATTTCACTTTCACCAAAGTTTAATGTAGTCATGTTGGCTTGGTTTCTTTCTTTCTTTTTTTTAATATATACTTACTTTGTTTATTTTTTTTTACAAAATTAATAATAGAAGTGATTATAATTTCAAAATATGAAAATAACAAAAATGCGTGCATTTTCTCAAAATATAAGAGTGAAGGTGTGATCGATCAAAATGTGGACGGAGGTAAATCCAAATTTGTTCTAATTATTTCTAATGGATAAGGAGGTGCACATGTGCATATTAGTATATAGAATTTCTTTTTCTTTTAGGTTTTGTAGAATCTTTTCTATATTTTTAAAAATATTTAAGGAGAATGTGAGATTCTCATGTTTTGTTCAAAATTTAAAAAAAATATTTTTGAAAATGTAGACATTTTTCAAAAATATTTTTACTTCAATATTCTCCTAAAATATTCTTATAGGAGGAGGTGAGTATCATATATTCCTTTAATATAGGAATGTTTAATTCATATAAAAAGATTATTTTACCCATCTCACCACTCACTACGATAAATTACTGCTCACTACGATAAATTACTGCTCACTACCACTTATTGTTAGTAATTACTACTTACCACCACTCATTATTATTGATTACTATTGGTTATCTTAGGTTATTATTTACTACCACTCATTATTAATGATAATCATTAACCATTACTTATTGCTAATGATCATTATTGGTCATCACCTATCACTGATAATTGTTGTTTACCATTACTCATTAATAACTATCACCATTTACTATTCATTACTACTATTATTGATAACTACAATTGACTATCACTTATTATCAATGATCACTGTTGATTACTATTTATTATTATTGACTACCATTAGTCACCACTCATTGTTATTGATAACTATTAGTTATTAATTACTAATCATTATTGATTAGTAATTACTGTTGATTACTATTTATTATTATTGACTACCATTAACCACTACTCATTGTTATTGATAACTATTAGTTAGTAATTACTAATCATTAGTAATTACTATTTATTATTGATTAGTAATTACTGCTTATCATCACTTATCATTATTGATTATTGTTAGTCACCGCCTATTTTTAATAATTATTGTCATTACTATCCATCATTGGTGATTATTATCTACCACCACTCATTATTAATGATCATCATTGACCATTACTTATTGCTAGTGACCATTATTAGTCATCACCTACTACTGATAATTATTGTTTATCATTACTCACTAACAACTATCACCATTCACTATTCACTACAACTACTATTGATAATTATAATTGATTACCACTTATTGTCAACGATCACTGTTGATTACTATTTATTATCATTGATTACCATTAACCACTACTTATTGTTATTGATAACTATTTGATCACTGTCAACTATTAAGCACTACTTACAAGCGATAATTATCATTTATCGCTATCATTGCCACCATTTATCATCAGAGCATTTGTTACTATAATTGATTATTGTTGATTATCGTCAATTATTATCCACTATTAATAATTATTTAATTTTTAATAAGAATATTTTTTATAATCAAACAATATTTTTACAAATATTTAAAATAGTTAAAATATAATATTATAATATCTTAAGGAATATTTTAATTGAACCCAATATGAAAATATTATATTCCCATGAATCAAATTTCTTAGAAATCACATGTTTTGATTCCGTGAGCCAAACACAGTAAGTTTTAGCAAATCCCCTACATGAATTTAGGTACATAACGCCTAACTTCTGTTTAGTTATCCCATAGATATGAGGCTGTTGAATTAGACCATCCTGCAATTACACGCTCTGTGTCATTCGCAGCATTTATACCACGCAAAAACCACAAAACTCCATATTAATCCTTCAGTTCTCTATAAATACCTCCGCCACCCTCAATTCCTCCACCATAATTCCGATTAAGCCGTTCATTTCTCACGTTGCTTTCTCCATTTCAGCAGTCTTCCTTCATTTCATTTTTATACCACATAAATCAAACATGAAGGTTCTGTTCATTCTCACCGTTCTCATGGCTTTGGCCATTAACACTCTCTCCACAGGAAAACCTTTCCCCAATAATGACGATGAAGCTTCTGAAACAGAAAACCTTACATCTCTCCCGGGGGCAAGTCGCTTCCTCGCCGACATATCTGGCCGCGGTAGCGCAACTTGCCTTGGAAACCCAAGCGTTTGCTACGTTGATGGTAGCGCCGGCCCTAATTGCTGCAACAACAAATGTGTCAACTTGTTGACGGATTCGTTAAACTGTGGGAAGTGTGGGAAGAAATGCAACTACAAGAAGATATGCTGTGAGGGTAAGTGTGTGAACCCTATGAGTAATGAGAAGCATTGTGGAAAATGTGGCAATGAGTGTGACAAAGCAAGCTCATGCGTGTATGGAATGTGCAGCTATGCCTAAAAAAAATTGCATCTGCTCTGCCACAAGCCTACATGTTGCTATAGATATATCATATTGTTGGATATAAATTTGTCGGCATGTATTATAATCAATAACGTGCTAGCCATCATCTGCATGACTAGTTCTGTCACATCGTTCCATTGTTAATTTTTGTTTGTATTTCATTATTTGTTTGTGTAATTACAAATTAATATGTTACTGCGTATGATAGGGATAAATAAAAGATATATTATTTTGTAATAGTCACTTTCTTATCATATTATTTATACTTCTATTGAAGAGCAATGACCGAGAAGATTCTTTTCATTAGGTTCTTTTGTCATAAAAATCTTCTATAATTAATTTCATTTTATTTTAATATAAATAATTTTGTTTTATTTATAAATGAATTCTATTGTTCAAAAATTATGACAAAAATAATAATTTTAATTTATTTGTGAATAATTTTTTTATTTACAATTTATTAAAAAAATCATATGAAATTCAATTTAAAAATAAATTTTAATGGTATTATGATAAATATAATGTTAAAAAATGTAAATTCTTATATAATATGTATTTTAGATAAAATGAAATGAATTTTGATGAAATATTTGATAAATTTTTAATGGATTTCATCAAGGTACATATGTAATTAAATAAGAAATTGTAAATAAAATGAAATGAAATACCATTTTTCTTGAGTCAAACACAATTTAAAAAAAAGATCAAATTCATATAAAAATAAAATGAAATGTTATTTGTAACTATGTGAAATAAGAGATTATAGAATTTGCTCTTGTTACTTAAAATTAAAATCCTAAATTACTTATTTCTATATATATCGACGACAACAAGTGTAGCAGTAACAACAAAATTATCTTCTTCCTCCTCCAGCAAATATCATCTAATTCATCTCCCAACATAAGGACGAATAAGCCATTGTCTTAGTTTCTGTTTTCTTTCCGGTGAAGAGTGGTGTTTTTCCCCTTCACACCTGCTGATTACATTCCATGATTTCACAAAAATGCATACGAAATTCGATACGTACAGAGCTTTTAATTATTTTAAATATTGAAAGAATTTATTACGTAATTTTCAGATTTTTGGCATGAAAGCAATGGCTTAGGTTACTTGTTTTATTCCATCAACGATGTATGAAATATAGACACAAAGATATTTGGTAACAAATTATTACAAGTATAACTCTTTTTGATTGACTCTATCGCTTTGTGGAAGGTGGGAGTCTTTGAGCTTGATTTACAAATTTTTTTCTTGTTTTAACATTGAAAAGAGTTTCATGCTTGAATTTTTTACTTTAATACAAAAATTTCGAGTACATCATCTACAAAATTTCACTCGAAACTTCTAAAAAATTGAAGACTTTGTCTTCGGGAAACACTTAGGAAGACTTTTTCTCTCCCTCTTTGGATGTAAATTGTGAGTATAGATGTAAAAAAAAAAAAAAAAATTCTCCAATGATTTTGTATTTTTTTTTACTGAATTTATCTTTTTCTTTCTATTATCATTTTTTAAGGTATAGCTTGATGTCTTTCTAATTTTATTTGAAATAGGTTTTTTGGTATTCTAATTTTTTGTTATTTGTAGATCAATATTTATTTCTAGACATTGACTTGATTTTTCTTTGTAGATATTAAAGCTTAGATGAAGAACATCTTTTTGTTGAAGATAAGAAACATACAATTAATTTTTTTGATTGTTTTTTTAGTTTTGTGTGGAATTTTCCCTCTCGAAATTTTCAAATTTTCTTACAATTCTTGGGATGAAAATTTTCATTCCAATTTCTTTTAAAAATATTTTTTGTTTGCTAGATTTTAATAAAATGCAGTTTTTTTAACAATATTTTATTTATTGAAATGGAATTCTCCATCCGAAAATTTAGATGAAATCAAAATTTCATTACAAAATTATTGCAATGAATATTTTTTAACCCAAGTTTTTTCTGTTCTAATTAAACACAAGCTGGGACAGAATATTCCGTCCAATTTTTTGTTTTTTGAGTGTAATTACTAATTAATTTTGTTATTATTCAAGCAATTATCCATTTTATTCTTCAAAGTATTTACTTTAGTTGAAAGCTTCTATTGTTATCTTACATATACTTAACTATATCTAAAGTCTGCGGCGTAATATTTTTATATGCTTAAAAAATTACGAAATGATTTCAAATTTATAATATTTTTATATGCACGCTTCTATTGTTATCTTATGTATACTACTATACTAATATACTTAACTATATCTAAAGTTTGCAATGTAATTAACCGGAACGCAATATTTCTCAGGTTGAAAACTAAAAAAGAAAGTCAGATATATAGTAAATATATTTGTCTGCCTACGACTTATTATTCAAAAATATTTTCTTTCTGTTCCCATTTAACCTAACTTGAACTTTGGATATACAATTTTCAAGCCTAACTAATTCGGCTTACCCATAGAATATAGCTGGACCGTTAAATTAGACCAACCCACTAATATCTTGCCAGCTCATGCAAAAATTAAACTATCCTTTCCTCCTCTATAAATACCTCTACCACCCTTCAATTCTCTCCGTCAAACCATCTTTCACGCCTTCCTTACTCTTCCTATACGCTCACAAACCCCTCTCCGTCAAACATGAAGTCGTCCTTCAAGATACTTTTCCTTCTCGCCATGCTCATGGGTTTGGCCTTTCATCTTTCCAATGGAGAATATCTCCCCGCTGAAGAAATGGAACCTTCAGATGCTGAAAATTCTGATGTTTCAGCTTCTAAAACTGAAGAACACACCTTGCTCCGGGGGACCAGCCGCTTCCTCGCCGGCGTCTCTGGCAGTGGCGCAACGACTTGCGGCAAGAACCCTAGGGTTTGCTATGGTGAAGGCAGCGCTGGCCCCGATTGCTGCAAGAACAAGTGTGTCAACTTATTGACAGATGGATTGAACTGCGGGAAATGTGGCAAGAAATGCAGTTACAAGAAGGTATGCTGTGAGGGTAAGTGCGTGAACCCTAATACAAACGAGCAGCACTGTGGAAAATGTGGAAACAAGTGCAACAAAGGAAGCTCCTGCGAGTACGGAATGTGCAGCTATGCATGAAACATTATTAATCTTTGTCAATAATTATATGTATCATAATCACAATAAAGTGAGGACATCACTCCATCGGTTGAGATGAGTTTTGCACTCCCTGCATCTGCATGTCAGTGTTTCATTGTTGTGTTCATTTTATTTGTTATGTTCTTTCCATTATTACAAAATTTGGTCATCATGTATGAACGAGGGAATAAATAAATGAGTATTTGTATATTTTTTCTTGATTATGATAGCCTCTATCTTCCCCTCCCCCCCTTTTTTTTTGGTATACAAGTGTTTATCTTTTCTTAATTAATTGAAATTAAGTTGTCAACTGGAGATAGCCTGATTTAATAATGTACCTATCTAACTGAATTTTGAACTATCTTTTATGTAATTAATTCTTACATTTAATTATAATACTATACTATAAATTTAATTAACACATGGGACATAATTAAAATCAATCAGTCCATCTCTATTGTAGAAAAAAAAAAGCATATTATCTATTACTAGAGGCACATTAACTAATTTATATGTTGATTATATGCTTGCAATTTTCACATCCATCCATAAACCTTGTTTTACTGTTGGGCTATTGGCATTTCATGGCATTAAGTTTCTAAAAGGCTATGGTAGACATATTAAATTCAAGTAATATTGTTGAGAACCTTTAATTCAAATGACATATAATATTTTTTTTTTATATCCTTTCAATTCTTTAGTTCAATTTCAAGACTTTACATATATGTTTCTAACGATTTAACTATATTAAACAAATTCAGGTAATACTATTTTTATTATACTCATCATATTAAAAATTAGATAAAAGATGTTATGAGTTTAATTTATAGGCGACCAGTTGATTTTCAATGCTATGTTCAAGGGTTCAAGTTGTGTTTATATATTTTGAAGCACATAGAAAGAAAAATGCTATCGATTGATGCTATACAGCCTATAACATACATACCTGCAATGTTTAGAAAAAAAAATACCACTTTTGCTATTTTGATTAATAATATAATTGGTTAAACCACTCAACACACATGCATGAACTAAAAATTTAATTCTGAATATAGAGGAAAACCTTCGAAAAAAATTGAATATCACTTGAATAAAAACCTTTCAGCATGTTTCCGTTTGCTTTGTTTTCTCAAGAGTTAGACATATACGAGTAGAGAAGTTTGATGACTTTTTTCCCCTATTAACAAGGAGAAGTTTGAAACTTAAATTAGGAATGGAAAAAAATTAAAAAAAGGTCGGACTCAAGGTTTGTCCTATAGGGGTGGATATATGAGGTATGAATTTTTGCCTACTTGGTAAGGCACATGATAAGTTTTTAATTCAGATCAAATTTCAATAACATGATAATATTATATTGCTTTACCTTGTAGTGCTTTCAATTATTGAAATTATATTTTTAGTCATTGGATTGATATATAGGAATATAATATTATCAGGCACTTTAATATTCATAATTAGAAAAATATGATACTCATTATGTAAAGATGTTGGAGGCCAAAAAGATTATCATGATCATGTAACATGCTTTTTTTTTTGTCTATTGTTTAACAAATTATGCATGATTTTGAAGTTATATTGTGATATTGTGTTGAATATAATGTATTGATTATATGTGAATTCAATATATATAAATTGGAGGTTTCTATGATATAATCTTTGATTGTTTATCCTAAACAATATGTTTTGTTTTCGTTGATCTTTTGTTTATTGATCGTGTGGCTCATATATTTCTTTTTTTAGTTAGTCTGTAAAACTAATTTATGGATATAAAAAATACATAATTAGATCCTATTGTATTAAAATGAGTAAGAAAGCAGAAGCCTACCTCCAGCCATTGCTCTGTAATTTTGCACGAAGAAATTCCTGTAATTCTACAATTGGGTGCTTCAAGATTTTGGTTTGTGCTTCTTTTGATGGTGTATTTGGTTTTGAAAATGAAATTGTGTATTAAACTGAACCCAGGGACCATGTCTATATATACCTACACGATCCTAGCTTCTTCTATTAAAAAGGCTGATATTTTGATGGTTTTGCAAAAAATCCCCCCTTATTTTACTGACCATATCATGGAGGTTACTGACTAATTTGAACGTTGTTGCCAACATTCACAAAAAATAGTTACATGCTCC
The DNA here is from genome assembly GCA_020226215.1 of Sindora glabra. Classification (NCBI taxonomy): domain Eukaryota; kingdom Viridiplantae; phylum Streptophyta; class Magnoliopsida; order Fabales; family Fabaceae; genus Sindora; species Sindora glabra. The sequence continues at coordinate 11,976,097 of CM035226.1, read as the reverse complement.
CATTTGGTCCATAAAACAAAATTTAGTCCAAAGAAGAGAACTTAATGTATGGATTATAGTGATAGGTCCTCTATATGTGAGTATTACCTCTTATGTATCACAGTTCATTTTGCTTTCTCAATCCACCATAACTTAATTAAAAAGTTTTATACTTATGCTGGGTTCTCCTACTGTTGTTTTCCTCTAAACATAAATGTATACATTAAAATGAGAAAAATAACTTAAACTAAATAAAAGCTTTATTATAAATATGTATATATACATAAAAAACTCAATATGGAACCAAGTCCCATCCTTAATACATAATTCTTAAACACTGATGGTGGCATGCCTTTTGTTAAAAGATTTGCTATCATCAACTCAGTGTTTATGTGTTCAATGGTGACTTTATTTTTCTTGACACATTCCTAAATGGCTAATTATTTGATGTCGATATGTTTACTTCGAATTTCACTTTTGTCATTCTTAGCTAGAAAAATTGTAGTTGAGTTGTCACAATAAATCCTTAATAACTTAGAAATTGAATCCATAACTCTAAGCCCTAAAATAAAGCTTTTTAGCTATACACCATGCGAAGTTGCCTCAAACAAGATATGAACTTAACTTCTATGGTAAAAATAGCAACTAAGGTTTGCTTTACACTTTTCCAAGACACAGCTTTGTTAGTGAACATAAAAATGTATCTCGATATTAATTTCCATAAATTAACGTATTTGGTGAAATTTGAGCTTGAGTAACTAATTACCTCAAGATTCTTAGTATGTTTGTACATTAGCATGTAGTGTTTGGTACCTTTAAGAAGTCTCATCACTTTTTTTGCAACTATTCAATGATTTATTCCTAGATTACTTTGGTTTTTTTCAAACATTTCAACTATGAATGCAATGTTAGGTCTTATATAAACCTGAGCATACACAAGGCTTCTAATAACTAAAGCATATGGAATGTTTCACATTTGTTCCCTTGCTAAATCTTTCTTCGGGCATTGATTCAAATTGAACCTGTCACCCTTCACCATAGGTGCTACACTTGGAGAATAGTCCTTCATCCAAAATCTCTCTAAGACTTTATTAATATAGGTTTCTTATGATAGGCCTAAAATGTATTGAGTTTTATCCTTATAGATCCTAATACTAATTACATAAGATGCCTCACTCATATCCCTCATATCAAAATTTTTAGAGAGAGACTATTTCACCTTATATAGTAATCCTTTATCATTGGCTACAAGTAATATATCATCCACATACAGTATAAGGAAATAGATTTTACTCCCATTAACTTTCTAGTCTATTTCAATCCATATATGGATTTCTTAAGTTTGCATACCAAATGCTTACTAGCATTAGACGAGAATCCTTCAAGTTGTTTGATATAGACCTCTTCCTCTAAATCTCCATTGAGGAATGTCATCTATCTTCACATCCATCTAATGTAGTTTTAGGTCAAATTGGGCAACCAATGCCATTATCACATGGAAGGAATCTTTCTTAGATACAAGAGAAAATGTTTCTATGCAATCAATTCCTTCCTTTTGAGTGAATCATTTGGCCATGAGTCTTGCCTTATATTTTTCAATATTGCTTAATGAGTCCTTTTTTGTCTTATAGACCTATTTACACCCAATGACCTTTGAACCACCAGGAAACTCAATAAGATCCTAGACCCCATTAGATATCATAGAATCCATCTCTTCCTTCATAACATTGTACCATAGTTTGAATTTTCTATAGTTAGTGGCTTGTGAAAATATCTCTGGGTCATTTTCAACTCCTATATTGTAGTTAGACTCTTATAGGTACACATCATAGTCACTAGAAATTGCTAACCTCCTTTCTCTAGTTGATCTTCTTAATGTTGGGTTAGCATTTTTCTAGGAAGCATGTTCCTCAACTGGTTGCTTAATAGTTTCTAGTAATTGTTTAACAATTGGATCAACTTGGTCATGGCTAATTGGTTGTGGATCCTCAACGATTGGCTGTTTAATACCCATTAGTACCTAAGGGGCATGGATCATAACCAATCCATCACTTGATGTGGAAGCTTAAGAACTAAAATGATCAAGTTTAGTTTCTAAATGTTGAATTTGATCACTCTTACTAATCAAGTCATTTTCAAGAAATTTTGTGAAAGCTTAAGAACCAAAATGATCACGTTTAGTTTCTAAATGTTGAATTTGATCACTCCCACTAATCAAGTCATTTTCAATAAATTTTGCATTTCTTGATTCAACAATCCTAGCACTATGATATGGATAATAGAATCTATACCCTTTGGACCTTTTAACATACCCAATGAAGTAGCCACTTATAGTCCTAGGATCTAGTTTATTTTCTTGTGGATTGTAAACCCAAACCTTAGATGGATATCCCTAAACACGCATATGTCTTAAACTTGGTTTCCAACCTTTGAACAACTTAAATGCTATCTTTTCAACAACCTTGGTTGGAACTCGATTAAGAATATATACAATCATTTTAAATGCTTCAACCCACAAGGGCTTAGGAAGCTTATAGTTGCTAAACATGCTCAGTACCATGTTTAATAGTGTTCATTTCTTCTTTTAGTTACACCGTTTTAGTCCGAAGACCTAGGCATGGTGTATTAGGCAACAATCCTTTGCTCTTGAAGAAATCTAACAAATAGACCTAATGCTTGTCCATCTTTAGTGTATTTATCATAATACTCACCACCTCTATTTGATCTTACTATTTTAATTTATTTATCACATTGTTTCTCTATTTCTGCCTTAAATACTTTAAAAGTATTAAGTGCCTCATTTTTATTATTTAATAGATAGATATACATATATTGTGAGTAATCATCAATAAATGTAATAAAGTATTTTAAACTACTAGAGTCTAAATCTAGACTACAAATGTATGTATGTATAATTTCTAAAATAGTAGTACTTTTCTTAGCACCTTTCTTAGTCTTCTTAGTTTGCTTTTCCTTAATGCAATCTATATAGGTATTAAAGTTAGTAAAATCAAGTGTACTAAGTATTTCATCTTTTACTAACCTTTTAACCTTCTCTATTGAGATATGACCTAGTCTATGGTACCACAACATTGAAGAATCTTCATTACTAACACATCTCTTAACACTTATGCTACTAAAAACATGTATTGAATCATTAGGTATATTGTCTTATAATTGAATTCATAAAAGACCATCAGAAATCATACCATTGCTAACAAGATTAGATTTATAAAATAACTTAAACATATTATTTGAAAATTCAAAAGAATATCCAAAAAGGTAAAAGTTTTGAAACAGAAATTAAGTTTCTAGAGAAACTTGGTATATAAAAGGTCTTTTCTAAGATTAAACTAAAGCCAATATCTAAAACTAATCTGCAAGTTCCTATAACTTCAACTAATGAGCCCATCTTATTGCCTGAATAGATGTGATGCTCACTACCCACTAGCTTTCTTTAGTTTAGAAAACCTTACAAGGTATTAAAGATATGGATTGTGGAACCATAATTAATCCATTATATATTACTACTAACATTTACCATATTAAATTCATAACAAAAAGGTGAGATTAAGAAACATTTTTTTTCAAGCTAGGCTTTAAATTTGTTGCAATTCTTTGTTCATGTGTCTCTTTCTTCTTGCAGAAGAAACACTTGCACTCTTTCTTTATGTGAATGGGTGTATTTCCCTTTCCTTTTAGCTTGGCTTGCTTGTCATTCTATCCTTGTGTTCCTACATGTGCACTTTCTCCCATTTTTGAAATAAGCCTATCCTCTTCCTGTGCACGTATGGACAGAAGTTCATTAATTGTCCATTTCTCCTTATGTGTGTTGTAAGAAATATTGAAAGGTTTATATTGAGGCAATAGAGAATTCAGGATGTAGTGCATAAGGAAGGATTCAAACATTTTAACCTCAAGTGTTTTTAATTGAACTGTTATGTCCCTCATCTGCATGATATGTTCTTGCACACTTGTTATGTTTGTAAGCTTCATGGATGATAACCTTGTCATTAGGGTGCTTGCCAAAGCCTTGTCTAAGGTTTTAAATTGTTCATCAATGTCCTTGAGTAAACTTTAAATGTTTTGATGCTCTCTGATAGAACTATGAATGCTAGCAGATATCTTAGTTTTGATATACATCATGTTAAGGCAATTTGATCACTCTTAGTGCTTATAAAATGCTATTTCAGATTCATTACTACTATCTGTGTGTTTAAGAGGTTCATATTTTCTAATTATATCATTAATGTCCATCCACCCTAATTAGAGAAGAATCTTCTCCTTCCATATCTTATAGTTATCATCAGTTAATTCAGGAACTTAGAAATTAGAGTTATTCAAATGTTAAAAAGCTGTATAAAATTTACATGTTATGTCAATAAGATGAGGCAATTAAATATTCTATATGACATATCTTACCAATGCAAAATATATCTATCAAACATAATCCTAATAGCAAATAAAACTTTCTGTGGGCTTAGTTTTATATAATTAAGCTTATGTACAAAATTGGTAAAACTAGCAAATTGTATCCCTTATCTTAGTTCTTTTGGGTAGATTAAGGCAAAGGAAAATTTACTATCCCACCTTAATTAATCATATTAAATATGATAAAATTTTTATGGGATAATAATTACTATATCAAATATGATTAATTACAATTAGATACCAATTTACCTTAAATGATTATAATATTTAATGTATAATTTTAAAATAGTTAGAGGTGCTATGGCTAAACTCTAATTAAACTAAATTATACTAATCATATGGCATCTTAGCAAAATGTTTAATGTATAAATAATTTTTATCATAATGAGAATTAAACAATTAATTAATTAACTAAACTAAATATAAATAATTAATCAAACTCTCCTAATTAATTTAATATGAATGTGTTAAGATAATGCCTAAAAAAAAATCTAAATAAAAGGTATAAATTATATAACATTAGCATTATTATTATGAATTAATAAAATTCAAAAATTAAAAACCTTCATATATTATTATGTGGGAGTTCTTAACAGCAAGTTTGCAGGAGACTAGTGGTTAGTGATTCTTAATGCTAGCTAGTGACATAGGTTTGAAGCTTTCATGCTACAGTCTGAGGTGTTTTTTTTTTTTTTTTTGTTGTTGTTGAACTAGTCAAGGCCTAGAAAAATGACAGCCTAACACAACCTAAAAACCTTACGTGGAAATGACGCTGTTTTAGCAAGTGAAATGGTGCGTTCCACCAAACATACGGGGAGGTTATCCTTGACCTCCCACTTGGTCAACCCGACCTAGTAATTATGCATTTTAGAACTTAAATGCTCAAGTAGTTTTATGGCGCTATTTTTCTTAATATTTCGAGCCCAAATTTGTCATTAATTCATAGGCTATCTAGTCTTAGTCTCAAACACATGAAAAATTAGCATGTAAATAGTATTTGAATTAAGTAATGTCCTTTAGCTTTTATGCAATTGATAGCAAGGCAGAGGTATTTTATAGCTTTGATATCAACTGTAAAACTAATTTATGGATATATAGAATACATAATTATATGCTGTTGTATTAAAATGAGCTAGAAAGGGGAAGCTTAGCTCCAACCATTGCTTTGCAATTTTGCATGAAAAAGTTCCTGTAATTCTGTAGTTGGGTGCTTCCAGGTTCTAGTTTATACTTCTTTTGATGGTGTATTTGGTTTTGAAAATGAAATTGTGCACTAAACCAAACCTAGGGACCTATGTCTATATATACCTACATGATCCTAGTTTCTTCCATTAAGGCAGCTGAGATTTTGGTGATTTTGTAGAGAATCCTCCCTTATTTTATGGACTATATCAAGGATGTTATTGACTAATTTGAATGTTGTTGCTAACATTTAAAAAAAAAAAAGCAGTTACATAGTTAACTCTTCTCCATTCTTCATGTTCTTTCTCTTCAACTTCTCTCTTCTTGTTAGCTTCTTCTTGTTCTCAACATCTCTCTCTTAAATTTCTTTTCATTTTGAATGTTGATCATTGTGCTACCTTTACTCATTTTTTTTGCTACCACAAAATTATTTGCATTATACTCTAACTCATATGTCATTGTTAGAAGAGCAAAACAGAGCTCATTAGTTTTAATGATGAGTGCGCTATTTTTTATGTTTATCTTTCTTTAATTAATTGAAATTAAGTAGTCAACTGGAGATAGCCTAATTTAATAATATACCTATTTCACTAAATTTTGAACTATCATTTATGTAATTAATTCTTAGATTTAATTATTAATACTATACTATAAATTTAATTAACACATTGGACATATAATTAAAATCAATCAATCCACCTCTATTGTAGAAAAAAAAGGCATATTGCTTATTATTAGAGGCATATCAACTAATTTATATGTTGTTTATGTGCCTGCAATTTTCACATCTATATACAAACCTTGGTTTGCCGTTGGGCTATTGGCATTTCATGGCATTAAGTTTCTAAAAGGTGGTGGTAGATATATTAAATTTGAAAACCTTCAATTTAAGTGATATATAATTTTTTTTTGTATTCCTTCATATTCAATTTCAAGACTTTGTAAACATGCATCTAATGGTTTAACCATATTAAACAAATTCAAGTAAGACTATTTTTATGACACTCTTCATATTGAAGATTAGATAAAAGGAGTTATGACGTTAGTATATTGGAGATTAGTTTTTTTCAATGCCATGTTCAAGGGGTCAAGTCATGTTTATATATTTAGAAGCACATAGGAAGAATAATGTTATTGATTGATGCTATACAGCCTAAAATCGACATATGCGCGATGTTTGAAAAAAAAAAAACACGGTTGCTATTTTGATTAATAGTATGGTTAGTTAAATCAGTAAACCAACACACTAAAACCAAAAATCCAAATTTGAATGCAAAGCAAAACCGTCAGAAAAATAAAATACTGAATATCACTAGAATAAAAAGCCCTCAGCATGTTTCCATTTGCTTTGTTTTCTCAAGAATCAGACTTATACGAGTAAAGAAGTTTGATGATTATTTTCCCATTAACAAGGAGAGGTTTCAGACTTAAATTAGGAACGACAAAAAAAAATAAAAAAAAATCGTATTCGAAGCTTGTCCTGTAGGGGTTGATGAATAAGGTATGAATTTTTTTGCCCACTTGGCAAAGAACGTGATTAATTTTTAGTTTAGATCAAATTTCAAGTACATGACAATACTATATTGCTTTACCTTGCAATGCTCTGAATTATTGAAGTTATATTTTTAATCATTGAATTGATACATAGGAATATACTATTATTGGGCACTTTAGTATTCATAATTAAAAAAAAATGATATGCATTATGTAAAGATGCTGAAGGGAAAAAAGATTATCATAATTATAGAACATGGTTTTCTTTTTATTGGTTGAACAAATTACGTATGATTTTAAAGTCATATTGTGATATTGTATTGAATATAATGTGAATTTGATGTATATAAATAGGAAATTTCTATTGTACAAATCCTTGATTGTTGTACCATATACAACGTATTTTGTTTCCATTAATCTTTTGTCAATCGATTGTGCAGCCTATACATCACTTTTCTGGTTAGTCAACGCTTCTCCATTCGTCATGCTCTCTGTTTCTCTCTTCAACCTTTCTCTTCTTTCAAGTTTCTTCTCATCCTCAACACCTCTCTCTCTCTCTCAAACTTCCTTTCATTCTGACTGCTGGCCACTGTGCTACTTTCACTCATTTTTTATGCTACCACAAAAATATCTGCACTATACTCTAACTCATATGTCATATCAGAATGGCAAAATAAAGCTCGTAAATTTTGGTGATGAATGTGCTATTTTTTATGTTAAAAAATTTGTGCTTTCTTTTAAGTAAACTTTAAAATTCTTTTATTTGAATTGCTTAATCTCTATGAAAGTGACAATTTTTAATGCTTAGTCCATAGAATTGATTGGATTTTGAAATCAATTTGGCTTTGAATTTGATGGTGAAGTAATATTGCAAGAAGACAAGAATGAATGTCTGATATACATATTTTGGAATTTTAGTTATTTTGCACAACTAGAATCGGGAAGGCTAAAGCTTAACTCCCATGTCTTAATTATTGACTGCATGTTGAAATCTAGAAGGAAGCCATGTCAATCTACTACAAGGAATAAATCAAAATATAGAGAAAGTTTTCGTTAAGTAAGTGGTTAACTTAAATCAATGGCTAAGATTGTATTATATAATTTCAAGTGTTCCAATTTACTTTTTATTTTCTATACAATAAAAATACTATTTTTACATATAATCCTCCATATAAATTTAAAGTTTTCTTCAAATTTTTATTTTTTTATTTTATTTTTATAGGACATTTGCTCTTGCAAGCAAGGGTAAAGCAAAGGGTAAGGCTGCAAGGATGGAGTAGTATAAGATTGATTTATCTTCATCTTAACTTGTTGCTATCTCTACCCTAAAATTTTGAATATATTATCCAAATTCTTCATCACCTAGTGACAAAAAAAAAAGTTTTATGCTACTTGTATATTTTTTTTACTATAGCTTTCAAATTAAATATTGAACAAATATAATATTTTTTATTATCTTAATATTTTATAAGAATAAACACACATTTCATTTTTATGAAATGTATCATGTATATTTTTTGTCTCTAAAAAGTATATCTTTTTTTTTATCAATGTCATCGCTTGTGTTTTTAATTTTGTCCAAATTCATCCTTCAATCAATGTGTCCACCACATTGATAATGAAGGATAGTTGATATGATATTTTTAATGCTTTCATCACAATTATTTTTTTTTAATTTTTAAAATTGGATCGGTCATTAAACCAAAAAAGCCACTAGTTCATTGATTTAAGTAGTGATTTACTAGTTGAACCAATTTGGAATTAAAATATAAATTATTAATATACATTAGTATTATAAATATTTATAATAATAAATTATGTTAAATTAAAAAAATATAATATAAGTTAATAATATAATTAAATAAATAAGTAATAAAATACAGTAGATATGTCAATAATTTTTGTTATAAATATTTTTACAAAAAATATAAATTCAATTGAAATGATATTATGAAAGTATTACATTTTAATTAATTTGAAATTATAATTTTTTATTTTTTACAAAAATATATAAAATTTATAAAAATTGATTCATGATCCGATTCACCAGTACTGGTTTTGATTGATTTATTGTGGTTCATGTGTACTTTTGATCCAATAGGAATAATTGGACTAACTCATCAGTTAGTTCGCTAGTTCACCAATCTAACTAACTTGTCCGATTTGATATTTAAAATTATGTTTTTTTTTTGTTAAATTGTTTTACCAAATGTCTCTTCCAGCATGGGTAAGTGGCAACAACTTTTACCCATTTGAGAATATAATCTTAGCAGCCTATGATTTTTTCAAAAAGAGATGCCCACTAAAAGTGATGTTCTATAATAAGAAAAAAAAAGAAAAAGGAATTTTGTACAAATGTAGTCTTCACCTGACCACTAAGATATCTAGTTAAAAAAAAAAAATTCAGTTGACAGACAAGCATTAAGTATATCGCACCATCCCCCTGTTATCATTTTGATGGGTACACTATTTACAGAGGAATGAAATTAGATAAAACCCAAAGCTCGCACCATGCACAGGTTAATTAATATTTTAAATTAATTTTTATAATTAATTATTGCAAAATTATTTTATAAATATTGAATTGTTGAATAATTAGCTTAATTCTATAAATGTGAATCACAAATTACATTACCCTTTTATTAAGGTATGAGTCACTATAAAAATATACAAATTTTGTTTTTATTTTTAGTCATAGTAAATATAAATATTATAAGTCAATACTATTATATTTATTGATAACCCTCAGATTATCATAATTCACTATTGATAACCTAAAATTTTAAATAATTATATATGTTTTATGAAAATTTTGATGCTCGATCTTCACAATGAAAAACTTTGGCTCTATCATTGATGTCTAATGAGTTAAATATAAACTATAGCCTTAATAATTAATAAACATTTATTCATATTATTAATTAATATTAATTATGTTTATTAAAATTTATATTATATATTTTAATAGATGACTTTCTTCTAAAAATAAAAATTGTCAAATATTATTTTCTCATTAAAATATTTATTAAAATAAGATTGAGATTAAATTTTTTATCAATTCAAATAAGATTGAAATTTAAATTATTGATTATTAGTATTAATTAGTAAATATAATATTTATTTATGATTATTTATTATTTATTATAATAAGAAGTTATAAAAATATAATTTAAATAATAGAACATATTAATCACATCAAGTGAGAGAATACTATCACCACTGGGATAATTAATTTAGTGATCGTAAGATATGATCTTATCCCAAAAGGCTATTAGTCCAATTCAGGAGAATGTAAACTTGTCTCTCAATTACCGAACCATTTCACCCACACCAAAAATCAAATGAAGTAAGAAATAAAATTTGTAAAAAATATTTTTTTAAAATAAAATTGATACAAATTACATTTCATAAAAACAAATAACATTATTTTTTATTATTATAAACATAAAAAAATAAATTTATTTTATGATATTTTCTCAAACACAAAAGGAGATTGCTTTTAAAAAAATGGGGTTTTGTTGCTGGGGGTCAATGGGCTAGACAGTGTTAGAAATTATAATTTAGAAAAATAAAAAAAATACCTAAAAAAAGTCTATAAATTAAGTTGTCCAAACTTTTAGGTAATATTTTAAAATTTTTTATAAAAGATAAATTGGTAATATTTTAAAGTTTTTATAAAAGATAAATATGTTCTTCCTGGAATGTCCTTCTTAGCCGTATGGTCAAAGGTCGATTGTTCGAAAGGTCAGAACATACTATAAAGTAATAAATAGGTCAGAACAGATACGCCGCAGCAACGCCTTCCATGGCGGCAGACGAGGCCATGATGTTTTAAAAATATATTTCTAATATTCGTGATTGAGATTGAGATTGTCCAGCACTAGCAATACAGCCAGCTACTTTATTCTTCGACGTCCATCCCAGTTCAACAGAGCCAACAATCTTGCCGATAAAAGATGCAGCTCCCGTGAAACGGCACTGAGAAATTCGTAGTTTATCTCGGAATCTTGTGGTTGGCGGGACTGTGCGGCATGAAACGAGCTGTCGTTTCAATTCATTTTCACCGGTTGTTATATGTTAGAGAGCATAACCTTTGACTTTATCATCGCTGTAAATTTTTTAAGGGAAAAATACAATATATCCTCTAAACTTTAATTAAATAATAAAAATGGTACATGAATTTCAAAATTTTACACTTTACCATCTAAACTTTATCTGAGTAACAAAAATAATATATGAACTTTAAAATTTTATATTTTATCCTTTAAATTTTTTAAAAAATTAAAATTATTAATTCTGAATAAAGTTTAAGAATAATATTTATTGATCTTACTTTTTTATTATGTCGAGTCACTCTTTAATTTAGACAAATAAAAAAAAATTAATTTGATGATAAATTCTTCAAGAAAATCAAAGAAGAGTTGAAATATTAGAATTCAAAAATCAAAGTAACCCATATCATGCTAAAAAGCTTGAACAACTTTCAACAAAAGGGTATCTGTATTCGAGACTGATTTTTAAAATTTAAGATAAGACTTCTTCAAGTATATAACTTATTTTAACTATTTGAATTTGCTTAATTTTTTACGAACCTCAAATCCATTATATCCCCACTAAATTAAAATTTTCATTTATATACTAACCTTCTGGACAATAATTTTTAGAACAATTTAAATAAAATTTTTTATAGTGTTCTTAAATTATGTTCACCAAATAGTTTGCTTTTCAAATCTATATAATAAATAAAGTTCTTTTAACCTTCTTAAATATAAATTTGGAAATTTTTTTAAAAAGAAACTTCTATTAAATAAAAGTGTATTGAATTTCAACATCATATATTTTTCAAGTTCCAACAATTGTCACAATATTTTTTTTTTGATATTTGACTGACTTATCCTATATATTGTCAAAATAGTTAGGTCAATAGAGGTCAAGATTTAATTTAAAATTAATGTTTTCACGTTTCTTAAAAATTTAGGAGGGCAAAGTATAAGGTTTTTAAAATTTATATGTTATTTTTATTACTCAGTTAATATTTGAGAGTAAAGTGTAAGATTTTTGAAGTTTATGCACTATTTTTATCATTCAATTAAAACTATGTTTTTCTCCTTTTTAAATTGTATGAGTAATAAAATTCAATTAAAGTTGAGGGTTTGAACACATGATATGATGGGAATAAAACTCTTAAAGTAATATTAGATGTCCACTGCATTACCAAGAATATTTACCATGACTATAATTTTTGTTAATATTATCCCAGCTATTTTGATTTTTGATTTTTACTCCAAAATTGTGGTGCATATTTTCTAATTTTTGTTAAATCAATATTTTTGTTAGAAGGAAGAACATTTGGATGAGAGTAGTTTTTTTTTATACAATACAACCAGCATATAGCCAGGAGTTTAAAACTTTTTATCATAATTTACTAATTAATAATTTTTAGGTAACATGCATCATAATTTCTTTTCAAGTAGGCATGGCGGCTTTCAATTTTTATCCTCCCCTTTGACGGCAGATAAATAATCCCATTCATTATCATAATCTAATGATAATATTCTGATAAGAATATATATTTCTCTTCTATTCACTTGGAAAACGGACTTGAAAGTTTTGAAACAGTCCATTTATAATATATATATAAACTCGATTTCTATAAGATTTAAGACTGAATATAACTTACGCTTAAGATAGATATAGACACCATTGCAGTCATTTATTTTAATAATAAATATGTTCATTTATTATTTGATATTTCTAGTAGTATAGCAACACTTTGTGATGTTTTAAAATTTTTCATTTTTTTGAATGTTCCAAGTTCAAAATGTATGTCTTATAAAAGAAGGGCTTTTTTAATTGATAAATAACAATAATATATGCATTGAAAAAAAAATTTAAGATTAAATTTTGAATATAAATTAAGGATTGGTATTAAATTCATGATGGTGAAGTAAATTTATAAAATTTAATTTAATAAATATAAAAAATTTCAAATTCAATTTCAAATCTCATTTTCAATATTTATAACATTTTTGTTAATCAAATAATAATTGGTAAGTTGTTTTCTATAGAAACTAGTAACACAATTAAGAAAAAAATTCTAATATTATATTAGTACTCAATGCTACTCTTATGCAAATATTATCAATTGTATTTTTTTGATCCAATAATTTAATTTAATAAAAAATTATTTATTTTTAGCAAGAAATCAATTGTATCCAATAAAATCAAATTGATGAGTGGGAATACATCTTTTTGACAAAAGAAATTGTGGTGGCTGCAATAACAAGTGTTACAAAGGAGAGCATTGTGTTTGTGGAATGTGCAGCTATGCGTAAGAGATCATCTAACTTAACATATGTCCTGTAATTCAATTGTATAACATAATATTCTTATTAATTAGCGTCTTTGACTTTGTTGTTACTTGTGATGCAATTCAATTCTGCCAACTTAATTTAAATTGCAATGAATAGATTATAGAGGCTGTGAAGAGAAATTTGGCCATTGGCCAAACACCACTAATGCCTTCTGTTTCATTCTTCCAAAGGTTTTTCTAACCATATAAATTGGAATTTGGTAATATAAAATGTATATAAGATGCAAAATTTGAGAGGACTCTTTCTCTGGGGTGAATGATTAGGATTAAACATTTATAATCAGGCCAAATGCCAGGAGTAGTCATCTGTCATTATATTTCTTCATGTATGACCATTAAAGTCAAAAAGCAGAAACATCACGGGAAATGAATCCGTACCAACCGATTTTGAGGATACCATTAACTCTGATTCTTGATATAAAATTGAGTGCCATCTCATCCTAGCGTTAAGCCAATGCTTTCTCTTTACTTTTTATTTTTATTTTGGATAAAATACATTATTCCTCTAAACTTTGTTTCAAAATCAACTTGGCTCTCAAACCTTAAAACTCTATACCTAGTCTCCTAAAATTTTAACAAACATGAAATATATGTCTCCGATGCTAGTTTTAATAAAAAAAATGTCTATTTCCAGTTGTTTTCTCCATTTTATTTGCATTTTAACTTAATTTTAAAAACAGTTTACAATATATTACTGATACAGTAATATATTATAATATCTTAACATTAATACATGTCATCGTATGTCATGTGTTATAAGATAAAGTTAATTGGATGTACGGTATATCATAAACTTTTCATTATACTAAACTAGAAAAAAAAGGGTGATTATAATTTACCTCATTTCATATGTAATTTTGTTTTTCTAATATTTTAAGTTTATGGAATACGTAACCGTATATTGGCATGGGTTGAGCATCTTCTTCGAAAGCTCATCTAGGATCGAGCTTAAAGAAAGCTTCGAAATCGATGCCCACGTGTGCTCTGCAAACGTCAAAACTATTAGCCCCATACGAGACTCCTCTCCTTTAGATTTCATGGGGGAATCCACTTTGACAAAAACACACATTTGCAAATTGCTCTTCCTTCTAAATCTTAATTATTTTGAGTAGACTCCATTCATTTCACTTTCACCAAAGTTTAATGTAGTCATGTTGGCATGGTTTTTTTTTAATATATACTTTGTTTATTTTTTTTGCAAAATTTATAATAGAAGTGATTATAATTTCAAAATATGAAAATAACAAAAATGCTTGCATTTTCTCAAAATATAAGAGTGAAGGTGTAATTGATCAAAATGTGGACGGAGGTAAATCCAAATTTGTTCTAATTATTTGTAATGGATAAGGAGGTGCACATGTGCATATTAGTACATAGAATTTCTTTTCTTTTAGGTTTTGTTGAATCCTTTCTATATTTTCAAAAATATTTCAGGAAAATGTGAAATTATCATGTTTAGTTCAAATTTTAAAAAACTATTTTTGAAAATGTAGACATTTTCAAAAATGTTTTTACTCTAGTATTCTACTAAAATATTTTCATAGGAGGATGTGAGTATCATATATTCTTTTAATATGGGAATGTTTAATTTATATAAAAAGATTATTTTGCCCATCCTATCACTCAGTGTGATCAACTACTACTCATTACCACTTACTGTTAGTAACTATTGCCTACCACCACTCATCACTATTGACTACTGCCAATCACTATCCATTTTTAATAACTATTGTTAACCACCATTCATCATTGGTAACTATTATCTATTAGCACTTATTATTGATGATCATCATTAACCATTACTTATTATCAGCTACCATTATTAGTTATTACTACTACTAATAATTGTTGTTTACCATTACTCACTGACAACTATCACCATTAATTACTACTATTATCAATTATCACAGCTAACTATCGCTTATTGTCAACGATCATTGTTGATTATCATTTATTATTATTAACCACCATAAGCCACCACTCATTGTTATTGATAACTATTAGTAATCACCTATTCCCAATAACTACTATTGACTATTGTCAATCGTCAAGCACTATCTACCATTGGTAATTATCGTTCGTTGCTACCACAATCACCATTTATCACCAATAGCCACCATTTGCTACTATTACTTGTTACTGGTAACCATTGTCGATCATTATCTATTATCGATAATCATTTAATTTTTAATTAGAATATTTTTTATAATCAAACAATATTTTTATAAATATTTAAAGTAATTAAAATATAATATTATAATATCTTAAGGAATATTTTTAATTCAGCCCAATATAAAAATATTATATTCCCATGAATCAAATTCTTAGAAATCACATATTTGATTCTATGAGCCAAACAACGTAAGTTTTAGCACATCCCCAAATAATAATACATGAATTTAGGTACATAACGCCTAACCTCAGTTTATTTATCCCATAGATATGAGGCCGTTGAATTAGACCATCCTGCAATTTGACGCTCTGTGTCACTTGCAGCATTTATACCATGCAAAAACCACAAAACTCCATATTAATCCTTCAGTTCTCTATAAATACCTCTGCCAACCTCAATTCCTCCACCGTAATTCCGATTAAGCCTTTCATTTCTCACGCTTCTTTCTCCGTCTCAGCAGTCTTCCTTCATTTCATTTTTATGCCACATAAAAAGATTCTGTTCATTCTCCCCATTCTAATGACTTTGGCCATTAACACTCTCTCCACAGGGGAATTGCTCCCCAATAGTGACAATGAAGCTTCTGAAACAGAAAACCCTACCGCTCTCCGTGGGGCAAGTCCCTTTCTCGCAGACATATCCGGCCGCGGCAGCGCACCTTGCCTTGGAAACCCAAGGGTTTGCTACGTTGACGGTAGCGCCGGCCCTAATTGCTGCAAGAACAAATGTGTCAACTTGCTGACGGATTCATTAAACTGTGGGAAGTGTGGGAAGAAATGCAACTACAGGAAGATATGCTGTGAGGGTAAGTGTGTGAACCCTATGAGTAATGAGAAGCATTGGGGAAAATGTAGCAATGAGTGTGACAAAGCAAGCTCATGCGTGTATGGAATGTGCAGCTATGCCTAAAAAAAATTGCATCTGCTCTTCTACAAGTTAAGAGGAAGCTCATATAAGCTGCTATATATTGCTATAGATATATCATATTGTTGGATGTAAATTTGTTGGTATGTATTATAATCAATAACGTGCAGCTAGCCATCATCTGCATGACTAGTTCTTGTTGGAAATATAAATTAAAATCTCAAAATATGAAATTAATCATAATAAAATTATGAGCGTACTTGGTGCATAATTTGATGAGGCCATAACTGATTTGAATGATGATGATGAGTAAAATTGCAACCTACTTCACCCCTTAAGTTATCCAGATAGAGAGAAAAGGGAGAGAAAAATTTTTAGAAGTGGGAATCCTTATTTTTCAGTATCAAAATAATAACTCTCATATCTCTATTTAAGGTTAGACTTATGATAGAAAACTACTAACCACTAAAGGACTATAGGTTGGGACCTCTATCCATATGGGCTTATGCATGATCCAACCTATCATGGATCATACATATTAAATTAGGGCCCGATCTGTTCTATGCTTAATGTTAAAATATAAAACTAATTACTTAAATAAATATTTCATTAATTAATTAATGCTAATCCACATAATATTTCTAATAAAATTAATTATTTTATTTTAAAATACAACAATCTCTCACTTGGATAACATTAATTAATTATATGGAATAATTGAAACATTAATAATTAAGCAATTAGTTATACATTAAGTTATAAACTTAATTCAGAGAATGAGAGTGCACAAAATCACTGAATCCGATAGGAAGATAAGTGATATAATGTCTCATAATCTAAAAGGAACAGAATAAAGTTTAGTCTTTCGATTACAGCTCAGAAGAGAAACAACTCAAAATCATTGAATTTGATAGGGAAACAAATGATTTATATATATGTATAAAACATATTATCAATGTTTCAATATTCAAACTGAGCAATGATTATATAAGTGGAATGAGACCATACAGAATCACTGAATCCGATAGGAGACAAGTGATGTAAAATTAATGTCTCATAATCCCAATGGAACTGGATATATATAAGGTTAGTTTTTTGACCACAACTCATAAGAGAAACAACTCAAAATCATTGAATTCGATAGGGAAGCAAATGATTTATATGTATAAAACATATCACCAATATTTCAATATGAGCAATTTCTAGTCACAAACATCAACAAAATAAAATAAGCATATCTCAAATTCCCACTAAACTAAGGTTTCATTAAAAGATTTAACAAGACCTATATGAGTTACTTGATTTTAAATACTCCTATAGGTAAGCTTTAAGTCAATGGATCCCTAGCATGTCTCCACTAGGACTGTGTTCAATGCGAGTTCGAGATTCAACAATCTTCTCTCTTTAACGAACAGAAGTTTAACATAAAAAATTGTTCAATATGACTAGAATTCTTATTGTTTTGAGAGAAAAGCACATAACAGGAGAATTATCACAATAAAATTTAGTAAAGGTCATGATATAGAAGCAACCAATTACATGCTAGATATCAACTTCCTCAACCATATAGCCTAACAAGTGGCCTCATAATATGCGATAAACTCTGCTTTCATAGTTAAGGTAGTTGTGAGTGTTTGTTTAACACTTTTCAATAAAACAGCTCCTTCAAACATCATGAAGATGTATGCAGATGTTGACTTATGATCATATATGTATTAGGTATAATTAGAATCTGAATAATTAATATCCTTAAGTAAATAAGATCATCTACAAGTCAACATATAATTCTTGATATCTTAAAGATATTTCATTTCTTTCTTAGCCGCTTTCCAATGATCCATCCTAGGGTCACTTAAGTATCTTCCAAGTACACTAATAGCAAAAGCATTCATAAGATTACTAATAGCGGAAGCGTAAAGAATCTTATCCATTTCAGCCTTTTCAATATCAACTTGAGGGCAATATGATTGAGACAACGTATCGTCTTTCTAAGTAGGCAGTGGACTAGATGCACATGTATTCATTTTAAATCTTTCAAGCATTTGTTCAATCAAATTGGCTTGGTACAAATCCAAAATACTATGAGTTCTATCACGATAGATCTAAATTTCAAAATAAAAGATGTTTTACCAAAGATCAAAATGACATGATAACATGCATTTTAACTCATCTAAATTAATTGAGTTTCTAGCCAATAAATGTCATCAACATAAAGAACTAAGATGACAAAATTACCCTAATAAATTTATTAAAATTCTTGCAAGTGCACAATATAGTCATATGGTATTGCAAGTCTCCAAACCCTTTGAGTTCATCTAAACTTAATGGCTAGCTGATTAGGTTCTTCAACATGAGGATCTTTATTTATATGAACTGGACTGTTAACATTATCTCTTCTAGTGGTGAGGGAATCAAAATAGGTATAGGCAAAATGGTGGTTTTGTTATGTAAATTGATAACCCAAAGCATTGAACTCCTACTATCCAAGCCATCCTTAAAATAAAATGTCCGTTCAAACTTGATTATCTTGGTACTATAAGTGGGATAATAAAATCTATAACTTGTTGATCCAATTCAGTACTTAATGAAGAACCCGTTGATTGTTCTAGAGTCTAATTTCAACAATTAGGGATTATATTGTCTCATCTCTACTTTACAATCCCACACTTAAAAGTTTTAAAAAATATGAGAAATTTAGGTTTAACAATACACCTTTATTTTACCAATCTTTCTAATCTCTCTTTAGAAAAATGGCCTAAAATTGATCTTATAAAATGGAAGAATTTTAACTCATTCTAGGTTGCTTATGCCTAATTATAACATTGATGGGAATATTAGAAGATACAATAGGATAATATTTCAAATTAAAATGATACGGATCATTTTGTAAGGTGGCATACCAAAAATAGCAAAATCATAATAAATTTTCTTTATTAGAAGGAATAACTACAATGATTCAAATAGAACTGAAAATCAAATTTCTTCTTGAAAAAGGTACTTAAACGACATAATTCAAATTAAAAGTGTCCAGAAGATAAACATTAAGAAATAAAATGATCTTATGTATTTAATTTTATCCTTACTTCCTATTACTCTGAATATAATTTCTCCCGTCTTAATTGGGATCTGCCTATTTTTGAGCCCCTTCTTGCTCATGTTTGTTCTTTAACTTATAACATTGAGACTTTTTGTGTCTAGGGATCTTGCAATAATTGCACTTGCCCTTAAATTTCTTTTGTTGTCTTTTGCCCTTATCACCACTTTTCTTGAACTCAGACTTTCCATATATTTGAGTCTCTAGTTTCTTTCCTCTTTTATCATTTCCACCTAACTTATTGTAGGAGTCCTGAGATAAGTAGTTGATGAAAAGTGGTTGTGGATTACTTTTCATAGTCTCCTCCCCTTGAGTTACTATAGAAATCATCTGGTTTATTGTCCATTCTCCTTCTTGTGAATTATAGGAAGTTCTTAGGTAGCTATATTCAGCTGGCAATGATCGAAGGACTCTATAGACTAAAGTACTCTCTCCTAGATCAACACCATATGATCTTAGCTTATTGTAGTAATGAATCATTTTCATGATGTGCTCTCTGACGCCTGAAATTCCATCATAACGAGTGTTATCAAGCATGGAGAGGTAGTAGACTTTCTGAGTCTTATCAAGCTTCTTGAATTTTTCACCAATAGTTTTCATGTATTCTACAGCAGTGTCCTTATTTGGGATGCTCTTTCTAATTCTTTTTTCAATGGTGAACTTAATCACTGCCAAACAGATCTCCGATTCGATTCATACCATTGTTTGTAATAGGTCTTATCTGCAGCACTAGACTCAAGTAAGAGATCAGCCAGCTTTAATTCTCTAAGAGCCAAATCCTCCTTAGTGATTGTCAAGTACATGTTTAAAGACTCTCTCCATTCATCATAATTTGTTCCATTAAGAATCCTCACCACAAATAGTTGTTGAAAGACCGAGATTGATGTAACAAGATTGGGAAATTATTAATTATGCATGTACTACATAATTATAACACAAGATTCCTAGTTAAACAAATTAGTCAAATAACTATTTAACAAAGTGGCATCAAAATTACATGTACCATATGATTTGACTTATATAAGAGTCTACTTAAGAATGTAATCAATATAACCATACCGATAAGGTACAAGAAATATTGAAATATTATAATTGCTACATGCCTATTCTAAGGAGTCTAAACCCTAAAATTACATTAATAATGTCACACCGATAGGGTGTATCCATCATCAATACAATATGCTCCTAAATATCCCAAAAGGACAGTATTTTATGGAAAATAGCCTTATTATATCCTTAATTTATCATTGGTGTGAAATAAATGGTTATAGGTGTCTTTATATGTACAAAATTTACACAATTAAGTGCTCAAAATTATCTAATATATTTATGCTTACAATTAGAGAGAGTGACATCTCATCAAACTTAGAAAAAAATATGAAGAATGTCCATGAATTTTATCAAGCCAAAATTCCATCAATAAAATATATTTTTATACAATACAAATCTTGCAAAATTCAAAATAAATGCTTATTGGCCCCAAAAAATTCTGGAAAAATTACATAATGGTGAAAAATAAAATTTCACATAAGTGGGCTAAAATTGGGCCCTAAAAGGATTGGCGTGTGGACAACACGCGCATACACGTTCGCAAGCCTGCTTGTGGGCTTGATACTAGAATGGATAGGCCAATTGGTTGGCACGTGACGCTTACGTGCTAACACACGCGTGGCTCGTGCCTGGTCAACCCGTCTAGCCAAGGTCAAAGTAATCTGGCAGGCATGTGTATTACACATGCTAACTGGCGCGTGTATCTCACACGCTGACATAATGGTTCATCTTTGGGCGGTGTGTTACACATGCGAAAGGAGCGCGTGTTTCCCATGCGCGCAAACAGTAGCAGCAGCGTTTCATCTTCCTTCTTCATTCGTTCGGTTTTAAGGTTGGTTTTCCGCCATTAATGAGTTTTAAGCTTTAAAAAATTTTATGTTTTAGCCTTTTAACTCAGAAAAATTATATCTAACATATTTTTAACACGGATTCAGATATTAAACAGAAGGAAAATCTCCAAATTGTACAATTTATGTTCACAAATTTTTTCAAAAAAAATATTCAAACTGATCCACAATAATCATGAATTTTAATACAATCAACCCACAGAATAATATTCTCAATGTACATGACATCAGGATTTAAGATTTCATTAAAAGTAAAAATAGATCCATTGATTCAGAATTAAAAATCCCCAATTCATGGCAATTCCAAGTACGAAAATAAAACAAAAAAAATTGAGAATTTCATGAATTTGCCAAGATAGTTAAAATTGTTCATAATCATATAATTCATACTGTCAACATGCTCTGATACCAATTGTTGGAAGTATAAATTAAAATCTCAAAATATGAAATTGATTATAATAAAATTATGAGCGTACCTGGTACATAATTTGATGAGGCCATGACTGATTTGAATGATGATGATGAGTAGAATTGCAACCTACTTCGCCCCTTAGGTTATCCAAATAGAGAAAAAAGGGAGAGAAAAAATTTTAGGAGTGGAAATCCTTATTTTTCAGTATCAAAATAATAACTTTGATCTCTCTATTTAAGGTCAGACTTGTGATAGGAAACTACTGACCACTAAAGAGCTGTAGGTTGGGACCTCTACCCATATGAGTTTATGCATGATCCAATCTATCATGGATTATACACATTAAACCAGGGCTCGATCTGTTTTATACTTAATGTTAAAATACAAAACTAATTACTTAAATAAATATTTTATTAATTAATTAATGCTAATTCACATAATATTTTTAGTAAAATTAATTATTTTATTTTAAAATACAACAATTCTGTCATATCCTTTCATCGTTAATTGTTTTTTGTATTTCATCATTTGTTTGTGTAACTACAAATTAATATGTTACTGTGTATGAAAGGGATAAATAAAAGATATATTATTTTGTCATAGACACTTTCTTATCATATTATTTATACTTCTATTGAAGAGCAATGCCGGAGAGGATTCATTTTATTAGGTTCTTTTGTCATAAAAATTTTCTATAATTAATTTCATTTTATTTTAAGAGAAATAATTTTAATTTATTTATAAATAAATTATATTGTTAAAAATTATGACAAAAATAATAATTTTAATTTATTTGTAAATAAATTTTTTATTTACAATGTATTAAAAATATGAAATTCAATTTAAAAATAAATTTTAATGGTATTACGATAAATATGATGTTAAAAAAAGTAAATTTTTATATAATATGTATTTTAGATAAATGAAATGAATTTTGATAAAATATTTGATAAATTTTTAATGGATTTCATTAAGGTACACATGTAATTAAATAAGAAATTGTAAATAAAATGAAATGAAATACCATTTTGATTCAAACACAATTTAAAAAAGATCGAATTTATTTAAAAATAAAATGAAATGTTATTTGTAACTATGTGAAATAAGAGGTTATAGAATTTGCTCTTGTTACTTAAAATTAAAATCCTAAATTACTTATTTCTATATATATCGACGATCACAAGTGTGGCAGTAACACCAAAATTATCTTCTTCCTCCTCCAACAAATATAATCTAATTCATTTCCCAACATAAGGACGAATAAGCCATTGTCTTAGTTTCTGTTTTCTTTTCGGTGAAGAGTGGTGTTTATTCCACTTCAAGCCTACTGATTACATTCCAAGATTTCACAAAAATGCATACGAAATTCGATACGCACAGAACTTTTATTTATTTTAAATATTGAAAGAATTTATTACGTAATTTTGAGATGTTTGGCATGAAAGCAATGGCTTAGGTTACTTGTTTTATTCCATCAATGATGTATGAAATATAGACACAAAGATATTTGGTAACAAATTATTACAACTATAACTCTTTTGATTGACTATATGGCTTTGTGGAAGGTGGGAGTCTTTGAGCTTGATTTACAAATTTTCTTCTTGATTTAACATTGAAGAGAGTTTCATGCTGGAATTTTTCTCTCCCTCTTTGGATGTAAATTGTGAGCATAGATGTAAAAAATAAATAAATTTCTCCAATGATTTTGCATTTTTTTAATGAATTTATCTTTTTCTTTCTATTATCTTTTTTTAAAGGTATTGCTTGATCTCTTTCTAATTTTATTTGAAATAGTTTTTTTGGTATTCTAATTTTTTGTTATTTGTACATCAATATTTATTTTCTAGACATTGATTTGATTTTCTTTGTAGATATTAAAGCTTAGATGAAGAACATCTTTTTGTTGAAGATAAGAAACATTCAATTAATTTTTTTTTTTAGTTTTGTGTGGAATTTTCCCTCTCGAAAATATCAATTTTTTTTCCAATTTTTGGAATGAAAATTTTCATTCCAATTTCTTTTAAAAATATTTTTTGTTTGCTCTGTTTTGATAAAATGCAGTTTTTTTAGCAATATTTTATTTATTAAAATGGAATTCTCCATTCGAAAATTAAGATGAAATCGAAATTTCATTACAAAATTATTGCAATGAGCATTTTTTAACCCGAATTTTTCTGTTCTAATTAAACACAAGCTGGGACAGAATATTCCGTCCAATTTTGTGTTTTTTTAGTGTAATCACTAATTAATTTTGTTATTATTCAAGCAATTATCCATTTTATTCTTCAAAGTATTTACTTTAGTTGAACGCTTCTGTTGTTATCTTACATATGCTTAACTATATCTACAGTCTGCAGCGTAATATTTTTATATGCTTAAAAAAATTACGAAATGATTTCAAATTTATAATATTTTTATATATACGCTTCTATTGTTATCTTACATAAACTAATATACTTAACTATATCTAAAGTCTGCAATGTAGTTAACCGGAAAGCAATATTTCTCAGGTTGAAAAATAAAAAGGAGAAAGAAAGTCAGATATATAGTAAATAGATTTATCTGCCTACGACTTATTATTCAAAAATATATTTTTCTGTTCCCATTTAACCTAACTTGAACTTTGGATATACAATTTTCAAGCCTAACTAATTCGGCTTACCCATAGAATATAGTTAGATCGTTAAATTAGACCAACCCACTAATATCTTGCTACTCATGCAAAAATTAAATCGTCCTTTCCTTCTCTATAAATACCTCTACGACCCTTCAGTTCTCTCCATCAAGCCATCTTTCAAGCCTTCCTTACTCTTCCTACACCCTCACAAACCCCTCTCCGTCGAACATGAAGTCGTCCTTCAAGATATTTTTCCTTCTCGCCATGCTCATGGCTCTGGCCTTTCATCTTTCCAATGGAGAACGTCTCCCCGCTGAAGAAATGGAAGCTTCAGATGCTGAAAATTCTGATGTTTCAGCTTCTAAAACTGAAGAACACACCTTGCTCCGGGGGACCAGCCGCTTCCTCGCCGGCGTATCTGGCGATGGCGCAACCACTTGCGGCGAGAACCCTAGGGTTTGCTATGGTAAAGGCAGCGCTGGCCCCGATTGCTGCAAGAACAAGTGTGTCAACTTATTGACAGATGGATTGAACTGCGGGAAATGTGGCAAGAAATGCAGTTACAAAAAGATATGCTGTGAGGGTAAGTGCGTGAACCCTAATACAAACGAGCAGCACTGTGGAAAATGTGGAAACAAGTGCAGCAGAGGAAGCTCCTGCGAGTACGGAATGTGCAGCTATGCATGAAACATTATTAATCTTTGTCAATAATTATATGTATCATAATCACAATAAAGTGGGGACATCACTCAATCGGTTGAGATGAGTTTTGCGCTCCCTGCATCTGCATGTCAGTGTTTCATTTTTGTGTCCATTTTATTTGTTATGTTCTTTCCATTATTACAAAATTTGCTCATCATGTATGAATGAGGGAATATATAAATGAGTATTTGTATTTTATTTTTAATTATGGTACTCTATCTTCCCTCCCCCCCTTTTTTGGGTATACAAGTGTTTATCTTTCTTTAATTAATTTATATTAAGTTGTCAACTGGAGATAGCCTAATTTAATAATATATCTATTTAATTGAATTTTGAATTATCTTTTATGTAATTGACTCTTACATTTAATCAATAATACTCTACTGTAAATTTAATTAACACATGGGTGATGATCAAAATCAATCTATCTGTCTATATTATAGAAAAAAAAGGCATATTGTCTATTATTAGAGGCACACTAACTAATTTATATGTTGATTATGTGTTTGCAATTTTCACATCCATACATAAACCTTGTTTTACCGTTGGGCATTTCATGGCATTAAGTTTCTAAAGGGAGATGGTAGATATATTAAATTCAAGTAATATTGTTGATAACCTTTAATTCAAATGATATATAATAATTTAAAAAAAATTGTACTCTTTCAATTATTTTGTTCAATTTCCAAGGCTTTGCATATATACATATATCTAACAATTTAATCATATTAAACAAATTCAGGTAATACTATTTTTATGATACTCATCATATTAAAAATTAGATAAAAGGTGTTATGAGTTTAATTTACAGGCGACTAGTTGATATTCAATGCTATGTTCAAGGGGTCAGGTCGTGTTTATATATTTTGAAGCACAGAGAAAGAATAATGCTATCGATTGATGCTATACAGCCTAAAACCAGCATACTTGCAATGTTTGAGAAAAAATATCACGTTTGCTATTTTAATTAATAATATAATTGATTAAACTACTAAATACATACGTACATAAATTGAAAATCTAATTCTGAATGTAGAGCAAAACCTTTAGAAAAAAAATTGAATATCACTTGAATAAAGACCTTTCAGCATGTTTCCGTTTGCTTTGTTTTCTCAAGAGTCAGACATACACGAGTGGAGAAGTTTGATGATTTTTTTACCCCATTAACAAAGAGACGTTTCAAACTTAAATTAGGAATGACAAAAAAGAATTAAAAAAAAAAAGTCGGATTCAAGGTTTGTCCTATAGGGGTGAAATATACATGGTATGAAATTTTTTGCCCACTTGGTAAAGCACATGATAAAATTTTAATTCAGATCAAATTTCAATAATATGATAACATTATATTGCTTTGCCTTGCGATGCGTTCAATTATTGAAATTATATTTTTAGTCATTGGATTGATATAATATAATTGGGCACTTTAGTATTCATAAATAGAAAAATATGATATGCATTATGGATGTTGGAAGCAAAAAGATTATCATGATTATGTAACATTTTTTTTTATGGTTGAACAAATTATGTGTGATTTTAAAGTTATATTGTGATATTGTGTTGAATATAATGTATTGATTATATGTGAATTCGATATATATAAATTGGAGGTTTTTATGATACAAATCCTTGATTGTTTATCCTCTACAATATATTTTATTTTCGTTAATCTTATGTCAATCGATCGTGTGGCTCATATATTCTTTTTCTGGTTAGTTAACTCTTCTCCATTCTTCATGCTCTCTCTTTTCAACTTCTCTCTCCTTTCAAGCTTCTTCTTGTTCTCAACACCTCTCTCTCTCTCTCTCCCTCTCCACTCTCAAATTTCTTTTCATCCCGAATGCCAGCCACTGTGCTACCTTTACTCATTGTTGTTTTCGGTACCATAAAATTATTTGCACTATACTCCAACTCATATGTTGTTGTTGGAAGAGCAAAACAGAGCTCATAAGTTTTTGTAATGAATGCGCTTTTTTATGTTAAAAAATTTAGGCTTTCTTTTGAGTAAACTTTAAAATTCTTTTATTTGAATTTCTTAATTTCTATGAAAGTGGTAATTTTTAATGTTTAGTCTATAAAATTGATTGGATTTTAAAATTAGTTTAGGTTTGAATTTGAAAATGGAGTAATGTCACAAGAAGACAAAGGTGAATGTCTAATATACATATTTTGGAATTTCAGCTATTTTGCACAACTAAAATTGTGAAGGCTGAAGCCTAACTCCCATGTCCTGACTATTGATTGCATGCTAAAATCTCATGACCCAAATCTAGTCATAATCGGCATAAATCTCGTTATTTGATTTCCATTAGGCTAAACATTGTTTATACTAATTTTGTCTATTGGAAATCTTCCTATTTTTGTGGTGACTCAATTTTCATTATAAATTTTACAGATTCAACAATAATGAAAAGTACACACAAAATATACAATCTATCATATCTATTTATATAGATAATCTAATCTCCTAATCCAACTATCAATTTTCTAATAAGGCAGTCTTTAATTCTCCATAAATGCAGTGAAGTTTGACTGCATTTATTTCAACATGAAAACATTGAAAATAAAAAGGAATGAGTTAGAGAACTCAATGAGTATATATCTGCCACAACCATGCTTAGAATCCATTACATAAAACATTTTAAATGTTAATTTAAATTGGAATAGAAAAGAAGTACAATAGCAAACCAAATCCTTGAATTCTATGACATGTGATATCAATTCTTGGGTTAATGCATATTCCTACACACCATTCAAATTTTCTATTTCACATCTTAATTTATAATAATCTTAACCAGTTAATTTATATAATACAAGTATAAATTCATACACAACTAGTTTAAAAAAATCATCAAATTTTGATGTAGCTAATAAGGTTAATTACAACTAAGTCATTGTAATCACATCAAATGAAGGTATTCAAAGACCAGTAGGTGTATTCATAATTTATAAATATATATATCCTCCTTTTGACTTTCATGTCAATTTTATACTCTTCACAAATTTTTCATTTTTTTCCTTTCAGGGTTTGCCTTATACCTTTGACAAATATATTACCGAAATTTTTTTGTCTAATATTCACAATGTTATTCTCATCACATTTCCAATCTCAAATGCCACTTATGACATAATTCACAATAAAATTTAAATAATAGAGTTCAAGCTTTACACGGTGCAATTACAATTTAATTTCAATATACATAATAAAATATGCTAGTACCACCATGTCCTCTTCTATTGCCATAAACATTCATACATATCATAAAACAGTTTGTACTATATTATCCAACACATATTCATCATACACATAACAATGCAATTCAATCACAATCCAACAATAGTTGATGATGACACCACCTTGCCTTCTAAACATGGTTAATCAACATTCACTCAAACCAATAATCACTACCTTATTATATACATCATTTCCATGTCATTCATGCATGACTATAAGGATAATTTGATAATAATTCATAATACATAATCATACTTTTAGGGATTTATGAGTGGATATATATATGATTCATATCATTTATAAATCGGATTATAAACATGCCAATAAAACAAAATAGTATTAGAATATTTATTTAGGGATGATATATACTTATTTAATCACATCTACCTACTTTTAAACACTCTAAGACATTCATGATTATCTTTCACTCTCTTTCTATTTCACTATTTATAATGTTAAATTATAAACATAAAAGTATTACTTATTTTATTTTCAAATATTCTAATTTTAAGTTCAAATCATAACATAATACTTTAGGTTATCCTTCTTACTTTTTTTTTCGAATGTTAGCTTTTAAAATCAAAATATACCCTTATATAGTATTTTTTTTGGTAATCAAGCTTATACGACTAAAATATTAAAATGTGATACTCTTAATAGACTTTATTCATACCACTCTATCATTTTATATTTTCACTTTCTTATATTTACAAAATTGTCATAAAGAAATTAGAAATTTTTATAGACAAGGAATTTCGAGTTGAGTGTAAAATAATTAAGGATGTAAAATGGGCCATGGGCTCACGATCTTTATAAGTAGTTGGCAAGTATGGGGTAGTTTGGTCCCTTTTTTTTAGCCCTGTTTTTATTGTGAGTTTATATGAGTAAGTTCACACAAGCCATGGCTCACATTGGCCCCCACGAGCTTTTTTTATTTTTGTAATAATTCTTTAAGTATTTAAGGACTTTTTAATCTAATTCAATTCCTAATTAATGTATAATGACTTAACATAATTTTTTTAGATTTATTTGACTAAGTAATTAAATAAAATTAAAAAATTTAATTAGTCAATCATAATTTATAAAAAAATAAATATTTTTTATTTAACTTTATTCAATGTCCCCTTAAATATACCTTCCTTAATGTTCAAAGTTCAATCTTTAATTTTCTGTGTATATACTTTTAGTGATTTAATTATTTACAATAATTGTATGTAAATTGTGAGTATAGATGTAAGGAAAAAATTTATCCAATGATTTTGTATTTTTTACAGAATTTATCTTTTTTTTCTATTATCTATTTTTAAGATATTGCTTGATCCCTTTCTAATTTTATTGTGAAATATTTTTTTTTGGTATTTTGATTTTTTGTTATTTTAGATCAATATTTATTTTCTAGACATTGATTTGATTTTTCCTTGTAGATATTAAAGCTTAAATGAAGAACATCTTTTTGTTGAAGATAAGAAACAGACAATTAATTTTTTTTGTTGTTTTTTTTCGTTTTGTGTGGACTTTTCCCTCTTAAAATTTTCAATTTTTTTCCAATTTTTTAGATGAAAATTTTCATTCTAATTTCTTTTAAAATATTTGTATTTTTCTATTTTAATAAAATGGAACTTTTTAACAATATTTTATTTGATAAATTATATTGTAGTACCATTTCTTAAACTTTTTTTTAAAAAGGTATTAGCATCAATTTTTATTTCAAATAGGTTTTAATTTTATGAATTATTGCTATTATATTTTCAAAATACCCTTTTTTTAACCATGAGAATGCGACTGTGAATAAAAAATTTCGGAAAGGCATAATTCCATGATTCATTAACCAAATTTTGCATGTGACTACTTATTTTCATTCATCTTCCAATGATCTTTTAATAAAAAATAAGAAAATTTTAATTTCGATGGGGTCCACCTAACAAAAAATGTGTAAATCGAGTTAAAAACTTTGAATGACCATAACTTTGCACTCGATTGTCCAATTTGGACAAATTTATGTCGATTTCATATAATTTTTTAAGATTCACATGCTTGCAAAATGCCTTTGGGATTTTGCCCACTTTGACTACTAAAAAAAGGCTTTTTTCAATAACTTTCTTTAATTTTTCTTCATTTTATTGTCATTTTGCAAACTTCAACCTTATTATTTTTAATTCAAATTTATTCGAATTTTATATTGAACTTTTGCTTCCTAATTCTTTTAGTATCCAGTAGTGTCATAATAACTTTCTTAACAATAAAATTATTAAAAAATAATATGTTATTATTTTTAAACCAAACAGTAACATATTAGTATGCAGACAATAACATCGATAAAAAATTTAAAATAAATAAATAAATTAAGTCTTATTAACAATCAAACTGTTAAATAATAATATATTACTATTTAGTCTCTAGATAGTAACATATTACTGTTTCAATTCCAAATAGTAACATTGACAAAAAAATGTAAAATAAATAGATAAATAAAATCTCATTAACAATTAAACAGTCAAAGAAGAATATGTTACTATTTTATCTCCAAATAATAACACTAATAAAAAAATTTAAATAAATGGATAAATCAAGTCTCATTAATAATCAAACTATCAACTGATAGCATGTCATTGACAAAAACTTAAAATAAATGGATAAATTAAATTTCATTAACAATCAAATTGCTAAATAATAGCAAGATACTATTTAGTCTCTAAACAAAAATATGTTACTATCTAAATAGTAATATGTTACTATTTTATCTTTAAATAATAACATCAATAAAAAATATAAAATAAATGAATAAATCAAGTTTCATTAATAACTAAACTACCAAAGAGGAACATGTTATTATTTCATCTCCAAACAGTAATATTAACTAAAAATCTAAAATAAATGGATAAATTAAATCTTATTAATAATCAAGTTGCTAAATAACAATATGATACTATTTGGAAACCATACAATAATATGTTACTGTTTCATTTTCAAATAGTAACATCGACTAAAAATCTAAAATAAATGGATAAATTAAGTTTTATTAATAACTAAATTACCAAAAAAAGAGAATATCATTATTTAGTTTCCAAATAGTAATATTAATAAAAAATAAAAATAAATAGATAAATCAAGTCTTATTAATAACTAAATTACTAGAGAAGAACATGTTATTATTTGGTCTTCAGACAATGACATGTTACTATCCAAACAGTAATATTAATAAAAAAATTTTAAATAAATGGATAAATCAAGTTTTATTAACGATAAAATTCCTAAAAAAGGAGCATATTACTATTTAATTTTCAAACAGTAACATTGACCTAAAATCCAAAATAAATAAATAAATCAAGTTTCATTAAAAAATAAATGACTAAAGAAAAATATATTTTTAGACAGTAATATGTTACTATTTGGTTACTAAATAGTAATTCATCTTAGATAATTATTTTTTTTTAAAAAAAAGGGCAAAAGAAAGAAACTATTTTGTGATTCTATATAAAGTTCTGTATCTCCAAGTTTTTTTTATTTTTATTTTTATCTTAATTAAAAATTTATTTACTCTCTAAAAATTGAATTTTTATTAATTTTATTTATAATTAAAATTTTATATTAATTTAATTTTTATAAAATTAAAAATTCTCCAATTTTAATTCTTATAAGTTTTTAGTCTTTATTTTTTATTTTTATAAAATTAAAAAAAATTAATTTTAATATGTGACAAAAAAAATTTTATTTCGGTACTTTTGGTCTTTTCGAGATGTGTTGTAAGTATTTCATTTTGTCTTCTGGATATTATGATAAATTTCTATATACGATTGCACTTAAATGAAAGAAAGTGAGCGTGTGGTACCTCGTTATAATAAATTGCAATAAACGGTACCAGCCTAATTTTTTCCTTATTTTATTTATTGAAATGGAATTTTCTACCTGAAAATTAAGATGAAATCAAAATTTCATTACAAAATTATAGCAGTGAGCATTTTTTAACCCGAATTTTTTCTGTTCTAATTAAACACAAGCTGGGACAGAATATTCCGTCCAATTTTGTGTTTTTTTAGTGTAATTACTAATTAATTTTGTAATTACTCAAGTAATCATCCATTTTATTCTTCAAAGTATCTACTTTAGTTGAAAGTTTCTATTGTTATCCTATATATACTAATTTAATTAACTAACTATATCTAAAGTCTGCAACGTCATTGACCGGTAAGCAATATTTCTCAGGTTGAAAAATAAAAAGAGAAAGAAAGTCAGATATATAGTAAATAGATTTGTCTGCCTTCGACTTAATGTTCAAAACTATTCTTTTCTGTTCCCATTTAACCTAACTTGAGCCTAACTAATTCGGCTTACCCATAGAATATAGTTAGACCGTTAAATTAGACCAACACACTATTATCTTGTCAGCTCATGCAAAAATCAAATTATCCTTTCCTTCCCTATAAATACGTCTGCCACCCTTCAATTCTCTCCATCAAAAACATCTTTCAAACCTTCCTTACTCTTCCTACACCCTCACAAACCCCTCTCCGTCGAACATGAAGTCGTCCTTCAAGATATTTTTCCTTCTCGCCATGCTCATGGCTCTGGCCTTTCATCTTTCCAATGGAGAACGTCTCCCCGCTGAAGAAATGGAAGCTTCAGATGATGAAAATTCTGATGTTTCAGCTTCTAAAACTGAAGAACACACCTTGCTCCGGGGGACCAGCCGCTTCCTCGCCGGCGTATCTGGCGATGGCGCAACGACTTGCGGCGAGAACCCTAGGGTTTGCTATGGTAAAGGCAGCGCTGGCCCCAATTGCTGCAAGAACAAGTGTGTCAACTTATTGACAGATGGATTGAACTGCGGGAAATGTGGCAAGAAATGCAGTTACAAGAAGATATGCTGTGAGGGTAAGTGCGTGAACCCTAACACAAACGAGCAGCACTGTGGAAAATGTGGAAACAAGTGCAACAAAGGTAGCTCCTGCGAGTACGGAATGTGCAGCTATGCATGAAACATTATTAATCTTTGTCAATAATTATATGTATCATAATCACAATAACGTGGGGACATCACTCAATCGGTTGAGATGAGTTTTGCGCTCCCTGCATCTGCATGTCAGTGTTTCATTATTGTGTTCATTTTATTTGTTATGTTCTTTCCTTTATTACAAAATGTGCTCATCATGTATGAATGAGGGAATATATAAATGAGTATTTGTATTTTATTTTTAATTATGGTAGTCTCTATCTTCCCTCCCCCCCTTTTTTGGGTATACAAGTGTTTATCTTTCTTTAATTAATTGAAATTAAGTTGTCAACTGGAGATGGCCTCATTTAATAATATACCTATTGAGCATTCCTATTTGTCCCGACGAAATGTGCTGAATTTCACGTTCGGAAAGCAAATGGACGGTGACATTAAAAATTTTGTCAAATCTCACACAACATCTAATGGCAGTGCAATATCATTTCACTTTTCGGCATCAATTCGGTACTTATATTTCGAGAAATATAGCATTTTTCATACCTATTTAAATGAATTTTGAACTATCTTTTATGTAATTAATTCTTATATTTAATTATTAATACTATACTATAAATTTAATCAACACATGGGACATAATTAAAATCAATCAATCCATCTCCATTGTATAAGAAAAAAGCATATTATCTATTATTAGAGGCATATGAACTAATTTATATGTTGTTTATGTGCTTGCAATTTTCACATCCATACACAAAACTTGGTTTGCCATTGGGCTATTGGCATTTGAGGGCATTAAGTTTCTAAAGGGTGGTGGTAGATATATTATAAATTCAAGTAATATTGTTGAAAATCTTTAATTTAAGTGATATATAATATTTTTAATTTTTTTTATTCTTTTAATTCTTGGATTCAATTTCAAGACTTTGAATACGTGCGTCTAAAAGTTTAATCATATTTAAACAAATTCAAGTAATACTATTTTTATGATACTCTTCATATTGAAAATTAGATAAAAGGAATTATGAGGTTAATTTATTGGCGACCAGTTGATTTTCAATGCTATGTTCAAGAGGTCAAGTCGAGTTTATATATTTAGAAGCACATAGGAAGAATAATGTTATCGATTGATGCTATACAGCCTAAAATCAACATACACGCAATGTTTGAAGAGAAAAAAATACCACGTTTGCTATTTTGATTAATAATATGGTTAGTTAAACCAGTAAATAAATATACAAAAATCAAAAATCAAATTTTGAATGTAAAGCAAAATCGTAAAAAAAAAAATACTGAATATCACTAGAATAAAAAACTCTCTGCGTGTTTCCGTCTGCTTTGTTTTCTCAAGAGTCAGACTTATATGGGTAAAGAAGTTTAATGATTATTTTCCCATTAACAAGGAGAAGTTCCAAACTTAAATTAGGAATGACAAAAAAAAAAAAAATCATATTCAAGGCTTGTCCTGTAAGGGTTGATATAAAAGGTATGAATTTTTTTGCCCACTTGATACAGCACGCGATAAGTTTCTAATTTAGATCAAATTTCAAGACATGACAATACTATATTGCTTTACCTTGCAATGCTCTGAATTAATGAAGTTATATTTTTAATCACTGGATTGATACATAGGAATATACTATTATCAAGCGCTTTAGTATTCATAATTAAAAAAATATGATATGCATTATGCAAAGATGTTAAAGGGAAAAAAGATTATCATAATTATAGAACATGGTTTTCTTTTTATTGTTAAACCAATTATATATGATTTTATAGTTATATTGTGATATTGTGTTGAATATAACGTATCAATTATATGTGAATTTGATATATATATAAGAAATTTCTATGGTACAAATCCTTGATTGATGTATCATATAGAACATATTTTGTTTCCGTTGATCTCTTGTCAATCGATTGTGCGGCTTATATATCTCTTTTCCGGTTAGTCAACTCTCCTCCATTCTTCATGTTCTCTCTTCAACTTCTCTCTTCTTTGAAGCTTCTTCTCATTCTCAACACCTCTCTCCCTCTCAAATTTCTTCTCATTCTCAAGGGTTCAGATTTATTTTTTGTATTCTATACAATAAAAATACTATTTGTACCATAGAATCCTCCATATAAATTTAAAGTCTTCTTCAATTTTTTTATTTTTAATTTTTTTAATTTTTTTGCAGGACATTTGCTCTTACAAGCAAGGACAAGGCAAAGGGCATGGTTGCAAGGATGGAGTAATATAAGGTTGATTTGTGCTCACCTTGACTTGTTGCTATCTCTAACCTAAAACTTTAAATATACTATCCAAATCCTTCACCACTTAGTGGCCAAAAGAAGTTTTATGCTACTTGTATATTTTTTTACAATAGTTCTCAAATTAAATATTGAATAAATATAATATTTGTTATTATCTTAATATTTTATTAGAGTAAGCACACATTTTCATTCTTATGAAATTTATTATATATCAATTTTTTCTCTAAAAAGTATTCTTTTTAACAATATCATCCCTTGTGTATTTAATTTAATCCAAATTCATCCTTCAATCAATGTGCCCGCCAAATTGATGATGAAGGATAATTGATATGATATTTTTAATGCTTTCATTACAACTGACTTTTTTTTCATAGTTTTTAAAATTGGATTAAAATCGAATTGATCATTGAACCTAAGAAGTCATTGGTTTACTGATTTAAATAGTGATTTACTGGTTGAACTGAGTTTGATTTAAAAATATAAATTATATATATATGTATACGTTAGTATCATAAATATTTATAATAATAATTATGTTAAAATTAAAAAAATACAATATAAATTAATGATATAAACAAATAAGTAATAAAATACAATAAATATGTCAATAACTTATGCTAAAATATTTGTATAAAAATATAAAATTAATTGACATGAAATTGTGAAGATATTACATTTTAATTATTGTGAAATTATAAATTTTTATTTTTTATAAAAATATATAAAATTTATAAAAATGGTTCATGGTTTGATTCAGTAATCTTGACTGATCTACACTGATTTTAGACATTTCTAATTAGTTTATAGTGGTATACATGCATTTCTAATCTAACAGGGATAACCAGCTCATCAGTTGGTTCACTAGGTCAACTGACCGATCTAATTCGATTTTTAAAATTATATTTTTTTTGTGATAAATTGTTTTACCAAATTTCTCTTCTAACATGGATAAGTGGAAACAACTTCTACCCATTTCAGAGTATAACCTTAGCAACGTATGATTTCTGTAATAAGAGATGCCCACTAGAAGAGATGCTCTATAACCAAAAAAAGAAAAAGGAATTTTGTACAAAATGTAGTCTTCACCTGACCAGTCTGATCTGATTTTTAAAATTATAATTTTTTTTGTGTTAAATTGTTTTACCAAATGTCTCTTCTAGCATGGATAAGTGGAAACAACTTCTACCCATTTCAAAATATAACCTTAGCAGCATATGATTTTGTAATAAGAGATGCCCACTAGAAGAGATGCTCTATAATAATAAAAAAAAAAAGAATTTTGTACAAATGTAGTCTTCACCTGGCCACTAAGATATCTAGTTAAAAATAAAAAAATTCAGTTGATACACAAGCATTAAGTATATCGCACCAACCCTCTATTATCATTTTGATGGGTGCACTAATTACATAGGAATGAAATTAAATAAAACCAAAAGCTCGCACCATGCACAGGTTAATTACAATTTTAAATTAATTTTTATAATTAATTATTGCTAAATTATTTTTATAAATATTGAATTTATGAATAATTAGCTTAATATATAAATGTGAATCACAAATTACATTATCCTTTTATTATGGTATCAATCACTATAAAAATATTTAAATTTTATTTCTATTTTTAGTCATTGTAAATAAAAATATTATAAATTAATACTATTATATTTATTGATAACCTCGGATTATCATAATTCACTATTGATAACCTAAAATTTAAAAAAAATTATATATTTTATGAAAATTTTGACACTCGACCTTCACAATGAAAAAGTTTGGCTCTACCATTGATGTCTAATGAGTTAAATATATACTATAACCTTAATAATTAATAAATATTTATTCAGATTATTAATTAATATTAATTATGTTTATTAAAATTTATATTATATATTTTAATGGATGACTTTCTTCTAAAAAGAAAATTTGTCAAATATTATTTTCTCATTAAAACATTTATTAAAATAAAATTGAGATTAATTTTTTGATTCAAATAAGATTGAAATTTAAATTACTGATTATTAGCATTAATTAATAAATATAATATTTATTTATAATTATTTATTATAGTAAGAAATTATAAAAATATAATTTAAGTAATAGAACATATTAATCGCATTAAGTGAGAGAATGCTATCACCACTGGGATAATTAATTTAGTGATCGTAAGATATGATCTTATCCTAGAAGGCTGTTAGTCCAATTTAAGGGAATGTAAACTTGTCTCTCACAATTACCGTACCATTTCACCTGCACCTAAAATCATATGAAGTAAGAAATAAAATTTATAGAAAAAATATTTTTTTTAAAATAAAATTGATACAAACTACATTTTATAAGAACAAATAACATTTTTTTTATAATTATAAACATAAATAAATAAATTTATTTTATGATATTTTCTCAAACACAAAAGGACATTGCTTTTAAAAAAATGGGGTTTCGTGACTGTGGGTCAATGAGCTAGACAATGTTAGAACTTATAATTTAGAAAAATAAAAAATACTTAAAAAGTCTATAAATTAAGTTGTCCAAAGTTTTAGGTAATATTTTAAAATTTTTTATAAAAGATAAATTGGTAATATTTTAAATTTTTTATAAAAGATAAATATGTAATTAATGGTGATAAGTTAAATATACATAAAAATAATATAACCTAGAAATTGTCAAAAAAAAAATAGACATTTAAAAATAAATAAATAAACTAATATTCATTTTCCATAATTGGAGCTTTAATATGAAGAAACGCTTCACAAATATATGAACACTTAGAATGAAGAATCCATCAACCAAATTAGGCATTAATCAATTTCCAAACGGGGTGTGAAAGGGGTGTTGATCCGCTGCTAAATATCTTAAGTAGCTTGTTGCCTAGTCAGCTACATGCCGTTTTGGAACAGAACGAAAAGAAAGACCCTCCCAAATGCACCGAAATTTGAGTCCCGACTCATCACAACCGTAGAAATTCAGTATGAGTTAGGTTTTTCCAAAGAAGAAATATCTTCTTGGAATGTCCTTCTTAGCCGTATGGTCAAAGGTCGATTGTTCGAAAGGTCAGAACATACTATAAAGTTACATATAGGAGGGAGCCGGGAAAGAGCTTGCAGTGCTTCTGTAACTAATTTTTTGGTTAGCATTTCCTTGAGACTTTTGAACAAGTAAATGAAACGGACTGCATTTCAGCTAATGACATAAATTAATAATTCCATCCTTCTTCCACATTGATTCAATCCTCTGCTGAATTTCACTTGTACAAGTAAATATTATAGGATGACTTCTGTTTGGCCTAGAAACGCATGGCATCGCCAGCATTCTTAATGGTATAATAATAATTGATGTTATTTTAAGATTTTTTTTAAAAAATATTCTGGGTTGGAATTCGGTACTTTATATGTGTATGTTAAATGGCTTGTATTATTAATAAAATGGAAATACACTGCATTGATTAGAATTTG
This sequence comes from Sindora glabra, assembly GCA_020226215.1. Classification (NCBI taxonomy): domain Eukaryota; kingdom Viridiplantae; phylum Streptophyta; class Magnoliopsida; order Fabales; family Fabaceae; genus Sindora; species Sindora glabra. The sequence goes on along the minus strand of CM035226.1, from coordinate 11,936,990 downwards.
GTCTTTGCATCAACTTTGCTCATTAGTAGAGAATTCACATTTCATTTTCTATTTCTGCCTAATTTGAAGTTCTAATTATACTTCTTAAGCCTAACTTCGTTACTAAACCATATAATGGAACGTTGGATTAGACCACCCCACTCCATTTGCATGCAATATACAGCTTCTCGACACATGTAATTAATGACCTAAACCTCTCCTCATCGATTTGTTTGTGTAATTCTCCTCTATATATGCCTATCTCAACTTTCATTCCTCTCCAACATCGAACAAAATCGATTTCTTTGAACTTGTTCATACAAGTTCTTCCCAAAATATTATTCCGACAAAACAATCAACATGAAGTCCCTTAACATACCCTTCTTTGTCATGGCCATGCTGATGGCTATTATCTATGCACTTTCAGTAACACCGTCCCAAGCAGAATCCTTCAGTACTTCTGATGGTGAAAACCGCAGTTCAACCAAGGAAGAAAGCTTTCGCTTCCTTCGCCGGAGATACGGTGGCCAGGCGGCCATGACTTGCGACATATATCCTCGAGTTTGTCGCGTGCCGGGAAGCGGAGGGCCGGACTGTTGCCGGAAGAAATGTGTGAATGTGACGGCAGACAGAAACAACTGTGGGAGGTGTGGGAACAAATGTAAGTTCTCTGAGATATGCTGCAGAGGTAAGTGTGTGAATCCTATGATTGACAACAATCATTGTGGAAGATGCGGCAGTAAATGTCAGAAAGGAGATTATTGTCACCATGGCATGTGCAGCTATGCGTAAATTGAAGAAAGAGAACATGACATCTGCTCCAACTTTAAAGATCGCTATCATTCATGAGTAATTAAATAAAATTAAGTGAGTATTTGTGAAGTGTGTTCATAAATAAAAGAGCAATCGATGTGCTCATCTGCATTATTTGATGAGCTTTAACCAAATATATTTCATTTGCCTTCATTGTATTGCTTGTACTTGTATCAATGGAATCGATTCACTTATTGTAAATGTAAGTCGTACCTCTTATTTCCAAAAAAAATGGAAAAATTGTGAATGGAATCATTCTAATTAATTCTTGGGCAACAAAATTAATAAAAATTATAGAACATTGGTAAAATAATTCATAAATTATATAAAATTATAATTTTATTCTTAAATGATAATTATACATGTAATATCATTCTTCCATAAAGATAATCCTATCTTTAAACAATGTGATTGAATGATAAAATTATATATGCAGTCAATTATTCAAGAGTAAAACTATAATTTTATATAATTTAGAGACTATTTTACTAACACTCTACAATTTGAGAGATAAAATTATTAATTTTCTTTGTTTCATGAATCAATTATCTACCAGAGATGATATTAAGCACAGAGCATCTATTCTTTGAATTAAATTGCCAGCTTAGCTTTTATATATATATATATATTCAGTTTGTCACTCCTCTTATCCTAAAAAGGAAAACGGGTAGCATATATTTTACAACAAATAACAATCTGAATCTGTTTAATTATATCGCAAGTCAAGGGAACATGAAATAAGATTTAAAATAAATAAATAAATAACTTTAGATATTTGATTAAAATAAAAGATTTTTAAAAGAGTTTTTGTGCTTTCACTCATCCTCGGTAGGCATATCTATTTCAAGGCTAAGCATAAATGCGAGATTTGGCCGACAGAAACTAGACTACAACATATGAATGAACATTTTATAAATACATAGAATGAAATCTAAAATCTATATATTAAATGAAGTGGCTTGCCATTATTATTATTATTATTATTATTATTATTATTACAAAGTACATTAATATGGAATAATAATTCCAACGAAAAATATTATTTTGAACACATATAGTTCTTTACTAAGTAATTTAGTGGAACATATTTTAAAAAATTATTAAAATATTTTTTTGTGAATGTTATTAAAATATCTTTAAACATTTATTAACTTTCAATGATAAGATGAAGTTTAACTTTTGTTCACAGTATACTAGCTATTCGCATGGGTATCACATATGAAAATATAATTGAAGGTGCGTTCAAAATATTAAAAGTTAAAAGCATTTAAAAATTGGATTTTTTCAATGTCAATGTTTTTAAAAACATACATTAAAATTAAATAAATATTTCCCGAGCATTTTAATCTCGCGACAGCATAACCATTGCAGCATAACATCGTATAATTATTCTTACTCAATTTATGTAATTGAATTCAGTTCAGTCAGTTATGACTTGTGACTTTATGGATTATATTATTATAAATATTTTCTGTTTTGAAACTCCTGCCGCCGACCCTGTCTGTCTAGTCATCCTAAAGCCGTCCAACCACTAAATTAATTTTGATGGAAGCAGAGACAGGTATCTATATTTAAGTTTGAGCTCGTTAAAAATAAATAGATTTCAACTTGAACTGAATTTTATTAAATTTAAATTTAAATATGAATTTAAATAAATATGAAGTCTTAATTTCTTGTGGGACTTGAAATATTTGAATTTATATTCAAATTTTTAAGGAAAATGAATCTAAATAAGTTTTACAATTTTTTCTAAATGATTATCGTTTAATCTAAATTTGAATATATAAAATTTTATCTTTTACAAATAAGTTAGACACTAAATTTTTTTCTCATTTTACTTATCAATAAATTTTTTTTGTAACAACCAAATTTATGAAAAATATCTACACAATCAAATAAGTACATCTAGTAAAAAATAACATATACTAAAAAGTTAATTACCTTAACCATAGTATATTATAAATTTTCACAAAATCTCAACAATTAATAAAGAAATTAATTTTTTATGTATTATATATTTTATTATTATATCTATTTAAGCTCACATATAGTTCGAACTGAATAATGTGAAATTCAAATTCAATTTATTTAAAGTTGAACTCAAATCGAATTTTCTAAAAATCAATTTCGAGTTGCTTGCAAGGAGTTTAACTTATTTGCACTCCTATTCTAAATCAAACATGCAACCTCAACAATTAGTACAAAATTTAATTTTTTTGTGTATTATATTTTTTACTATTATAATGTTTAGGCTTATAAATAATTCAAGTCGAGTAATATAAAATTTAAGTTCAACTCATTTAAAGGTCGACTCAAATTAAATTTTATACAAATTGATTTCTAATAAGGAGCTTGACTTATTTCCACTCCTATTCTAGATCAAACATTTAAGAATAAAATAGGTAATACATGCAGTTTCAAAACCAAAACATACTATATTAATTTTAAGATATACTATATTTAAAGATCCGTTTAGTCCCTTAAAACCACTAATAACAAGATTTAAACTGAAGTTATAACTTTTTTAGCTTTAAAATACAGGGAATTCAGAGAAAGGTTTGTAGCCTAAGTATCATCACAATACTATATACCTAGAGACAATTATTAAGTCAACTGACCAAGCTCGTGCAACCACTTTTTTGTTAATTAGACCCAAAATTAAAACTCCAACATCACCTCTAAATTGCGTGCACAACCTTCTCCTCACCTATACATAAAACCACTTCCTTTCGTTTGTTTTCTCAATCCCACAGCAAGCATGGCCACCTCAACTCCCCTCCTGTTGCTCTCTTGCTTTCTACTTGCTTCAACCTTCATTCATGCCTCTTCAACCCACAAAATTGCTAAAAATGCAATCCTAAACAAAATAGATTCGTGCTGGCGCACTAAATCAAATTGGGCATCAAATCTTTATGCCCTGGCTGATTGTGCAATTGGCTTTGGCAAAGATGCCATTGGGGGCAGGTCTGGTGCAATATACAAAGTCACCGACAAGTCTGATGATCCTGTAAACCCTAAACCAGGAACCCTCCGGTATGGTGTGATCCAAACGGAGCCTCTTTGGATAGTTTTTGAGAAAGACATGATTATTAGACTAAAAAATGAGCTGATCATGAATAGCTACAAGACCATTGATGGGAGAGGAGCCAAAGTAGAGATAGCAAATGGACCTTGCATTACAATACAAGGTGTTAGCCATGTAATTGTTCATGGAATCAGCATCCATGATTGCAAACCAGGCAAGGCTGGCCTCGTTAGGAGCACTCCTGATCATGTTGGCCATCGTCTAGGCTCTGATGGAGATGCCATTAGTATATTTTCTTCCTCAAATGTTTGGATTGACCATTGCTTTCTAGCTCGTTCTGCTGATGGTCTTATTGATGTTATCCATGCCTCAACAGCCATCACCATTTCTAACAATTACTTCACCCAGCATGACAAGGTAAGCTGATGATCAACAAGTTTTGTTATTCCTTCTTTCTAGGGCGCCGGCGATAAAGGGACAAGAGTAACTCTAAAAAATTTTGAAATCTTCATTTTTATATATAATTAATAATAGTAATTTTAGATTCATTCCTCCGAAAGTTTAAAAATTATATATATACTATGAAATTTTTTATATTTGATTCTCTCGAAATAAAATCCTGACTCTGTCACTGCCTTTTTCCTTATTCTTCTACTTAAATCTTAACAACCATGGGGAGCTTGTAATTGTGTGAACAAGTGCTGTGTGGTTGCAGGTGATGCTGCTAGGGCACAACGACAATTACAGTGCTGATAAAATAATGAAAGTAACAATAGCCTTTAACCATTTTGCCAGTGGCCTGGTTGAAAGGATGCCAAGGCAAGAACGAATGCTAAGATTTTTTTTTTTTTTTTAAATAGAATTTGACAAAAAAATGTGAATATTGAAAACTTTGATGATGGACATGCAGGGTAAGATTTGGATATGCTCATGTGGTCAACAATAGATATGATCCATGGCTCATGTATGCCATAGGTGGCAGTGCTGGCCCCACCATTTTCAGTGAAGGGAATTATTACAGAGCTTCAATGTATAATGTTAACGCAAAACAGGTATTATTCAAGGAACTAGAATTAACACAATGACTTATAATTAATCTCTTACTAATATAATTATTTTATTATTATATGCATGTTTATCCTGCGATCATATGACTTAATTAAAATACTAATTTTAATTCATTTTTGAACGAATTGATTATTTTTCAACACAAAAAAAAGGACATTCACGTTTGTAGAAATTTGTAAAGATTACATGATATTTAAGAGTTTAGTTAGATTGCAGAGAAAAATGGAATCAAAATACATGATTTTTTGTGTTATTCAGTTTATGTTGCATGAAATTGATAGGTTACCAAGAGGGAGGTGAAGACAAAGTGGAAGAACTGGAAATGGAGGTCGTCAAAAGATATGTTTCTAAATGGTGCATACTTTATTCAATCTGGGTATGGAAGTTGTGCACCTTATTATACATCAGCTCAATCCTTTACAGCTGCTCCTGCAGCCTTAGTGCCTGCATTAACTCTCGATTCAGGTCCACTTGCTTGTGCTGTTGGCAAACCATGTTAGTTTAATTAGCCCAATGTCACAAAAATCGATTGGCTTCCGGCCAGCCCTGCGTCAAAGTTGTAGCGTCGAAATTAGTCAAATTTAGCATGTGATACTTTCCGTTAATTGTGTTAGGAGCTGTGTGAAGTTAAGATGATTATCAACAATCTGCTTTCTTTCAAACAGGCTCATGAAAAAATAATCCAACGATATTATATAACAAAAAGGTAAAATTTATGGTACGTCACTGTTGTAATAATACAAAAGTATATTACCAAATCTGCTGGCAAATTAAATTGATCAAATCTTGTTACATGTCATATAATAATACCAATCTTTGCTTTAGTGGTATACTATGACCTCTCTTTATAAAAAATTCAAATGAAATTAGCAAAATTAGATAGTAAAGGCCTTTCCATAACTATTTGTATAAATAATTGTAATATAAAAAAAATTATAATATATTGATACATGAAATATAAAATTTAACTTTAAAAAGACATAAATATAAAATGTAATCAGACATGTTGATGTACTAAAATTTCTCCGATAACATAATAACCCATAGACAGAAGTGACAGGGAAGTTGTTTTGCATATGGTATCATTCATATCAATTGTAAATATTGATCCGCAACCCTAAGCCCACGGAGCCTATGAGAACTAAGTGCCTACGGCCCAGATGAGGGCAAAGTGCAAAACCCAGTAAGGGTCCAACATATAGGCCCGATGATACAGTAATCTTCACTCCTTAGGCAAACAAACAGGGCTATAAACCGATTCAATTTACAAATTTTGATAGATTAAATTATTCAAAATTAAATTTTTTTCACAGGTATTAAAAACTAAGCGAACATGAATTAATTCACAGGATTACAGTTAAAGTTCGCATACTTATGAATCAAACCATAAATATGGATCCAACTTGCACCATTCAAAATTTAGTTCATTTTTTTTGGGTAATATAAGCTAGTTTATACAAATCAAAATTTGTAAAAATAAATTTGTATCTAGCCTGATCTCCCTACTTCTTAATCCTATAAATTATGGAACGCTACTCCAATTTCGGAATGTAAAACCAAAAAAAAAAAAAGATTATATCTAAAAAATTACTATATAGTGGATTAGCAATAAAATATTTAATTAATATGTTAAAAGTTTTAAGTTTAAATTTTGCTCATCGTTAATGTAAAAAAAAATAGAGAAAATAAAATAATAATTCTCTCTTTCTTTACCTCACTTTTTGACAAATTATATTATGAGAGTTAAACACGCGAAAGGGGGCAAGTACGAAGTATCCGAGATTCCTTCGGCTTAACATAATTGGCTATAATAAAGTAAAAAACCATTAAAAAGGCAAAGGGTTGGACCATAAACTATACAGGCAGGACTAACTTGGACGTCTGCATTGCAAGCAGTGCCCAAAAAAAAAAAAGAGGTGGTAGTAGAAAAAGGTACGAAAGAAAGTACTGGGCACCGCTATTAATAATTATAATTTAAACAATTTAAAATAAAATTATTATTTAAAATTAATTAAAATCATAACTATTAATTTAATGATATAAATTTATTCTATTAGAAAAGTGATGCACGTATATTTTTTTCTTATATATAAACCATAAAGAGGGTTTGAAAGCCGAAAATGTCTGCTAGCAATTTATGAGGACACATAGGGCCGCGATTCGTTGCTTTGTCTGGAAAGATGCCTCTTGCTGCTTGAAAATTCTTCGGAATCCAAAGTAATAATCTTCAAGAATTTGGAAATCTAAATAAAGCAGAGAATTTTTGAAACCAAATTGTCTGCAAACGCGAAAAGGTCCTAAATTTCAGACTGCTAAATCGAATATTTTTCTTTCTACGTCTCTCTCTGTCTCTCTCTCAGCACTTATTTGAGATTCAAGGAAACTTCTTCTGGGTGTCAAAAAGTCCACATTCTGCCAAAAGTGGTCTAAATGCAAATTGAGTACCCAATCTTTGAATTTGACGGTCCAAAGGGAATACTGGTTCCAGCTACCAACAAACTAGAATAAAGATAAGAGGGTAAGATAAATTGAAATATCATAATTTTTAAAAGAAATTAAGAAAATTAATAATTATAAATCTAAAAATTATGTTTAATTATTTATCATTCGTTTATTTTTAAATTTTTAATTTTTTCATCAAAAAATTTTGATGTCTTATTGTATTTTATCAAAACAAACTAATATCAATGCATCTTTATTTATACGATAAGATTATTTCACACAGACCCGAGGGTGTATTTTGACTGAAGAATTTGAGGGGCAAAAAATATTAGTGAAACTAAATGAGTAATGTAAAGAGATATTTAAAAAAAAATATTCGCATAATTATACAATATTATTGCATAATTTTAAAAATTTTGAAAATTAAAGTACCCTTGATCCTTTGGAAGCCGCACAGACATGTTGAATATTTTAACATATAAATTTCTTTGTAATATTTTTAGAAATTCTTCAAAAAAATTTATTTGACAGTAAAGAAAAATACGCACAAAAAATTTATTTAAAAGAGAGAGACAAATAACTTTTTATATTTTATAAAAAGTAAGTTATTTTGTTAATAATTATTGCGATGTGTCTCGCAACAGAATCCGTAGGAGGCTAGCCATCTTTCATACTTGCTCAAAATCATGATGATGAGTATAAATAAAAAAAATAGAATTGCCACCAATTATTTTTTTATGGTGTGATTGGAACATAAAAAATGATTTACATTTTCAAAATTCAAATTCAGGAGTTGGTTACGTGTAAGGAAGATGTTAGCACTCTATAATGTCCATTCAAAAAATAGTTGCCCATTTATTTTAATTTTATTTTATATATTAAATTATGATGGTCTTTATTATATTATATATGTATTTTCCTAGGAATATAATTTTGTTTTAAATTATTTTTATTGATTTAATTATCCAAATCTATCCAACTTTATAGTAGGATTTGAATGAAATAAAATGACTCAATAATGTTAAATATAGTCATGATTGAACTGGCAATTAGATTATATAATTTCGATACATCATATGTATAAATTTTATTATTTGAAATTTTTTTTTTATTTTTGAAATATTTTATTTTGTCATTTTATAAATATTTTTATTTTATTTTAAAAAATATCAAATCCCATAAATTAATAAAATAATCTCAATAATGTTAAGTACTATTGCGATTGCACTTGTAATCGAATTATTTAACTTTGATAGATCATAGGCATAAATTTTATTATTTGTTTAAAAAGTTTTTTTATTTATTATTTTTGAAATATATTTTATTATTTATGAATTATTATTATTTCATCATTTTAAAAAGATGTTTATTTTATTATTTTTGGAATATTTTAAATAAAATGTGGGCAATATAATTTTTTTAAAATAATAATAAGATAAAGGAAATTATTTTAACTAATTTTTTTTATTTATTTAGCATTGTGTCCATAATTTTAATTTAAATTATCAAATTTATCCAACTTCATAATCAAATTTGAAATAAATATTTTTAAAAGAATTAAAATTATGATTCTAACATTATGTCATAATTAAAATTTTGCCTAATTTCATGACTAAATCTGAATATAGAATTACTTAAAAAAATTGAAATCATAATTCAAAATTATTTTAGAATTTTTAATATATCAAATTTATATAACTTTATGGTTAAATATAAATAAAGAATTGTTTAGAAAAACTGAAATTATATTTATTACACTTGTAATTAATTTTAATATTATTCTTTCATCATAATATATATAATTTTTCTTTTTTGTAAATTATAAGTGCTCATATATACATATAATGAAATGAAATAAAGTAAGATATAATATATATATATATATATATATATATATATATATGATAATTATAAAATAATTTTCTATACAATAATATTGAGATTTTTAGTTAAATCGGCTTACCTAATTTTATTTTAAAAATATTCCTTACCTTAAAAATATGAAAATAATTTAAACCTCTAAATTATTTTATTTTATTTTATCGTAGGAATTACACAAAATGGTATCATAAAATATTAATTAATTTTTTAAAATAAATAAATAAAATAAAAATTAGATGGGGCAACATAGACCATCCTATCCATTGAAAAGTAGGAGGTGTCCATTTAAGGAATGCCTGTAGAAGGAGCGTACTTAAAAGGATGCTCTCTTTTTATTTTTATAAAATTTATATATTTTTTATAAATAAAATAAAAAATAAAGCAAGAAAGAAGACAAAATAGTAGAAATATATATATTAAAAAAATCTTCTTTCTCTTTCTCACTCTTTCTCTCTCCTTTTCACAGATTTTCCTACTCTTCCTCATTTGTAAATTTGATTTACTTCTAGTTCTTTTTCTTCTTGTCCTCTTTCTTCTTCGTTTTCTTTCTAATCTTCATGCATTTTCTTTTTCTAACAAAAAAAATACCTTCTCTTCTTCTTCCTAATCTTCTAAAAATTTTCAATCTTCCATTCTTTTACAAGAAAAGTTTTTTTAATTCCTTTTTTTAGATCTCTCTCTTCCCTCTAAATAACACACTCCTCTCCCCTTCACTTTAAAAACTAGCTTCCCTTTAAATAACATAACTCTTGTGCTTTTCATGTGTGAAGAAAGAAAAATTTGTAGTGGAAATGATGGAGAAATAGACTTCAGATAAGTGAAAGCTGATACTTCTATAATTGAAATTGGTAGCCAAGTTTGGTGAGATATTAGTAGTTGAATTTCAAAACTTCCAACTATAAAATCTTTTGTAGATTTGTAAACTATAATGAAAAAAGTCATGGGATGCTTATGCACAACATGTTCTGATCCTAGAATTTGTAAAAGCAAATTTAGAGACATTCTACCATGTGAAATTTTTTGTTTATTATTTTTTAATATTAATATATTTTTATATTTTAATATTGATTTATATTATTATCTGAACAAAATTGGATATCAATAGCTGCCTCTTTTACTCATCCTTCTAGAATTAAGAGGTAAGTGAAGATGTTAACATATAATTACATTTAAAGTTACACCAATTTAATACAATAAATAAGAATAATTATGAAGCCATAATACCAATCACAATCACTCGCGAACTCTATCAGGTAGTTGCTTTTTCATAGCAATGGACAATAGCAGCAATGTAGTCACAATGATCAATGCCTCACGGTCATTCTATTTATATTTTTATCCAATAACCGCTTCTTCACAATAGTAGCTAAGAGCAGCAATAGTATGATCATAATTAATACAACAATTAATGCTATTAATTATCTACAAGATGAAGATTTATAATCCATCTTTGAAAAAAATGGTAGAGTACCTCTTATTAATCAAATCCTAACCACGAGTAACCATCATATTACCATGAATCATAAATCACCTCACAAGCTAGAGCTAGAGCTTGAGCTCAGAGTATAAGAGTCAAAACATGCAATTTCACATTATAGTGTCTCTTCTTCAAATTCCTATAAGATTGATAAGTCTTCATATTTAGTGTAAAGCGGTATAGTGGCAATACTAAGCAAGCTGGAAGAAGATGAGAATGGTAGGAATAAAGAGTTGAATGAAAAGGGAGCCAAGGAATTAGATAATGAGAGTTAAGTAAGGAAAGCCATAATGAAGATAAGGAAGATGGCAAGAAAAAGAAAGCAATACTATTAGGTAATGGAGATTATGAAGATAAAGGAACATGATAGGATAAAGAAGGAATTGGGAAAGAAGGCTAGTCCTAAGAAAGAAGGAATTTTTTTATGTATAAAGATCATGATATCAGGCAATAAAATGAAGGGAAATATAGTTTGACCCAATTGACACCATATTAGAAAAGGTAAACTCACTTCATAAATGTATCCCAAATTAACCAGGCTTAGACATAAATAAATTGAATTAACTAGTTCTGACATAATAATTAAAATAAGATAAGTTTGACTTAAATTGATTAGGTTCAAAAGAAATGACTCAGATAGACATAGGTGTATTCAATTTAAAAATGTAAGGAATTTGACCTAACTTGATTAGCTTGATTAAGTTTAATTTAATAACGAAAATGAAAATGACTTGGATTAATATAAGTTCAACTCTATTTGATTAAGTTCAATTTAATAAAGGAAATAAAAATGACTTGAATTAACACAGGCTGGACCCAAGTTAATTAAGTTCAATTTAACAAGATAAAGGAAAATGACTTGGATTAACATAAGCTTGACTTGACTCGATCAAGTTTGATTTAATAATGAAAAGTTAAATGACTTGGATTGATACAAGCTTGACCTAACTTGATTGAGTTCCATTTAACAAAATAAAAGAAAATGACCTGGATTGATATAGGCTTGACCTAATTTGATTGAGTTTGATTTAAGAAGACAAGGAAAATAACTTAGATTAATACAAGCTTAGCCCAACTTGATTAAGTTTAATTTAACAATAAAAAGAAAAAATGACCTGAATTAATACAAATTCAACATGACTTAATCAAGTTTGATTTAATAATAAAAAGTAAAATAACCTAAATTAACACAAGTTTGACTCAAATTGATTGAGTTTAATTGAATAAAATAAAAAAAATAACTTGAATTAACATAAGTTTGACCTAACTTGATTGAGTTTAATTTAATAAAATAAAGAAAAATAATTTGGATTAATACAAGCTTAACTTAACTTAATTGAGTTTAATTTAATAAAATAAAGAAAAATAACTTAGATTGACATAAGTTCAACCCAAATTAATTGAGTTAGATTTAACAAAATAGAAGAAAATGATAGAGTTTGATGCAGGCTCAATCCAACTTGATTAAGTTTGATTTAACGATAAAAAAAATGATCTAGATTGATATAAGCTTGACTCGACTTGATCAAGTTCAATTTAACAAAATAAAAGGAAAATAACCTAGATTAATATAAGTTCGACTCAACTTAATTGAGTTTAATTTAACAAAATAAAGAAAAATGACTTGGATTAGTACTAGCTCGATCGAACTTGATTAAGTTGGATTTAATAAAATAAAGAAAAATAACTTGGATTGACACAAGTTTGACTTAACTTGATTGAATTTGATTTAATAATAAAAAAATTGACATGTATTAATACGGGCTCGACCTAATTTGATTGAGTCTAATTTAATGATGAAAAATAGAATGACTTAGATTAAAGCAAGTTTGACCTAATTTGATTAAATTTAATTTAATAATGAAAAGTAAAATGACTTGAATTGACTAGGTTTAATTTAAAAAAGTAAATTTTGCATACATGATTTGATATAAGAATGCAATGTATATAATAATGACTCGATTATCTCTTAAAAGAGTTCCTTACTTCATTCTTTTAGAGAATTTTTTTTTTAAAAAAAAGTCATGTTTGGATAGTGCTAAATTTTGCAATTTTCATTATGCACATTTCTTCTTTATTTGGCTAGACTCTCCATTAACATTGCCTTTTATTTTCTATTTAGTAGAATTGAGACAATCCTAATGCTTGGTTCAATCATATTTGCATTATTGATTTCATTGAGACATATTCATATGGGCATGACATCCTATAGTATTTCAATACACACTTACCATATGAAAATGTATGATATTTTCACAAGGAATAAAAGAGTGTCATAATATTGATTATTATCATTGCAACAAAGTTAGGAGCAAAGCATGGATAGTAATATATATCATTGCAATAGAGTTTACAAAGGATTGTAGCCTTTTCACAATATATTTTAGAACAATCAAGTTAGTTGCTCCCTACATATGGTTCAATAATCACAAAATATGAAACTAATCATAATAGACTTAATCCTTCTAGCCTATATTCACATCAATCTAAAAAGTTAGCTATGGCATAATGTATACAATTTTAATTAAATTGATTCTAAATTGACTTGGCTTCTCCTAATGACAACTACTTAACCTAATTCCATAAAATATGAATAGTTCAACCGTAATAGGAATTTTAGGAAAAGCTTAAGAATGAGGCAATGGAAATTATTTTCATAAAACTCTTCCATGCTTAGTTTTGCATATCCTGAGTGAACATAAAAACATTAATAGTTACTGAAGTCAAGAATGTAGAGTCACAAGAATGAAAATCATTATAGGATAAAAAGATCATAAGGTTTATGAATCAACAATGTATACCATCTAGAATCAAGAAGTATGGCACCTTTATTAATAGTTACTAAATGGCTAGTATCTCATAAGTTATACTTCTAAGCTCTCAAGTGTTTAAGAGTAAGTATTTCACTCAAACTCAACCTATTAAGAATTGCACTATCATATGCTTACTTAAATTCTCAATCTTCATTACTTAATTCATATGCATAAAGCAAATAAAAGGACTTATTGAAGGTTGTAATGGGGTTAAGGTAAAAAACAGATAATAACATGGAAAGAGAAGTTATCAACCGAAGAGATTAAAAGAGTATTAATGGATAAATCAAAATAGCAAATGACTAAGAAGGTATACAATTGGAATTATAGTTGCCTTAATGATATATCATCCTTTCCTTTTTTTTTATTTCTTTTGCTTTTTCTTAATTTTGCTTCCTTTTTTTGTTTCTTTTTTTTTTGTTCTTTTCAGTTTTTTCTTTTTTTGAATGAACTCTTCTTTTTTAAGTGTTTGATATACTCCAATTCTTATTTAGGAATTCATCCTTTTGTTGATTCAATACTCTTTTAGCCTCTAATGTTATATAAAATATTTTTTCTTTTTTTAAGGCTTGAAAAAAATTAAAAACAAGAAAAGGTAAATTAGGCATAAAGAAGGTGCTTAATAGACATGCAAAGGTTGGCTATTTAGGTATAAGTCATTTATTCAAAAAAATACCTTAATTATATTGCTTATGCATATGAAAATGTAATCTTAATAAGAATTAAAGCAAGTTTTAAAGTAACAACCTAATAGGTAAATCTCCCATACAAGAAAGATAGTCATAATTAATTAAATAAGTTTAAAGTTTCATGGTTAAGGGTTGTCAAATTTAGTTCTTTCAATTTAAATTTTATTATTGAACTTATAAATTTCAAGAAGTAAGATAATTGTTCAATCATACTATAAAATCTTCAAACTTAATTAATTTATGTTGATGACTCATACAATTCTTAAAATCAATAAAAAAAACATTAGAATAAACAAGAAAACCTAGAACAATTCAAATGGAATTTTAAAAAAAAAGAACCCTTTTTTTTTAAATGAGGATAGATCATGAAGAAAAATATGTTACAAATAAGATGTATATCAAGAGTTAAAAAATAACTCTTTACTTGGTCATCCTTTACACATACAGTTAATTTGATAGTTTCACTAATAAAATTTTTTTTGAAATGAGGATACATCATAAAGAAAATATGTTACTAACAGGATGCATTAATCTGATGGTTTCACTAACAAAAGATTTTTTTTTTTGAAATAAGGATACATCACAAAGAAAAATGTTATCAATGCGATGCGTATCAAGAGTTAAAAAATAACTCTTTACTTAATTATCCTTCACACACATAATCTAATGGTTTTACTAATAAAAGATTTTAAATGAAGATACATCACAAAGAAAAATATGTTACCGATGGGATACATATTAAGAGTTAAGAAATAATTCTTTACTCAGCCATCCTTTACACACATAGTTAGTTTAATGGTTTTACTAATAAATTTTTTTTAAATGAGAATGAATCATGAAGAAGAAAAAATAGATGTGTATCAAAAGCCAAAAGTAACTTTTTACTCTGCCATTCTTTACACATATAGCCAAACTGATAACTTTGCTAATAATTTTTATTATTCTTCCTCCCAATTCAATTTAGACATTATCTCTAATGTCTTTATAGATGAGGAAAGGTGCAGAAATGAAGGATGGAAACACAACGACAAAAATGAAAAAAATGGATCTTGTTACAACCAAAGAGCGATGTCTGACTTATGCTTCTTACTACTATCTTGGGCTAATCTACTTGTTTCATTAATAGGTCAGGTTCAGGTATACAAATTTGCAATTGGTCAATCAGCTAGTTAGCAGTTGAGGTAGACATTATAGAGCTATAAGTTGTTTAGGAAATGAATCCTTGTTCGATCTAAGAAAGACAATAAACCATCATAAAAATCATTAATGTTTAACAGTCCTAATATTTTTTTATGAAAGTTTAGTTTAGCCTAATATGCAATGTTAAAAATTACTTTTAACATTTTCAAACCATCGAGTAATGCAATAAAGGCTTTAGTATTATGAAGCATGTATCCATAATGATTAGACAAGCTTGAAACCTTTAACTCAGTACTCAAGGCATAGTTAGTAATAATTTTGTCATCCAAACTTTTCATAGTGATACTTAAGATTCTATTTCTCCTAATAAGTGTAGATGCTGCCACAGATCCCTTTAAACCTTGAATTCCTTCTCCATATACAAGGTTGATATTTTGGTAACTAACACTTTACTAAGCTCATCATTTGCCACTTTCACAAACTCATTATTCTTTCCCTAATTGGATCCACTAAAGACATAAATTAATTTAAATTTACATGTTGATGGTCTTTTCACTTTTTCTTCTACCTCGGGATGAGTCATATGTGCATTGACAAGTGTAAATATGCATATTTATATAACAAAAATGAATGGTAAAAAAGATCATGTTAATCAAACTTCTTTGAGGAATCAAACACAGTAATTTTTATAAAATGATGAGAAAGTGTACATAAAAGGTCATGTGAATTAATTATTGTTAGAAAATTTAAGATTTGAAAAGGAAAAAAGGTTAAAAGTAAATCTCAAGTGTAGTAATAATATGAAAAAAAGTAAAGACAATTATGTAAGATAGTCAAGAAGAACTAAAAAGTTAAAAAGAAAAGATATACATATGAATAGTAGTAATGATTTTGGCTCATAGTTTTATGTCCAGTAATGGTGTAAAAGCCTTTTATGAGTGGAAAATTTACTTCTCATCTAGTTTTCTTATAAATTGACAAATATGATCTTTTAACATTAGATTCCTAAGATGGTAATGCTCCTTTTCCTTGTGGAATAAATCCATTAAATCAAGAAAAATACTATGAACTTGTCCATTAGGATATGTTTCAAGAGTTTGATGGATATCATCTAATGATTTTTTACTCAGTCCATTCTTTATGAACTTGATTTTATCTTTCTGATTTTAGAAAATCATTCAAGTATTCTTGCAGTGTGTATTACATGTCCACCTTACACACTTATACAAGAGTCTTATTTTTTTAGCTTTCCATTTCTTAGTATAAGAATTTCTTCCTATTCCTAGCATACGTTTAACAAATGAATCATAACATTCGCTCGTTAGACGTACCTTAACTTTAATGACCCAGCGCATATCTTCAAGAAAACTTAGATGCGTGAGTACCTTTATTCTTTCAACCCGACATTTGCAAATCTTTCTAAGCATGTCCTTGGAAAGAGTAGGGAATCTGATTTTGAGTTTTGTAAGGGTTTCCTTTATATTTTGTATGATCCTTATTCGAAAGTAGGATAGAGAATAGGTTTCTCTTCTGAAATTAGTTATTTTAATGGGTGAATGCATGAATATTTATAAGAAAAGATATTACTAAAAGCTGTTCATTTCATTTTTTTTTTAAAAATAGCTTTATGACTTATTTCCAACCACCAATAATCATATACTTCTATTTTTTTATGATTTGAAGCTCATAATCAATTGTCAATGGGTTCAAATGATATAAACAAATTTTAGTGATATCTATGTATAATAAAATGATAGATGTAAAAGGCTAAGGAGCAAGAACAACAGCCACACTCAATTAAGCAAGAATAAGACATAGAATAAACTATTCAAATTTAATTTTTTAAAAATGAAGATAAGCCATATACTTTAACTAATATATCGCTTAATCATTATTTTTTAGGTAAACTTGCATAACTTTAAAAAAATTGGTCATGGAAGAGTTCCTTATGTATTCTACAAGAATTTTTCTTAAGCTTAGAAATTTTCTCTTATAAGATAAACTTTTCTCAAATAAAGTGATTCAAATTTTATTCTAATTTATGCCTGGTTTAGATTCTATGACAACTAATTGATGAAAGGTCCCAAAATTGTCTTTACTATTGCCATCATAGGCTTATAAGGCCTCTAATCCCCATCCATGATAGGTTGCAAATGGAAAGGGTTCAATTTGAGTGGGGACATTTCACTAGCTTGCATGGAGACCAACAGCCTCATGAAGGCATCGCTATTTTTCCCCTAAGTAATCTTAAAAGGTAATCTAAAGTCTAGATAGAAGGCTCTATATATGGGATCCATAATATACAATGTGTGAAAGAGAGCATCAACCATTCCAAAAAAATATTTACATGACTAATTTACCATAAATAAAGATAGTTAAGATAAGATAAACATGATAAACACATAAATAAAAAAAATATTGAACTAAACATAGATCAAGAAAATTCAAAGTTAAGATAGAAAAGGAATAAACAAAATGGCTTAACCCCAATTTAATCCCCAATAGAGTTGTCAAGTTATTGCGACATGTCCCATGGTGGAATTCGTAAGACGCAAGTGGGTTTTCGTGCCTCCTTGGAAATGCAATGGTGAATATGAATAAAAAGAAAATGAAGTCATCACCAATAATTTTCAGTAGTTGGTAACATATAGGGAAGGTGTTAACACCTTATAACACTCATTTGAAGAACGATTGCCTGTTTATTCTAATTCTATCTTATGAATTAAATTATGATGGTTCTTATTATATTACATGTGTATTTTTCTAAGAATATGATTTTGATTTTAATTATTTTTGTTAATTTGGTTACCCAAATCTACCTCACTTCATGATAGAATTTGGATAAAATAAAGTATCTTAACAATGTTAAGTACTATCATTATCACACCTATAATCGGATTATTTAACTTCAATACGTCATAGGTACAAATTCTATTATTTAAAATAATTTTATTATTTTTAAGATATTTTTATTTTATTATTTTTAAAAAATTATTATTATTTTTAAAATATTTTATTTTATCATTTTATAAAGATTTTTATTTTATTTTAAAAAATATTAAATCTATTCAACTTCATAATAGGATTTAAATGAAAGAAAATGTCTCAATAATGTTAGGTACCATTGTGATTATACTTGCAATCGGATTACTTAATTTTGATAAATCATAGGCACAAATTTTATTATTTGTTTAAAAGATTTTCTTTATTTATTTTTGAAATATTTTAAAGGATATTTTATTTTATTATTTATGAATTATTATTATTTCATCATTTTAAAAAGATGTTTATTTTATTATTTTTGGAATATTTTAAATAAAATGTTTGTAATATAATTTTTTTAAAATAATAATAAGACAAAGGAAATTATTTTAATTTTTTTTATTTATTTTTTTAGCATTGTATCAATAATTTTAATTTTAATTATCAAATTTATTTAACTTTACAGTTAAATCTAAAATAAATATTTTTTAAAAGAATTTAAATTATAATTTTAATATTATTTCATAATTAAAAATTTATCTAATTTTATGACTAAATTTAAATACAAAATTACTCAAGAAAATCAAAATCACAACTTAAAATTATTTTGAAAATTTTAAAATATCAAATTTATCCAATTTTATGGTTAAATATGAATAAAAAATTACCCATAAAAATTAAAATTATATTTATTATACTTGTAATTAATTTTAATATTATTCCATCATCACAATATGTATAATTTTTCTTTTTTGTAAATTATAATTGCTCATGTATGCATATAATGAAATGAAATAAAGTAAGATACAATATATATACAAATGATAATTATAAGATAATTTTATTTACAATAATATTGAAATTTTTAGTTAAATTAACTTACTCGATTCCTTTTTAAAAATATCTCTCACCTCAAGAACATAAAAATAATTTGGATCTGTAAACTATTTTATTTTATTCTATCATATAAATTACATAAAAACAACATCATACAATATTAATTAATTTTTATCCTTAACTTTTCGAGGAATCTTTCATCAGTGATTGTGAATGACCGATTTTTCTCAATCTTTATGACTTGCTCCTACAGAATTGAGGTCGAAAAGATTGAGGGATAAATTTTAGTGGACGGTGCTGCTACTATTGGTGGCGAACTCGTTACTCGTATATCTTTACCTTTGGCCATGAACCTCCTTTAGGTTTTTGATTTACTTAACTTTTTTATTTTTCGATTCGAAGTGAAGAAGAAAGGAAGGAAAAAATAGAAGTTACTAATCCAAAATACAATGATGACAGATTTCGGTGCCATCAAAATAATAAACAAAATAAAAAAATAAAAAATGTCATCCCATCCATTGAAAAGTGGGGGTATCCCTTTAAGGGATGTATGTAAAAGGAGTATGGGACATTCTTTTTTTATATATTTATATATTTTTAATAAATAAAATATAAAAATAATTAAAGCAAGAAAGGAGACAGGATGGTAGAAATATATAAATATATAAATATATATAAATATATATATATATATATATATATATATATATATATATATATATATATATATATATATATATATATATATATATATATATATATATATATATATATATATATATAAATATATATATATATATATATATATATAATTTTCTCTGTCTTTCTCACACTCTCTTTTTCCTTTTCATAAATTATCCTTTTCTTCCTCATTTGCAAATTTAGTTTGCTCCTCCTCTTCCCCCTTCTTTTTCTTTTTGATCTTTATACATCTTCTCTTTTTATTTTTTTTAAATACCTTTTCTTTATCTTTCTAATCTTCTAAAATCTTCCATTCTTCTACAAGAAAATTTTTTTAATTCCTCTTTATTTTTAGATCTTTCTCTTCCCCTTTAAATAACACACTCCTCTCTATTTCACTCTGAAAACTAACTTTCCTTTAAATAACACAAGTTTTATAATTTTCATGTGTAAAAAGAGAAAAAATTATAGTGAAAATGATAGAAAAATAAACTCTAGTGCTTTCATAATTAAAATTGGTAACTAAGTTTAATGAGATATTAGTAGTTGAATTTCAAAACTTTCAATTATAAAATTTATAAAAAAAAATATTTGTAAACCATAATGAAGAAAATTATGGGATACTTGTGTACAACATGTTTTGACTACAAAATTTACAAAAGTAGATTTAGAGACATTTTACCCATGTGAAAGTTTTTATTTATTTATTATTTATTATTTTTAAATTTTAATGTATTTTTATATTTTAATATTTATTTGTATTATTATTAGGATAAAATTGGATGTCAACAATAATAAATTAAATAATTCACAAATTTTTTTATAAAGTGTAATGTTGATATAATTTCCAATCAATCAAATAACGTATTAAATTATTAATTAACTTTTTTGCTACCAATATTAGCACCCTCTCTGAAGAGTTGGCGAAAGCCACCGACGAAATAGGTGGAGAATAGAATATAATATTTGGCGAAAAATGCAAAGAACGAAAATAGGACATATGACGGCTTTTTATATATTGCCTTCGCTTTTTAAGACAGGGATTATATACTATGTGCACAAAAGATATAACGAATATTGGTTTGAAAATATTATTTACTTTTATAGAATATGAGTTGGATTTAAATTTTATTTATTATCAATATAAATTAACTTTATTTTATTATTTATTTATGTATTATTATATTAATAAAAATTATTATCAAAAAATTTTATTATTATTTTTTAATAATATATCTTTTTTATTTATTAATAGTGTAAAAATAATAAATCAAATGTAAACTCATACAAAAATACTATTAACTTGAATTTGAAACTTTTATCGAAATATTATTGTTTGACTTGATCACCCAAACTATAACTGAATAATGCTAAAAGTGGTCATGATTTTTCATACATTAAATTACGACCACATTTTATGTGGCTTTTTCCCTTCTTTTTTTAGTAGCCAAAAAAAAAAAAAAAAGGGACTTGTAAATAATCATTGTATATGTATTACAAATAATTATATATTGACAATAACTTTTCTATTACGTAGAGCATATTGAAACTACTTAGTTTAAAATTTTTTCTTGACTGATTAATTATTTGATCAATGTGATCATTTAAAGCAATGCCCGTTCATTGAATCCTCTCAGATTATGATCGGAGAAGTCAACGAATCAAATCATTTGCCTACTGGTTGCGCTTGACTTAGCTCAATTTATGTATAATAAAATGAGCTAATTACTCAAGCTGAATTTGAAATGCTATTTATTTAAGCTGAATATTGGATACTCATTTTTTATTTACCTTGGCCAGCTTTACTTTAAATTTCAATAAAAGTAAACAAATATATTCATGTATGTTTTTCTAACAAATATTTATTTAATATCCCGTACAATATGAGTAAAATTTTAATTTATTTACAAAAAATTAATCATTTTATTTTTGAAATTGTCAAGTATTAATAATATAGAATTTGGATTATATAAAATTTTAATTCTATCTTATAATAATAATAATAATTTGTATATATAATTTCATTTATCATTCATTTTATTTAGAAATAAAATTATTTGTATAGAAGAATAAAATTATACATATAAATTATTATTGAAAGATGAAATTATAATTTTATATAATTTATTAATTATTTTACTAACATTGTAGATGAAATTATTAATTTTATTATTTATTTGTATGAACTAATCTCAATTAATGAAATGAGTCAAGTTTGATACTAATCTTCCCCATGCAACGTTATATATATCATATCAAAGAAAATTATTTATAAGTAAAATAGCAATGTTCAACATTGTGCAAATTGCAACCATTAGCGGCAGCACACTGTTATCATTGTGATTTAAAAAAAATAAAAAATAAAAAACTACAATTGCAATATATTGCGGTTGTAGTTGGCGTGGCAACACATACTGTAGCTCACAATTTAAAACCATGAAGGTACTATACTTATAATTTTGGGTGATTTTAACCACTTCAAAATTTTAAAAATTTAAAGAAATTTCTATTTTTATTTTTTTTAGAAAAAATATATTTATCGCAGCAAAACTAAATTTTTTTATATAAATTATTAATAAGATTCATTTCAATTTCTTTAACGTTTTTGTCCTTAATTGATCAGATCTCTGCTCGCAAAATTAATTTTTTTTATATAAATCCATAATCCATAATGAATTTTGTTTTCAATTGTGTCTTTGTCCTCAATTGATGAAATCTCTATTCATTTTCTTTTTGTATTTCCTTTTGATATACATTTGGACAAATGAAAACGCTTCTCACCAAGCCTTATCTTATATTATTTGGATGCTACGAAAAAAGGGAAGCGTGACAAAATAAATTGGCATTTAAAAAATATTGCTCAAATGAGCCCCCCCCCCCCCCACTAAGCAAAATTTCAACCTTAGTTTTGTATTCATTTGAATTTCCTAACACCAATATGCTTCCAAGGTGGGCACATTCCAAAAATGATGCTCAAATAGAAACAAATAGCGATATATTTTGATCCAAATCAACGAAATTTCCACTGAAAACAAATAATTAAGAAAAAAACCAGCAGCTTTCAAAATTTGTTAGGTATAATTAAGATATTTTAATTTATTTATTAATTTCACTGAGTTATCCATAAGCACAAGATATTGAATTATTGATAACGTTAACAAAGAAAATTGGTCACAGTCCAAGGGATAAAACAAACATTAAGAGGTTGTCTTCTATAAGCAATACACTAAACGATGTGATTTCTTACTTTCTTAACCCTGAAACAAATAATTAATTAGCACCCAAAGTTTTGTTCTTATGTGCCTGAAAATATAGGCTAATAAATCTCACTGATTTGTCGGTCTTAGAAGAGTCTGAAATTGAGAGAAATCTGTTTGAACCCAGTGAATAAACCAAAGGAATAAAAGCCAAACAAGCCACAAAGCTGTTGAAGCTGAGAGAAACCCCCATACGACTTGTCGTCATCGGAGAATTATCTTATATTATCTGCCAAACAGGCAACAAGATTATTATAAACGCACCTATTAATTAATTAACAATAATTTAAGATTGAAGATTTATAAATTACAGGAGCTGACGATAGGAATGAGAAAAGTATCTTGGTGTTGCTTGCAGGCGTACGCAACGCAAGATGCGATAATGCCGTTCATCGCGTGGTTCATGGTTGTGTTTCATTCTGAATGCCTCCAAAAGCTGTCATTATTGCGTCCAAGAAATTTTTTACGAGAAATTTTATTTATGGGTAAATGAGTTTTATGTCATTTATATATTTTGTAATAAAAAAAATATTTGACATAAATATTTTGCTCATATTTTACACATTTGAATGGATGTATGACTTGCCACATTACATAAAGACCCTTATGTCTATCACTCAAATAAAGAGAATAAAGATATTCTTGACTGCAAATATTTTTGGTTTATTTGGATATAAAAACATCTTTCACACTGATATAATTATTCAGGATACGCATACAATTTTCATTAGATCTTGACCAGATTAATTGCATGATGAATTTAGATTTTTTTTTTGGAAGATTCCACGTACACAAATTTTAAAGTCCTTTTCTAAATTGTAAATATACAATTAACTCATCATTCAAATTTGAGACTCTATTTATATATATTTGGGTCTTCATTGGGGATTAGATACTTTGTAATTTTGTCAATATACAATTTTATAATAAAAAAATAATTTTTTTATTTTTATGATATTTTTTATTTAGTATTAAATAAAAAATAGTGTTTATTTTATCATTATAAACATGTATGGCGTGTGATTGCAGTTCAAATCAGGGAAGAGTTGTGCTAAATTTCTACGATCCTAGCTGTCTTAACCTAACCTCACACCAAATTTCTACGTCAAGAAGGTAAGCCACGTGGGGAGGATTTTTGGGTCAAATATGAATCCAAGTCAACTTGTTGATTTTTTCTGTCTTCCTTTGAATCTCTACCCATGCGGCTTCATCGGCTTTGCCGCTTTGGTCCCCTATCCTCGTTCATATATGTAAAAATATAGTATATTTTTTTCTTGGGATCCATTATCAATAATTGAACTAAAATGTTAAAATAATAACGGCAAACCTAGAGGCTTAAAAATTTAGTACATGAACTTTGCATATGCTTATTACAATGAGTAAAAGATATTGAACAATAGAACTTCAGTTTTTTTTTATTTTTTTAAGAAATATTGTACTTTTAATATTAAGAAATCAGATGTCTTATCAACGCATGCGATATGCTACGGTTGTTGACTAAGTTTGTTTTGGTTAATTTTTTATTGGTTGAATGACGGGTGGGGGTTGAATTAAAAAGTGCACGTCCTGACCTTGATCCCCCTTTTATTTATTTTGATATGGATACATGTCTACTTTATTAATTTTTTAAAATTTTATATAAAATTTTATATTTTATTTAAAATATTTTTATTAATTTTTATAATTTATTTCCAAGAAAATATTAAAATATATTTACTTTTGCCAATAATCAATAACAATTTTATTTATTAAGTTGCAGGAGTAATTGCCCCTATAAACATATTATATATATACACATATAATAATATATATCTATTTATTTATCTATCTATCTATTTGTCATAGATTGAAGTAAAATTATTTTCAAAATTTATTTCTACATTAGTTGAAAAAAATTATTTTAAAAAATATAAAAATATTTAAAACTTAATAATTATATGTAAGAACATAGATATAGAAAAAATATTAAAATAAATAAAAATTTGTTTTTATTTAAATATTTAAATTTTATATAATTATTTATCTTAATTTTATTCGCAAATATTGTCTTCCTAAACATAAAATTCTTAAATCTGCCACCGCTGACCATCGACCTCGACTCTTCCCCTCCGCGTTTTCTGACCACCGTCCATGACTATATAGTATACCGTATATATGCAGATAATAGTCTTTTCCTTTCATAGATTGAGAGAAATAGCACAAAGCCTCATTTGAAAATTTGGATGCAAATTAAGGTCGTTGGCTTCTTTAATGTTCTGAGACTATATTTATAGCACCGGCTGCAATTCATTATTTGCACCGGTCGCCTGGGGTTACCTTCTATCTAGCCTCTCATTTTAGGTAGAACTAGAAATTAATTAACCTGAAATCTCTTTTTTTTTTAAGTACATTAAGAGGTTTGAATTTTAGATCTTCAATATATTATTCAATTCCCTCATCATTTATCTGCTATGCAGTAGCAAATATCTCTTTGTTATTAATATAAATAGGAAAAAATTGAAGTGAATTTGGTAGGTGAAAATGAAATATATAAACCAGCTGCCATTGAAACCCACGTTCTAAAGGACAACCTGCGGTTTTAAGGTTTCAGAATATATACATATATATATATGAAGCAACATTTGTGCACGCTTTGGAAAAGAATTTGTGCACGTCACTGTATTTCTCTGATCTCCACCAACGGCTTTGGTTGCTTATGTTT
Organism: Sindora glabra; assembly: GCA_020226215.1. Classification (NCBI taxonomy): domain Eukaryota; kingdom Viridiplantae; phylum Streptophyta; class Magnoliopsida; order Fabales; family Fabaceae; genus Sindora; species Sindora glabra. The sequence goes on along the minus strand of CM035226.1, from coordinate 11,911,205 downwards.
TCTTTCGTTTTCCGTTTCCTTGGGGCGCCGAAGTTTGAATTCAGAAATATCTAATCTCATCATATTACTTAAATATCATCTGTCTTCAAATGACAATGTCATCATGCAGAGAGAGCCTATCCACTGTTTGAATTTCAGGGATTCCAACCTAAAAGTCCAAACCATGCATGCATCGTTTGGCTATTTTGGAAAATGAAACCCAGATTGATCAAACGTGGACTGCCGGATCACTTGTTGATTTTACTTTACATGTGATAATCCAATTAATATTGTAATAAATTATATTAGTTATATTTATTTTGAGCCGACATTGCCTTTTCATTTGTAAATTAAAAAAATATAAAATATAAAAAAAATTATGGTGAAGCTTTAATTTGTTTCAAAGAAAACCTCTTGCAATTTAAATTTTATTTATTTTATCAAAAAATATTTTTTTGAAAAATTATTACTTATAGATATTAATGAATGGATGATATATATTGTATTAATGATTAAAAATAATATTTAAAAACATTATAAAAATAATTTTTTAAAATAAAAATTATTTTTCAAATTTGTTGTATTTAATATTAAATAAATATAATTTTTTATCATCATAATATTCTTTAACTATATTTTATAAAAAAATTTTACTAAAATAAACAGAATGTATTTCTTTGTTGGGTAAGGACGCCAAGAATTTCCTTTTTCTTCCCTGCACGGTGCCATTTTTCGAAGGCACATTAAAGGAAACTATAGTTAATGAAGAGCGCTGCTTAAAATTGGAAAATTTGCTGTCAATGGACGAAAAAGTAGTTTGTACAGTGCTCTAAAAGTGGTATTTCCTCCTGTATGTATTTTTCTTTGCTCTGATTTTTCGGTTTGCCAAGTTTTCTCATGCCCCTATACTCACATTTTGACATTACGTCGAATGATTGTAAAATTACATAGTTAAGCTTAAGTAACCAAATACTATGGAAAAGTATTATGTCACTGCTCCTAATATCACGGATAATATGATAATTATTTCTTAATAATAAAATTCACTTTGATTAATTTTTTAATTTATATTACCAATTTTATATATATATTTTAGTTTAAAATATTTTATGAGAGAAATAAGAACTAATTGATTTCTTATAAAAAAGTGATTGTGACCAATATTGAATTGTAATTGAGATTGTGATTCTGATATGTAATCCTATTCAAATACAAATATTATGATTTTATTTGATAATTAATTAATTATATTAGCAATTAATTGATTACATTAATGATTAACTATTAATTGATTCAATAATGAATAATATTACTTGTTTATATAAAAATATTTGATTAAATCAATGATTTTGTATTAACTATTTGTATGTAAAATAATATATAAGAATATAAATATATTTTATAATTTATTTGAATAAAAAATAAAAGATGAATATAATAATAAATATTTTTCATACTTGTAAATAAATTCAAAGAATATATTTTATACGGTCCATAGCCTTATATTTGTTATCTCTTACTTTTATATATATATATATATATATATATATATATATATATATATATATATATATATATATATATATATATTCTCGAAAGTTAAGGATTTGGATTTTTTTTTTTATAAAGGTATGAGAGGAAATAAGTGTATAATTAAGGGGTCATTTCATTAGCTTTGACTCAAGCAACAATTTGAAAATGTTGAGTTTCTTAACTTTTTTTTAAAATAGTTAATTGAAGGTTAATGAATCAATTAAATTAATTATTTATTAAACAATTGAAATAACTATTTGATAAGTTAATTAGTCAATATAAGTCAAATTAGTTAAAAATTAGTGGAAAAATTATTTGCCAAATGTTCTTTATATTAAGCAAATTAACCAGAAAAATTAGATATGGATCTATCGCATCCAATGAATTTTAAAGAGAGGTAAATATTTTTTTTGAAACTTAGGTCTCATTAAAAAAAAACTAAATTTTAGAGTAAAAATTATATTTTTATTTTTTAAAAAAATATTAGAAAAATGAAAAAAAAAGGAGGAAGAAGACACAGATCCATAAAAATTGCCTTGAACTTTTAACAAGCGACTTAAATTAAGATCTCATGAGCATTTTACTTGTAATTTAAAAACCTAACCTCGTTTTGATGGGATGTTGGACAACATCAAACAAGAATAGCACGATAATCTCACATAATTTTATAACTTAATTGATATCATGACTTCCTATAACTACGCGTTTAGTATAGCGGGGCAAGCGTTGGTTAAGAAGTTTGGCTTAGTGACAGAAGACCGAGTTTGGACGTCGACGTTTCTCCATAATCAAAATTCGTTGAACGAGAACTTATTTAAAAAAAAAATTAAAGAAATGAATATATGGCTAGCATGAAGGACTAAAGTAACAAATATACAAAAGAATTTGATGGTATTTTATATGACCTAAAAATTCAGACATCAATTGTTTATGTAATTATTTTGTTTTCTTTTTTGACATTTTTAGTTGAATAAATATCAATTTATATGTAAAAATCGATGTGAAGATATCTCATATTTTATCAAAATTTATTTATTTTTCATAAAACAATGTAGGAATGAAAATGGAAAATAGAATCTCAAAATAATAAAACGTTTAGCTAAGCATACTAAGACAAGCGTGGCAAGTAGATATCACGTCCATAGATGTTATGTATACTAATCTAATATTCCTACACTAATTATTCTCCCTGCGAGGGTTGTTAGGCCATAGACTAAGGGAGAGGTGTCATGACCTACTATTAATTGAAAAATGGGCTCGTAATAGACTATTACAGTTGAAGTTTGACGAATGATTTCTAAAAAATTCAAATTTCAGTATTAGCATTATAAAAACAATAAAAATTGCACTATTTACAATTCTAAATTAGGATTAGGGCAGTGATTATATTATAAATAAGAATATCTAAATAAATAAAACAATATAATCATTGCAAAATAAGAGTATGAAAAATGGTGAATGCATAGCGCTGTTATTAGGCAACAGAGAATTGATGATTAATTATATAAAAAAAGATATAGGAAAATTTTATGTGCTCCACTGATGTAATAATATATTACCAAATTTAATTGTTAATTTATTATTATATAATTCAACAAATTTTGCTTTCAAAAAAATAAATTTAATATATAATAAAATTTAGTAATGTATCACAATCTCTCTTTAAGATATATTATTATTTATAATTTTTTTTGGTATCAAAATAGTGGTTAATTGGAGCAACCACTTCCAAAATTAAAAAATTAATGTGTTTTTTTCCCTATCAACAAGGATCATTTTCAGAATTTAAACTTTTATTTATTAATAAGTAAATTTCGCTTAGGGTTAATATTCTTCCTACTAAATTAACATTTTGTTGGTATAGTATATAAACCGACCTTACTTAGTGGGATAAGATTTATTATTATTGTTGATATGGTTTACAAAATTTTAAAGATGATAAAAATTATTCCTCCTATTTCTTTTTAAGTGCTATTTAAGGTTAATATATAAGAATTAAAAAATGTAGTAAATAATCTTGATTTTAAGCCAGATAAGTTATAACTTATTAATATATCTTATATTAAAAATTAATTTATAAGTAAAGTTATTGAATATTTATTTAAATAATAATATTTAAAAAAATAATAAATACAATTCCAACTTTAAAAGATGATAGATAAAAAAAAGTAAAATATTTTCCCGACAACTATATACTTAAAAAAGAAACAGATGGAGGAATTACAGTATAAAGGCGTACATGAGGCGGGTCGGGAGGGTTTCGAGTCGAGTCGGGTCATCCAGGTCAAATCATAAAAAATGAATGTCTGAACCGAACCCGACCCAACCCATTTATATTTTTAAAAAAATTAGCCTAGCTCGGCCCGACCCGAATTTTAAATTAAAAAGCTTGAAACCCGGCCTGAAAGTTCAAAAATATAAATTTTTTTATTTTTTAATAAAAATAAAATTTTAAAATAAAAAATATATATATTTAAAAAGATAATATGATATTTAAATATATAAAATATTTAATTATGTTAAATTAATATTTTTATATTAAAAATAATTAGGTATAATTATATTTTTTAATATATAATTATATTATTAAATATAAATTATTATAATCGAACCGAGCCAGGCCTATCAGGCTCTTTTGTCTTGACCCGAGCTCGGCTCAATTATTAATCGGGCCATAAAAAAAAGTCCTATCGAATCTATCGGGTAAAAAAAAAAGAGTTTAAATACTTTATTTTTTCTGGACGGGCTCATCCCGTCTGGCTCATGTACACCTCTATTACAGTATAAGATGATTAGTAGGTAGAGTAACATGCCTAAGTACACAATAGACGGCGGTGATAATTGTTCATGCATACAATGTTTGCTAGACAAATTTATCCTCTCTTCAATTCTTATTATACGCAATAATTAATTGATTTTATAGATGTTAAAAAATAGTTTTATTTATTTGTTTTTAATCAAGTTTTAAAATTATTTTAATCTTTTATTATGTTTAAAATTTAAGATATTTAAAAATAAAATATATAATAGAATAAAAATGTTGAAATATTTTAAAAACAATGAAATTTTTATTAATAAAATCGAAAAATATATATATAATATTTTATTAAAATTTTAAAATGATAAATAAAAATAATTTTTTAAAATACAATAAATAATAAAGAACGGATACTATAGTTATAAGTGGTTAATGCATCTAAACACAGAAAACTGACTACAAAAGCACTATTTAAGTTTGCTTCCGAAAGGAAAGATTATTTTAAAGAACTCCTTGGATTTTTCATCTAACATTTACAGATTATTTTAAAGCACTATTTCATCCTACGTAATTTATTATTAGTTGAATTACAACTTGGATTTTTCATAATAGGAGGGTACGAGAGTTTGAAATCCATGTTCAAATCTATGTGTTTCGTGACGGAAATATGCCCCAGGCTATGGCGTGCAACACATGCTGTTTCTAATCACCAAAATAAATTAGGGAGAGGTTTGTCACTAGGCACGGAGCCGGATAAACTAATTCGTTGAGGCTCGTAACTCAATTTGAATTTTGATTCCATAAGTTAAATTCATGAAAAAAATAATTGATATATAGTTTAAAGTATTTGACTCATGTTATGAATAAACTCTGAGCTTGAATTACTAAAAAATTAATTTGTTTGTATTATAAGTTAATTATTTATATATATATGTTATAATATATTATTTTTTAAAAATAAAATATTTCATCAAATTGTCTCATAATAATATATTTTTTATTATAAATGTACTACTTATTTTTTATAATTTTTTAAATAAATATTATATTTTTTATGAATTTTCAAATTTATAATTACTTATTGTCGCAACGCTTCCCAACTCATGTTTAATATGGAAGTCAATCAACCGATTCTTACTAACTTAACCTATTTTTCTTTATTCACTGAAAAATTCATAACAATCACTATTTTTCAGTAGTTGTTTCCAAATCAAACATTATAAAGAAAAATTAACTATCCTCTAACAAAATTATACCATATATATACAATTATAAGTAAAATGTTCATTCACAAATGATAAGAAATATTATTATGAGAAGATTGAGAATTAATTTGCTCCTAAACATGAAAAATTCCATAATTAAGATTCAAAGTTCCCAAATTCCCCACCTCAATCAAATTCCTTCACTCACCCTCCTTAATTAAGAGGTAGAGATGATGTATTACATAAATTTAAAAATGAGATTGCTGCCATGCTGAAATTAGAAGAAAAGGAAAGAAGGAAACGAAGGTGAGACAGGAGATTGGTGGAATTTGTTAAGAGAAAGTAGAGAGAATGGGGATGAGAGTGTTTAAGGAAAAAAAGGAGGTTGGCCGTTTGCCTCTTGGGAAAAAGATGAGTCGTGGGTGAAATGGTAAATTATCCACTAAAATTCCTTCCTTTGCTTGATCATACTAATCTTTTAATTATACTTAACTTGAATTTCATATATTCTTTTCTTAAGTGTTCAATAACCTATTTTTTCATATAGGTATGTTTTGTTCTCAATTTCTTTATAGTTATTTATTTTCAATAAAAACATTTGTAGTCAAATCAATGTAATTAGAAGCAACATACAACCTTTTCACCAAAAAAAAAAGCAACAGACAACCAAGCCCTTTTTCTATATCCAATTGTGGTTTGTCATTATAATTTTATATTTTAAGATAAATTATTATTTATATAATATGAATATGTTTATAATATGAGTAATAATATTACAAATAATATTATCTTTGATCATTTATATTTTTATTTATTTTATGATATAAATTACTAAAATTGATTTCGTAAGTTTTCTAAATTATTAAATTGTTAACAAATTGTAGTTGATTTGAGTTTAATGAATTGTGTAAAACCAGTTGTGAGATTAATGTAAGTTGAATTTGACTTGGAAAAGTTAATTGGAATTGAGTTTGTTGAATCACATCATAAGTTGGGAAAAAGAAAAAAACCTTAAAACGAGTCCATCCGAATTCAAAGAAAGCCATTTGGCAACATTGAATTATAATGGAGTTCAGTTTCCGGCAAATTTTCAGTTGTTTTTTGCATATTATTTTCGATATATTAGTTAAAATTTATTTTAATCTCTCAACTTGATTGTTTTTTACAATAATATAATATTTTGTGAAGGACTAAATAGAAAAAAATCATCCATGAGTAGTAAAAACTAAGATAGAGTCTATTACGTAAACTTTATTTTAGGATAAATTAGTAAAATTACATTTATTTTTCTGAAACTTAATCTAACTAATATTTTCTTTTATTTTACAAAATATTCATTTATATTTTTTATTTTTATAGTTTAAATCTATGTTTATTTTTTATTTTTATCATAAAAAATAGAGATAAATATATATATATTTATAAAAATAAAAATCGATAAATTTAATTATACTAAATCTTAACAAGGATTGGTGTAATTTAAGATTTATTTTAATAGAGGGTAGGGTAACTTTCATTGAAAGAGAAGTTTCTCTGGGTACAATTTGCACGAGAAAATTATACAAAAATAGAGAAGGCAAGTGCCAAGAGGAGTGAAGTTTGACGTAAGAAGCGGGGCGTTGCAGGAGGGAAAAAGTGTAAGCAAGGAGACCGGGTCCCACGGGTAAGGAGTCAACAAGGTTCCCAGGAGTTGTAGATCCCAATCGTGGGTGTCCTAGCTTTCCCTTGCTGTGTGGGGCCAAGTAGAGACTGGCTTACTTGCTCAGCCGGTCTTCGGTCATCCAACGCCCACCTGGTAAGACAGGAGAGCCGGGCCGTCAAAATCGTTGACTTAGTTAGATTTCGGGATTAGGGTGTGGACAGCATTATTTTCGTCACGTGGAACGCGCCGCGCTATTCGGGGCGGTGTGATTCATTTTTCCCTCTCATTTACGAACCAGTCAAACCTTTTCTTGACCCAACCCCACACGCCTTCTTGCGCCTCCCTCTCTACCTGCTCACCTTAACATAACGGGAAACCTCCCCGTTGAATTTGGACAGTTAATTACTACCTTGAAACTCATTGAATCATCGGGTCGGGTTGTCCGACACTCTCCTTTCTTTTTTTTGCCTCCTAATAATCCACAGCTTATAATTATTTTATTGGAATTAAGAAAGTTACTGTATCATTTGATTGTATTTACTTTTATTATACATTTTAAATTATATTTTAGTTTCATAATTAAAATTTGTTTCATTATTACTTTACATTTAATCTATGATAATTGATGCCGACATACTAGGTTTGGGATTAAAGAGATGATTATATTGTTGAATGATAACATTTTAATTAGAGAGTTCAAAACAGTTGAATGTGTAGAGGAAAATATGATGTAGATATTTTATGATAAAAATATAGAGCAATTAAATATTTATTAGAAATAAAAAATATAAAATTGAAAAAAATTATTTTATTGGATTTCTAAAACAATAGGGAAAATGAGATAATTTTTTTTAAAGCACAAATAAAAAAAGGAACGTAGAGAGAATATTTTAGATATATAGCTTTTCCAAAAAAAAAATATAAGTCTTTTCTTTTATAAAATAACAAAATGCTAACTATGCACAGGTTAGACGAAATGTCTAATAGTAGAGTTGGTCAATTTTTGTGAACCTTTTCTCTATATTCACACACTATCTTAAGGGATTGATGTGAGGCTTGAAGCCTTGCATATTTGACGGATCCAAATTTAGCAGGATGGACACACAACTTGTAAAATAAGAAAATAGCTAGTTAAAATATGAGATCTAAAGAGCATACCGATAATCAACTCAATAATTTTATGAGAGATAATAATGTAAGTACGAGAGTGAATGAAATATTTTCAATCTTATTATACTATTGAATTGTAATGTAGTTTAAATTTAATTTATTATTAATGTAAAATATTTTATATTATGAAAAAATGAGCTAAAGATATGAAATAATAGTATCTAAGACTTTTTAATAATAATAAATATAACTTTAATAATTTTTATTAACATGATGATACATAAATGAGTAATAGTATAAAATTAATTTATATTAATAATAAATTAAATTTAAATTTATTTCAATATTACTTCTATTTATATTTTAACATATAAATTAATTTAACACATTATGATTGAATGATTTTTAAAATTTTAAAAATAAAATTGTTTATTTATCAAAATAAAAATAAAAATAATATTCAAAATTTTAATATTACGATAAAGTTAGATATTTCCAAGAGGTAGAATGAAAGAAGACTCCTTTAGAGGGTATATAGAGAATTGATACCTAGGTTAGCGTGAAAATGAGTGACTTAATGTTTAAACCAATATCAATCAAATAGGAGAAAAGTTAAAATAAAATTGTCAAATAGGTCGCAACCTATAACCCATTTTTACAAATATAAATTCTTAAAATTAAACTTATTTTTTAACGTGAGTAAGATGAATCGGTCCATTATGGATTCGATGTATGATAGACCAACCCATACCCATCACTAATTTTTGCAAGTTTAGACTTTTAAAATTGAATCTATTTTTGAATGTGAGTAATACGAACTGAACTGTCACAAATCTGATTCATTGTGAACTGGCTTGTACCAGCACAAACTAACCCATCTTATAGCCCTAAGTTGAAATGGAATCAATTTGCAAAGAAGTCTCCGAGTTCAAAAAAATACAGGTTAAAGCTCGTAAAAAAATTAATTTAAACACAAATTTAAAGCGGTTTAATTTGTGGTTCATGAATGGATTTTTAGTTTTTTTACATTTTTATTTTTAAATTAAATTAATATATTGTATAAATATTTATATAACTAATCTAATACTCAATTTCAAATATACTTTTTGTATTTTAAATTAATTTAATTTAAATAAATTATTTTTAAATTAAAATTTTTAAAATTAATTAATTTTTATAATAATTTATTTAATTTTAAATTATTACTGTGAATTAAAATTTATTAAATAAATAATTTTTAAATTTATAATCATTATTTTAAATTTAAAATTATTTGAAAAAAGTTCAAACATGCAATCCGTGAGTTTGTGAACTCGATTGCAAGCCTGCAAATCCAGTCTGTAAATTTGGAAATTTTAAGACTCAAATTTCTTGGATTGGGCTCTTCTAAATTTTTTGAAAATTTTAATGAGAAAATCAACTACTCATAATTTTATAAATAATAATAAATAAAAAAATAATTTTTAAATTTGTGATTATTCACTTTCTTAATTTTTTTATCAATGAATTTGATAATGCACTTTATCTTTTAACGTACAAGATGCATTTTAGGAGAGTCAAATCCAAATTTCTTGATTTACAATTTTCATAAATCGAATTTAATTCAATCCATTTATCAATAAAAAAAATTATTTAACATTTATACCAAGTAAGTAAATACATGATAAGGTATTTTTTGAACAGTATCAAGAATGTTCGGAAATAGTGTCTTTGAGGTTAAACTGATCCCCAGCGGACCAATCGATTATATCGCATTATATCCAACTTAGATAATTTTAGATTTAGTTGATTATCAAAAGAGTGACGGGCCATTTTGGGTTGTATCAGGATCTATGGTAATGAATTTTTATAAACATATATACAATAGTAAGATATTAGTTGAAAAAGAAATATCAGATTCGCAACTAGCTCATCTTATTGGCATATTTGGTGATAAACCTAGAAGCAAAGATGTCGTCTTGTCTAGTGTATTTGAAAAAAAAATCATTTTTATAAATATTCTCATTATTATTTTAAAAAAAATGGTAAATGGTAATTACAATTTACGTTAATTAACATATATATTATGGTTAGATTATAAAGGACAAAATTTTCATGAGGTTGTGAATATCAAGTGAATAATGACAACTAACCGTGAGAGAGAATTAGGGGAGAGTTTAATTCATCTTATAGAAAAATTGTAAAATAGTAAGAGAACTAATGAATATTTCAACTTTTTCACATTTCAATCCATAAAAAATAACAATTAATTAATATTGCAGTTAATCAATCTTAATTACAACCTATCTTGTCTCATAAGTTAATTTCTAAGTCCTAAATTTATAGTTTAATCAACAATCTACTACGTAATTGATAAGTAAAAACCGAGGGTAGAGTATTGGGAAGTTTCGGATTCGGGTCAACCCAAACGGGGAAGAAGAATACTACAGACTAACAAAGGGCCGGACTTGTCGAGCCCTGACGCACCATCTGACGCAAAAATTGTTCAAAAAATCAAACCACCAAATATTAAACTCACAAAATCAATCCAATTTCTAATTCCCGGTCTTCGTTCCCACTTCCCAACCCTTTTAATACCCCAGCCCATCGCACCGGTAAAAGAGTTCAAAGACTTCATCTTCCTTCTCTCCCTCTTCCTCGCACTGCGTCTCTCTCCTTCTTCTTTTCCAACTTTCTCTTCGTTTGATTTCTCTTTCTCTGATCGATTTATGGACAGAGGATGGGGTCTTACCCTTGATTCTTCTTCTGGCTCCCTCGCTTTCTTACCATCCAAACAGCCCAATACTTCTCTGAATTCTTTCTCTAAGCTCGGCCACAGCAACAACGATAACATGTTCATGGGCTTAGGATTCCCGGTGAATCTGAGCCGTAGCTCCAGAGACGATCACGGTGCTCCGGTACCGTCCGATAATGATCGGAAAGTCCTCGTCAGCGAAGTTGACTTCTTTTCCGATAGAACCAAGTCAGCTCCAGCTCATCGTCACGATGAAGATGATCATCGTGATCTTGTTAAAACCGGTATCAGTATCAAGAAGGAAAATTCTCATTCGCAACCATCTTCCAAGTCTAAACTGGATGTAAATGTAAGTTCTGTCATTTAATTTTATTGGGTTTCTATCTCTCTCTCTCTCGTATTTTTGATAAATCATCCTTCTACCAAAAACGATAGTTAAACTGATGATTATATATATTTTGATGTTATAGACTGGTTTACAGCTTCTTACTGCTAATGCTGGGAGCGATCAGTCAATGGTGGATGATGGAGTTTCATCAGAAGCTGAAGATAAGCGAGCCAGGACTAGCGAGGTAGGTGTAATTTATCAAGTGGACATAAATACAATAGAAATTCATGATAATTATTGGTGTCACTGAATTTAAGAATCAATCCCTATGTTTCAGCTGGCACAATTGCAAGCGGAGTTTAGACGCATGAATGCAGAAAACCAAAAGCTGAAAGAGATGCTTACCCACGTGAGCAGCAACTACAGCGCCCTGCAAATTCAACTTACGGCATTAATGCAACAGCAACACAATAATCAACGCACAGACGATACAGAACGAGAGGTAATTTATTACTCTCAACAATAATATTTCTCCAGTTTTCAGTTTGAGGTTATTGAGTTAGCTAATTTATCTGATAATATGTCTTTTATTTGTAATTTCTTCGATAATTAATTAGGTTGTTGAAGGCAAAGCTGAGGAGAAAAAACATGGGGTTGCTGAAGAAATGGTGCCAAGACAATTTCTTGACTTAGGTCCAAGCGGTGCAGCTGAAGTAGAGGATCAAGTATCAAATTCTTCATCGGATGAAAAAACTCGATCGGGGACGCCGCGGAACAAAAATGGCAAAAGTGAGATTGGTAAGGAGGGCAGTCCAGATTCTGAATCACAAGGATGGGGTCCTAATAAACTTCAGAAATTGAATCCTTCTAATGATGTGGATCAAACAAACGCCGAAGCCACCATGAGGAAAGTTCGCGTCTCCGTTCGAGCTCGATCCGAAGCTCCCATGGTAGGTGTATTAAGCACGAATCTAAATTTCTTTAGAAAGCCATATTAAACAGCTTAATAGATTGATAATTCCTAGAAAAATGGCTGGTGATTTTTTGACCGAATTCTTTGATTGAATATTGCAGATCAGCGACGGTTGTCAATGGCGGAAATATGGACAAAAAATGGCCAAGGGAAACCCTTGTCCACGTGCATATTACAGATGCACTATGTCAGTTGGTTGTCCAGTTCGCAAACAAGTGAGTTTTCCTGAATCCTGATGCATAAGTCTCTCTCTTGTAATTATAGCCAGACTAATTCTGGGTGAAGTTATTCTGGGGTTGGTTGGTTGGTAGGACGATAAAAAATTAATTATGTGAGTATAGTGTTATGGCCGTACTATACATCGTAAAGTGTAATAAATTCGTTTTTTTTTCTTGTAACTTCAATGACCAATTAATTATACCTAAAACTAACAAATTATTATGCTTGTTTGGGTTGTTTTAGGTTCAACGTTGTGCTGAAGACAGAACGATTTTGATAACCACCTATGAAGGCACCCACAACCATCCACTGCCGCCTGCCGCCATGGCCATGGCATCAACCACATCAGCTGCCGCTAACATGTTGCTTTCTGGGTCAATGTCCAGTGCTGATGGGATCATGAACCCTAATCTGCTAGCCAGAGCCATTCTTCCTTCATGCTCATCATCAAGCATAGCCACTCTTTCTGCTTCAGCACCATTTCCGACTGTCACCTTGGACCTCACTCACAACAGCGCAAACCCATTAATGCAATTCCAAAGACCTAATGCACCATTTCATGTCCCTTTCCAGGGGCAGCCTCAGGGCTTTGGTTCAGGACCTACCGCAATTCAGCTGCCTCATGCAATTTCACAAGCTCTTTATAACCAATCTAAGTTCTCTGGGCTTCAGTTGTCTCAAGATCATTTAGCTTCTTCTTCTCAATTATTATCCCACCAAGCTCCAAGACCATCTCCGCAACCAGGCCAGCAACAACCCTCATTGGCTGACACGGTCAGCGCCGCCACGGCAGCCATCACCGCGGACCCCAACTTCACTGCTGTGCTTGCAGCAGCCATCTCCTCCATCATAGGAGGTGCTCAGCCAAACAACAGCAACAACAATAGCGGCAGCAACCCCAACATTACCAATAGCAACACAATTAGCAGCTTCTCAGGGAATTAAGTTAAAGCACAGTCTTTATTTTTATTTTATTTTTTTTCAATGGATGTACAATTTTTTGGGCTTCTGTTTCTTCTTGTTGTACTTTGGGGGAGGGGTGAATGAAATTAGAAATTTGTCCATAGTTTTCTTTGCTCATTTTACACGAGGAGGGTGTGGTTGTAGAACTCAAATTAAAGTTTCATTATTTCTTTATTATTTCACTTTGAATAATTTGGAATCAAAATTTTCAGTAAATACACGAGGAAAAAGCGTAAGTTTTATCTTGTTGGTCCTTCTTCTTATCTTGGTTTGGACAGTTTCTGACTTTATTATTGAAAACAACGCATAGAAAGTCGCCTAAAAAGACACAACGCCAACAACAACATGTCTACATGCAGCCAATGAACGATCTGCTCAAAGAATATTCGCCTTTTCCCGTTGGTCAAGAAATACGGCCATTAATCTTTGATATTGACACGTAAATTAATAATAATAGTAGATGGTAAGGGTTCATTATTCAAAAGGGCGACTTGGTATGGGGAGGGACTTCCCGGCAACTACGTGTACGTGGCGTGCACTTGGTGTGCGTGGCGATGAGGTTGTAATTATAATAAAATATTCATAAATAATAAATATATTATTATTTTATTGAATTAATCATTATCATGATTATTAATAATTTTAGGGTCAACTTGATCCAATAAAGGGTGAGGTGGAGGGTTTTGATTGGAGAGAGTAGTACACGCTTTTGACTTTAAGATGCAACTTGATTGGCAATGAACCAATCATGTGAGAGTAAACAAATATAGGTTCCCAAACATGCACGTCGCTACTTTTTTTTTTTTTTTGGCCATCACGTCGCTCGTTTGAAGTCGCCCCGTACCTCACCCACCGTACAAATCAGTCTTTTCCCTTCTTCTCAACTTTGTTTTGACTTGATCTAATATTGCTCTGTTTATGGAGGAAATATATATATATATATATATATATATATATATATAAAATTTCTTGGAATGGATTCATATTTCATGGGCTGGCATGTGGGGGGAAGACCTATTTCGATTGATTTTAAATGCCATTTTTTCAAAGTTGGCCCAACATGTATGAAATTGAAGTTATTGCTTGTGAAAATAATTAAATGATCATTAGCTATTTTATGGTTGAATAATATATCCCAAAAAATAAAAAGAACCTTAATTAGAGGATGGTAGAATGGCATAAATAGGAGTCTAGAGTGTAGACATAAGCAAGGGAGTGTAGCTGCCTTCATAGCTGCGTTTCATGTGAGCTATAATAGGTTGATCGCCTTCCCCTCGTGAACATTGAACTTTTATTCTATTCAAGACAAGATTCGAAGTATTATATGACCGTGAAAATCAAGCCTTTGCTTGCCCATTTCTTCCACAATATCTACTTGCTTTTGCTCATATTTACGGGTCTTATCAACCTTATTCTCCCCCCCCCCTTTTTTTTTTTCCAACTTTCACCCTTTCATCCATTTCCTCTTATTTTGAAAATTAAATCTAGTAATTTAATTATTAAGGAATTTAAGTTTTACGTGTTGAAATGTTTCATTTAATATTATATAAATATAATTTATGAAATATTTAAATATTATAAATGGAGATTTTAAATTATTAAATTTAACATGTTAATTTCATTCAAAATAGATATTATTCTACAAATTTATATTTATTTTTAAAATATTATATTGACTATCATTTTTCATTCATGAAAGTGTAAATTTATTATTTTTCAATTCAATTGTTAAAATTGAATTGTGCAAAATTTTAGAATCTACAGTATTTACTAAGCTTTTATTTGTTTTATTGAAAAATATTTTCTATAAAATATAATTATAAAATATTAAAATAAAAGAAAAATAATTTACTTGTTTGATGTTAAATATGAAGAACTTGAAGAAAGTAATTTTCCCTATTCTAAAAAAGAATTTACTTTCTTTCATTTTCAGACTTTTAAGTATCATTTTTTAGTTATCAATGCAAATGACATATTATTTCCATATTAATATATATATTGTTTAAACACAAGGTTATACAAAAATTAATTTTCTTTCTATCTTCACTCTTATCGTTAAAATGTGTGACAAATTCACATCTAAATTAGTTATGAAATTAGTTTTTCTATCTGAAAATTTTATATTATACTTCCCATTAACGTTATCTTGCCTTGATTTTTCTAAATACTTTATATAAGCGAGGGAGAAGTTATCTTTTAATTTTTCAAATTTTCTTTTAATTGTCTCCATTTTTTGTTTTATTTTCTTTCTGTTATATTTTATTTTTATTTCTTTGTGAGTTTTGCGCAACAAGCAATACTATAGAAGAATAATTAATGAACAATGTTATGCCCGTGTTCAATGGCAGATGTTGAAATAAAATTTTAGGAGGTTAAAGGGTAAATTTTTTTTAAGACTTATACAATTTTTTTTAAAAAAAATTCATATAACAAAATAGCAATACATACATTTCAAAATAAAATTTAAATTAAATCATTATTAGCGTAAATAAATTTTACGTTATCACTGATTTTTGCATTATCATATTAATAAAAAATTATTAAATTTTTTTTACCATTGATAAAAAATTTTAATTTTAGTCAAATGCTTTTGATTCAAATAACATTTGATATTTCATAAAAATTTTGTGTTTGATATTTCTTAAAAGTTTTGTACCTTTTACTACATTCAAGATTCATTCCCTAATTTGTATCCAATGATAATAACCACTCCTTTATTTACACAAAAAAAATCCTTAATATTACCTGTTATTATTTTATTCACGGATCATGCAATTTGAATTCCTTTCCCAGATTGAAGCCCAGTTAAACATCCCTCTTCATGAGCTGGCCCATTTTTCTGAGTTCATTGTGGGCTTCTCACACTTATCCACAACCGTCCTTAGAAAACGGGGGAAAAAAAAAGATGAATAATCTTCATTTTTCCCATCGATCGGCCCAGGGCAAAATTGGGATTCACCTGTGGCCCAAAAGAATTCAAGATTAGGTTTAATCTGTTGACTTAACAACAACAACAATTAATCTTCTTTTTTAAATATAAATATTCTTTTAAATATAAACAAATTTAAAAATTGTATATCTTTTAGTTTGTGAAATTTTATATACTTTTACTTTTAATTATAATCAACAAGCCCTCCCTTTACCCCTCTTTCCCCCCCTAAAATTACACAAATTTCTCTTGTATTTAGTTAAATATATTGGAAACTTTCATTTATTTTATACTTTAGTGTAAATTTAATAATACAATAAAAAAAGTCTTTATACTTTTTATTAGGGTTCAATTTGATCCATTGTTAAAGTAAAGTTTCTAACATTATCAATAATTAAAAAAAAATAGGTCATTAAAAAATGCAAGGGCAACTAATATTCTACTAACAATAAATTTAAATCATTTGTTAGAACTTGAAAAATGGAAATTTTTTTAAATATAATTAATTTTAGAGATCTATTATAAAATTAATAAATACTTGAAAAATAATTAAAAAAAGACATGAAAGAAATAAAGAAGAATTATGAAAAGGAGAAAAATATTTGATTCAACTATATTTAGAATGATTTATACAACTCATATTTATAAGATAAAATTAATTAAATATTATAATTTATATTAATGATTTATAAATAGAATTTAAACCTAATAATTGACTATAATAAGAATATAATATATGATCTAATAATTGACCATAATTAAAAGTACAATGCCTAACTTATGGACATCCATATTTAATAAACTTAATAATTATTCATAACACTCTCATTAGATGTTCATATAAAGAAGTACTTAATTATAATACATAATAAGATACTATCTCATTAAAAACTTTGCTAGGAAAAACCATAACAAATGAAAAAAAAAAGTACAATATGCATTAACCCCCTTCATGACAACATCAATTAAAATCTTTAAATCGAAGAACTCGAATATTATAAACTAACTTTTTAAATATAATAGTAGGAAATGCTTTAGTAAATAAATCTACTAGATTATTACTTGAATGAATTTGTTGAATATTTATATCACCATTCTTTTGAAGATCATGAGAGAAAAGAATTTTGGTGAAATACATTTTATTCTATTTCTTTTAATATACCCCTTCTTTCAATTGAGTAATACATGCAGCATTATTTTCATATAAGATAGTAAGGATTGTTTTTGGAGAAGATAAACCACAAGTCTCTCTTATATGTTGAATTATAAATCTCAACTAAACTATCACGACCTAAACCCAATCATAATCGGTGTGAACCCTGATACTTGGTATTCACTAGCCTCATCACTAATTTCTTTAGTTTTACTTGCTGGAAATCGCGCATCATACATACACAGCAGAATAAAAATTTTGCACAATTTCCATCAAGGATCCATGCGAATTTAGAACGCCATAGATTAGGGATTAGGGTTTATACCTTTCGGCCAAAAATCTTCTGTCCGCTACACAGCAAATCCGATCTGCTTCCAAATCACGAACCGGAATAGAAACTAGAAGATCAGATCACCAGTACAGCGTTTATGTGGCTGCACCTCTGTGGTATCCACACGAACCCGTGAATCACCGATGAATGTCTACTACACACACCGGTTGGAATTGATCTCCTTACACCTCGTAGTGCTAACTATGCCTCTTCAGGGGTTTTGGTCAAGGAGAGGTGCTAGGATTTTCTATGTTTTTTTGGGGTGCGTGAATAATGATAGTCATCCTATTATTACCCAACAAGCCTATTTAAATAGGTGCATAGAAAAATCTAACTTATTTGAGCTTTATTCCATATACAATTATAGGCTTACTATTGGGCCTTATAATTATGACATGAATTTCCAAATATTAAGCCCAAATAATTTGGTCCATTAATTTCAAATTCACTAGGCTCTAAGTGTGCGACTCTACAGGCTCTCATTACGTTGGCAATGATCATTGATCATATTAATGATCATAAACAATGATTAGTGTCTAGCAACACATCATTGTTACCCAAGCAATGAGAAAGTCAGTGATGTGACTAAACCTTTACACGTGATCATCACCTATGTCCTTTTGTCCTATACATCTAGATTGAGCACGAGACATGGACCGTGTCATTCCCGTATAGCACAATCTTAAAGTTTCTTGATTCCTAAGTAAGCTGACTGAAACAAATATAATCAACATCTCATGTTAATTCATCTGAACATGGCCATGCATTTTCTCAGCTTTACTTAATCAAGGGGCCCATAGATGTTACTCCTGTTATATAGGAGGGACAAATCTCATCTTGATCACACAAACCCCTCCGCATGATATGTGACATATCCAATATCTACCCTTGCATTCACTTAACCATTAGTGACATAGAATAGTATCAAAATATGAAACTCACATGTAGGGAATCTTGGTGATCTCAGGTCAAAGGACCATATTAATAATGATCACTAAGAATCACTCATGACACTCATGTTAATAATGATCACTAAGAATCACTCATGACACTCACTAAGGACCATATTAATAATGATCACTAAGAATCACTCATGACACTCATGTAACGATCCATGTAGTGTTCTTAATATGGGTCGGTCCAGTATACAAGTTCTCTAACTTGTACTCATGTGTAAACTTAATATCCCATATAAGTTTTTACACATGCTAGTCTTAACATATCAAAGCAACCTAATCCACAATGATATATGACTAGGGACATTTAAGAATACAATTATTCTAAGGTTATTATCATAATTAAATATATTACACAGACAATATATATAAATATAATAATTAAAATTATCATTAAAATAACATGATTCAAAATTACAATCACCAATATGATTGGTTTCAGGGCATATACACTAACATTACTCAATGGAAATCTCTATAGTTGTAAAATGGATCGGTCTGTATTACCAATGTTCAAACACAGGTTTAATCTTAGAGGTCTAAACCCTCAAAAAATTCATGCAGATATAGGTCAGTCCACAGGTTTTAACTAAAAATCTACGAATTTTACGAATATGGGTTGGTCTGTATTACTCACATTAAAAAATGAGCTTAATTTTAAGAGCATATATCAGTAAAAACGGGTTGTAGGTTTGAGGGTGCAACTTGTTTAATAACTTTAGAAATCTCCTTACTTCTATGGGAGCTCAAATTATACTATAAATTTTTATAGAAAAATGAATAAAGTTTCCTTTATTTTTCAGGCCTTTCTGAGGACCACTCATCCTAAATTATAAAACTTATATCTTTTATAGATACGATAACATTATTAACATGCACAATATTACACAACTCCACTATATATATACATAGATAAACGATTCAATACATCAAGTATTGAATCAACTTATACTTTATATTCATATCCCAATCTTAATTCTAATCCAATTGTCAAAATCCTTCAACCAGGTTATCTTTGATTTTCCATAAATATAGTGAGATCAAGCATTCAACTTAATCTGAAAATATTAAAGAATAAATTGAATAAGTTATAAGAAGTTAGTGAGCATATATATTCCACTATTAAACCTTAGTTCAATTGTATTAAATGATCATTTAATAACTAAATGTTTGATTAGAGAAATAAATATAATTTAAAGTTATTGGATTCTTAAAACACGTGAAACCAAGTTTTAGATTGGATGTTCACCTACATATAGCTTAAACATTTATAATTCTCATCACAAGTCACACTATCTCGATTGTTCATTGGCACACAATAATTGTACCACACGTATTTATTTCGGGTAGTTATCACCTTCACAAATAGCTAATAAGGTTCAATCACATTAATCAAAGATATTTATTCACAAGCAAGTTTTCAAATCACACTGTAATGCATATCAATTATAATGAAAATATATGCATCCACCTTTTATTTTTTGGCCTTTTCATTCTTATGCCTTTTGGACTATACAAGGTAATCATTTTATCATCACGAGACAAATCAGAATACATAAAACAACATATATAGTAGCACCATGCCCTTTTTCATGGCCATAATATTTATTCACATTTCAATGTAAATTGCACTGCACTTTTCAACATACTAGTATCGACATAAGTTCAATCACATTATAAATATTATTTACCCTTACATTTTAATCATAATTAATCAACAATCAGTAGTAATCATCACTATGCCTCGTTAGGTAAACAACATTCTCTCAAACTAATGATTACTAACTCATCACAAGTATTATTTCCAAAGTTATGATACATGACCACACAGTTGGTTTCATAATATATCATGATTTATAATTACCTTATTTAGAATTCATGGATGAACAATTATATGATCTATATCATTTATAAGAATGGTTATAATTTATGGCATTTTAATATTTTAATATTAAAATATTAAATTAGAATGGGATATATACTCACTTGACAATGCTGATTCACCTTAGAATCTCTAAAACATCCATTTTTATCTATTATTATTTTCCTCCTATCATCATTATTTATAAAGATAAATTATAATTATATAAATATTACTTATCTTCTTTTATATCATAATATTTAATGCTATTTAAAGTATTTATTTCCCTTACACTACTATTTGATGTCATTACATTTCATATACACTAGATAATCATAATAGTGTTTTAATTAAATCATTTTCAAATTTTCCACTTTTTTACATTTTTAACTTTATTTTAGTAGATCTATCAAACAATATATTTGGATTTTTAATCTTTAGAGGCCATATTGTTCTATATCGCTACACACTGATTTCTTTACATCTTATCCCGATCTGAATAAAATATTAAATTATATTTAAGAGTCCCTTAAATCAATGTATATTAAAAATAAATTAATTAATAACATAAAAATGTTCACTATACTATTCTAGCATTTTATTTTCTGAATTAACTTTAAGTTATTTGAAATATTAAGATGTATTACTTTTAAAGGCATTGTTAGTATAATAATTTACTATCTTATAGCATAAAATATCCTTTTTCCCACTTATCTTCGCATTCCTTAAAACCCATAAAAATAGGTTTTCTTGTATTAGTTTAAATTATCATCAAAATGGAAACTTTTTTGAATTAGTTTCAAATACCTAATTCTAACAAAGATAATAATATAAAAAGATTTCAATCATACCATTTTATCACACTATAACATAAAATTTTCATTTTTTTGGAGATATTATCATTTTCTTAAAATATATAACAATAGTTCTTCTTAGATTAAGCATCAAATTATTATAAATATTAAGATGTTATGATATAAACATGCTTAACACTTTCTAAAATGACTCATTAAAGCTCGCTGGTGGCAAAAACTTACTGGATCGTTGGTAAATGAAGAGAGAGAAAATGTTTTACTCTCTACCACCATCATTGAGCCTAAACAACTTTGCTAGCTCCCCTTGCACAACAATGATTTGTGGTGATAGGAGGATAATAAATGCTTGTTGTGGCAACCAGAAACAGGCATGGATAACACTAAAAAAGAAAGAAGTAATGACACTCACACTTGTTACTACTCAAGTTCAAACTAGTTTCTTACGCACATAATGGTTGGCAACTTGATGAAAAACTAACTCAATCGTGCAGGGGCGATGATGTGGCGCTAGAAATGTTGCTGGTGGTAGCTAGTGAAAGAAGAAATAGAGAGCACAAGAGAAAGAAGGAGAAAGAGAGAGCTGAAGGAAAAAAAAAGAATCCAAGAAAAATAAAGAGGGGAAAATATCAAAAAGAGAAAAATAAAATTCTGAAGAGAAAAAGGGAAGATATTGTCTGAATAGTAAAAAAAGAAAGAGACTGGAGATTTTTTTTATAAAATAAAAAGAGAAGGAGCTTTGATTTTTAAAGAAAATAAAAGAGCTAATATTAAAAAATCTGAATTGTGGGCAATGATTCCATACATCTCACAACTATGGCTCAATTTTTCTTTATGAAATCTCAACCATTCATATACTTTTAAAGCTTATTTTTATGAAATGTATTTTATTTAAAACCTTAATTATTTTATGTAAAATATATTTTTATGATAACTTGATAAATTTTAAAAGTCTTAGAATAAATATTTGAAACTTCCAAAATTCTCAAAATAAAATGTATCAAATACACACAAATCATTTCATACATTCATGCATTCTTGCACTATAAAAATTATTTCTCAACTTGGGAGAAACTTCTTATAAAAATTATTTTCATCTAACCATACCTCGATAATAACCATATATAAATTTTTGAATATTACCATAGATATTATTTTTAATATTTTAGAATCTTTAATTTGAAAAATAAATTTAAAATTAATGTTAACCAAATAAATATTTTATCCACAAATATCAAAATTAATTTATATAACTTTATATTTAAACCAAGGATATTACATAAATATATTTCCTACTTACTTCATGTATTACTAAAAATTTTTCATGATTAAATAATGTGGCTATTATAGTTTGTTTCATAAACTGCCATAAAATAATTATACCTTCACATGTAAATAAATAACCTATTTGTAATTAACCATTATGAGGGTTAGATAGATATCCTGCATTTGTATAACTAATTAAGTCTGACTTGGGTACATTTATATAAAATAAACTTATATCCATTGTACCTCTAAGATAATGAAGTGCATGCTTAACTCCATTTCAATGCCTATATGTAGGTGAAGAAGTATATCTTACTAGTAAATTAATGGTGAATCATATACTAGGTTTTGTTTAATTAGCAAAATACATTAGTGCTCTAATTGTACTAAAATATGGTACTTCAGGACCAGATAGTTCTGCATTTTTTTCTTGAGGTTTAAAGGTATCTTTGTTTATATCTAATGACCTTACAACTATTGGAATGCACGATAGATGTAATTTATCCATATAAAACTATTTCAACACTTTTATTATATAAGCCTTTTGATGTACAAAAATTTTATTCTTTAAATGTTCAATTTATAATCCAAGGTAAAGTTTTGTTCATTTTAGATCCTTCATTTCAAATTTTTTCTTTAAACAATTTATAACTTTTGAAAGCTCTTCTGGAGTTCTAATAATATTTAAGTCATTAATATAAATAGCAATTATAATAAACTCATTCTCAAATCTTTATATAAAAATACATGAACAAATAGGGTTATTTTGTATTTTTCCTTCAACAAATATTTACTGAGGTGATTATACCATATGTGTCAAAATTATTTGAATTTATAAAGAGATTTGTTCAATTTGACTAAATAATCTTCTTAAGAAGTTGAATTGTATGTTACAGACAAATTAAAACTTTTAAGGAGTTTCATATAAATATCATTATTAAGTGACCTATACAAATAGGCTATAACAATATCTATTAGATATAAATTGAGTCTTTCATGTATTGGTAAATTAATTAAATAGTAAAAAATAGTTGCTTCCACTATAGGTGAGTATGTTTCTTCATAATCAATACCAGGTCTTTACGAAAATCTTTGAGTAACAAGTTGTGCCTTATATCTTATAATTTCATCATTCTTATTTTGTTTTCACATAAAAACCCATTTGTATCTAACTGGCTTTACACTTTTAGTGTATGAACTACAGGTTTGAAAACTTTTCCTTTTGCAAGAGAATTTAATTCCAACTTGATCGTGTTTTTCTATTTTAATCAATTATTTTTTTATCTGCATACTTTAATAGATTTTGGTTCATGATCCTTATTATCATTTATTACATCACGTGCTACATTATATATAAAAACATCATCAATGTTGATTTTATTTCAGTTTTATCGTATTTTATTCATGATATAATTTATTGAGATCTCTTTATTCTGACTAATTTTAGGTACCTGAGTTTTTTCTGAAATCGAAATAGTAATTTTGTCTAGGGAACTTTTTTAGAGTTACCACATCCATATCCTTGATTTGGCTACCTTGGTTCTTAGCTTCTTTTCTTTTTCAAGGATTTTTATCTTTAGAATCGATAGGTTTATCACGCTTTATGCCTGTATTAGAATCATTTGCAATAAATTGTCTAATAGAGACATCAATTTTAATTAGAGCATTAGCAATTGCTATATGTGATTTGGTCACTTTCTTTTGTTAGTGAATACTCTGATAATTTATTGGCTAAATAT
The DNA here is from genome assembly GCA_020226215.1 of Sindora glabra. NCBI lineage: Eukaryota > Viridiplantae > Streptophyta > Magnoliopsida > Fabales > Fabaceae > Sindora > Sindora glabra. The sequence goes on along the minus strand of CM035226.1, from coordinate 11,886,714 downwards.
TTTAAATGAATTATCACCTAAACTTCCAATTCATATTATTTATATGAGGATCAAGATAAAATAATGATAATTCATTTCAACTAATTTCTTTTTTCAATTGCTTATTTTCTCTCTCTAATGTTAAAAAAATTAATTCATTAAATTGACAATTGATAAATTTGGTAATGAATAAATCCCTTGTTGATGGTTCAAGATACATATATTCCTAACCTTCATTGAGAACATATCTTAGTTTGTTGTGGTGGAGTAATTAGGAAGTATATTGCATATTTAAAAATTTTTTAAATAGGAAATATTAGGTTCTTGACTAAAAACCAATTGTAAAAGGGAGGACTTATAATAGCTTGTTGATCTAATGCGAATTAGTATTGTAGCATGCAAAATCCCCTGTTGATGGTTTAAGATATTTTATTATAGATAGAGATTCATATTCAATATATATTCACAACTTTCATTAGGAACACATCTTAGTTTGTTATGGTGGAATAATTGGGAAATATATGCATATCCAAAAATCTTTAGATAGGAAATATTAGGTTCTTGACCAAAAATCATTTGTAAAGGGGAGGACTTATGATAACTTGTTAGTATGATGCAAAATAGTACTGTAGCATGCAAAATCCCCTAGTAAAAACTAGAAGTCTTGATTTCATAAGTAATAGTCTTGCAATTAATTTAAGATACTTAATGAATGATTCTGCAAGACCACTTTATGTATGAATATATGCTATAGGATGTTTAACATCAATTCCAATAGATATACAATAATTATTGAAAGATTAAGACGTAAATTCACTAGTATTATTAAGTTATATTTTTTTATTTAGATAATCAATGTGCTCACAATCAAATTAAGTGAGTAAGTAATTTTACAAATGCTAGATTGCAAAATGATAACAGAGACATATATGACCATCTAGTTAATACATCAATTAAAATCATAAAATATTTAAATAATCCGCATGATGGGTGAATTGGTCCATAAATATCACCTTGTATACATTCCAAAAATATAAAAGATTCACTTTTAGTTTTTGCCTGTGATGGTAAATAACTAACTTTTCTTGAGAACAAATAGCATATGAAAAATTTTTAAATGGAAGAATTTGTTGGCTTTTCAATAGATGCCATATGAAATTTTAATTATTTTTCATATCATAATTGATCCGGGATGGCCTAATTAATTATGCCAAACAATAAACTTATGATAATATGTGAATTTTTAGTTTACGATAGCATGTGTTTCAATTGTACTAATATATATATAGTATAAACCAGAGGAACGTGCAAGTAATTTTTCAAATATGCATTTATTACCTGATATTATACTAGTGATATAAAGATATTCAATATTTTCTTTATTTGTCGTCTTGATATGATATCCATTTTGATAGATATTCTTAAAATTCAATAAGTTTCTGTAAGACTTAGTAGAATATAATGTACTATCAATGTGTATTTTTGTTTCTCTAGGTAATAAAATATCAGAGTCTTTGATTAAATTTATAGTACCAAATATAGTATTAATATTAGCTTCTTGCATTACTAAATAAAAAATATTTTTTATTCTTGAGAGTTGTATGAGTCGTTGCACTATCAGTGAGACATATATCTTTATTATTAACATTATTGCCAATTGAAGGATCACTTATACTTCAAAATAGAAATATCAATAATCAATATGAAAAAATATTACTTAAAAATGTAAGAATATATTTGAACAAATAATAATCTTAAAAGTAAGTTCTTTATTGCTTTACAAGATATACTAAAAGTAAAATATAAGAAATTTTTTTGTGGACATTTTCTATCACTAATTAGTGATCAATTTTGCCATCAGGATTAGCAAAAAATCAATAACATCTAAATAAGTGACATCAATGTAGCCATGATCAGAGTCACTTTCTTTACATGCAAAATTTATCTTTATATTTTTTTCTTTAAGCGATTCTTGATAAAAGTCAACAAGATGTTTTGTGTAAGACAAATATGAGACTAATGACTTTTGTCACCACAACGATAATATAGATTCTTAATATATTTATTATTTTGCCTACATTTTTCTTTATCATTCTTTTCTTTATTTTTTCAATTTTGATGGAAGTTGAGTTCTTGATATAAAAACTATAACCACGACCATGACCACATCTATGACCACCACCACATTTATGATCTTGGCTATAGCTACCATCACATCTAGGGCTATGACTTTATCTATAAGTAAAATGGTCGTATGTTGCTACATTTGCTTCAAGGAATAGAGCAAAACTAATTGAACAGGATTCATGATTTTTCATTAAAAGTTCATTATTTTGTTTAGTCATAAGGTGATAAAAAATCAACTCGGGAATATTTCTTGAAACCTTTTTATTGATATTGTTACTGCAAGAACAAATTGGATGCATAAAAAGTGGAGAATATCTTTTCCAACATATTTTTATCAGTGATTTTTTCTTCACATAATTTCAATTAAGAATTGATTCTGAATATTATAGAGTTATATTCACTTATAGTTTTAAAATCTTGTAACTTTAAATGCATATACCTATAGCAAGCCTTTAGAAGAATGATAAATTTTTTATGATTGTATCTTTCTTTTAAACTATATTAGAGAATAAGTGAATCTTTTATTGTAAGATACTCAATTTTTTATCCTTCACGAAAATGGTGATGAAGAAAAATCATAACTTTAGCCGTATTTTGATTAGATGTTTGGTTCCTTTCTTTAATTGTGTCCTCAAGACCTTTTGCATCTAAATGAGTTTTAACATCTAACATTCATGATAAATAATTTTTTCTCATAATGTCTAGAGCCATAAATTAAAGATTTGCAAGATTTGATACAATACTATCATAAATATGTAAAAATGAATTAATTTTTTTTAATATAATAAAAGTTGAATATTGAAGAGAATTAGTAACTAACATATTATTAAATATATAAAAGGTATACTTCAAACTATATCAAAAGGTAAACGAAATGAGAAAGAAAGAAAAATTATATATCTTTTATAATTATTAAATTTATATGATATATTTATATATTTTATTTCATAATAGTTTCTTCTTGTTTTCATGCTTTTATATTTTCTTCCTTAAATTATAATTATTAAAACATTCCTTCTTGAAATAACTATAAATTGGTTGTCAAATGATGGGTGCATTTTAACTTGTCAAACCTCTCATTTAGTTTATTTATCTAGTTTTTTGTTCTTATATTACATAAATAATCATTCATGTTCATCTTCATATAAAGTTAAACCTTATTATACAAGTAATTTTTTTTCCTATACCAATATAACATATATTATGACTTCATATGACAAATTTTTTATCACAAGAGAATATCAAAACCACACATCCATAGTTGCATACCATATATACATATACACATTGTATAAAAATCAACATGCACTTCAAAATAAATCTAGGAATTTTACTCATTTAGCTTAAATGTACAATATGTCATATATGTGAATTAATATTGTTTTCTCTTTTTTAGTTTAATTCATTATTTATTATTGGTATTTTTGCACATCATATTCAATATTTTGTAATTATTATTTCTTCAAATAAAAGTACTAAAATGTTAAATTATGCATTTTTTTATTTTCCATGAAATTAGAATTAAAGCATAGATGAAATAAGAAATAAAAATGAGATAAAAGAGAAGAATTACTATATTAGTATAAAGTAATAAAATTGAGTAAAATAATTTGCACCGGAAGAAATTACCTTAGCTAGTGAGATTATTGGGTTAATAATGTATTATAAAATTAATAAATACTTAAGAAACAGTTAAAGAAAAATATTAAAGAGATAAAGGAGAATTATGAGAAGGATAAGAATATCCAATTCAATTATATTTAGAATAATTTATATTACTCATATTTATAGGGTAAAATTGATCAAATATTATAATTTATAGTGATTATTCGTAAATAGAATTGAAACCTAATAATTGGTTATGATAAGAATGTAATGTATGATCTAATAATTGATCATAATTTGATGTATAACCTTTAACCTATGAACATTCATATTTAATAAACTTAATAATTATTTATAATAAGAACACAACAATACCAACTTTTGAAAAATAATAACACTGAAGTTTATAAGATTATTTAAAGATTTATTCTTCTGTATATTAAATTATTCATATATTAAATATCTAATAACTTATATGAAATTTTATAATTTAAAAAATATTTAATTTAATATTTTATAATTTATTAATAAATTGATTTATTTATATATTAAGTTTTATTCAATACATAATAATATTACCTTATTTAAAGATATTTAAGCTACATTATGAAGTGAAAAGGCCATTGAGCTAAGGATGAAGATTCTGGCGTGTCATGATTGAAACAAACTCTGCGGAACACCCCGCGATGATTCCAGTGCAAGATTCATCAAAGACAAAGAGTACACACTTCAGTTACTTAGAGTACATTGCTAACGGCAATAACAACCAGCAATCGGGCAAAGCTTTGTTTATATCTACTTAAATACAATCAAATATTAAGTTAAAATACACTTTTATTCCCCAAGTTTAGCCTAGAGTTTTTAATATTTGGTCCTTCTTTTTTAATTTAAATAACGTTATCTTCTCAATTTTCGAAAATTGTAATTAGATCCGTCTATCCACCTTCCACTCAACAGCAGATAAAAAAAATATTAATGTGATTCAATATAGTAGCTAATAACCCACGTATAAACTAAATGTATATTTTTTAAGGTATGATTTGAGAAGCTAAAAATGAATAAATGTAATTAAGAAAAGTAATTTATACATAAATAAATAAAAATAATAAAAATTAAAATCTAAAATATGTACATTCATCTTATACGTGACTCATTAGCTATCATATCATTTAAAAAAGGGTTTACATTAATATTTTTTATTTATTTTTAAATGGAAAAATCCAATTTAAGCTCTTAAAAAATGAGAAGATAATATTATCTAAATTAAAAAAAGAGAACTAAATTAAAACTTTAAATCAATTTAGTGATCAACAGTGTATTTTAACCTGAACATTACTATTTTAAAGCTAAAGTGTGTAACCATGATAGCATCATTATATATTTGTTACAATATAGAACCAAAAGTACTATCCATAAACATTCTCTTTATACGAATGATTTAAGATAATGTTTTACAAAATAAAATTGATTCAAATCATAAACAATATGTGTAGAAATATAAAAATATGTGTGTTAAGAATCTCTAATTTAAATGATATATGATGTGTATTGAAAACTTTAATTTTTATATATTTTAATTTTAATGACATCTTTATATTTTAATTTCAATTCTAGAATTTTATATGTATATATTTAATAGTTTAATTATACCCATTATTATTAAAAAAAGAAGTGAAAAGTTGCTTACGTGTGACGGTATATTTCTAGTATTACTGGCTCTCTCACTTCTCATCATCCGGAAGTGGGTGCAATTGCAACCTTTGGCTTTGCTTCTGGGCAACATCTTCCATCCTCGGCACGCCATCTTCACCTTCGACACTTCCACTTTATCCTTCACACAAATATAATATGCGAAGTCACGTGACAGTGATTGCGTAGTATGCCGCTCACAGAAGGGTGGGAGACCCTCACGCTAACCATCAGCGAAAGAAGGAGAAGGTGTAGCGCACGTGCCGAGCAAAGGAAGCGCGCATTCTTTTCAGGCACGTAAACTCACTTTCAGTTGAGTTTTGAGACCCGGAGTTTTGAAGGCTACGAGGATGTATGTTACGGCATTTTGGGATTTTGAAATATAAGGTAACGTAGTATTCAAATTATTAAACTATATTTTTTTGTCATTTATTATTTATCATATTTAAAAAACTTATTTATTTTTATTTATTACTTTAAAAATTTAACAAAGTATTAAAAATTATTTTTCTAATTTTATCTTTATTTTTTACAAATAAATGTTAATTTCTTCTGTATTATTATTTTGAAATATTTTAATAAATTGGTTCTATTTTTATATTTCCTTCTTCATTATGAATCTTGTTTGATTTTATATATAAAATAAAAGATAAAATAAATTTTAATTTTAAAACAAATAACAATTTTAAAAAGTTTAATAAAAATAAATAAACTTAAATTATTTTTTAATTTCTATAAAAATAATTGCATACGATTTAAATAATAATAGAAATAATTTCTAACAAATTTTTAAGGCACTGTATCTCTCCAAAATTTAAAATTTGAAGAATACCATGGAATTTACTTGCTTTTATTAAGCCGCATTGTTTTCTAAACCACTGTGATAGAAAATATTCTGTGTGTTTAAATTTGAAAATTGAAATTGATAATTGATAATTCAATTATATAAAAATTTCAGTTTTATAGATTAAAATATTTTACTTATAATAATAATAATAATAAGATAGAATTCATGAATTATTTAAGTATCCTAAATAAAGAATTTAATTTGTTAAATTTAATATTTTAAATTTAATAAAATAGGAATCATTTTACAAAGTTTATATTTATTCTTGAAATATTATATTAAATATTATTTCTCATTTATAATTATTAAGCAAATTTTTTTTTCAAATATAAAATTTTAAAATTCTTAGTATTTCAAAATACTTTATCCAAACACATCATAATTACATTAAGATTTTACTAGTATTACTTTTCATTATATTTGGATAAATTAATATTTATGATATCAAGATTAAATTATTTCTAAATTAAGGGAGTAATAATCTCATTTTCCAAAAAAAAAAAAAAGTAGTATTGAGAATGGAATAAAATTTTTTTCCAACCCTGACGCAACCATGACCGTTCATTTTGTGATAAACGGCTCTCGTTGCTATTTTTGAGAGAAACAAGAAACGAGTCCATCGTGAATCAGCGGGTCCCTTGAATCGACGGTTAAAGGTAGACACTCATAAAACAAAATAAACGGTTGAGATCAAAAGTCGATAGTGCATCCGCTTAAAAATGGTTTTTTTTTCTTTTTTTTTTTGGGCCATAAAACGGTTTGGATGGAGAGTGACGAAAACGCGCAGTAACGGAGTGGGACCTACTGAGCGGCCACCCTGTCAATGTCAGGTAGTTTTTAAGCTCCAGCGCCTCAGTTTGTTTGTGCATCCATTTGCTTCTCTACTGCCAACTTCTCTTCCAACCAGCAGTGAGTCTCTCATCCTCTACGGTTATTATATTTCATGTTTCTTGCATTTAGTTATGGTTCTTTTCTGCGATTAAGTCTGTCTAATCCCGAAATAAAATGTAGATAGGTTTTTTTTCCAGATTCCCAGTATAATGTTTTTTCTGTGCAGTTTTGAGTTTCTGTTTGTCATGTTGTTTACTTGTCAGTTCAAAATGTACCTCATTTAAGTTTTCCTGCTGCTTTTATTTCTATTTTTGTTTCCTTCATATTGCCTCTGTAGTTATATGATTTAACATTTTCTTCTGTTTAATGCCTTCTTTGTGTATGACGCTTTTGATCGACAAGGTTTCTATTTCGACTTTTCATTTTGTTATCACTATTGACCTGTGTTTTTTAATCCATTATAGAGAGAACTTCTGTTGTTCTAAATCTTTTTAGGACTCATTTTCTTAGGCTTACATTGGTTTACTGGAGTTCCTGTTTTTCTTACTTCGTGGCCGAGCCTAGAATTCATATTTTTTTTTCTTTAATTTATTTTATGCCTTACTTCACTCCTAGCAGCACCTTGAAGTGACTGTTCCATCCATCTTCTCCCTTTTAGTTTTTAGCCATAGGTTGTCCTGAACTTGGAGTTGACTGTTCTGGTTTTCCTAACAGGTCAGCATGGGAAACAAAATTTTGCTTTGCTTCTTTCTATCTATACTATTGCTATCTTTGGTCTCCTCTGCACCCAATGCGGGGCTCCTCAGGTTTGGGCTGAAAAAGATCAAATTCAACCGTAACAACTGGCTTGCTGCTCGGCTTGGGTCCAAAGATGGGGAGTCTTTCCATTCTGCCATTAGAAAGTTTCATCTCCGGAATATTCGTAGAGGTGCTGTGAAATCTGATATAGTTGATTTGAAGAATTACATGGATGCTCAGTACTATGGTGAAATAGAAATTGGCTCCCCACCTCAGAAATTCAGTGTAATTTTTGACACAGGCAGCTCTAACACGTGGGTACCTTCAGATAAATGTTCCTCGGTAAGTTTTTAGGCACATATCTACAATAAGTGTACTTCAGATTTACTCTTTCACATTCCCAGAAGTTCATTCATGGCATTTTGCATATGGGTACAGCTTCCGTGCTTCTTCCATGCGAAGTACTCGTCAAGCCAATCAAGTTCCTACAGGCAGAATGGTTTGTTTTCCTCTCCCTCTGAAGAAACACAAAGTTCCCTTCATAAGTTCAATCTGTATCAAGATTTTGCGGTATAATAATCTGATAATGCTTTTTGCAAGGTTTTATCCTTTTTTTTTTTCAAAAAAGAAAAAAAAAAGGCAGGTCAATTACTGAGGGAGGGGGAAGGGGGAGGAAAAGAGGGTTCTCTTAGGAGTAGGGAAAATCACATAAGTCTTGGTGGGAGTCATGGGATCTATACCTTCTCAAGCCTTAATGGGTGTGGATGATTTGAGATTTTCCTTTACTATTTTATGCAGGGACTGAAGCAGCAATTCAGTATGGTAGTGGTGCTATTTCTGGTTTCTTTAGCTATGACAATGTCAGAGTTGGTGACATAGTAGTGAAGAACCAGGTACTGCTGATTGTCAACCTGAGAGCTGGCTTGTTTCATCTTATGTTAATAAATTGATTGAGAATCATTTAATTTCCATCAGGAATTCATTGAAGCTACTGAAGAGCCTAGTCTTACATTTTTGGTGGCCAAGTTTGATGGATTACTAGGACTTGGATTTCAGGAGATAGCAGTTGGAGGTGCTGTTCCAGTGTGGTAGGTGTTGTCGTAAATTTTCATTTGTGTTTTCATGAATGCTTTTTAAATCTCAACTTCATAGGGTCCGGTTTGCCTCAGGTACAATATGATTAAACAAGGACTTGTTAAGGAACCTGTATTTTCATTTTGGCTCAACCGTAAACAAGAGGACGAGGAAGGGGGTGAAATTGTTTTTGGTGGTGTTGATCCTGCTCACTTCAAGGGTGAGCACACTTATGTGCCTGTGACACGGAAAGGATATTGGCAGGTTAGATATTAAAATGGTTGTTTGTTTATTGTTGAAAATATTATAAATTTGTTATGTTTTGTTCTCTTTGGTGATGTACTTATCGGTGGCAATCCCTTTTCTTAAATTCTGGCAGTTTAAAATGGGTGATGTTCTTATTGGTGGTAAACCCACTGGTACGTGTTTAAAACGCATTCAAAGAACTACCTATTTCTTTTCGAGTAAATTATGTGGACCTTCGTTGAAGTATAGTGCAATTACAGAGACATCCCCTCCTATAATGTGTTTGAAATTTTCTGATTTGATCATTCTTCATCCAGGATATTGTGCTGGTGGCTGTGCCGCAATTGCAGATTCGGGGACTTCTTTGTTGGCAGGTCCAACGGTATGAATAGATGCCTGCATATTTAGGGTGATGCTTTACTATTTTTTCTGACTAGAGAATTGATAGGCATGCAAATTTGGCACCTGCGGGAAATATCCCTCTGATCTAGTTCAAACAGGAAAAAGAAAAAGGACGATGATTGAAAATAACTAAAAACCCTTTATGGATAGTCTGAAATTTTGATTGCTGAATGCGTTTTCTTCATTTCATAGTCATCAATTGTGCGTCTTTCTAATGCTTCTCTTAAATACTTTTCATTTCTAAAGCTGATGTTTATGCTCAGCACCCAAATGTTCTCTACTGGGTCGCTGTCTTGTGACTTGGACATGGAAAATGGAAGTTACATATCCGTGTTATTTTTTTGGGCCTTTGAAAGTGTTAATTTTGGTCTTTGTTGCATATATTGCCAAGTGATGTTTTACTATTTTTCCTGACTATAGAATTGATAGGCATGCAAATTTGGCACCTGTGGGAAGTAACCCTCTGATCTAGTTCAAACAGGAAAAAGAAAAAGGAAGATGATTGAAAAGAACTAAAAACTTTCTGTGGATAATCTGAAATTCTGATTGCTGAATGCGTTTTGTGCGTCTTTCTAATGCTTCTTTTAAATACTTCTCATTTCTGAAGCTGATGTTTATGCTCCCCACTCAAATGTTCTCTACTGGGTCGCTGTCTTGTGACTTGGACATGGAAAATGGAAGTTACATATCTGTGTTATTTTTTTGGGCCTTTCAAAGTGTTAATTTCGGTCTGGGTTGCATATATTGCCAAGTGAAAATGCACGTGACAAGTGCATGAGGCTAATACATGTGTGATTAATATACAAATTTTCTTCTTGTAGACCGTAATTAGTATGATAAATAAGGCAATTGGGGCCTCTGGAGTCGTAAGCCAGCAATGCAAGGCAGTTGTTCGACAGTATGGGAAAACCATTTTGGACTTGCTTCTAGCTGAAGTACGTGTTGTTCCTATTTCCTTCTCAGCATATTTTGACTGATTCAATTCTTGATTATAGTTATCAGTGGAGATTCTTTGAATGTCAGAAAGATCCTTTCATCTTTGGGGATGATTGTCTTATGGTTTTCACCCTTGCCCCTGCAGGTGCGTCCAAGTAAAATTTGTTCTCAAATGGGATTGTGCAATTTTGATAGCACTCGTGTTGATAGGTCAGGCACAAGTTTATTATATTTTGTGGACTTTGTGGTTAATTCAGGTTCCTTAATATATTTACTGTCCTGTATCATTTCACTGAAGACTCTTCCTGTTTTGATTAGTATGGTCATCAAGAGTGTGGTGGATGAAGATGAAAGAATATCATCTGTTGGTGTTGCTGATGCTGCCTGTTCTGTATGTGAGATGGCAGTGGTCTGGGTGGAATACCAGCTGCGGCAGAACCAGACACAAGATCGGATACTAAACTACATCAACGAGGTGATTTAGTCTTAACTTTCTGTCTAATTGTCCTCTGAATCCTGCTTCTGATTCAAGCTTCATCATGATACTGCAGATGTGTGAGAAAATGCCTAGTACAAACCAGGAATCAACTGTTGACTGTGGAAAAATTCCTTCAATGCCTATTGTTTCATTCACTATCGGGGGAAGAACTTTTGACCTCACCGCACAAGAGGTAAAGCATCCTTAAACCTACTCTGGTTGATTTTAGAAGTTCTGATCACCATTGGTTTGAAAGATTCCAGAATCCATTGCTGCCTATTTTATTGTGCAAAATATTTCTGCTTGTTTTCTGCCCAATGCAAAAAGAAGTGAAAAGTGAATCAGGAAGAATACACACTACACAAACTCATTGACACAAGAGATACCTTCTATTTCAACTGCTATTAAATTCTACTTTTTTCAATATTTTGCCATGATTCTTGCAGTGTTAGCATCATTGCCCTGAATCATATCTATTTTTCTTATTCATTTTTGTGTGGTTTCCTCAGTACATACTCCAGGTAGGTGAAGGTCCTCAAGCTCAATGCATTAGTGGCTTCACTGCTGTGGATGTTCCTCCACCACGTGGCCCTCTCTGGTACATTGATGTTCCTTCACTTCCTTGTGATCTTCTCAGTGCTTTATCTTCATTGCCTGTAGATCTTGAAGCTTTTCACCTAATGGCTTTTTATCCAATGCAGGATCCTTGGAGATGTTTTCATGGGTCCGTATCACACCGTTTTTGATTACGGGAAATTGAGGGTTGGATTTGCCAAAGCAGCATAGAGAACGGTGCTTGTGTTTCTCTCAAATTGAATTACTATATTTGGTTCAGCAATTTATTTAGCCCTGGAATTATATTTAACCTAAAACTATGTCATGTATATACTTCCCAACTCCACCTTATAGCTTCAGAATTGTATGTGGTGGTGCTATGGGAATAATCTTGGCCCTGATTCCCAACTATGTATACATATTTTGTTAAAGGATGTAAGATATTGCTGATGATTCCTACAATCAATATTTTGTTCAAATGATAGGAGTGATTAAACTACTAGATTTGCATATACAAGTTCAAGAGATCGAATTCAGAATATAGAAGAAACCAAAACCTTCAAAAAACATTATATATCACTTTAGTCAAAGGTTATTGGCCTATATTCAATATTCTCTCGACTTACATACCAACTAGTCTACTAACAATATCACTATTTAGGCTATCTTGAGGTTTACTCATCATATATACATATACCATTCTTTCATAACTTCTATACACACTAACCAAATGGCCTTAATTGACTCTCATTTGCAATTTCTCAAATGTTATAAGGTAATATTATAGGAAATTTTACTTTTTAGGAAGTTGAGTGTTTTATCATTAGATTATTTTTTTTAATTTCAAAATAAGTAAATTAAAATTAAAAATATAAATATTAATGTATTAAATATAATTTAACAGTGAAAAATTTTAACTTCTTAGGAGGTGAAACTCTTTATAGCATTAACCAATATTCATTAATCTCATAAAGATGTCCAACTTTCTTTTCTCCAAACTTATTTCTTTTTTTATTGAATGTTCCTTCTCATAACTATGCAACGACTTGATTTACTCAACATTTTGCCATTGACTCATTCATATTGTACTTTCCACATCTAACCTTTTTCTACTTGGTAGCACTGTAAAGACCAATGTATTCTCTAATTATTACACTTAAAGATCTTGACTAATTGCCTTTTTGAGCTTGACCAAGTTTATTATGAATATTCTTTTTTCTATTTATTAATTTCGTAAAGTGAGATCTGTTGCCTTTACCACATAAGGAATCTATTTATACTACTACAACCAAATTGATATACTAAGGTTTCAATTTGAATTTCCATATTTATGTTTAGCTTCTATCCTCTAAACTCCTACTAACTAGGCAATGCACTACGCACCATACTAATTATCTTTCCCTCTATTTCGATTCTATTAAAGTTTTTGGGCCCTCCCTAAAATTCAATTCACAACTCTATATGTTCAGCCTCTTAACAATATACACCTTAGGTTATTCGTATGCATTCATAACTAGTTTCTCATTTGCTTAATTTTTAAACTAATTACACATCATTGATATAGTTAAATCTTATTCAAAATTTTGTAGCACCATGTACATACTTGCTATCCAATGAGCTTATCTTACTTGTATAATAGCATAAACTTATAGGTCTAGTACTTGTATTAATAAATTTCCAATCTAATCATTTATTGCATCAATTTTAGAAGTGTAATATTTAAAACTATACAATCAACTACATTATGTAGCTTTAGTTTCTCTATGCATCCTATGATAACTTTTAAAGGCTAACTTAGTTACTCTTCCAATCTTTTATGCACTCATTTATGCCATTAGGTTAATAGACAATTAAACTTATACTTGTTATTAAACTCATACTTGCAACTTTATTATTCACAAATTAATGGGATCCCTAAATTGCAACTTCTATTCTTGTGGTCTTTGGGTTAGACAATTGAAATATGTACAAGTATATAGCACTCAACTTAATTATACGTATAATTATGAAATTATGGAAGTCATGGACTCTCATCTTAGGCACGCCCATATAGGCTTCCTGGATTTGACTTATGTCCTTATAAAGCAATTAGGATTTTTGAACCTCTTTTTCTCTCTACTTAAGTACTTAATCTTCTTATATTAACCTTTAAACAAAAATACATGAAGGTTGATTCGATTCACTTTAGGTATGGTTTAATGCTATCCTATATAAGTCAAAATGAACCATTCTCACACTAACTTAGTTTGTGGGAGCAAATTACTTTACCTTTTAAACAACTAAAATACCAAACTTTCTTTTTTAACATTTAATTGGAATGGTAATTCCAATTTTAGTTATGGTATTTTAAACATTGCAAGACTAAAATGTTACATTAGCATGATGCGGTTAAAGTTACCTTATTAATTCATATGCACACTAGCATGCATTTGATTAATTTTTTTAAGTTAGAAGTAGGGGAGAACAAGGGTGACCATCGATTTTCAAAATAAACAAATCACACATCAATTTATTTTAACCATAATTAGTATTTTCAAAATAAAAGTTCTAACTAATTAGAATATTGCAATAGTTTTAGATAAAAAGGATATTCATGCTAATTATCCTTGGTAACTTGTGGTTGAAAGTGGCCCAAGGAGATTGTGGCATGTGAGAAGGCAACAGTGAATCCAATTATGCCCTTTTTTGTGATCGTTGTCAACTTACTATTAAAGATTTAGGTTTTGAAATAATTTACTTGGATAGTTAGAGACATCTGAATCATAATTTTAGATAAAATACATTTTTTATGCCCTAAACTAGGCTCTGATACCACCTTTATCGTGACTTACTATAACGTATGTGATTGATGTAGGAAATTGCTAGGTGCAAGCACCTACTAGCCTTCTTATATATGTTTAGTGTAATATGGAGCGTGTAAGTATGCATATCCTTTTGAAATGTCATGACCATATTGCAGTGTGGGAGAATTTTATTAAAGCAAGTATATAATGATTAATTTTTTATACATATTTAGACTAATTGCCCTATGCCTTACCTTAGTGCCGAAAATTCTTGAGCGAACTTATTTCCAATATATTCAATAATGGCTAAGTACTTAAAGGGAAGTACCTTATAGAAAAAGAAAAGAAAAGGAAGAAAAGAAAGATAGAATGAGTCTTAAAGAACTCAATGAGTAGGTATCAAATAATGGTAAAGTATTAAGCTTAATTAGACCATGATATATAGTTTACAACAAGCATTCTTTTAAAAGAAGTGTTTAGGTTCCATTTAGCAGGAAAATAAAATTTCTTCACCTTTACCAAAATGAAGAACTAAACATACCAAAAGTAGCTTGTTCTTTGAGAAAAAGAAAAAAAAAGTTATGAACTTTCACTATATTAAGATCACACCATTTGCCTTTACATCTTCACATTCACAATTGGAGTTTCATTGTACAATTAGTACCGCTATTTCCACAATTTCATAATTCACTTATAGATAGGGATGTAAAACAAGGTGGGCGGGGTAATGCCAGCTAAGGCCATGCAAACTTGGGCTTATGTAAGCTAAACTTACGTAGGCTTAAGCTCGTGTGAGCTTACTTGCATGCATAACTCCATAAAAAAATGAAATTTTTTTTCACATTATCAATTTTTTTTACTATTAAGAATGATTAAATCATTATATGCATATAGACAAAGATCAAAGATCGAACAATTAATGTAAAAGAAGGAAGGAACAATTAATGTAAAAGAAGGAAGGCACTTTTAAGGAATATTGAATTATGTTAAATTTGTTTTTTTTTATAAATTATAATTAGATAATTAGATTTTTTTAATTTTGTGTAATATGTTTATTATGTAAGTTTAAAAAAAAACTTATATTAAGCCATTAGATATTGGATTGAGAATTATGTTGAATTGAAAAAGTCTTCAAATACTTGAAGGATTTTTAAAAATCTTAATGGTAAAAAAACAAGTTTGAGGGCAAGACTATGTGGACTTGAGCTTATGTGAGCTGTTTCACATAAGCCCATAAAAAATACGATCTTTAAATAAGGATGTTCAACCCACCTTATGACCATAGGCTCCCAACATTACCTATAGGTTTTCTGCTTATTTTACATGCCTACTTATGGAAATTCAACCAAGTTTAATAGAAACTTATAACATGTATAAAAATAAGAAAATTTGTAAAAATTTTCTTATTTATAAACTAAACTTATCTTTTTATAAACCTAACCTTATCCCTTTATGTACAATTTTATCCTTTTATAAATAGGCATATAGATCTTGTATATATAGCCGTAAAATGCATACAATTGCTCTAACATCATTATTCTCATTAATCACACAATAATTAAAATAATCAAGAAATGCTTCACTCATATTGTCATTTTATAGCTATAAATAAGTAACCATATATGAATAAAGCTATAAACAATGAATATCAACAATATAAATCCATTACCGCTCTTGCAAATTAAATTCACATGTCTACACATACCAAGCTTCTTTGTATGGCTTGATATTTTGTATTTAATTTCATCTAATGTATAATGATTGATTTCAATACTATAAAACACTTGAAAATATACCTTGACCTCTTTTATGACATAGTATGTAGAGTTTTGCAGGGTATAATAAATTATGTAGTTAACTATACTAGTTCATATAGTAACTTTGTAGAGGCATAGTCAACCAGAAAGGTCTATAAACAAATCCTTAGGCATATAGTCAACTATCTAGTATTTGAGAATAACACTGTAGGGGCATAATTGACTATAGGTTTCCAAAGGGTAATTCTTGAGGGTCATAGTTAACTATGTTTGCTTAGAAAATAAATTTTTAAGGCATAGTTAGCTATAGCCTAAATCTTTGCAAAAGCTCATGAGATTTACTATTCCACTAAAGCATTTTCACTCCTAATTCATTTCCAAGATTACCAAACTTAATTAGATAATCAAATACAACATTGACATCATTATTTATACTAGATTTACTAAGAAAATCAAATTAAAACATTTAAAATAATCATGTTCATCTAGATTGAAGAAAAATAAAAGAAACAAATTCAAACAACCACTTTCATCCAAAATCTTTTAAGTTTAGTTAGAATGCCTATTTACTTTATATGGAGGAGATACTAGTTAGAAAAAAATTATAGTTTAACAAATCCTAAATGCAAAGACCTCAGAATCCAAGTTAGGGTTCAATTTCCCTCTTTTCTTAAAAAACTTCAACCATCTTTAGAAAATGAGAGAAAGCTCCATAAAAATTAAAGATTAGTAAGCTTTCCCATACCAATTAGATGAAAGAATGAAAGTAATGGTTGAAGATTTGTGCCTTAGTTGTATAATGAGGAGAGAAGAAGATGAAAAGAATTAAGATAAGGAAGATTTGAGAATTTTTAAGTAAAAATGAGGGTTAGTGGCAAAGTTTAGGGGTAAAAAGGTACAGGAGCAAGGACAAAAGTAAAAAAGTATCTTAAATCTCTTTTTAGACTCAATTATTCAATCTCAAGTATATCTAACCTTTAAACACTTTACTTCATTCACTTTTCTTAACTATTTCACACTAAATTTCCATTTTAATATCACTTGAATGATTAATTATTCTCTACACAAAATTTTGTCTCATATTTCTTTACATTAATTTTGTTAATCCTACACATAATAGAATTTAAAATTTTATATGGTTGTAATAAATAAAATAAAAATGACAGAAATAATAGTTACCTTTTTTAAATTTCTTTTTAGTTTTAAAAAAAAAATACAAGAAAAAAATGTAGTTCCATAATCTCCAAGTAAATTGTTATTTCACTTTTTAAATATTTGTTTCTGCTTGACTTGTTTAGTTATACTTTTTTATATGTTTATTTTAAAAACTTAACTATAATTTTATAAAAAATTTGAGGATTTTTTTGGTAATAGCAGAGGTGGCTATCCCATTGACGGCAAATAGGTAAAAACTTAAGGTTGAACTTAAGGAATAACGAAGTCAAAGTTTAAGAATATTAAATATCACTTAAATTAAATACTTTCATAAAAAAATGAAAATTTATTGCAACAAATAAATGGTCACAAATAATTAAATAGGAAAAAATAAAATTAAATATATTACATAAATCAATATCAATTGACTCTTAAAAATCTTCAATTGAAAATATATGTACAAAGATCAAAAGACTAAAAATTTAAATTTGATTCATCATTAATATAAATAAGTTTTATGCATATATATTGCTATGTCAATAAGCTATGTTACTATGAAAATTTTGAAACTCTTTTATTGCTTTAAAAAATTCTTAGTTACAATACTTTTTTATTGACATATTTTTTTATGATTTATTAATAGTATAAAATATTTTACGATAACAATGGTTCAAATTTAAACTCAAATACTAATGCCATTTTTTCATCCTACAAAAGATGTCAAACATACCATATTCTTCTCTTACCAAAATCTTAAACATAAATATAAATAAATAAATGATTAATCATAAGTTGGCTACTCTTAATAATGATCCAGCTTACATTTATTCAAAAAATTTAATATAGTTTGTTAATAGATATTTAAGTTAAAATAAGAATAGGCATAAATAAATAAAGAGTGAGTATCATGTTTCATTTAATAACTAAAAATCATTCGATTCAAATGTCAAAGATGAATTTATTGATGAGAGAAAATCATTATATAACTTATTTATTATGTGTCTCTCTCTCTTTTTTAATATCGTACTCTTTAATTTTTTACATTTTCTTTTATATCAAACAATAAAATATTTTTCTTCTTTCTTATTAATTTCATAAAATTATTTTTTGATAAAGTAATACTATTACAAAAATGCAAATATACATCGAGTATTTATGAAAAATTATGTTAATTTTTAACGACACCTAAGTGAGCATTGTTATGTATTATTTTTAATGTCTATCATATAATTGACATGGAAAAAGTTTGCAACATTGATTTTTTTTAATTTTTTATATTTCACATAATTTTTTTTACAAATCATGTTGATTTTTGCTATAAGCCAATGTCTTTCCTTTACATTTCATGTAGGTTTTTAATAAAAAAAATCAATGTAAAATATTTATATTATTTTTTAACTTCAATTTTTTATTTTCCTCTAAAATATTTATAGTAAAAATTAAATAAATCTAGCATTATGCAAAAAAATGTTCATTTTAAGTTAAAAACTTTGAAAGGTTGTAATTTGATACTTAGTTGTTTGTTTGGGACTCTTTTTTGCTTTCATTTAGTATTTTGGGATCCATTATGTCACGACCCACTTTTGATCGTAACTGGTATGGATCTCGTTATCGGTTTCCACAAGCCTTAACTATTATTACTCTTTCTATCTAATGAGAATTTTCAAATATGACAAAATTAACATATATATAGAATAATCTAATTTCACACTTATACACATACAATTAATTCATCACATTATATAATTTATCAAAACTCTATTTGACTATTTACCCTAATCTTAACTGTCAAATCTCTTAATTCAGACGGTCTTTGATCTTCCATGGATGCTAACCTGAAAACATTGAATTAGAATAGAGTGAGTTTCACGAATCCAGTGAGCATATAACTATCACTATCTTATAAGCGATCAACTTAAATATATTAAAAAGTAATAGCAAACTATCTTATGAATTCCGAAAATATATGAAACCATACCCCGAAATAGAAGTTCTATGGCATAATTATAGGAGTTTCAATTTTCTATCAACATTCAAATCATATATCACCCATTCTGGGTAGGCATCATACACAAACAACCGTTAAGGTTCAAATGCAAACAAGTGATCACAATCACATCATTAGAAAAAGTCAATCACAAATAATCTTATGTCACATATTCAAATACAATGAACATACATATAATTATTCTATGGTATCTAAATCAATTCTATACTCTTTAGCTATTAGTTAAAGATTTCTCATCTGACTATCAAATCCTTCTTGTATTTTTCTAAATTATTAGCTAAGAATTTTTCAACTGGCTCTCAAATCAATTAGATATCTGTTCCATCTCTATTTACCGAAAATTTCTCATCCGGATATCACAACGTCCCTTCTTCATAGATTATAATATTCAATATCATTACTCTAATACATTTCACCATTTTCTATATGCCTCATAAGGTTCAATTCATAATGTAACAATTTTGCTAAAACTTCACTCTAGTCTTCTCACCAAGTTCAGTGTAAGTTCACATAAATAACTATTCAACAATCACGACCATTAAAGCATATAACATAATCTTTACAATTCTTTCACAATTAATTAATCAATGGCTACTAATGACATAACCGTGCTTTCACTAGGCACTCTGATCTACTATCAATTATCATCAATTAATTATTCTTATATTACAAAATTAATTTCCAATAATAAGAATAAAATCGATATTACCAATAACAATAATACTAATAAATCATCTTATGGTAAGATAAAGTTAGTAGTGAGATATATACTCACTTGATAACGTTGATCCATTTTTTAAAGTTCCGAAGCATCCATATCCACCTTTCACTTTTTCCTCCATCCCATATCATGCTCAATAGAAATTCATTGGCAATGAGCATGTATCGGATGCCCATGGACATGAAGGAGAGGTGCAGCTCCTTGCTGCTATTTCCATCACTAAAGCGATTTCCAAATGCCATCAACAGCTGGGAAATGACAGAAGTTAACTCCAGCCACTGCACAGTAGTCAAACAGCTGCTATTTGAGGCTCTTTTTGCTAGTTCCAGCCGCCAACAGAACTGTATAATCCAGGGTGGCAGCAACGACAGAGAAGGAGACACATTGAAACCTCAAAGCACGCACAGAAGAGCTCGGGTGACCTGCTTTAGAGATAATTAACCCGTAACTTCATGCAACTTTTCTATACCACGACGCAGATTGTCTTCACCGATAAGAGCTGTTGTTCCGAGTTTTAGCTCACGCGAAGCAGGGAGGGAATTTAAGCATGGTCGGAGAAGAAGAAAGTACCGTCGGTTTTAAGAGGAAGCGAGACGAAGAGAAATGGAGCCGGGTGAGAGAGGAGAGAGGCGGTAGAGATGAGCTACATAGCTAATAATAATAGCCCTGTTCTAGCTCGCCCTTGCTTAGTTTCAAGCTCCTACAGGTTGGAGGACACCATCTCCGGCCAAGTTATTCATGGTGACGCAGAGGAGGCAGCTAGCGGAGCTGCTCCATCTACCGTCTGGCTGCTGTTTCTTCATGCTTGAGAGCTAACATTCGATTATAGTAGCTTGCAGCTTCAGCCGACAGCAGCTTTGACACGTGAACAAGGAAAACGGATGATAGAGCATGGCCAACTGAAGAGAAACGTGAGGCGGTGCGACGGAAGGGAAAATGAGCTCAGGTGCAGTGGCATTTCACTAGTGTCTTTCTATCCGGTAGGCTAACCTTATGCACAAAGGAGCTGCCACACGACGGTAGAAACTAGTTGCTGTACCGGTGCCACCAAACTGAAAGCGAACGGTGCCAGGCCGGAAAAATAGCAGCTCCTGAGTATGGCAGTGGTGCAGCTCAATTTCGGTACTTCCAAAACAAACAGTACCTCCAATTCGCCACCCCGGCCAACTTCGGCTTCTTTTTTTTTCTTTTTTTCTCCGTCGGACAATAGTCGTTCATGTTGCTGGTGGCGATGGAGACATCCCGAAACAGCAATTATGGTCATACGGGAGCAGACAACAATAGTGATAGAAGAAAAAGGGAGGTTCTAGAGAGAGAGGGAGAAGAAACGAGAGGAGCAGCAGCAGGGAGGGAGAGGAAGGAAGGGAAGAAAACCGCCATCTGTAAGTGTACCGATGAGAAAGAACCAGAAAATTGAAAATGCTAAGCTGTACCCGTTAAAGGCAGTAGCAGAAAAGGAGAGAGGATCCACGTGTTTTTAGAGCAAAAGAAATGCTGGAGAAATAAAATAAAATAAAAGGAGTAGGACCGCAGGTGAAGGCGGTGAGAAAGTGTAGAAGCTGCTGGAAAATTAACTGGAAAAGCAACGGAAAATACAAAAGAAAAACAGAGCTAGCCGACATTATGAAAGAAAAGTGTACCACAAGCTGTTAATAATAATATAAAAAAATACTAAAATTTAATCATGGGATTAATCTCATGTTACTTATCCCATCATAATCTCATCTCTAAATAAAAATATTTTTACTCAAAATTATTAAAATCATTTTCAAAGAAATGAGAGAATCCTTCTAAAAATGTTTAAATCCTCCTCAAATTAATAATAGTCACTTAAAATAAATCCATTCCAAATCTCTTCATTTAAAAATAATAATTTTTTTTATTTTTTTGTACAAATAATTTATTTCCCCATTTTTTGTACCCAAATATGAAAATTAACCTCAACTAAGAAAATAATTAATTCTTATAAATATCATATATATATATATATTGGTTTCAACTTTCCACACCCTAAAATAAATAAATAAATAAATTTAACATCTAAATATCAACTAAATAAATTATTTATCTATAAATTTTGAAATTTACTTTATTTCTAAACTAGGGATATTACATATTAGTTGGCAAACTCCAAAGGCAATTTGCCTTTTCAGAATCATGAAAATGATTATATTCATGAACCTTTTTTATTTTTTCTCCATTTTTATTATTATTTTTTGATCAATTTCGGACTTCATTATAATATTTTATTGAATATGTAATAAAATTTTTTAAATATCAAATATAACCTTAAAAGCTATAAAAAGGAAATACAAACAAAGATCTCCTAGGAAAATCTATGCAAAAAATTGATGAAATCAAAGAGAAAAAAATTTAAGAAATAGAAGAAAGAAATGCAAGTCTTACATTTTGAATAAGTGGCCTAGAAAAGGACATTTGCTTCATATTTGATATTAGTTGAAGGAGTATTGATAGTTCATTAATATGTGATGGAGGATGAAGTGAAATCCAATGTTCAATAAAGAGAATTAGATGGAGATAAAGATTAAGTTTGGAAACAAATAAGAGGAAGAGTAAAAGTGATAATGAGAAAATTTTTTTTGCTTTATTTATAGTACAAAAATATTACTACTCTCATGATTTTAGATTTTAGTTATAATATCTAAAGTCTCATGGGAAGAAAATATGATTTTTTTTTTCAAAAAAAGATGTCTAAATTTTCTTTATATTTTCAAAAATATCAATACTTCCATAATTTTAGATATTGGTTATCTTATGAATTGAATTTTAAAGTCTTATGGGAAAAAATATGATGTCTAAAGTTTCTTCATAATTTTAAAAAAATTACCATTCTTATAACTTTAGATATCAATTATTTTAAGAACGAAAGTTGAAAATCTCACATGAAGAAAACGCAATGCTTATTTTAAAAAGTTGATGTTTGACCTTTTCTCATATTTTAAAAAATATCACCACTCTCATGACTTAGGATGTTGATTATTTTATGAATTAAATTCTAAATTCTTGCAAGTAGAAAACATGACATTTTTTTTTACAAATTAAAGTCTAGAATTTTTTCATATTTTAAAGGATGTCATTGCTCCTGTGACTTAAGACATTGGTTATTTTAGGAATTGATATTTAAAGTTTCCTCATATTTTGAAAATGTAACCACTTTTATGATTTTAGATATTGATTATTTTACGAGTTGAACTTTAAAGTGTTATAAGAAGAAAATTTGATGGTTTTTTTCTTAAAAGTTGACATCTAAAGTTTCCTTATATTTTTCAAAAATGTCATTGCTTCCACAACATCTTTAAGTGTTAGTTATTTTAGAAATTATCATCTAAAGTCTTGTAAAGAAAAGTACATCTATTATTTTTAAGAACCAACATATAATTTTTTTTATATTTTCAAAAATATTATCATTTCATTATATACATTGATATTTATTTAAATAGACATATATTTGTATTTTTGTGGTAATGTAAATTCAGTAATCAAGAAATTATATTTTTGCACTCTAATAATTTTAATGTAATTGTTATAATGCGGATGAAAATCATGTTTCTTTATTCAAATTTTTTACATAAACTTTTAAAACCATACACTCATCAACCTTTGTACATAAATTTTAATATTGATAGCTTTTCATTAATAAAAATGACCTTGTCCTTTCCGATTAAATTTAAGTTGCTTTGCCAATTAATAAAAAACAATACATTGTCATTTTATTTACTTTTTTTTACCATATATGATTATTTACTTGCTTTGTTAAATAAATATTTTTAGGAAATGAATGAGAAAACTAAAAAATATTTTGTTATTTGATATAAAAGAAAACATAGAAAAAATTAAGAGAGAAGGGAAAAATTAAAAGAGAGACATAATCATTATTCAGTTAGATAATGAATCTCTCTCATTATAAATAAACTCATATTTGGCTTCTGAATTGGAAGATTTATAGCCGAAACCTAAATTATACTTACACACAGTACATGTTACAATATTATGCTTAAGGTAATATTAATTCATCCCACTAACTTATGAATAAATGAATATGCTTTCCCATCCTTTTTATCTATCATTTTTGTATGAATTTTTTTATTCCTGTTTCACTTTAGAAATCTAATGAAACATTAATTTTTTTCAATTTTACTCTTTTCTATCACTAATAAATACTTAATTATTCTAAAAGTTCATCATAAAATATTTCAACGAATTTATTTCTTAATATTTCTCTCTCTACTCTTAGCCATCTTAAACTTTGTAATTAGAATGATGAAGTAAATTTTGATTATTAGAGTAAAGGAAAGTTTTGAAAAGTATAATAGAATTAAATACAATAATCTAATTTTTGTAATCTCTATGAAACAATTTTAAGCTACAAATGGAAAGGGTAGGAGAGAATGCTATATTATTGTTAAAATTTGTGTCTCTCATTGATTACTCTTTTTGCCCGTTTTTATCTATTTCATAAAACTATTTTACAAAGATTAACAAAGTCAATTTATTATGTTTAATTTCATTATATTTCCAAAACTATCCTTTACTTTAATAATCAAAATTTACTTCTTTATTCTAATCACATATTCTAAGGTGATTAAGAGTGGAGAGAAACGTGATGGAATAAATTCATTTAGATCTTTTAGGATATATGTATAGAGTAATTAAGCATTTGTTTCAAACAAAAAAGGATAAAATTGAAAAAAATAATTAATAATTAATTGGATTTCTAAAGTAATAAATAAAACAGGACAAAAAATTTCTTTCAAAAGAATGGATAAAAAGGAATGAAAGGAGTATAAAAGCAAAAAAAACATTAAATGTGATTCTAATATTATTTATGTTACTATTAATTAGAAGTTAATAATTACACTTTAACCTGCCTTGAGACTATGACTAGAATTATCTAGTTAATAGTAGTAATTTTTTTTTTTTTTGCAATTGAAAGAGTGAAAATTACTAACTTCCAAAAGATGTAGATTAGTAGTCGCCTTGCTTAAATTTTTGTTGTCATCTTTTATGATTTTAAAAATAAAAAGACATATTTCTAAAATTTTAATACTAAACTCATCATCATCATCATCATCATCATCATCATCATCATCATTATTATTATTATTATTATTATTGGTTTAAGCAGTCCAAAGGAGATAGAGATGGAGGGTTAGGAAGCTAACAAAGTTAGCAAAGAAGAATAGGCCTATTAAACGAGTTAACCTATGCAGATGCGATTGAGTTTGCTATCATCATCATCATCATCATCATATCATTATTGTTATTATTATTATTATTATTATTATTATTATTATTATTATTATTATTGGTTTAAGCAGTCCAAAGGAGATAGAGATGGAGGGTTAGGAAGCTAACAAAGTTTGCAAAGAAGAATAGGCCTATTAAATGAGTTAACCTATGCTGATGCGAGCTAGTTTATTATAAGAGTAGTAATTTTTAATATGACATAATAATTTGACATGAACATGATATGTTTATTTAGGTTTGGGTTGACATGCCGACCCATTTAAGAATTTATATTAAATTTTTAAAAATTATATTTAAGAAATAATTACTATTTTAGTCATGAATAAATATATATAATAAAGATATAAAATTATTAGTTTAATAAAATAATAATAAAATTTTAAAATAATATTTTATTAATAATTAAAAACATTTTTATAAAAAATAGTAGGTAATTAAATTTAATAAATAATTTTATAATATAAATTTTATTAATTAAAATTATTAAATAAGTTAAATGAGTGGCCATTTTGATATATTTAATCAATGGATTGAGCCGAATGATACGGATTGATACCTCTAATCCGTGATGAATTGAATTTGTGATGGATCGGTTTGTATTACCCGTGTTTAAAATAAATTTAATTTTAAGGGTTAAAATTTGTCAAAACTTGTGATGAATATGGGTTAGTATATGGATTTTAACTAAAAAATTGTAGACTTGGTGGATGTGGATCGGTTCATCACGGACCGAATTCATGATTGGTCGGTACATGTATTGTGACCCATTTTATACCCTAAAGAAGAAGTATATTACACACTTTTATGTCTTCTTTTCATGTTCACAAAAATAATATTTTATAAATCAATCAATAGTTTTTTTTTTTGGTTTAAATATGTAAAATGATTGTATTATATATAATGAAGTGAAGACTATATTATGTAGCAATTTTGGGTGCCAAAAGGCTTACAACTGCAAATTTACAATGATGCTGTTGTGGCTGCACTACGTTAAAAATGAACAATATTTGTATAACTGTGTACACATCAATCACTGCCCAATGGTTCTTGCACTGATATATGTGAAGATACAAAATAAAAATAATTTTTAAATTTTTTAAAGAAATATTTTTACAATATTCTATTTCTCAAATAAAATTACGTCTTATTTGTTTGAAAACATGCTAAATAATGCTGTCCGCGTAGTCAAAAGTAGAACCGAACATTATGAATTAGTACGTTACTACATAAAAATAAAATATTAAATATGATTCTAATATTAATTATATTATTATTAGTTAAAGGTTAATAATCAGCCCTTAACCATTAATTGAGTGCAATAATTAACATTAATTAAGTTACTCCTTTGCCACCAGAAATATTAATGAATTTATTTATGCGAGGGTCTTTGTAAAATTTAAAATATTTTAATGAGGCGGAAGGATATGAAAATATTTTTAATTGCACTAAGTGTAATAAATTATGTGCACTAAATTATTAGAAAAATATATCATTAAATAGGTTATTAAAAAAAATTTAGGTAGGTAAAGTTCCCTATATATTTGGCATAAAATTCTTCAATCATACTAGAACATATGTATAATTCTTTTATTTAATTTCTTTTAATAATTAAAAATAATTATCAGTAAACTAATTTTTTCCATAAATAAGATAATTAATTCACATATAATGATATAAATAAAAATTCTTATGTTAAACAGTTAAAATTTTTTATCTAAATTTTATCCTTTGTTAAATAGATAAGAAAGAATGCGTGATAATGTAATAAAAAATGATTCATGACTTAACAAGTAAGTTATACTCAAACCAACTTAATATCTGCTGAGGGATTACGAGCCTGACGGTCAAAAGCTTGAAAGAGAAGGATAAAATGACTCAGATTAAAAGTCAACAGCGTTGGATAGGGACCAACAAAGGAATAGAGTGGGACCCATTGGGTGGCCGTACTGTGAGTGTCAAGTAGTTTTTGAAAATTTTATGGTGTCTGCGGTTTTCAAATTCAGAATGGTGTATTTTATATTGTTGGATGAAGTTATCAAAATTTTTGATAATTTTATTCAATAACTTGCATTGTAACGTATCATCCTAGATTTGAAATTTTCCGGAATACCGCAGGAAGCCCCTAGTTTTTATTCGTCCATTTGCTTATTTCTCTTCTGCCAATTTCTTTTCCAATTAGTGGTGAGTCGCAGCTATTTTATTTCCTGTTTCCAGTTGTTTTGTTTGTTTTCTTGGATCATGTCTATGTAAGTTCGAAATAAAAATTAGATTGGTTTGTTTAATGAATTCTGTGTATAATTATTTTTCTTGCATGGGATTTTTGCGTTCCTATTTGTCGCAATGTAACTCATTTAGTTTTCTTGTCGTTTTTGTTTTTATATTTTTTTTCCTTACATTAGATTAGCAGAGTTCTTAGTTCACTCAGGAGAGATCCTAGAATTTTGAGTTTCAAATTGTTTTATTTTCTGTTGCGCATATTTACTTGGACTGTCTTGAAGTAACAGTTCCATCTATCTTTTCTCTGATAGTTCGTAGACTTTATGTTTTCCTGAACTTGAAAGTTTCAGTCTTAACTAACAGGTCAAAATGGGAAACAAAATTTTGTCTTGCTTCTTTCTGTCAACACTATTCCCTTCTTTGGTCTTCTCTGCACCAAATGAGGGTTTAATCAGGATTGGGTTGAGAAAGATCAAATCCAACCCTAACAACCGGCTCGCTGCTATCAGAAAATATCGTCTCCAGAATATTAGCGGAGGTGCTGGGCAACCTGGTATAGTTACTTTGAAGAGTTACGTGGGTTTTTAGTACTACGGTGAAATAGCAATTGGAACCCAACCTCAGAACTTCAGTGTGCTTCTCGACTCAGGGAGCTCTGACTTGTGGAAGTAAATGTCTTCTCTCGGTGAGGTTTTACACATCTGTCTGTTTCAAGTATATGTACAATTTACTGTCACTTTGCAAAATTTTTATGAATGGCATTTTGCATATGGGTGCAGCCTCCATGCTACAAATATAACAGCTACAAGTCAAGCTAATCTAGTACCTACAAGCTGAATGGTTTGTTTTCCTCTTCCTCAGAAGAAAAAACTTATAACTTTTCACTTCATATGTTAAATATCTGTATTAAAATTTTGGGGCATTGTAATCTTAATGAGTGCGGGTAGTATGATAGTTTCCCTCACTGTTATCCAGGGAGGCCTACGGTTATTAATTACGCGGGTGGTCGTGTTGCCGGTTTCCTTAGCTCCGACGATGTCAGTGTAGGTGGCATAGTTGTGAAGAACCCGGTACTGTTCATTGTGAGCCTGTGAACAGCGCTTCCTGCATCTTAATGATTAAATTGATTGAGTACTTTTTGGTCACCATCAGCTTTTCACTGAAGCAATTATAGAGCCTAGTAATCCGTTTTTGGGGACCAAGTTCGATGGCATACTCGGACTTGGATTTCAGGAGAGAGCAGTCGGAGGTGCTGTTCCAGTGTGGTAAGCATTGTTGTGAATTTTGGCTCGTCATTTTTACGAATGCGTGTTAAGTCTCAATGACATAAATTTGGTTCGGTTTGTCTCAGGTTAAATATGATTGAACAAGGAGCCAGTATTTTCATTCTGGCTCAAACGTGATCTGGCGCAAGAGAAAAGAGGTGAAGTTGTTTTTGGAGGTGTTGATCCTGCTCGCTACAAGGGCAACCTCACTTATGTGCCTGTGACACAAAAAGGATATTGGCAGGTTATTTATTAAAACAGTTCTTTATTGTTGGAATTGTTATATATTTGTAGGTTCTGTCTGTTTTTTAAAAGGTGTTTTTTATAAGAAAATTTCATTTTCTTTTATATAAACAAAGAACTATCATATAGGTTATAATTTTTATTAAGAATCATAATATTTAGAAGCATGGTAACGATGAAAAGTAACTTTTTCTTTAAAAAAAGGAAATCATATTTCATTAAATTTCTTATATTTAATATTAAATATTTAAATTATTTTCTATCATTTAATATTTTTAATTTTATTCTTATGAAAGATGTTTTTTTGTCAGAATAAACAGAGTCTTAATGTTTTTAATTTGTTCTATTTGTTGACTTCTTTTTTTTAATGTTTTTATTTTGGCAGTTTGAAGTGGGCGATGTACTTGTTGGCGGTAAACCTAGAGGTATGTGCTTAAAAACACTTCGAAGTTTGAAAGAAGCACCTATTTCCCTTTGAGTAAATTAAGTTGACCTCCATTAAAGTGCAGGAATATTACAGAGATACGCTCTCTTGCAGTATCTGTTTAAAATTTACTGATGGGATCTTAATGTCATCCAGGATCATGTGCTGGTAGCTTTAAAGTAATTTTAGATTCGGGGTCTCCTTTATTTGTTGGTCCAACGGTATGCATAGATAACTTTATATTTAGAGGGAAGTTTTTTGGCTCATTACTCACCGTACGATTTTTTTCCTCATAGCAAGCAATTGCTGTGATAAATCGTGCAATTGGGGCCCCTGGAGTTGTAAACCAACCATGCAAGAAAGTTGTTCAACAGCATGGGCAAACAATTTTGAACTTGCTTGTAGCTCAAGTATGTATTATTTTTATTTGCTTCTCAACGTATTTTGATTGTGAGATTCTCTCAATTGTGTTGTTGCTTTCACGCTTGCCCTAGCAGACGCATCCAATTGGTCCTCTCTGGTAAATTGTTGTTCTCTCACTTCCTTGTGAAATCTTGATGGTTTTTCAATTAATGGCTATCATGTGTACACAGTGCAGGATCATCGGAAACATTTTCGTACGTCGCTATTACACCGTCTTTGATTACCGGAAAATAAACTTAGGATTTGCCCAAGCAGCATAGACAATGTTGGTGTGGTCTTTATTTGCTTCTGTGGTTTCTGTAGCCCTGCAATTGTGATTCACCTAAAGTTATGCGATGGCCCTCATTCCCAATTATACGAACACATGTTTGGTTCATAAGAAAAAAGACATATAAACATATATTGGGTTGAGGGATGTCATATTTGCTATCAAGATTCTTAAGGGAGTGTAGATGAAATGAGTATTTAACTTCTGAATTAGTCGAATTCAATTTCCATAAGAGTTCCGCTCCATTTCATTTAATAAATATATAATTTATAAACAAATCAAATTTAAACCTTAAAACTGAACACGTTTAATTTATGAATATCTTATTCAAATAATAATAAAAAATAATTTTATGTATGTTTATATGATATTATATATAATAGAATATAATTATATGTTAAATTATACTATAATTATATATTATTTTTATTAATATAACAGATATCATGTACAGTTTATATGGACAAAAATTTATACATTTTTTTACAACAAAGAAAATTTAACATGCTATAATTTAAAATCGTCAAAATTAATAGCAATATTATAATTTGAAGATATTACAATTTTCAAGGGATAAAAATATGCAAAAAGAAAAGAAAACGAGGAAGAATCTTTCTCCATTATTTATTCATTGCAAATGTCGTATGTTCCATGATGTCATCGAGCTCTCGTTGGACACAAATGAGAAACCCATTAGTTTCAGTATTTTCTTTGCTGGAAATACGCGGCTTTCAAGACTTTACTGCAGTTGAAGATTCGTAATTGGGAGTGGATGAACTGAGCAAAGTCAAAGCATACTAATTTTTAGTAAGAGGTTTCTCTTGGAGGTAGAGTTGTGGTTGGAGTTCGAAATTATAAGTTTGGAGCGAGCAAAATATATAGAAGAACTTTAGGATGATGAGGCAAGGGTTTTGGAGATTGTAAAAATGTGGGAAAGCACTGGCTATGAAGGAGAAAAAGGACAAATGTCATGACCATCACTAATGGAGGGAGATAATGTGGGACATCTCAAGTGACTCTCAGCACTATCATGGTACCAGCAATTATTTCGTTTTAATTCTATTTTTCTTCCCATATAAAGATATATTTCTTTTTTGTTAGATGTATAAAGTTATAGTTATATCAAAACTACTAACAAAACTTGAACAATAAATTTAGCATTGCAACATTACTAAATTTTTAATATTATTTTGTTGTACAATTTGTTGTATTTAATAAATTTTTACACATTATTTTCATCATTTTAACGAAATAATCAAGAGATACATTATTCTATAATGCAAAATATTGACAAAAATAAGATTGGTAATTAATTAATTATTGACATACGTTTGTTCACTAAAAAAGGAAGGGGAAAACTTTATATGGACCAAAAAGCCCTCATAGGTACACAATCAACCAATCAAAGTTCAAATTAGAAACCATTTCCATTATGAATTAAGCATTCAATGAATATGGTAAGAAGTTCAATTTCCACACCAAGTTTTTTTAAAAAAAGGACTAAGTCTTAAAGAAAAATCGAAAAAAACTTGTCCTGGGATATGATGGAGAAAAAAATGTGCAAAATTTTAGACCGATACATATATATATATATATATATATATATATATATATATATATATATATATATATATATATATATATTTGATCGCCAGACTTGGCTTTGTGGATAGCACATTTCCTTCTATTCTTTGAAAAGTGAGTAGGTTGCAATTTTACTTATCATCATCATTTAGATCAATTATGATCTCATCAAATTATGCATGAGGCACGCTCATAATTTTATCATGATCAATTTTATATTTTAAGATTTTAATTCATACTTTCAATAGATGGTATCAGAGTATGTTGATAGTATAAATATCTGAGCAATTTTAATTATTTTAGTAAATTTATAAAATTTTTATTTTATTCTTTTCTTTTCTTTTGTACATTAAAATCATCAAAATTAGGGATTTTAATTTGGAAATAATTGGATCTATTTTTCTTTCAATTGAATCTTGAATCTTGATTTCAAATACATCAAGAATATTATTCTATTATTTGATTGTATTAAATCTTGTGGTTATTGTGGAGAGTTTGAATTTTTCAAAAAATTTATGAACATAAATTGCATAGTTTTGAAGCTTTTCCTTTTGATTAATACATGAATCCATGTTAAAAATAGGGCAGTTAGAATTTTCTAGCATTAAATGTGGTTGAAAATCAATTTTTTGAAGCTGTAAAGGTCCATTAATGGCTAAAAATTTAGCCATAATGAATGGACGAAATGAAGCTAGAAGAAGAAAAATTTATGCCTACGTGCATGGGATTCATTCTCTAAGAGAGTGCATGAAGATTACGTGCCTAATTTTGGCTAGTCAGCTTCTATTGGCCGTGTGCATGTATGTCACGTGCCATTTTTGCTTGTGCCACATGTGTTGAAGTTGACCTAGTCAATTGCTATTCCCCTACTGCGCGTGGGCCACACGCGTGATAGCACATGAGCTAATGCATGTGAGAGACCTGACTTTTTTAGATCACAGGAAAACCCACGTGCAATCCATATGCATGTAGGAAATGCGCTAGGCTTTTAGGGCCTAATTTTGGCTCACTTGTT
This sequence comes from Sindora glabra, assembly GCA_020226215.1. Lineage (NCBI taxonomy): Eukaryota > Viridiplantae > Streptophyta > Magnoliopsida > Fabales > Fabaceae > Sindora > Sindora glabra. Next base: position 11,854,076 of record CM035226.1, on the reverse strand, counting down.
TAAAATTTTATTTTCTACCTTTTGAAACTTTTTCAGAATTTTTTGAGGCCAATAAATATTTATTTTGAATTTTGAAAGATTTACACTGTATAAAAAATATATCTTATTTATGGAATTTTAGCCTGTAAAATTTATGAACATTCTTCATATTTTTTTTTGGACTTTGTGAGCAATGACTCTTTCTAATTGCAAGCATAAGTTTATTTATTAAATTTTGAATCCTAAATTATGTAATTATATATATATATATATATATATATATATATATATATAGACACCTAAAGCCATTTAATTCATATCAGTAATAGATTACGGATATAATAAAGAGTGTTTTAGATAAAATATTATTCTTTTGAGATATTTAAGAGCATATTGCATTAATGATGGATACACCCTATCAATGTGACATTATTAATGTAATTTTAGGGTTTAGACTCCTTAAAATAGGCATGTAGCACTTATAATGTTTCAATGTTTCTTGAACCCTATTGGTATGGTTACATTGATTACATTCTTGTGTAGACTCTTGAACAAGTCAAATCATATGGTACATGTAATTTTGATACCATTTTATTATATAGTTGTTTGACTGATCTATTTAATTAGGAATCTTGTGTTATAATTATATTATGCACACATAATTGATAATTTTCCAATCCTGTTGCATCAGTCTCGGCCTTTCAACAACTATTTGTGATGAGGACTCTTAATGGAATAAACTATGAAGAATGAAAAAAGTCTTTGAATATGTACTTGACAATCTCTAAAGAAGATTTAACTCTTAGAGAATCGAAACCAGCTGATCTTTTACTTGAGTTTAGTGCTGCAGATAAGACCTATTACAAATAATGGTATGAGTCAAATCAGATCTATTCAGCAGTGATTAAGTTCACTATTGATAAAGGAATTAGAGAGAGCATCCTAGAAAAGGATACTACTGTGGAATACATAAGAGTTGTTGATGAAAATTTCAAGAAGCTTGATAAGACTCATAAAGTCTATTATCTCTCCATGCTTGACAACACTCGTTATGATGGAGTTTCAGGTGTCAGAGAGCACATCATCAAGATGATTCATTACTATAATAAGCTGAGATTATACAGTGTTGATCTAGGAGAGAGTATTTTAGTATATAGAATTTTTCAGTCATTGCTAGCTGAATATAACTACCTGAGAACTTCTTATAATTCATAAGAAGGGAGAGTGAACAATAGACTAGATAATTTCTATAGTAACTCAAGAGGAGGAGACTATGAAAAGTAACCCATAATCACATTTGATCAATTACTTGTCTCAAGGCTCCAATAACAAGTCAGGTGGAAATGATAAAAGAGGAAAGAAACTAGAGACACAGATATCTGGAAGGCCTGAGTTCAAGAAAGATGGTGATAAGGGCAAAGGACAACAGAAGAAATTTAAGAGCAAGTGCAATTATTGCAAGATCCCTAAACACAAGATGTCTCAATGTTATAAGCTCAAGAATAAGCGTGAGCAGGAAAGAGCTTAGAAACAAATGGATCCCAAATGAGATGAAGAAAATTGTATTAGGAATAGTAGGAAGTAGGGTTAAAATTGAATACATAGGATCAAATTTTTTTATGTTTATCTTTTGGACACATTTTAATTCGAATTATGTTGTTTATATACCTTTTACAAGAAGAAATTTGATTTCTAGTTCTGTTTTGGATAATTGTAGATTCCTTTTGACAAGGAAATGAAAGATTGAAATTCATTATGATTTTGCTATTATTAGTATGCCACCTTACAAAATGGTTTGTATCATTTGAATTTTAATGATTGTCCTGTTATATTTTCTAATGTTTTCATCAATGTTGTGATTAGGTATAAATATCCTAGAATGAGTGAGAATTCTTCTATTTTGTGGGATTGACATTTAGGCCATTTTTCTAGATAAAGATTAGAAAGATTGGAAAAATAAAGGTGTGTTGTTAAACCTAAATTTCTCATATTTTGAAACTTTTAGTCTGGGGTTGTAAAGTAGAGATGAGATAACATAATCCCTAATTGAAGAAATTAGACTCTAGAACAATCAGTGGATTCTTCATTAAGTACTAAATTGGATCAAAAGGTTGTAGATTTTATTATCCCACTTGTAGTACCAAGATCATCGAGTTTAATTAGACCTTCTATTTTAAGGATGACTTGGATAGTGGGAGTTCATGCCTAGAGTTATCAATCTACATGATAAGGCTAACATTCATGATCAAGGACCTGATCAACTAGCTATTGAATTAGGACGTTCTCAAAGGGTCTAGAGGCTTGCAATGCCGAATAACTATATTGTATACTTACAAGAATTTTAATAAATTTAATCAGGGTAATTTTGTTATCTTAGTGTTTTATGTTGATGACATTTTATTGGCTAGTAACTTAATTAATTTAGATGAGTCAAAACGCATATTGTCATTTCATTTTAATATGAATGATCTTGGTAAACCATCTTTTATTCTTAGAATTCAGATCCATCATGATAGAACTTATAGTATTTTTGGTTTGTATCAAGCTAATTGCATTGAATGGGTGCTTAAAGGATTTGAAATGGATGCCTGTGCATCCAGTCTAGCACTTACTTAGAAAGGTGATACATTATCTCAATCGTAGTATCCTCAAATTGATATTGAAAGGTTGAAATGAATAAGATTCCTTATGTTTCCGCTATTGGTAGTTTTATGTATGCACAGGTCTGTATTCATTTTAGATATAACTTTTGCTATTAGTGTGCTTGAAAAATACTTGAGTAACCCTAGGATGGATCATTAAAAAGTTGCCAAGAAGGTCATGAGGTATCCACAAGGTACCAAGAATCACATATTGACTTATAGATGATCTAATTTACTTAAGGATGTTAGTTATTCAAATTATGATTATGCCTTATATATAAATGATCGTAAATCAACATCTGGATACATCTTTATGATATCTAAAGGAGTTGTCTCATGAAAAAGTATTAAACAGACACTCACAACTACCTCAACTATGGAAGCATAGTTTATCGCATGTCATGAGGCCACTTGTCAGGTTATATGGTTAAGGAAGTTGATATCTAGCATACAATTATTTGATTCTATATCATGATCTTTACCAATTTTTTTATTGTGATAATTCTTTGGCTATGTGCTTTTCTCAAAACCACAAGAATTCTAGTCATATTGAACATTTTGATGTTAAACTCCTATTTGTTAGAGAGAGAAGATTACTGAATCTCGGACTCACATTGAACATACTCCTAGTGGAGACATGCTAAGGATCTGTTGACTTAAGGCTTACCTATAGGAGTATTTAAAATTAATTAACTCATATGGGTCTTATTAAATTTTTTGATGAAGCCTTAGTTTAGTGGAAGTTTGAGATATGTTTATTTTTTTTTTTTATGTTTGTGACCAGTAATTGCTCGTATTGAAACATTGGTGATATGTTTTATACATATATAAATCATTTGCTTTCCTATCGGATTCAATGATTTTGAGTTATTTCTCTTATGAGCTGTGATTAAAAGACTAACCTCATATATATCCAGTTCCTTTGGGATTATGAGACATTATATTTAAATATCACTTGTCTCCCTATTAAATTCAGTGATTCTGTATGGTATCATTCCACTTACGTAATCATTGCTCAATTTGGATATCGACACATTGGTAATATGTTTTATACATATATAAATCATTTATTTCCCTATCGGATTCAATGATTTTAAGTTGTTTCTCTTCTAAGTTGTAGTCAAAAGAGTAACTTTATTCTATTCCTTTCAAATTATGAGATATTATATCACTTGTCTCTCTATCGGATTCAGTAATTCTGTGTGGTTTCATTCTTTGAATTAAGTTTATAACTTAATGTATAACTAATTACTTAATTATTGATGTTTCAATTATTCCATATAATTAATTAATGCTATCCACATGGGAGATTATTGTATTAAAATAAAATAAATAATTTATTTGTTTAAATTTATATGGATTAATATTAATTAATTATTGAAATATTTATTTACGTAATTTTTTTTGTGTTTTAACATTAAGCATATAACAAATTGGACTTTAGTTTAATGTATATGATTCATGATAGGTTAGATCACATATAAGCTCACATGGGTAGAGATCCTAACTTATAGCCCTTTAATAATCAGTAGTTTCCTATCACAAATTTGATCTTAAATAGAGATATTAGAGTTATTATTTTAATGATGCACAGCAAGAATTTCTACTCTTAAAAATAATTTTACTCTCTCTCTCTATCTGGCCTAAGGGGTGAAATAAATTCTCATTTTCATCATTTAAATTAGTTATAACTTTATCAAATTATGCACTAAATATATTTTATGATCAATTTTATATTATAATATTTTAATTCATACTTCCAACAAAGTTCATGCCATATAATAGATTCTTAGCATTGATTCATCCAGAAACATGACGACTTTTGCTGCTATGTTGAACTTTATCATTGTAATGATTGCAGGTTCTGCGCTTTATTGCTTGCCTTTTTATCTAGTAACATTTCCATTAAGCATGGAAAAAGTCAAATCAAAGAAAACGTATATAAAAATATGCACCAAAAACTCGCTATTGAGCATTCACGCATTAAACATTATTTACTAAATGCTGCTGATATAATACTATCGTACACGCCTCTATCTTTCTTTGGTAGGATCAAAGGTAAAAAATATTGGTCAAACAGATCCAAACCAAAAAACATTAACAAGTGGGGGGGGGGGTGCAATAACATGTTTAAATGTTGACTTGTTAACCCAAATACCATATTTTCTTCGAAAAATGTTTTAGATAAAAGCATCATAATTGACTAATCGGGGAAGTTTAGTCCAATTCAGCATTCAAATTTTAAACAAAATATCATTTTATATATTTACCAATGGTATCGGCTTTATTGTTCGAACCAGCTGAAAGTTCCAATGCCCACTCAATGACTTTTGATTTGTGTGAGGCAACACTGTGCTTACTAAGTTGGAGAGAATCCAATAAATCGTTCTCAATGCACTCATACCTGTATTAATTATCACAAAATCACAATAATTAGTGTCAAACACCTGAGATCGATCAAAAATATCTTTGAAACGATATTCAAATCTTTTGACAAAGATTGTCTGTGATTAGAGATAAATTGATGACCCGCATCCTCATCTCCATAACTTGTTGTCTGTAAACCGGTCAAATGGCTCCACCAAATATTTGGAAAGTTTTTCAATATTTGCCTCAAGTTGCTCTTGTTGATCCTCGAATAAGTTCTGTTTTATTTTCCTTTCTTGTTTTGACATTTCATCTTTAAATAACTTATCTCCAAATATATAAAATGCAAATGGATATGAATATGATAAGACACGCCTAGACCTGAAAAGTCTAGAAAGTCCGTCATTTACCAGTGTAATCTCTTAGATTTGAATCTTTTTCCTCAGATATAGCAATCTTCCCTTGTATTGTCTCTTTCAATTTAGTTTCAAGCTTAAAAGAATTTGTATGAGCTTTATAACGATTTTGATAGTGCAAATAATGATATAAGTCCCACTTTGCCTTTCAAGACTTTTTCTTTTGCTCTTTATACCGACCACAGCTATGGCCTATACTGGACCAAGTATGCTCTCGACAGTAGCTTCACTGCACAACCAACTGCCCCTGCCCCAAATGGAAAATTACAAGAAAAACATGAATTTACGTCAACTTGAACACCGTCACATTAATTATTGTCATATTCAACATTAACCTAACACATACAATACAACAAAAATTTATAAATTATAGATAAAATTCATATATGAATGAGAAATTCTTGCTTGCTTGGTGGGCGCACAAGTTATGCAGCCTAAACCTATAAATCATTCTCACTTCATTAATTAAGAAAATAATCAATTTCTCAATTGACACTAATTGAATCTGTGGCAATGATATATTGGCTTAGGGCACACAGTTGTATTCCCACCGGTCAAGTAAAAATTTCTCATAATGACCTGACAAATTAGAGCAGGAGGAAGATATAGGGAAACAAGATAATGACCAAAAGGCTTGTCCACATATACAAGCTAGGATTTAAAAAACGGTTTGTGACAGCAATATTGCATTTTCGGGGGAGACCGCATCCGTGATTTTCTGCAATTTTAGACCGTTATGACTGCATTTTTCCGCATTCATCCGCATTGCGACGCGACCGCGATCGTGACCGCAACCGCAATTTAAATCCCTGTATACAAGTAACCAAGTTGCAACCGCCATTCTTCTCCACAAGTTTGTGGCATTTTGGACAAGGTTTTGTGTGAATAGTTAGCCAATTATCGGTTTTTGATTCATCTTATAATTTCTTAACCTAAAGCTCCCACATCAAACAGAAGCAAAGTGCACCTCAGACAAAAAGTTGAAACAAAATTGTAAACCACACAAGCATTCTACCTCATATAATTCATCAACCTCAATACTTATAGCATTCCCACAATAAGGAATGCTAGGGCACCATTTGACACTTTTATTATCTTCTATGTAGTATTCTAAAAGAAAACGTTCAAATTTTTCAGCCATATCTGGTTGCTTACCATGTAAAGTTCTTACAGCATCTTCATCACAAATAACATTGCATTTATGTGCCATATACCTAATACATTTACTTTGACCCTCATTTATTTTATCAATAAAATGTCCAGTTTAATCTGTAAGAATGAATATGAATATGAAAAGATTAAATATTGGTCATTGACTGATTTTCTATCATATTATTAACAACTAACGTAATGAAACTAATTTAAAAAATGATAATGTCTTTAGCACTATTTAATCGCTATAAAAAACTTAAAAAACAAGTAATTACAATCGTAGTACCTCAACCCAACTAATAAATGATATCCAACCTTGGTTTTTAAGGCTTCCATAAACCTAAACTAACGGCATTGATGTCAACAAGGGTCAATTTAGATATATGATCCATATATCAATCGACAATTTTGTTGCAAAATTAACATAAAATGCTTCAGGAAATTGGAGAATCATAAATTAGGAATGACAGAAAATAGAGGAATACTCACAAGTGTTGCAAAAACAATGACCACAGTCCATTTTTGTTGCTTGTTCTCTATGTTTTTTCTATGCAGATTTCACACATTATTTTACAAGGTAGTGGTGAGACAGATTCTTGATGTTCATCTGTAGTAATACCGGCTTTAGCAAACAAGAAAGCCTTCCCGCAATCTCCATACACAGTAGACAACTTCCTCAACTTCCTCAAGTCCCAACGATAATAAATAAGCAAGGTACGTGCATCGTGCTCTCTCACCGACAGCATCTCCATTATTCTATGCAAATCCTCCTTCTAAAAGAATGGGTGCTGAAGAATTCAATAATTGAACTATACATAATGAAAAATTATAGCAATTCAAACATTGCTTCTGCTTCATTATTTTTCTTATTTTATCTGTGCAGCTAAAAGTGATTCTTGTGTGCGTCAACTGCGGCTGCCAATATAATCCAACAAAACGTTATCAGTATAGGAAAAATAATGTAATTTAATACAACATACATAAATAAATATTTATACCTTTGTCAGTCACCCAATAATTAATATATTTATGATGTAGAAAAAGTCTCATGCTATGCTGAAGCATCTGATTGTGCTTTTTTCGTACAATAAATACATAATCTAGATATAAAAATTCAACCCAGATATAATGATCTAACATTTAGGTTCCACATTCACTCAGTCCACATAACCAAATAACCATGATTTTCAAGCTCTTCCCTCAAATAATTTTTGTCTTCTAAAAAGATCGAGACAATGTTTATCTCTATCACGAAAATAATAAAACAATTAAAAATTGATATAATGATTACAACTTTAAATTCAACAATCAAAAGCAAAAACAATAGGCAAAACAACTAAATTATCGTTAAAAGGATCCAAAATCATCAAACAAAATTTCTATTTTAACATCAAAGGAAAAAATAAAACAAAAGCAAAGTGAGAAAGGGTAAGAATAATTTTTTTTTTATTTTGCAAATCTGACAATTAAAAATTAGGGGAGAGACCATAAACAAATACCTGAGTTTTCGGATGCTTGGTAGGACCAACTGAAAATCGATGCCTTCATTTTCCATGCTGTCAAGGGACTCTTGATCGGAATAATTATAATCGTCACCACTGCTTACATAATTCTCCATTTGCACAACCAATTTTGACAATTTAGAAAAAAAAAGAAAGAAAGAAAGAAAGAAGAGAATAGAGTAATAGCACCTACTCAAAACAAAACACAGCCCAAAACTCAATGTGAATACAGAATTCATCGGTCGTTGAGGTTTTTATGATGTAACCTTGCATAGATCCTCTATGTGGACACTTAATTTTTTCTTTCAATATAACTTAAAGTAAAAGGATTTTTTTTTTTTGCTTCCTTTTCTTTCCTTTTTTTTTTTAATTTGTAAGAAAATATCTTTTCCTTCGGAATTTAAGTTGCATTGCAATCTTATCTTGCTTATAAAATGGCTGGTTTCCTATTTTGACTTTGTTAACTTAAACAATAAAAGTTATAATCATAAATATAATTTTCAAATTGTTGGAGAATGCCGATTCTAAAAATGGTAAAACTATAATGTTATGTTTCCAATTATATTTGATCTTTAAATTTTCTATTTTTGTAATAGATTGGATCTTTATTTTCCGTGGCTTGAATATGAGACATTTCAACTTGTTATGATTACAAAATATTACTTTTAGTCCCACAAAATTTTTATTGGACAATTATTTTTTTTATGGTTATACGGACGTAGGATTTGTTTTCTTTTTCTTCTTTTGATTTATGGAAAATACTTTGAACCCAGGATTTTGAAACAGAAATTATATTTGAATTAATATAAATTTACTAGGGTACATTGAATTTTCTATCTCCTATTTTAAAATTATATATGTTTTTTTTTTAAATTTTACATAAAAAATCATAACAATCTATTATAATTTAAAAAAAAATGTTTTGTCTGCATTTTTTTAATGGCTAGAGAATTGCCTATCAAACTTATCTATTTTCTATAATTGCTAGTTTCCCAAAACAGCTATATATAATATTGTGTAACGTTATACATCATTTAGGGTGAAAGATAAGAAGTAATGAGCAAAATTCATATTAAAAAATAAAAGATGTAATCATTCATGTTATTTTCAATAAATTTAAGACTTCAACTCAGTGTTCTGGAATTTTATGAATTTTGAACAATATCAATTAGTGAAACTTATAAAAATAAATCTTCATATTATACAAACAAATCTTCATATTCGTAAATTCTAGATATTCCTAATTCTATAAAAGTACCATCGTAAAAGTCATTTAAAGGAAATCTTGGATGACATATTTAGTTAAATAAATAAAATTATAGTATCATTCAATAAAGTTAAATGTCTAAACTTTATAATGAAGTAAAATAAATAGTGATTAAATAACTAAATATATAAATAATTATTTTATTTTTAGAAATTGGTGAATATATAATAAGAACTTTAAAGCCTTAACTTGATGATAATTTACTTAAAAAGGTTTGGGGCATTACATACACACACACACAGATAGATATATAACAGATATATATATATCTTCATCATATATCTTTTTAAGAAGAATATAACTTGATGAATAGTGAATCTTTTGATAATGTTTTATATTTTGAATGATTTATGATGTTTTAAAAAATTAGACGAAATAGAAAATGGAAAAAATTATTGTATATAATTGTATTATATATGTGCATGAATTAATCTCATTAATTTTTGTTTATAATGTGAAAAGAATTTAAATTAATTAAATAACATAATTTTTAATATGTTATAGTTATAATATTTATTTTTAATAATTTATATTAATTTTATTATGTAAATTAAATTAATAAAATTTAAATAATTATTTACTATTTATGAATAATTGTTACTTTCTAAAATATATTAAATTAATATAAATATAAATAAAAATATTTAATGGCATAATGGTTGGACTCTTACTTGTTCACTCTAAAGTTTGGGTTTTTATTCCTCTGTTTAATATTTTAAGCCAAATAAGAAATATATATGACTATATAATTTAAAAATAGTTTTATTTTTTTATCTTTTATAAATTAGTTAATGGAGAACTCTGAATCTCTAATTGTTTTAAAATTAATTAATTAATTAAAAGTTAAATAAATTATTTATTAAATATTTACAATAATTATTTAATTTAATTTATCAATTAAAAACTGATAAATCAGTTAATTATTAAACATTTTATGAGAATTTGAGTAGGGATATGTGACGGACGGTCCAAGGCAAAAAGCTAGGGTCGTTGAGGACAAAATGACTGATTGAGAGATCAATGAAGTCAGCAGCGTTGGATAATGACATAGTACAGCGCAAAGGCGTAGAGTGGGACCCATGACCGGCCCCGCCGGAGTGCCAGGGAGTATTTGGGCGCTCTCGCCCAAGTTCCTTTTCATCCGTTTGCTTGCCTCTCTTCCGATTTGCGGTGAGTCAGTAATCATCTACACCGTACATAATTATTTTTCCATTTGTCATGTTTGTTTTCCTTTCCAATTCATATTGCTACTCGTCAAGTACTCTTCTTCTTGTTCTTGTTATTGTTTTCATTTTTCTTCGTGATGTCTGTGTAGTTCGTAGTTTAGCATTTCTTTGGCTCTAAATCTTTCTAATGCTCATTGCCTAAAATAGAATATGTTCGTATAAAAAAATTAGTCTAATTTAACATATAAATCAATTATAAACTTAAATTTTATTTTGACTTGATTCAGATATGAAGTTTTTAAAATCTAGCATAATCAGTAAGCTTGTAATCAGGTGGGCATATGTGTTGGGCTGGCCAAAGTGGGAAAATTATAAAATTTCTCCAATATATTTTAATGAAAATACATGCTTAGCCCTTAAAAATTAATTTTTTATAAAAAATTCTTAATAAATTACATTTCAACCCCTTTAATTTTTTTTCTAAGTTCGTCCCTTTTATTAACCGACACTCTAAAAGAAGTATTAAGAGCAAAATTGAGTAAAACCCGGTCAAATTTTGATATTTATCAAACATAACCCTTTTTCTTTTGTTCTTGAAAAAGGTAACTTTATTCAAAAGTTCCACAAGCTTTGCATCCTTGAGAGTGAAAGTTTCAATTTCAAGAGGAATGTGTGAGAAAGACTTTCTCCCTCTCCTAATGACATTAGTAATCCGTTTTACTATTTCATGAGCAGTCTTATTATAAACTTTTGGACACCCCATGAACCTTACATTATTTAGATATAAAAACAACTTTTAACATACCCATATATTGGAATGACACGCCATAAGCATTTATTTATATTTAGCAACTGCTACTTTGCAAACACTCTAAACACCTCCTTATCAGCATAATTAAACACCACCGCCAGTGCTTTTCGAATTGTAAGTAATTCCCATGCTAATACTGACATACACTCTAGTTGTTATGCCACATACGATGGCTGTCTTTCTCCAATTCCAGCTTTCTTTCACATTTAACTTAACTGCTGACCCATTGGGAGGAGCCCAATCTTGTTGACCCCTATTCAATTGGGCCAACCCTCACGAGGTCCACTCCCCCTTTCACCAGCAAATGCCTTGTGCGCCTTTCTTCGTTGATCTCCCCGATCCACCAGCCGATTGAGATCATCGGCATCAATTGGCAATCCGTGGTGCACGAGCTTGCTGCGAGCAACCCACACGCGACAAACGACACCTAATTTAACTTGAAAAAAATTAATAAACATTACAAAATTTAACAAATTCAAAACTCCACTGTTTTATTTAATCTTGAAATAAATATAAATATTGCAATATCAATTATAAATCAATCACTTATATAATTATATTATAATAATATAATATATGTCATAATTAAGAGAATGAATATATGTCAACATTTTCTTCTAGAAGATTACACTTCAAATAATATATTCTCCTGACTTGTTCTATAAAATGGGTAAAAAATTTTGTCCCTTTTTTTATTTTTTAAAGAAATAGATGGTTCGAACTGTAATAGGCTGGCACCCTTAGGCTTATGTTAGATTAGTTTAGTTTAGTTCAAGTTTTAATTTGCTCACTTTGGAACGATCCCAAACTTTTGTATTTTAAATTAAGTGCATGTTAAGGTATTTATGTAATACCAAATTTATGCTGATGTGACAATATGGAGAGTCATTGGATGAGAATATAAGTTTGGTACTACATGGGTACCTTAAAATTTTCCTTTAAATTATTTTATCTCTTATTGCGCATATTTACTTGTATACTGTCTTCAAGTAACTTAACTGTTCCATCTATCTTCTCTCTAGTGTAAGTCTTAAATTTGCCTAAACTTGAATGTTTGAGGCTCAATTAGCAGGTCAACATGGGAAACAAGGTTTTGTTTTGCTTCTTTCTATCAACACTCTTGCTTTCTTTGGTCTCCTCTGCACCAAATGAGGGTTTAGTCAGGATTGGGCTAAAAAAGATCAAAACCCACCATAATAATCGGTTTGCTGCTATCAGAAAATATCATCTCCGGAATATTAGGAGAGGTGCTGGGCAACCTGGTATAGTTGCTCTGAAGATCAACTTCGGTAATGTGTACTATGGGGAAATAACAATTGGAATCCCACCTCAGAGCTTCACTGTGCTTTTTGATACAGGGAGCTCTGACTTGTGGGTTCCTTCAAGTAAATGTCTCTCGGTGAGGTTTAACACACACGTCTATTTTAAGTACATGTCTGATGTACTTTGTCACAGCAAAAGTCTAATTAATTGCATTTTGCATATGGGTGCAGCCTGCATGCCGCAATCATGCCAATTACACGTCAAGTCAATCAAGTAGCTACAAGCCGAATGGTTTGTTTTTCTCTTTCGCTGAAGAAACACAGAGTTCATTTCATATGTTCGATATGTATTATGATACTGGGGTATCATAATCTCAAGTGTGGGTAGTATGAGAGTTTCCCTTACTGTTATCCAGGGAAGCCTTGGTCACTCCTGTATGAGGCTGGCAGTGTTAATGGTGTCTTTGGCTACGATGATGTCAACGTAGGAGGCATAGTTGTGAAGAACCAGGTACTGCTGATTGTTAATCTGTGAGCTGGACTTCTTGCATCTCATGTTAATAAATTGATTAAGCACTTTTTTATCACCATCAGCTATTCACTGAAGCTACTACGGAGCCTGATACTCCGTTTTTGTATTCCAAGTTTGATGGTATACTAGGTCTTGAATTTCAAGAGATAGCAGTTGGAGGTGCTGTTCCAGTGTGGTAAGGGTTGTTGTGAATTTTGATTTTTCATATTTACGAATGCATGTTAAGTCTCAATGACATAAATTTGGTCTGGTTTGACTCAGGATAAATATGATTCAACAAGGACTTGTTAAAGAGCCAGTATTTACATTTTGGCTCAACCATGATCCAGTGCAAGAGGAAGGTAGTGAAATTGTTTTTGGTGCTGTTGATACTTCTCACTACAAGGGCGAGCTCACTTATGTTTCCGTGACACGGAAAGAGTATTGGCAGGTCATTTATTGTTGGAATTGTTATACATTTGTAATGTTTTTAGTTGTTCTCCTTGTTAACTGCTTATCGTATGTTTTTATTTGTCAGTTCGAAATGGGTGATGTCCTTATTGGTGGTAAACCCTCTGGTGTGTGCTTAAACACTTTGAAGTTTGAAAGAACTACTTATTTCCTTTTGAGTAAATTAAGTTGAAGTACAGGGATATTACAGAAACACGCCCTTACGCGTGGGTGATGTTTTTGTTTGTGATCATAATGTCATTCAGGATCTTGTTCGAGTCGCTGCAAAGTAAACGTAGATTCAGGGTCTCCAATATTTACAGGTCCAACGGTATGTATAGCCGCCTCTACTGGTCATCTCGGTGATGTTTTTCTATTTGTTACTTACCGTACCAATTTTGTTCTCGTAGGCAGCAATTGCTGTGATAAATCGTGCAATTGGGGTCCCTAGTTCAGATGGACAAGCAACTGTGGATTGTGGAAGAATCCCTTCGATGCCTATCATTTCCTTCACAATCAGTGGAAGAACTTTCGACATGTCACCACAGGAGGTAAAACATAATCCAGTCCGGTTGCTTTTATAAGGTTTGATCACCAGTGAGGGTGAGGCAGGAAGAACAAACACAGCATCTATTTGAACTGCTATTAATTACATTCTTCATTTGGTCTTTTCCTGCAATATTTTGTCATAACTATGCCCATTTTTGTGTGGTTTCCTCAGTACATAATCCAGATGGGCGAAGGTGCTCAAGCTAAATGCATTATTGGCTATTCTGCTTTGGATGTTCCTCTAATTGGCCCTCTCTGGTAAATTGTTGCTCTTTCACTTCATTGCAAGATCTTGTTGGTTTTTCAATTAATGGCATGTGTGCACAATGCAGGATCCTTGGAGACATGTTCTTGCGTCGCTATTACACCGTCTTTGATTATGGGAAAATGAGGCTGGGATTTGCCCAAGCAGCATAGGCAGTGGTGTCGTCTTTATTTACTTTTGTGGTTTATATAACCCAGCGAATGTAATTCGCCTAAAATTATGTGATGGCCCTGATTCCCAACTATACGGAGACATGTTTGGTTCATACGAAGAAAGATATACGACAAATTTTTGGCCGAAGGAAGTCATATTTCCTATCATGATTCTTAAAGGAGTGTAAATGAAATCTCGAATTCAATTCGCACAAGAGTTCCGCTCTATTCATTTTATAAATATACAAGTTTCAATATGAAATCCAATTCGATTCATAAACAAATCAAATTTAAACCTTAGAACTCGTTTAATTTATGAATATCTTATTCAAATAATAATTGAAAATTTTTTTTGACTAAACGAGTTATAAGTGAGAATTTGAGATCGGTTGTTTAATAGACAAAAACAAACGAGTTTAAAATTAATTTTAATGGGGAGGCTTATGTGACAAATTATGTCATTTGAGAAAATGGCAGTTACATTTTCACAATTCGTTTTTTTTTTCAAACCGTCGGTTATCATTTATTTGAGTTATCTTCTTTTTAATATTTTTAAAAATTTAAAAATATTTTAAACTAGTAGTTAGAAAGTGATGGGCTCTAGAAACGTGAAGCTCCAAATTTGTGAAACCTGCATTTTTTTTACTCTTAAATACATATTTATCTTTTCAAAATATTTCAAATTAAAAAAATAAAACTAATTATATAAATTACTAGACTAAGCAAGTAACAATTTGTGAAAAAGAAATGATCTTTGAAGTGTGAAACAGATTGCTACCAAAATTACTTATGAGTGTGATTTAGTATATTAATTTAATAAATCTCTTTACATAAAAAATAAGTCTAAATAATGGTTTAAGGAAAAAAATGATCTTTGGAGTGAGATTTCTATTGAATCAAGCTTTCAGAAACAGTCTATCATATAATTAAATTGCAAAAGATTGTCAAGATCTATTCCACTAACATTTCATAACAACAGGCATCGGTCAGTGTAGTTGAGTGCGACGAACATCATTCGTTGTTTTTGTTTGTGGTGGATGTGTTGGAGTCAAGGCCAGATATTTTAGGACTTTAGGAAAAATTATTAAAGAGGTTTAGTATAATATAAATTATTAAATTCTCATATTATTCTTCTACCTTCTTGAGCTGCAAAATCAATTATCAAAATTTTGTAAACAAATAATTCCAATATTTTACTTTTAATAGATAATACGAGTAATTCATTTAATTTATCTTGTAATATAATTGATTTTAGATAGGATTTAAACAATTTTAATTTTAAAAAACTTTTTTCGACAGTAGCAACCGTTACATGTATTATCAATAATATTTTATAATCATATTTTATAATTATTTCTTTATCAATTGAACTAATTATTACATCTTTTTTATGAATAGTAATAAATTTATCAAGAGCACCACGTTGAAATTGAATTAACTTTTCAACTTTTCTTTCTTCCTTTAATTTTTCAAAGTTAGATTCATACTTTCTATTTAACATCTTCTATTGTTACAAAGTATAAAAATAAAGTAAAATAAAATAAAATAATACAACAATATAAATATAAATAAAATAGATCTGTAAAGTAAATAGGAAATAAATGATGAAATGATAGAATCTGGAAACTTGAAAACAAAGAGAATTGTATGTCATACTATCTATTGTAATAATTTGATATCAATTCATTTTGAGAATTCATTTTAAAAGAGTACAAATATTAAAGTGAGAAAAGAGAACAAAATGTAAGAGTTAAGAAAATTTGAAGAAAAAATGTTGAAAATTTGTTATATATATAGTTAAAAAAGAGACTATTATAAATTATAATATTGAAAATTGTTAATTGGTAATAATGTGCAAGCACAATATTACCGGTGGAATACTAATGTATAATTTCTTAATAACACATCCATTTTTACAACAAAATTATTTGTGCATTTCATTAATTTGTGATATGACATTCTTTAATTAATGAGGTGGATAAAAGTATAGTTTTAGGCTTGATAGTCATAATGTTATAAGTTAATGTTTTGAGAAAACAACAGTCACTCCTCTTATCCAATCACCAATATCTTGGCCATTAACCAACAACTATACAAAAAAAAAAAAATTATAAATGGGACTTGGGAAAAATTAAAAGTTTAAGGCAAGTGTCTTACTTACCTACTTATAGACACAGCCTTGGTTGGAGTGACTCCCCGTTTGAACTTGCAAGGACAATGGTTTACCCTGTCAAACTCTTTCAATCCCCACGGTGGATCTTAAATTTGACGAAGTGGAAGTAATCTCAAATAATAAATTGGTAATTCCACTTTACAAATGAGTTTTTTTTATTTTTTTTGGTTCTTCTCAACTTTGTTTTGGGGTAGACTACAACGCTCTAATCCTTTTTCCCGGGCTAACCCATTCTTAATGAAATATTATCATTTGTGTCGCCAATGTTTTGTTACATGTTTTGTCACTATTGTTATAAGTTTTCCCGACTAGTCCCTCAGATTTTCAATCTCACTTGCTTTCCTCAAATGCATAATTATACAAAGACTTATTGCATTACATTACAGTTGTGAGAAAAGGAAGTCGCACTACTTCACTGGTTCAATTACTTAACACAATTAATTTGGCCATTTAGTGCCATTTTGTGGGAACTTAGTTCTAGGAATCTTTCGAAAATTCATTTTCAATGCCCAATGTTTTACTGCCCCTATGCAAGTGCTCATACTCGAAAGTTCTCACAACTACTTGTAAACGCAGGAAAACATCAATTTAAGATCCATATATACAAAAATTCAACTCACTTGGTACCTCATATCTCAAAATGTTAATGGGCCTAAGTTCTGTTATATCATACATATTACCTTTCATAACACCAGTGAATCACGTAACAATAGCAACATATTGCACATAGTTCATAAAGCAAAATAGTAAATGTAAGCAAATAGTTGACCCGCAGTAGCACATGATTCATAAGTAAACAGGACTATTTAATCTCAAATGAATTAAGGTTCAATTTGGAACATAGGACTGCCTAGCGACATGTTAGGATTATTTGTATTTATTAGATATTGAGTAGTCTTATATATACATATATTAGGGATATATCAAAAGAGGAGTGTTTTTATATAGAGTAATATTATAAAGAGTTCTACATCATAAGAAGTTAAGTATTTTCACTATTAAATTATCTTTAAAGCATTGATATTTGTATTTTTTACTTTAATTCTCTTACCTTAAGATTTGAGAAAAGATAATTAAATGATGAGAACACTTTACCTTTTAAGAAGTGGAGCTCCTTATAGCATTACCCTTATATGTAACAATGAAAGTAGTGAATCATGACTATTATATCTTGTATTGAAGCGTTAGGATTATACAAAGTTAGTTGATTTTTTAAGCAATCATGTTATTTTTTTAAATGATCATGTGACTTTTTTATTATATTTTAATCCTAACCATTAAATACAAAATTTTTTGACCAAGATTTCTCTTTTTATTTTTTATATAACAATATTCTTCTAACTTGATATGACATACATACATACATACATACATACATACATACATACATACATACATACATACATACATACATACATACATACATACATACATACATACATACATACATACATACATACATATATATATATATATATATATATATATATATATATATATATATATATATATATATATATATATATTTGTTAACCTCTATTTCCATATGTGGAGGTTAGTAACTTTCACTTTTTATTTAAATGAAAAAATTGTGCTACTAATTTAATAATAATAAAATAATAAAAAATATTTAAGTAATTTTAATAGACATATTAATTTAAACTATTTATGTCAACTCTATTCATTTTTTCTCATCTCTTGAATAAATGCGCTTATTAATAGAAGTAGTTAGTGGTGATACCAAGTTAACTATCATACTCTTTATTATTATTATTATTATTAAATTAGTAACATGACTTTTTATCCAAATGAAAAAGTAAATATTGCTCACCTCCACATATGGATGTGGATGTTAGTAATATATATATATATGAAATATCAAGTAAAGGAATTGTTTTTATATGAGAGTGAAAGAAGTAAATTGCAGTCATTCACTATTACAAAATTACAAGTAGATATCAATTGTTTAATGGGTTATACATCAATTTTCAATTGATGTCTTATCAAGTATTATTATATATTACTTTTAATATTGGTTATATTATTAAAATGAAAAAAAGTTTAGACAAAAAATTGGATATTTATAGTAAAAATTGAATATATTTAATATCCCTAAAAATTTGTATTTTAAGTTAAAAACTTAAAAGATTATAATTTTGTACTCGATTGTCCATTATTTATATAGGGTAATTTTTTTTATTTCACATAAATTTTGACAATATATCCATCTATAAATGTTAAAGGCAATTTACCCTCTTGAAATAATGAAAAATGATGTTTTTATGAACTTTTTTTAATTTTTCTTTAACTCTCATAATTATTTAGTTAACTTTAAACTTTATTGTAATATTTTTTTATCAAAAACATAATATGTATCTATAATTTAGATTCAATCTCAAAAGTTATACAAATGAAAGTCAAATGAAATCTTTTATAAAAAGCTATGTAAAAAATTGGACAAATAGAATAGCATGGATTTGACAAATAAAACTAATAAAGATAACTTTTATGTTTTAAACTTGTGCCTTAGAATAGAGCATTTACTTCATGGTCAATATTAGTTGAAAGAGTATTGATAACTTATTGATATAGGGTGGAAGATGAAGTGAGATCGAGGGTTTTGCGGTGAGAGTTAGACAATGATAAAGATTGAGCTTAAAAACAAATAAGAAAAAAAGTGACTGCAATAATAAGAAAAATAAAATAAGATTTTCTTTACTTATAACATAAAAATGTAACTTTTCTCATAACTTTAGATATCAATTATTTTAGAAATTGATGTCAAAAGTCTCGTAAGAAGAAAAGATGATGTTTTTTTAAAAAGCAATGTACAAAGTTTTCTCATATTCTCAAAAACCAGTTTTACCTCATTGGATGCACGGATTAGAAGATAAAATTTGCTATTTAAATAAATATTTAATATCAAAATTACTTTAACATTTAATTTTATAAAAAATATTTAATAGAATTGTAGTTATAATGATTTAAATTTAGGGTTTATAACATATTTGTATATTATATATCATAATAAATAAAAGGGGAAGTTATTATCTTTCAAAAATATCCTAAACTATTAAATATAATTACAGTCATTTATCAGGTATAAAAATTAATTCTATGAACTCGTAATAAAAGTTTAGGAATAACAAGACAGAAACTATACTATTAAGTTGTTATAAGATTTGACATTAACACGGCATATATATTTTTTAGGGTTAAAGGAAGAAGGAAATTGTACAATTTAAGCAATAAATTAAATTTATTAAATTAAAAGTAATTGTGATTATTAAAAGAAAAATAGCTAACCAAAAGATAAATATTATTATTGTAATTGATTCCTTTGAAAATTCATAATGGCACGCCAGTATGAATGCTTTTAAAGTTTATGTTATTTTTTATTTAATATTTTCAACTCTAGATACAAATGTATTTTACATATATCTAAATTTTTTTAGGTAATTTGCATATTTGAAAATTTAACTATTCATATGTGTAAATGATTTGTGAATTAACATTTAATTAGTATATATGAGTTGGTTTTTATAATAATTGTGGTATCTATAAATTTATAAATATTATTATTTTTACTAAATTTTAGAAAAAAATATTTATTAAAATTTATATTGATTGCTAATTTATATATTTAGCTTGTTTTTCAAACCAATCAATTTAATTTTAGTTATCTTTTATTTTATAATTCACTAGGATTATTTTAATTAACATAATTTTATTTAATTAATATTATATTAATAATAAAGTAGGTTAAATTAAATGCTGTAGAGTATTTATAAACATATTTATTTAAAAAATTAAATAAAAATAATATTTATAAATCTTAATTACTAACTTATTTATGGCCTATTTATAATTTAAGTTTTAAATATAATTTACGCCACACAATGCTGCATAAGTATGAATGATTTTATGTATTTATTATTATATCAAAGGTTCACAACGTCTAAAATTATTCTATACGTTTTAGTTCGATTAAAGTAATTCTATACGTCTTAGTTCGATTAAAGTAACTAACTTATTACTAAAATTAAATATGTGAAGTATAGAAAATAAAAAAAGAAAAATATGTAACTTAAGGGAAGGGGCAGGAATTACTTTCACAGAACAAGGCCAAGTGGCAATTTACTTTTAAAATTTGAAAGCAAAGGAAAGTACAGTTTGCATACTTTCGATATAGATAGAATAGATAATAGATAATATATAATTATTCATTTTTATTATTATGTTTAGTTTAAACTACAGATTCAGATGAAATTTAATTTGAAATATAGTATTTCAAAATTAATATAAAATGTACATTATTAATACATATTTAAAATATTTCAATGAAAATTAGTGATTCATATTTTAAAATTTTAATCTATTTAAAATATTTGCATGATAAAAATAAAATGTGTCATGCTATATATACATAAATATTCACTCCAATCTAATGATAAAAGGAGTAAAAATATAAAAAATGGAATAAATTGCCTTGATTTTATATAATACAATACAATACAATATAATATTATTTATTTATTTAATTTTGCTATATTTAGCATGAATCGGAAAGTCATGGCAAAATTTCAATCGATATATGTTTAAATTGAAATATAACATTTAAAAATTTATAAAAAATAACTATATTAAAATAAATAGATAATTTTTATTTAAAATAAAATATATAATTAATTAATTCTATTGATACTTTTTATATTAAAATTTTTTCTTGTTTCAAATATTATTATAATAAAAATAAAATGTATTATGTTACATTTATTTTACTCAATGACATCAGTGTTTGAGTGAAAAATAATAGCAGTGGAGATAAAAAAAAAGAGGCATCTAATGAGGCAAATAAAAAAGAGAAATATACATAAATTATAAAGTAATAAGAGTTAAAATTGAATATTCATAAATTAATTCAATTAAATTAAATATTTGTCTTATTTTATTTCACATATTTTTAATAAAAATATAGAATTTTATATTTATACTATTTAATGATATTAAAATTTGAAATGAAGACAATAAAAGTAAACATTAAAAGTAAATATAAAATGAAGAGAAATAATATGTAAGTCACAAAATAATACGAGTTAAAAAAATAAAATATATAGTTAAAAATATCATAGAAATGGACAAAAAAGAAAAAATTGTAATAGAGTAAATAATTAAAAAAAGAGATGGCGCATGTGTTATAAAATAATGAGAATTAAAAATAAAATATATAATTAATTAATTCAATTACATTAAATTCTTAAACTACTTAAAATATTTTTTACAATAGAAAGTATATAGTCTTATATATATACTACATAACAACATTTGCATTTGAGTGGATAAAAAATAGTGTGTGAATTATAAAATAATAATATGATAATTAATTATAGTATAATATTTATTTATGAAATAATATAATAATACATATACATACAATAATAATAAAATAATAAAAGAATGAAAAAATTGGAAAGAAGTTGACTAAAAAGGGGGGGGATGGAGGAGTGATAGGGCAAAAAAATTTTAAAAGGGGAGATGGAGGAGTGATAGATGGCAAAATTTTTTTAAAAAGAATGAAGGTACATTTTAAAGTTTTTTTTTTTTTTAGATAGATAGATGTTATTGCTCACATTACGTTATATATCAAATATTTTAGGAAGTGATGTTAAAAATGGGAAGAAAAATGATAATTTTTTTAAGAAAAATTGATATTGAACATTTTCCTTCAAAAATAAAACTACTCCTATGACTTTAAAATTTAGTTATTTTAGAAATTAATATTAAAAGTCTTGTAGGAAGAAAAGATAATATTTTCTTTTTAAAAATGGATAGTAAAATTTTTTTGTATTTAAAAAAATGCCATCACTCTTGTAACTTAGACAAGGCATATTTAGGAACTAATATTAAAAGTATTAAGAAAAAAAATATTTTTTAAAAGAAATGTAAAAAATTTTCTCATAATTTTATAAAATATTTCATTCATTACTTTAAACATCAGTTATTTTAAAAATGAATCTAAAAAATCATATTTTTTTAAGAAAAAACTATATCACAAATTTTCTCATATTTTAAAAAATAAGTTTTTTTTCAATTGGCATATATTAAGTGATATTGTTTCCACTTTTTATAGCAGTGGCTAAATCTCACATTGAAATGTTAGAATTAAATACAAAGTCATGTTGGGATGCTTAATGTGCCATTGATCTAAGGACTTTTTTATAAATTGGACTTGTCAAAATGAGCTTGTAAAAAATGCAAGCCTAAACAGGCTGAATTCAATGGACCGTGCTCTGTGTGGGTTAGCAAAAAAAATATTACCCCAGAAAACCCCTAATGCATAACGGTCCTAACCCAATCCTCTTTTCTAAATACTCAGCCCAGCTACCCATTAACCATTTAACCCAATTACCTAAACCAACCAAATCAACCCATATGAAATAACTCATTTGGGATGTAGCATCAGACAAACCCAATGCCACCCATTCTAAGTTTCTAACAATTAACTTAATTCAAAAACCCCAATATCCAATTGATTCCAATTTCCAAAGTGGTCCCGCAATCCAATCCCTAGCTGAGTTGATCTGTTGCTGTTTGAATGCTTATTGACTTGGGACCTACACTTGTAGTCGAGAGTGAGAGAAGACCGAGTGACCAACTAACGTTGCCGTCGCCGACTCTGTGAGAGTGTGCCCTATACTGCGCTGTCACCGTCTCCGAGTTTTCGACAAAGACGACCATCGCTGCACTACATCAGGCGATTTAAGCGTTGGTTGTTGTGCTCTATTTCAGCCTTCACTTCAGGTTTGCATTATTTTTGGGTTCTACAGTTCTACTTTATTTTTCTATTTCTATCATTATAAATCATGATATTGGTTGTTTTGTTCTGCTGCTTCTGCACTTATGACTTCTGCAATTCTGCTTTCATTTTCGTTTTTGTAATAAAAGAATTATACATGAGTAAATTTTAAAATTAGATAACTTGCATGTAATTTCATCAAAATTCAAGGTGGTCAAAGTATGTTTCTTTCAATTAATCTATCTAATCTTTCAAAAATAGCATATATAGGAAGTAGATTTAGGAAATTAAAGCCAATGGATTAAACAGTTTCAGAACTGTAATAAAACCAGATTTGATATGTTCACTTTGAATTGTTTAAGAAAACAAGATATTAATTTACATCTATTACTAATTCTGAAGTGAAATTTACTTTCCCAATTCTTAATCCAAAAATGAGTTTGATACTTATTTAAGCATGCAGAATGCAGTGATATTTATTTCATAAGTTCATATTAAATGAGAAAATTTTGTTTTATTGTTTTTGTTTTACACTTCTGCATTAATTTTTTTATAATATTTCTATATTGTTCTTAAAGTAAAGAATTTTCTTAATTAAAAAAATAATACAAGAAATATATATATATATATATTTCACACTTATGAGAGAATATTAAAGATTATTGATCACTAATGGCTAATAATTATATTGTTTATGTGTGAATTTCATAACAACTCATGTGATTATGTATTATTATAGAATTGTAATGTTTGCTAATAAGTTGATGGTTATATATTTTGTTATACAACTATACTTGAGGTTTAGGGATCATGTCTGGGACTAGAATTGAGCATGATACTATTAATGTGGATGAGTTAAAAATTTCTAAAGAAAAAGTAAATTCTAATTCTAAACCAAAAAGGCGTATAAGCACACATAAATATGAAATTAAGGGTGAGTTCTTTGAAGAAGACACTGAAAAAATTAGTAAACCTCAATCTAAAAAATCTAGGAAGAAAATTTCAATTGTATGACAAGTTTTTTTATAAGGATGGAGTAGATGAGAAAGATAGATTTATGGCTAAATGTAAAGGGTGTAATGAGTTATGTAGTAGGTAATAACAAATATGACACCTCAACTCTTAATCATCACATGAATAAGTGTAAACAGGTTAAAGCTTTAAGGCAATAAGTGTTGCGTTTCCGGATCAGCATACACAACAAAAAAATTAAAATTTTTTTATCCAAATCCCATTAAGGATCCATACAAAAGGGTATAAATCAGTATTAAAATTTTATCTTTTATTTGCCCATATTCTTTTTGAACAAAACTTTAAGAGACTGAGATGAGTCATGAATCAAACATTGGCCAAAAGATACAACATTTCTATAGTATCCACACAGAGTGAACAATGACTTCTCATCCTTCACGAATCTGTTAGGATATGTCTATCTCACTAGGATCAGGATTAGTGCATTTTTCTTGAATGATTTAAGGTTTAATGACAGCTAATGTGTGTTTCTAAAGTGTTGCCTTCAAGTTCCTTTTATAGAACTAAAGCAAACCACATTTTTAGTCCTATTAGGATAATACTTCCAAAAGATCCTAATCTCACTTAACAACTATTACCTTATCCTTATCATGGAGAGAGCGAAGAGAAATAAGACTTATCTATTAATTATCTAATATTTAAAACGTAATTATATGATATTACTTTAATATCAAATAATATTACATAATATACCATATTTATTACGTGAAAATATATGCATAAAAATAAGTCAAATTAATTAGATTTTATTCCAATTAAAGCCAAATTAATTATTGTCTCATTCTTACTCATTTTGTGTGACCTTATAGGTTCTTACTACATTGATGATAGCCTACTTGTGGACCATAGATAGTGAGTGATATCCAACAATGTATCACTGCCACTTAAATAGTAAAAATATCTATGACTCGATATTCACTTAAATATGTGAACAACACTTTGCAACATAATTCCTTTTATAATGATATCTAAATTGAACTAGAAGTATAAAATATGTCATCCTCGTTAATGTTCAATTTAAGTTTCTTAATACTGAGTAGATTAATTTAAATAAATAATTAATATATCATATTGATCCATTTGAGTATGATTATGTATTTCTTAATCTCATTCAATCAAGGGGTCCAAGAATATCACTCATACTATATAATAAGAACAAAATTCTCATTTACATCACTCACATTTCTCTACATGATTCATGACACACTTAATCGATGTCCTACAATACATCTCGGTTAAAGGTGATATAGAACGACATCAAAGTATATGACTCCTTATGTAGGGAATCGTAATGACTTCAGGTTAAAGGATTATATGTATTGTGGTCACATGAGAATAACTAATAACATTTGACAATCTATGTAGTTTTTCTCATTGTGGGTTAGTCCAGTACATTTGTTCATTAACAATGTACTCATGTATTGACTTGATATCACATATCCATGATTCATAATTATCAGTTGCTATACATGCTAATCTTGATGTATTATTACTATCCCTTTTACAATAATACTTGATTAAGGACATTTTAGGAATAGTAAAATTATTTCAAAGATAATTATTATATTAAGTTATAAATTGCGCAGATATATAAAAAATAAAAATAAAACATAATAATTGCATTACTTGAAATAAAATATAATATATTTTTCATTATTATAATCATTTTTATGATTGACTATTAGGATACACACCAACAATAAGAAGTTGGAAACATGTTTAATTAATTATAAAAGAAAATTGAAAAGCAAAAAAATTAATCAAATTTTTTTTCAAAAATTAGTAGTCATGGAAATTAGAAAGCATGACCTCCTCCTCTCTTATGTGGAATATATAGGGTTAGGAAAGTGTCGAAGTATTTGAATAATGATATGAAGCTTATTTCCCAGCATACTATTGCATCTAATGTATATATAATTTATTTGAAAAGTAAAAAAAAAATTGAAAGAACAGTTGACACAAATTCATGGTAAACTTGGAATTTACTTGTGATTTATGGATTACATATTCTAATGAAGGATATATTTACTTAATTGCTCATTATATTGATTGAGAATGAAAGCTAACTAGTAAGATTCTTGCCTTTTATGATATGAAACCTTTGCGTTTGGTGTTTGAATTGGCTGAGAAGGTAATTAAAATCTTAAAAGAGTGAGGAATAGAGAACAAGATCTCTATTACATTAGATAATGCTTCCTTTAATGATAGCATGCAATCTATTGCGAATCGATGGCTTCACTTGTCTAATGCCTTACTTTACAAAAGTAAGTTCTTTCACATTAGATGTTATACTCATATCTTAAATTTGATTGTTCAAATTGAAAACAACTTCCATTGCTGATGAAAAAAATTAGAGAAAGTATTAAATATGTTAAAGCATGAGACGCTAGGATGAAAACATTTGAAAAGGCTTTGAAAGAGACTAGCCTTGGCAGATGTGCATGTTTAATTTTAGATGTGCCAATTAGATAAAATTCTAACTGTTTGATGCTTGAAAGTGATTTAAAGTGTAGGTGTCCATTCTTTATGCTTGCTTATCATGATTCAAATTACACATCTTGTCCATCAAGTGAGGAGTGGAGTAGGGGAGAGAAAATATATGAAATTTTGAAGCCATTTTATGATATGATAAACTTGATATTCGGTTCACATTATCCAACTGCTAACTTATATTTTGCCCAAGTTTGAAAAATTAAGTTGTTTCTCTTAGAATATTTAAATGAGAAAGATAAGGTGTTAAAAGATATAGCTTCTTGTATGAAGAAAAAATTTGACAAGTATTAGTGTGAGTGCAATATTTTACTTGTAATGGTGGTTATTCCTGATCCACGTGTGAAATTTTCAATATTGAAGCATTACTTTTCTAAGATTAATCCTCATGGTTTTGCAAAGAGGTTAAATGTAGTGAAAAATAAGCTATATAGGCTTTATGAAGAATATGTAAAGAATTTATTAATTCCACCATATACTCAATGTCACCAAAGCTAACACTCCGAGAGTTCTTCAACACCAATTAGTTTTAATTCAAATGCCAATGTAATTTTGAAGATTTACATTTTGTAAATATATATTTTAAAATGTCTTATGCTGGAGGTTAATTTTAATATTTTTTAATTATTGGTTCTATTGTATAAAATGTTTAAATAGGTGTAGGCTTTTTTGGCGGATGATGATGAGGATGATATTATCATAAGTTCAAAGTCTCAATTGGAGGCATATTTAAATATGTCAAAGCTTAATTTTTCTATTAATAAAGATTTGGATGCCTTGAAATGGTGGAAAGATTATAGTGTCAGATGGCTCATTTTAACTAATATGGTATGTGATTTGATGAGTGTACCAATAATTACTATGGCATGAGAATTGACTTTTAGCATTGGAGGTTATATGTTGAATAAATATAGAAGTTGTCTTCTTTCTAAAAGAGTTTAAGTTCTCCTTTGTACACATAGTTAGCTACATTGTTTTTCACCTTGTGGTAATATTTTTAAATTCAAGAAGCTAAAATTTTATTCTATCTTATTGATAAGTAGTATATTAGAAAATAAAGAATCTCATTATTCATTGATATATAAGTTGAGAATGTGAGAAAGAAGATGAAGATGGTGCATTAGATTATGGTGCTCATATAGTGGAAGGATAATAATTATAAGTACAAGACTTCCTTATAATAATTACTCATGTAGCTACTTCCTTGCAATAATTGCTCACTTGGCTTACATTGATGTATTTTTAAATCTTTACCAAAGCTTTGATAATATAGATGTATGTGGGATATGTTTAGAATTATAAAGGAACTAAGCTCTTCCTAGATGCATTTAGAATGCATTCTGCTACTTCTTAGATGATTCTTGTATATGTATGCTAAATACAAGCTAAATTATTATTTTTTGTATTATGAATTAATATTTATGGATTAATGTTTTGTAATTATCTCAAGTTTTCCAACAGACTAAAGGAGGTTGGAGATGAAAGGGTATGATGCATTTCAATGCTTCTTAGTCATCACAAAAAATGCCTTAAGCATTCAAATGTTTAAATTTTGTTATGTTTTTATATATTGAATTCGAGACTTGGAATATATTTTAAATAATTTGAAATGTTGTTTACAACTTTATTATGTTTTAATGACTTAAATTGTATGCCTAATGTTTAACATATTTGTCAGAAGCATTTATTACAATTACCTTGTATTTTTATTTTTATCTAGATGACTTCTATAATTCCATTGATCTTGCAATTCTCATATCTTATAGTTGATTTGAATATTTCAACATAAATGTTTAGAAAGCTTTTTATGTGATGATTTTTATGTCAATCTATTTAGTGAAGAAATTTTGGTGATTCTCTCATATTAAGTGTATGATTCTATACTAGTAAGTGGTAGTAGTTTTGAATTTTCTTTAAATATAATAGCTCTTTGGCTTTTATATAATTTTTTTCTATTAAAATGTTTAGATAAGGAGGGAGACTATGCTATGAAGGTGAGTGCAATTGAAATTTTACCAAGTCCAGTCTATTGGTGAGAGGATAACTAGCTACTTTTAAAATCTTAACCACTAGTCTGCCATCAGTAAGCTTTTTCTCTTATCCCTTAATTTCATTTTGTTTTGATGTTTTCCCATATAATTTTTTCCCCGTGTTTTAAGCATGGCTATATGATAATCATAATTATTATTGCTTTTGAAATAAACTTGACTACAAATATTTTTTAAATCTAGTTATATGTAATTGTCATCTTTATATGCATAAAACAAAATAATTTATGAAAATGCAAAATTGTTCTATTTAAATTTTCAGGTTCAATCACAATGATCTCTAATTTTTGTCACACATTATGTTATGTAAGAGAGTTTTTAAATTTTTTTGTATCATTAATTGCTCAATAACTAGGGAATTTATTGTATCTCTTTCATGTAGATGAAACTCTTTCTAGTGGAAAGCTAAAAATTGAAGTTTCATACTTTGGGATGCATATCCATACAGAAGACCAAGATCTTTGCAAGGAAGCATCTTGTCCTATTGCTTCAAGCAACTTTGTGCTTGCTTACCCGTAAACATTGCCTTCATTAACCCTATCAGTTAGTCTCATTGTACAATATATGCTCTTACAACTTTGACCATTTTATAAATGTCAATCTATTGTGAAAACAAGTTTTCTTGAAATCTATATGAAGGTCCTTAGCACTTGCATTTTTGCTAGCATATGTAATATTGCTTAATAAGAAATTAACCCACCACCTATGGAAGATAAGATTAGTGAGTATTGAAGTCAAAGAGAATAAAGCATCAATTAAATGGAAGGTTTAGGGATCTTACACTTGATTCTATCTTTTAAACTAAACAAAATCTATTCTATATTTTGGTTATTAGGATTGTCCTTTTCCTTACCCAAATTTTTTTCCTATTTCTAGGGAAAATGATTACAACACTTTTAAAATTAGGTAATATATCACATATTGTTACTGGTGCTTATTATGGGCCACACATAATATATATGGGTAGTATTATGCAATTTTAGTGAAAGGGCAAAAAATTAGGGTAAGGTAGCCTTGCAAGCCTTTGTTGCAGACCAGACCAAAAAATATTGGCATGTTAAGATGTTGACTTTAGTAGATTGAGCTTAAATGAGCTGGGCTAGTGTAGGCTTTAGCTTAATGTAGTCCGTAGGCCTATTAAGCACCTTTAAAGTCATGTGATTTTTTTAATTGATTTTCTAACATCTTTAAATCATAATATAATGCTTGAAAATTTCAAATTTTATTTCATTATCTTTTTATGCACCCATTAAATCCATATTCTATCAACTAGGAATGACAATTCATATTATTCAAATTAACCCATTTATTAATTATGTTATTCTTGTTGACCCACGGATCACCTATTTAACTTATTTAATAATTTTAATTAATAAAATATATATTATAAAATTATTTATTAAATTTAATTATTTATTATTTTTTATAAAAAATATTTTTAATTATTAGTAAAATATTATTTTAAATTTTTATTATTATTTTATTAAATTAATAATTTTATATTTTTATTATATATATCTATTTAGAATTAAAATATTATTTATTTTTTAAATAAAATTATTAAAATTTTAATATAAATTTTTAAACGGGTTAATGTGTCAATCTGAATTCGAATAAACATGTTGGATTCATGTCGGGTTATCGTGTCGTATCAGAAATTGTCATCCTTACTATCAACTAATCATATTATAGGTCATATATATATTAATGATATATAAATGAATTATTTAACTTGGGAACCTTTAGAGATGTAAATGTGATTATTGGAATTGGGCAAATCGATTAAGATTACATAAAAGATCTTTAGATCTCACTAAATCGATTACCTTACCATATATCTATAAGTGTGAATTAACTTGAGAATTGATTTAGGCTAGGTAAAAATAATTTTAGGGCTTGATGAATCGATTATATTAAGAATAGCTATATTTTTTTGTGAATTTCACTATTTATCCTTTACTTTGTGACCTTAAATCTCTCTCATGTAACTAAAAATGATAATCAAATTATCATATATCATGAAAAATACATAATAACATCAAGATCCATCATTCATGTCATAGACTCCTAGCTTTCTAACTTAAATCTACCTTAACTCACATAAACTGGCATATTTTTAACAATTTCTAATGATATGAAGGTAGATTTAGAGAAATAAGTGGAAGATTACTCTCCTAGGCATTAATGAAAAAATTATATAGAAGGATTAATCATTCTTCTTCAAAGAAAAAAATCAAGTTAGGGCACAAACCCCTTTAAAACTCAAATCTTGATCAACCTTCATAAAACTTTGATTTGATTACATAGAATGGAAAGGATATAAGGGAGATTAACATATCTAAATTTTTTTAAGATTAGAATTGTGAAAGTTTAACAAATCTAGTGAGAGGAAAGTTGAAAAAGAGAGAGTTCTCCATAAGTGTTTTTTCTTAAAAGGAGATGAATGGGAAAAATGAAAAATGTTGAGGGGTTTGGATGGAAAAGAAATAAAAAGGCAACATTTCTTGGGAGTGTTTTGGGGAAAGATAAATATATGTTACTTACTCATCCTTAAGCTACTTTCCTTGGCATTTATTTTTTTCACTATAACAAATTAACACTTGTAGCAGTAATTATATCATAGAAATTAAAAAATTATGCCAATTTTATCTCTTGTCACAGAAACAAAAAATTCAAATAAATGTACAAAAAAAAAATATTATACTGTGAGAAAACTTTACTTCTAATAAAATATCACTTATGTCATGAACTAAGTTACGAGAACATATTTTCTATGACAAAATATCATTTGTACTATGGAAAAACTTTATTTGTGACAAAATATTACTTATGCCATAAACTAACTTATGAGAACAGATTCCATGTAAGAAACTATCACTCGTGTCATAAATTAAGTTACAAGTATGTATTTTTTGTAATAAAGTATCACTTATTCTATTATTTAAGTTAGAAAATTTTATTTGTAATAAAGTATTACTTATACCATGAATTAATTATGTAAATAAAATCATAATTAAATATATCATTTTTTTTCGTAACTACACAAATAAAAAAGGTTATTTATAATAAATGCAATATGTTACAATATGGTAGACAATAAAAAATATAAATATTTATATATTATGAATGTTTAGTAAATAACTAATTTATCTTTTAAGTTCGAGACTTTTACTAATTGACTAAGTCAAATAATTGTTTTAGTTGATCAATTGACTAGTCCCCAATTAATCAAAATAAAAATATTATAGAACATAATATTTTAATTAGCTAATTTATAAAATGTATATAAAAATAGAAATACTTATAAATTGTATAGTTATATACTTTTATTATTTTTCCTAAAATAACAAAGATAGGAATTAAACTCAAAACTCTAAGATATGTAAGAAAACTCTCAAGCATCTTTATTTACATATGTACCAAATTTAATATATATTAGAATGTAATAAATTTTCATAAATAATAAATAATTATTTAATTTTTCATCAATTAAATTTACATAATAAAATTAATATGCATCAATAAAATAAATATTATAATATATTAAAGATTATGTTACATAATTATTCAATGAATTTAAATTTTTTAATACTAAAATTAAAAATTAATAGGATTAACATATATATATATATATATATATATATATATATATATATATATATATATATATATATATATATATATATATATATATATATATATATATATATATATATAATACATATATAATAAATTTTTCAATTTATTATTCAGTCTAATTTTTAAAATATCACTTAAATAAAATAGATAATTTAAGGTATAAAATATTATAAAAAGATTTATTTTTTATCACGTCACATTATTCTTAAAAAATGTGTTAATGAAAAAGATATATATTATGAAAATACTAAAAATATTATCTTATATATAAATAGTATGATTTGTGATATAAGTTATAGCAAGTTTTATTATAGAAATATGTAATAACAAGTTTTACATTTATTACTATAATATTAACAAAACTTTCATTAAAAAATTGGAAATAATAGTATTAAAATTTTTTAAGTAAATTATATTCAAGAGAGTAATATATATAAAATAGTTTAAAATTTTATTTTTATCCCTTATTAATTCTAGTTGCATTAATTTCATTTCTTATAGATATTTTATATTAATTTATTTCTTTTTAAATAATAATTTAATTAAATTAGTCTATTCATTTATAATTTATTGATTGGTTAATGACTTGATAAATGGAATGATAAAAATTAAATATAAATAACATATAATAGATGAAAGTAATACTAAAAGTTTGTGAAAGGTCGAATGATTTAACTTATTTGTGAATGATAAAAATATATATTTTAAATAAAAATTAAAAATAAATAATTTATAATAATTTAAAATTTAATTTATAGTTAAAATTTAAATATGCATAATAGTTTAAAATTATGATTTGTATGGATTTTTTTTCATATAATTCAATCTTTATTGAAGGAATTTTTAGAAAATAATAAAAAATTGCTTAAAGATGTAAAAATTTTACTTTCATCTTTTAATAACTCAATTATTAATAATTAATGAAAAATATTAATAAAATAAAATTAACTAATTAATTATTCATGAGAGATAAATTTGATATAAAATATTTGTAAGGGACAAATTTAATACAAGTAAAATTAGTAACAAAATAAATAAGAATTTAGTATATAAAAATAATTTTTAAAATGAAATCATGAATCATTTTAGTATTAGTGTATTCTTATTATATGTATTTATATAATATTTTATTATTATATAATTAGTGTTACATAAGTATATTTTTATTTTTGAAGCAAATCGGTTAATTAAAATTTTATATAAAATATATTCTATTATAATATTAAAGAAGTAAACTAATGCAATGATAAGGTTTAGCATTACTTAACTTGGAAATTCAGGTTTGACTCTCTGTGAATGCAACTTGTAATTTCTAGATGGATAGAATTTTAATAATTTACACTAACATGATATGAGTTAAAAATATTAACAGATTTTAGTATATGGCACTTGATTGAATTGGTTAAATAATTAATTTAATTTAGATATATAAAAATTATTTTAACAAATTACGTTAGTTTTATAATTATTTTATTTTATTTTTTACCATGATTTTATTCGTGGTAATATGAATTACTAGTCACAAATGTACTTTTCTTGCTACATTTATACTTGTGATTAGAAGAATCCTTTAGTCATAAGTGAACTTGTGATAAAAAAAAATTATTTATGCTATAAATTTTTTTTTCTCGTAGCAATTTCCTTACCATATTTACTTATGCTACGGGTCCATTCAACTGGTATT
Source organism: Sindora glabra (assembly GCA_020226215.1). NCBI lineage: Eukaryota > Viridiplantae > Streptophyta > Magnoliopsida > Fabales > Fabaceae > Sindora > Sindora glabra. The sequence continues at coordinate 11,819,723 of CM035226.1, read as the reverse complement.
TTCATGGCTAAATAATATAGTCACAAAAATTTTGATCTTCTTCCATGATTTTGACCGTGGTACAAATGTTGATTTTTTGTAGTGTCAAAGACTTATAACCACTCAAAACATGTGAATCATTGAAATCTGGTAACAATAAAATTTTGATTAGTATTTGTTAGCCAAAAGGCTTTTAAAACATATATATATATATATATATATATATATATATATATATATATATATATATATATATATATATATATATATATATATATATATATATATATATTTGTCTACAACTTTTTAGCTTAATAAATTTATATATTTATTTATATAATTTTAATTTTATTATTATTTATAATAAAATTATAATTTTTAAAATTTAATTAATTATATTTTATGATATTATTTATCTATATTAGTCGTAAAAATTAAGATATAATTATAATAAAATTAAAATTATATAAATAAATATATAAATTTATTAAACTTAATTAATTTATAAAATGAGACTGTAGAGGCGCCATGTCACTTGGCGCCTCCCAACCCCATAAGTTCTAAACCTAAGTTTGCTGGGTAGGTGTCAGGTGAAATGGCGCCTCCCTAGTGAAATTTGCTACAGCGAAGGCGCCATGTTAGAAGGCGCCTTCAGCTGCCGCCCTGCGTATTTTGGTAAATAATTTCAAAATTACGGTAAAACAAAAAATAGTTTATGAAGTAAATGTATTTTAGTATTTTAACCGAGTAGATATTTATAACAGTTGTGAAAGTATGATAATTAATAATATTAGTTATTATATGTGGAAGATGTCCTTATCATCATTTTTTAAATAAAATTAAATATTGCAATGATCTTTGTGATTTATTGTTATTTGTAATTATTCCTGCGCAAGCAATTAAAAAAGTCGTAGTAATTAGAAGTATCCTAAATGTTTATGTTTGGCAATAAAGTAGTAAAGTCATCCTAAATGTTGATGTCTGGCAGTAAAGTAGTAAGATAAATGTATACAAATATACAAATATACAAAAAACATAGAAAAGAAAGCTAATGTCTACGCAAGTGATGTCCAGTCCCACATCCAAGATCAGTAATGTGGTGGCCGTATCTACTAACCCTCTGCGCAGGCTCGGGAGTCACATCCCCGGTGTCTGTGTCTGCTCTACCTCCAGCTCCTGCTCTGCCTCTACCCTTGGCTCCCGCTCTACCTCTATCTACAAGCTCTGAGTCATCTGTCATCCTGCCACCATGCGCTAATCCCTAATCCTGAGTATGCCAATCAAAAACAGGACGATATGGCTGCGCTGGACCAGCATCATCGGAAGGAAAGGCATAGAATGCAGATGAAACTCCTGGTACGTGTGGAAATGCCTGGAATGAGGATGGAACACAAGGAGGAGGCTGGTACATCTGGGATGACGATGGCCCAAATAGTGCGGCCGGGAACATGGTGGAGGATGAAGGATCATCAGGTGTAGTAGGGTGCACATGAGATGGGGCAGTAAGATCAGGCATCATCGTCATAGTCTCCTGGGCAGTCGAAGGTGGAATCTGCTGCACTGTCGGAGCGGACGGAACATCAGCCTGCGACGTATGCCGTGGAGCAGTGCGACGTCGTCGGCGAGAGCGAGGCTGATCATGGTCACCCTCCGCAGGGTCTGGGATGTGATGGGCTTGGGGAGCTGGCTCCGCATGTGAGTCAATAATGACATGATCAACTTGCTGAATCGCATGAAGGATGGACTCCATCGCTGACCTAAGCGCATCGAAGGTGAACATAGCCTGCCCCTCAGGGGTAGTGAAGTCCTGTAGTGAAGAAACCTCATCTACCTGTGCAAATTTTTGACATTAAAGTTAGTTATAATACTAATGCATTTAAAGAAAATCAGATACAAAAAACTAGCATGCAATATTACCACAAGGTCAAGCGCTCCCCCGACAGGTGTAATACATCGTCTGGTAACCCGTCTGTACCATGTCATGTAATCGGAACGTGGTCCCAGAACTAGGCGTGTCGTTGGCTCGGCGGTAACGCACAAGTCTCACCGAATATCCTAAAGTGCAATATACGGCTGATGGCGGATGTGCCACTCCTCGTCATGCCGACCAGACAAGTGAAGGCAGTGGACCTCCGCCACCTGCTTCGGTGGCTCTGGAATAGCCTAGCGTAGTCCGAACTGCCGCAAAACCCTATCAGGCTGGTGCCACTCGACAATCTGGAAGTGAATGAGCGGCACCACTGCTGTCCAGGTGTCGCTCCCGTCAAAGCAGTACTGAGGCAGTGATGCGGTGACCTCCTCAGTGTACGGGATCCAGTCGATCTGAAGTTACAAATTTAGGTTAGGATTTAAACACAATTGTGGATTGGACAAAGCCTTGAAATTAATGATTGTGAAAACCCCCTACGTACCTGGTCAAGTCGAAGACGGTCCAGCATGTATCTGTAATGGGGTAGGCTGTGTGCCGGACTATCCTGGAACGTCTTCTGATAGTGCCACCTGCCAGGTTCAATAACAAAGTTAGGCAACTTCGTAGCAAACTTAATTATAAGTGAAAGTTAAAATATTTTCTAACCTGCGCGCTAAGGGGCCAATCCCTGCATCCCCCTCTGGTATGTCTAAAATAGCTATCGCCGGAGCGATAATGGGAAATCTATCCCAAGCCCAGAGCTGCAGTAGTAGGCAACAACCTCCTATCTCTCTGTAATCCGGTACGGTGGCCTTGCAGAGCTCTCTGTACAGGTAGGCTAGGCAAGCAGACCCCCAACTATACGTCCCAGCCTCATGTAAGTGTGCGATCAAGGGTAAGTGCATGAGGTGGACGTATATGCCGGAATGGTCTGGAAATAGCGTCCCACCAATAAGTCGTAAAATGTAAGCTCGGGCGAATCTCTGCACTGTCACGTCATCCGCATCATCTGGAAGATGAGTGAAATGTCTGTCTAACCAACTCATCCTCAGTCGCCCCCCTCGGATAACATTCTCATCCACCGGTAACTGGAGTCCCAAGTACTCCTCTATCAGGCCTCCCCATCCCCACACAGTGGGCCCCGTCACTACTCAACCGTCAATGGGTAGGCCGAGCTGAAAAGCAACATCCTGCAAGGTAATAGTCATCTCTCCCTGCGGCATGTGGAAGGTGTGCGTCTCCGGCCTCCACCTCTCCATAAGAGCACTGATCAACTGATGGTCGATCGGCACAAACTCACACATCACCAAGCCGTAAAAGCCTGCCTCTCGCAGAAAGGGGACAATCAACTCCAGCGGCTGCTAGTGATGGTAGTGATGAGCTCGTCGAATCCTAAGCACACGGTCAGGCTACAAAAGAAAAAATAACACCAACTATAGTGTCTGACAATTCAGAAACAGTTAATACTCGGATTAATTAAAGTATAGCTATTTCCATACATGGCCTGCCCAAATCGACTGGGATATGTGTGAGGCCTAAGCGGTCAGCAGAGAAGGATCGCGTGGTCCAGGATCAACGCGTCGAGATGTGGATGCCATCTGCCACGACAAGCATTGCATTAGAATGAAATTTAAACACACACAAACTTAAAGATGTTGTCCAATTTAAGTACAGCCTTAAGGTATAACTAATATCATAAATAATATCATAAACTGTCTTAAATTTAAGGTGTAATATATATAAATAATATCATAAAGTGTCAGATAATAAAAAATTTCACATTACTAGTAATGGGGTAACCCTTATATACATAATGATGTACAAATTTACAACCGTAAAAAATAAAATACAGTGTGCGACCGTTACACTTATGATATTGGTTAACATACTTTGAAGCATACATACGAAAGTAAATAGTAAAAATCAAGGTGTAGAAGGGCCTTCATCCCCATGAAGCAGTGGGCAACGCCTATGATTATGTCCTTCCATCTTACAATGACTGCATTTTTGCTTTACACCGCTCTCCTGAGGCCAATCCATCTCGTTTCTGATTCTGGTCGACTTTGGTCGTCCCCTTGCACGTAATCTTCCATAATTTGGAACTAGGACAGGGAATGGTGATAGATTATTCCATTGCGACCAATCCCCAATAGGCCACCATTCAGATTTATAGCAATTGAGCAGCGTGTCAAGCCTGTATACAGCATCAACATATAGTTCCCACGATATGTTGATTGAGGCACAAGCAGCAATAATATGAGCGTAGGGATACCTATATGCTTGGAATTGTCCACATTCACATTGCCTTTTGTCTAATAACACCTGGACGATCTTTCCACATGACCCCCTAGCCATATCAGGGCCCTCCACCACCTCAAACCTAGTCCCTTCTCTATTGTAAGCACGAACGTGGTAAGAAGAAGCACGTGTCTGGATAGTCGCAAGCTCCTATCTGAATCTGCTTGCGTATCTGTGTCCTTGTTGTAGGTCTGCATGCACTTCTTTTGCCCTTTCCACAAAGTACTTGACGCATCTATAGTATGTTTGTTGGACAAGGCCTGTGATTGGCAGCTTCCTTAGTCCTTTGAAGAGGCCATTGATGCACTCTACAATGTTAGTCGTCATATGACCATATCTCCTGCCTTCGTCATAAGCAAGCATCCACTTCTTGTTCGGAATAGCGGTCAACTTCTTATGGATCTCCTCATTGACTTTGCTAAGATTGTCCAATCTCTCCATGGCCTTTCCCCAACTGGGCTCGTACGCTGAATAGAAGGAGATAAATAGGTTAACTAAAATGAACTACCAGGTGCACAAATTAATAAATGAAAGGTTCAATAAAGAAATTATGCTATAACACATACCAATCTTAAGGACAGCTTTCCTCACATTGTCATCCCTGCACTTCTTGCGAACATTGCTAGCAATGTGTCTGATACAATACCGGTGATAAGCATAAGGAGGCTACCATCCCAGGCCTTCGGTGGCTACAGCATCTTTGATAGCTCGGTGCCGATCTGATATCAAGCATATTCCTTGCTTGGTCGTGACATTTACCCGCAGTAATGCCAAAAACCAACTCCAGTTTTCATAGTTCTCCCTATCAACAATGGCAAAGGCAAGAGGAACGGGGCATTTGTTACTGTCCTGGGTCACAGCAATTAGTAGCACGCCCCTGAACTTGCCATACAGATGCGTGCCATCAACTTGTATGAATTGCTTGCAGTAAGGAAATGCGGCAATGCATGGCTTGAAAGTCCAGAAAACTCGGTTGAAAATATGTTTCTGCGGATCGACACGATTATCAGCTGTGACAAATTCTTGGGACTCCAACTTGAACAGTGCCTGGTCACAGTAGCCTAAAATGTCCAACCATTTGGGGAGCACTTCATACGATTTATCCCAATCACCGTGCACCTTGACAATTGCCTTTTGTTTCGCCTTCCATGCTTTCCTATACGAAATCTGGTACCCGTACATGCCTTCCACCCTCTCTTGTATAAGCGAGATTGGAACATCTTGCTTCATTTTAATCATCTCCAGGATCAGGGAACTGATATACTCGGAATCCAGATACTTGTGGTCCTGTGTCAAACTAGCATTAACATATGTGTGGGGCCCTGAAAATCTAGTTATGGTCCAAGTGTTACAATTCTTCAGTTTCGCCGTTCTGAGGTGGAAATTGCATTGGTCCCCAAATTTATCATACTTCACGCTTAATCTTCTGGTATCCGACTCCTCCACGTAATAACTGTGGTGCCTTCTGATGTGGTAATGCTTGGTTGCAGCAATTAAAGCCTCCTTGCAATCGAACTCTTGCCTAACCTGCAAGTCCTCCATGTTGTAATCATAGGTTGGCTTCATTATTTTCAAAAATTCATTTGGATTTCGTATCGCATCCCAATCAATGTCAGAGAAGACAGCAGCTTGGGGGACACCATATGATGTTTGTGCAACATTACCACTCTTCACACACCGCGTTGGTACACTGTCTGCATGTGTAGCCGCACGTTCTTCGTCATCTGTGTCACGATCGTCACCGCTACTGCAGGACACCTCATCGTCTTCAAAACCAGACTCTATGTGGGTATCCATTAATACGGGATCGATAGATTCTTCTTGTACGACTGGAAAGGCACTTGATGAACCTACCAAGGTTTGTGGTGCATTTACCGAGAAAATACCTGCAACAGATGAGTCCAACGCAGGAGTATAACTATCAGAAATGTGGAACTCAAATCCACCTGTGTAAGGAGGGCCTTCCCGCACCATCGAACAACCAGTGTTGACATAAACTGCTGGATCCACGGGTGGTACAGTTCTTGGAACTCTTTCATCAAAACCAAGGTTGGCAGCGCGCAATTCGGATGTGATCACGTCCACGTACAATTCCATGGCTGTCATCGTCGGATGTTGTTCATAGCTTGCTATCGCGCATGCTAAGTCTTCATCGTCGTCCAATTCGTATGCCATGTACTGAGCCTCTGTTTGATGCTGTGGAAACTTGTAAACAATCTCCCCCACAGCTTGATCTTTGTGAAGCTTCAGTCGGGCATGAATTCTCTGCCGCAAAACATCCATACTGTTACATCCTCTTAATTTCAATGCCTTTGGGGGAGGTCCATCGTACATTATCCCCTCTGATCCATCAACAATTGTACCATTTGAATATATAAACGCAATTAAACTTTTCTTCATCTTCTTACTTTTAGCTACACAATACTCGCTGCACCCCCACATGGAGAAGTAGTCTCATATACAAATTTTGTTCTCATAAATGAGAATACTAGTATTTAATACTATAATTAAAAATGAACGCGATGTATTACTATTTTGCAAGGTATTCTGTTAATTCTACGAAATAATAGGATTATTTTTTTCGACCAATCTAAGGTTATTTCTTTTCCAAAACTAATATAAAATTTGACTATATAATTTTACCTATGGTTTTGTTTATCTCTTTCAATTATCATTTTTCTTAGTGACCGTTGCACAAACTATACTAATTAAATTAGTTAGCCAATCAAATACACTATCTTTCTTATTTTTATGACTTTTTTTCTCCGTTCACACCTACTACCAAATAACAACCAAAAGTATGTACACATTATTATTGCCAATACCTCCATATATATCTTAATTCTTCCTAAATAAACCAAGGATACCTATATTTTTTTCAGGTACGTTTACTACTCTTCCATCTATAATATCTACTATTTAAATGCAAAAAAGTTCAAATTTGTAATAACAGTATCCTACTTTTTCAAGGCTTTTGGTTAAATTCACATTTCCCAGGATCTTTTTTAGTACCTCTCTTATGATACATTAAGATCTCACATGATAAAGTTCTCTAAATATGGCTTTCACCTAGGTCGTAAGACCTATATTAAGACATCCTTCTTTATCTCGTTTGTTATTATTTTAATAGCACAACCTATCACATTACATATAAAGTCCTACGACATTTTCATAAATCATAACTTCACATCATAAATCATAACATTCAATATAAAATAAATAATTCTATATTATTAATATCATAATATTCTAAGTAAATTTCTCTACCGATATAAAAAATATTTTCACTATGACTATATAAAAATTATAGTATAAGCATAAAATTCTTAAAAATACTAACCGGTAAGTATTCGGAGAAGTAAACAAAAAAAAGCCTCTGCATGAAAGAAAAAATTGTTAGATAATTTAATAATTTCAATCTCTAAATAAAAGTTATTAAATGTTATTGTATCAATTATAAAATTATGCAACAATCACGCTAAATTAAATATATTTCGTAAGATAATATATTAAAGGAATAAAAATAACAATATATATAAAATTTTATTAATGTATATTCAATTTAAAATATATTGTTCGAATTTTTATATCAAGAAAATATTAATAAATTTTAAAAAATAATTAATTTTTATTCCTAACTCATCTCATTAAAACTAAAATATATAGTCATAAATTATAAAATATAATTAATGATTGTAAAAAAAATATTGTCAATAACATGTTAGTTTTCTAACAAATATAATATGTTAAAGTTTCAATTTTTCCTAAATCCTAGATCATCACTTCACATTATAAGCCATAATAATCAAAATAAATTAAAAATTATAATATAAATGTAAAAAATCTACAAACACTAACCAATAAAAATCACAAACTATCACAGATCACATATATTTATAAATTTTTTTTCTAAATCCTAGATCATCATTTCCCATCATAAATCATAATAATCAACATGAAATATAAATTATAATATACATACAGAAATTATAAAAATACTATCCAGTGAAAAATATAAACTATCACATATCATATAAATTTGTATAAATCTGTTCTAAATCCTAGATCACCACTTCACATCATATATCATAATAATTAACATAAAATAAATATTATAATATAAATACAAAAATTATCAAAATTTAAGCAAATAAAATTTATAAACTATAACAGAAATTATCACAGATCACATATATTTATATAAAAATTATAAATTATCACAGATCACATATATTTATATAATTTTTTTCTAAATCGTAGATCATCATTTCCCATCGTAAATCATAATAATTAACATAAAATATAAATTATAACATACATACAAAAATTTTATAAAAATACTAATCAGTAAAAAATATAAACTATCACATATCATATAAATTTGTATAAATCTTTTCTAAATCCAAGATCACCATTTCACATCATAAATCATAATATTAACATAAAATAAATATTATAATGTAAATATAAAAATTATCAAAATTTAAGCAAATAAAATTTATAAATTATAACAGAAATTATCACAGATCACATATATTTATATAAAAATCATAAATTATCATAGATCACATATATTTATATAATTTTTTCCTAAATCATAGATCATCATTTCCCATCGTAAATCATAATAATCAACATGAAATATAAATTATAATATACATACAGAAATTATATAAAAATACTAATCAGTAAAAAATATAAACTATCACATATCATATAAATTTGTATAAATCTTTTCTAAATCTAAGATCACCATTTCATATCATAAATCATAATATTAACATAAAATAAATATTATAATATAAATACAAAAAATATTAAAACTTAAATCAGTAAAAATTTATAAATTATAACAGAAATTTCTTTCTAACTCCTTAATTATCACTTCATATCATAAATCATAATAATTAATTTAAAAAAATATAACATAATAATAAAAATTACAAATACACTAACCAAACAAGAGTTGACTGGGATCAGATTTGCTCCAAAGCAAAAAATACTTCCGAATGCAATGTACAAAAATAAGAACGGATGATGATTGATGAACGAACTGTGACTACAAGTTTTGCGAACAAAAAAGAGAAGCAGAGCTGCGAAATGGTTTCTGAGTGAGAGGGTTTGAGAAAGGATGCGGCTGCGCAATTGTGAGTGAGGGTTTGAGGGAGGAGGGACGAGCAGGGAAATATATAGGGGGGGAGGCGCCTGATGAAATGGCGCCTCCCAGTTTGAAATTCAAATTTGAAGTTTGAAATTGAAAACAGGCGCCCAGGGGCGCCTTTTGAGGTGGCGCCTTCCATACGGAGGGCGCCATTCAAAATGGCGGCTCCCGCATGGAGGGCGCCACTTGAAACGGCACCTCCAAGGGGGAGGGCGCCATTTTGAATGGCGCCTCCAACCCCCATGGGCGCCAATTTGAATGGTGCCCTGCTTATTTTGGTAAAATGTTTCCAAACTGTCGTAAAACGGTAAATTGTTTAGAAAATATACGTAATTCGGTATTTTAGCCTTTAAAATACTTCATAGTAAGCATACTTTGTAAGTAAAAGACAAGTTTAGATTATCATGGGATAAATAAAGCAAAATTTTCTCTTTTATTTGCAAGAGCATTTTTCTAAATATTTAATAAATACTAGTGATATAATACGATGACAAACACTTATATCCATTTTGGCAAAAAGTCAAAAGAATTTTTTCAACAAGTCCAAACCAAAAAGCACTGACAAGTGGTAGATGCAGTAACAAATTTAAATCATGATTTGTTAACCCAAATGCTATATTTTCTCCCTGAAATGGTTTAGATAAAATCATCAAAATTGATTAATAGGAAAAGCTTAGTCCAACTCATCATTCAAATTTTAAACAAAATATCATTTTAGATATTTACCAATGTTAATGGCTTTATTGCTTGAACAAGCTAAAAATTTTGATGTCCTCCCAATGCCTTTTGACCTGTATGGAGCAATAATATGTTTACTAAATCGGAGAGAATCCAATAAATCATTCTCAATGCACTCATACCTATATTAATCATCATAAAATCATAATAATTAGTGGTAAAGTACACCAATAAAATATATCTTTGAAAGGATACTCCCGTCTTTCGATGAAGATTATCTTTGACTGTAGATAAATTGATGACTTGCATCCTTATCTCCATAACCTTATTATCTGTAAATTGATCAAAAGGCTCCTCTAAATATGTGGAAAGCCTTTCAATATTTACCTCAAGTTGTTGTTGTTGTTGATCCTCAAATAAATTTTGTTTTATTTCCCTTTCCGGTTTTGACATTTCATCTTTAAATAGTTCATCTCCAATATAAAATGCAAATTTATGAATATGATAGGACATGCCTAGAACTGAAAAGATTAGAAAGTCCATCATTTACCCACTTAGAATCCATTTCTTAAGATACAGCAATCTTCCTTTGCATAGTATCTTCCAAATTACTTGCAAGTTTAAGAGAAGTTGTGTGAGCTTTATAAGAGTTATGATGGGGTATATATAAGTCCCACTTTGCCCTTTTAGAATTTTCTCTTGCTCTTTGTATCTACCACAACCATGACCAACTATAGTGGACCAAGTATGCTCTTGGGCTATTGCTTCACCACACTGCCAACTGCCCCGAAGGGAAAAACTATAAGGAAAATATGAATTTATGTCAACTTGAACAATGATAAATAACTTGAATACTAACACATTAATTATTATCATATTAAACATTAACCTAACACTTACAACGAAAAAAGGAAAATGATAAATTGTAAAGAAAATGCATATATACAAATTAGAAGAAACTATACAGTGGAGGAAGGAGGAAGATGATTGGGAAATAAAATACTAACCAAGAGGCTTGTCCACATATATCACTAACCAAGTTGCAGCCACCATTCTTCTTCACAGGTTTCTGGTACTTTGGACAAGATTTTGTGTCAATAGTCAACCAATTAACAGTTTCTGATTCATCTTGAAAATTCTTAACACAAAACTCTCACATCAAAAATGAACATGGAGAGTGACCTTCAGACAAATATTTGAAATAAAATTGTAAACCACATAAGCATTTTATCTCAAATAATTCGTCATCCTTAACATGTATAGCATTCCCATAATGAGGAGTACTAAGGCATCATTTGACTCTTTCATTGTCTTTCAGTGTATGATTCAAGAAGAAAACATTCAAAATTTTTTGCCATATTAAGTTGTGTTTTACCAAGTGGAGTTCTCATGACATCTTCATCACAAATAGTATTGCATTTAGGCACCATGCACCAAGTGCAATCACTCTGACCTTCATTTATCTTGATAATAAAATGTTTAGTCCAACCTAAGTATGAATACGAAAAGATTAAATATTGATAGTTAACATATTTTCCATCATATTATTAACTATTAATTATAATGAAACTAATTTTAAAAAATTAGAATGCTTTTAGCCCTATTTAGTAGCACATAAAACATGAAAAATAATTAATTACAATCAGAATACCCTGCACCAACTAATAAATGATGTCCAATCATGAGGATGAATGCTTTAATAAACTCAAATTGATGTCATTAATGTTAATAAGGGTCTATTTAGACTTATGAACTATATATCAATTATTAATTTTGTTGCAAAGTTAACATTAAAATGCCTCAAAAAAATTCGCGAATCATGAATTAGGAATGGTAAGAAAATAGAGAAACACCCACAAGTGTTACAAAAACAATGGCAACAGTCCATTTTTGTTGCTTTATCACTAGGAACATCTTCTAGGCATATTTCACATGATTGTCCCCGGCCCTGCTAAATTGAAGCATTTGATTGTGCCCTTTTCCTATAATAAATTCGTCACCTTGATAAAACCTCAACACATATGCAGTGATCTAACATTTAGCTAGGTTTAGCATTTGCCCAATCCACATAACCAATTAAGCAAGGTCTGTGCAATGTGTGCGCGCGCGTGTTTCCAGTCTTGCATTCTAAGTGGAAAGAAAAAAAATATAGTTAAAGCAAATTTCAAGCTTTTACCTCACATAATTTTATCTTTTAAAAAATTGAGATAATGTCAATCGAAAAGATAATAAAGAAAATTAACAATTGATACAATGATTAGAATATCAAAATCAACAATGGAAAGTAAAACAATAGGAAAAAAACTAAATATATTATCATAAAAAAGGACCTAAAATTATCATAATTTTTTTTCTTTTAACATGAAAGAAAAGAATAAAACAAAATCAAAACTAAAAAGCATAAGAATATTATCTTTTTTATTTTGCAACTTCCCTCATAATGAAAAAAATGGGGCAAAATCATAAATAAGTACCTAAATTGTCGGATGCTTGGTAGTGACCCACTAAAAATTGATATCTTCATTTTCAAAGCTGTCAAGGAACTCTTAGTCGAAATAATTATAATCGTCACCGCCGCTCGCATAATCCTCCACACTCAACTAATTTTGACAATAACTAACAGATTCGTGGTGTGGCGAGAAGGTGAGGGAGCCTTATTAAAGAAGTATGAAAAAAACTGAGAATAAGAGAATAGAGTAATGTCAGCTACTCAAAACAAAACACAACACAAAACTCAATGTGAATACATAATTTATTAGTCGTTGAGATTTTTATAATGGAACCTCGCATCGATCCTGGACCCTTGATTAATTCTGTATAATTTCAAGTAAAAGTAATTTTTTTTTTGTTCTCTTTTGTTTTTTGTTTTTTTCAATCTGTTAGAAAGACTTTAGACTCCAAAATTTAAATTGCATTGCAATCTTAATCTTAACTTACCTAAAAAATGGTTGGTTTCCAATAGAGATTTTGAGTTTGTGGGATAATACTAATTCTAAAAGTGGTAAAACTATAATGTTATGAATCCAATTACTTTGATCTTTAAATTTTTCTATTTTTTTAATAGATTGGGTCTTTATTTTTCCATGTGTTGAATTTTGATGTAATTCAGCTTATTATGATTACATAAACATAATGTTTATCCTTACAAAAGTTTTATTGAAAAATTATATTTTGTATGGTTATACAAGAGTGGGTGTTCTTTTTCTTCGTTTGATTTTTCGAAAATATTTTGAACTCAAGAATTTAAATTGTACAGTACTTATACTTAAATTATTATAAATTTATTTGGGAGCAAAATTTTTTATTTCCTATTTTAAAATTTCATTTTTGTTAATTTACATGAAAATCATATCCATTATAATTTAAAAAATAAATATTTTGTTTCCTTTTCTTAATTGGCTAGAATACTTTAGATCCAATAGTTAGAATTGTCTAAAAATCTTATCTATTTTATACAATTGCTAATTTTTCCACGCTGACTATATGTAATTTTAAATGATGTTATACATCTTTTAGAATGAAAGACAAGAATCAATAAGTAAAATTTATGTTAAAAAACAAAAAAAATATAACCATTCATCTTATTTCAAGTTGTAGAATAATTCTAGATAGCAATAATGTAAAAATAAGATGTCAAGTTGGAAGATGCTGGATATTTAATTTTGCACAAATTGAATTTCGTTGAATTTAAACCTACTATAGTTGCATTATTATAATTTTTTTAATGAAGTTTTATTAGAACGTTATTTTTTATTGTTATACTAATGATGAGTTGTTACGCCAGTAATTTTTTTTTAATTTGTGGATATGTCATTTCTTGGAAATTATTGATCAGGAGTTATTAAATACGAGAAATTTTTTGGCAAATTAAATAGGTTAGAGAAGCTTATTTACACAGCATTCTAGATATTTTTTACTAACTTTTCATCACCACCACACATATTTTTTCACTTTCCCCATTTAATTCATTTATTTTATCATTCTTTTCCTCATTTTTATTGGGCTTCCTATTACCCACTCTTGCTGTTCTGTTCTGTTTCTCCCATTGCCTTTCTATTTTTATCATGTTGGCCGCCGGAAGCATTCAACTTCACCGACGATCCTCTCTAAATGTTTCGTTCTTCTCCGAGGCTGGGATTGATATGTAGTATTATTAAAGAGGCTGGTGTCATAGGCCAACAACTCTTTAGTTGAAACTATGCAGCGCATGTTGGCCACTCTTAGTGAGCATGAGAGTCTTTCCATTTAAAACTTTCTTTTGGCATGCTTGATAAAGATAATAAGACATCGAAAAATTATCATCCACGTAATAAATCTCATGTACAATATGTTTGTAAGCTAGTATCATATGTTGCCAAAATACCCAAACATACCAAACCGTAAGATCTTTCTACACATGAAGCCTCTAGGTGGTACAGGTTGAAAGGGCTAATTAAATAGGAAAAAGGGACATTCTGTTCATTTAATTTATATTTTACTCTATAGTTTTGAGTGTATAAAGGATGATTATAAGTCAACACTCTTATTCTTAACTTACTATTTAGGCACCCTACTAAACTTTCAGGATACTCCACCCTCTTAGATGGCGTTTAGTTCGTATAATCTTATATTCTCAGAAAAATATATATTCTTGAAAATGTGATTTATAGGAATTTAATTAATAAAAATGTAATATTTCTATATTTGATTTATTATAAATTTTCTTAAGAATATTTTGCTAAATTCCTAAATAAGTTATATTACTGTATTTGGTTCATATTTGATATTTGATATTATAGTAAATCATTTTTATAGTTAAAACTACATAAATAATAAAAAAATTGAACACCTAATAAATTAAATTTCAATATTTAACATCTAAAAATTTATTGAAATATATATATAAATATTTTACACTTTATTATATTTTTATATGTTATACTTTTTGTATTTTAATATTTTATATTTTATTATTATAATTATTAGTATTATTATTAGATCAATTTTTAAAATGAAGTGAATGTAATTTATTTAAGTTATTATCAAAATATTAAATATGCTTGATATTTCTCTTTTTATAAAATTATAGATTTTTAGAGTTAAATTATTTTTACAATTATATTTCATATTGGCATTAAATTTTATATTATAATTTCTTCTCTAATATAAAAATATTATTATTTATATTTTTATATATAAATATATCTTTTTTTAAAAGAAACTCCAAGCTTGTTGTATTATTTTTTAATGAAAAAACTCATATGTATATATGATTATATTAAAATAATCTTTCAAACATTAGGAATAATAATAAAAAAGAAATTATAGTTAAAAAATTAATTTAATTTTATTTTTTAATAATTTAAATATTTTAAAAATAAAGTGATAATTATTTTTCAGTTTAAATTAAAAATTATTTAATAAAGTGATAATTAAGAAAAAAGAATTAAATGTGAGGATAATTTTATCCTTTTATTTAGCATTAGCATTTTTATCTTATAAGAATTTAATATTCCCATTTCCTTCTATTGGAATATTTTAGGAGAAAGGTAAAAAATATTATCAAGAATGTGACATTCTCAAGCATTTTTTTTAACCTTGAACTAAACATGAAAATGTAATTTTTCCTTAAGATATTCCCAGGAATGTTAAAAATATTCCGCGTACCAAACACCATCTTAAAAAGTATTTTAAACAAAAAAATCTCCCATTAGGAGATGATATTTTTTTTTGAACTGTCATAAGTCTTTTTTTTTCCATGTTCTAGGTGTTTGATTCATTTAAAAACTAACTAACATGAAGATAAAAATGGGAGAATAAGAAATATAGGACTCTTGAACTCCTCTAAATTCTCAAACCATCCAAAATAACCAAAATATTCTTAAACTTAAGAAAATTAGGAAAAATAGTACATTAGCCACATTAATCCCAAATTTCAATCATAGAACTATCACAATATGATAGATTTTTCCATCAAGTCTAATCTTAATCTGAGCATATTTGCCTATTGAATTGCCACAACTGTTAGCTTGTGATATTCTCCCTCACTTCAAATGTCAATGCGCTTATTGATATCTCAATCTGATATGGCTACATGAAGAATCTAGTAACTCTCTAAAAACTTCATGGCGGTCTTTAGTGTACTCCTCTAAGTTACTCCCTTGACTAACCCAAAGCCTACTTCTGTGAACACTATGAATGTTCTCTTATCCCGAATTTAGGTTGTTGCTTCTACAACATTTGTATTCTCTTAGCAAAATGCATCCTCCACAAATTTCTCAAAATGCTACCTCTATAGTCACCTTTTAAAGTGTCTTGACCCTTTTTAGTGTCACTTTCCCACAAAGCTCTTTCAAACTCATTACCTTCATAATTCATCCGATGGGTAATTGTCTCTGTAACTTTGTGCTCATTGCCTTTGTAGCTTACATGGATGCCACCTCCATAGAATAAGTGTGTGCTAACTCTTTAGCTCATAACCAATATTTAGCACTTTGAATTACCAACTAATAGGTATCTTGCACCTAGTGTCCTATACCACCGGTGTAACAGACAAGACTTACACTTGATCTATGCAAGAGGCCTTATAACCTCACTCCTAAGTCTGCTCATTTGTTTTCAATTAATTCATTACAATTTGCAATACCATTTTCACACTTGATTAGATCCTTTAATTTTTATTGAATCGATACCCTGTGGCATCTCATTTGCCACCACAAACTACCTTTGGAGTTAATGTTCTTTAATATAATGGTCCTCATGACCCCTCCTAACTCAAGCAACATTTAGTAATGTCTTGGCTCTCGTAGTCCCACTTGAGTGCATCCTCTGATGACTTCGTGAGTATATCCTTTATTAGCTCCCCTACATTAACTTTTTGAAGAGGGTTGAGCATAGAGTCCTCTTACCCTCTAGCTTGAGTTACACTTTACCTATGCAAGAGTAAACATGAACTCAATATTGTGAACTCTCTTAACTAAGCAACTATGTAGTGCTAGTTTACTACCACTCTCCCAAGTCATTGTTGCTACTTCACTAAGCAACTATATAACCTAGCTCACTATATTGAAGAATCATATAAGGAATTGCATGCATTCTATCCAACCTATAAATTGTGTACATAGCATCGATTCCACCGAATCTTAACTTAGCCCTCTGGCTATGCTTCCTTGAGAAGTACTTCTTTGAGTAATATGAACGATCCTTCCGAACCTCCTTAACATGATTTTGGATCACTACCTCTAGAGTAATCTGCTCATGCCTTTCATTTGTGGTCATATATTTTTGCATGACCAAAGGCTTTACCTTTTGGTTCCACCAATCCCTCAGGTAGTTAAACCTTCTAGCAAGACTAAGGCTTCTCCCACTTAATAGGTTGTTAATTCCCTCATCCTTTTGGATGGTGGTTTGTATCCTTCGATGCCACTACTATGAATGAGCGCATAACCAATGTCTCGAGCAGATAAGCAAGCAAGATAACCCTTTGTCATAAATACTTGGGTCCAATGTACCAATCTATAGTCACTCAAATACATCATCCCACTTGCACACTAGCTTTTTGGGTTGATCCAATCTCTTGTATCCTCTGGTCAAGTATTTGACAATGACACCACTAAGTTTGTAAGAATGATAACTTCATGTACCCCTGATATAGCATTAGACAAGCCGCATTTAAACTAATTATAGCCTTGCTGATCTTGGCCCTTTGGCACTAACTAGGCTTTGATACCTTTTATCACAAGCCGACGCTCTTTAGCTAAAATTATATGGCGCATGCTGGCTACTATTGGCAAGCATACTAACTTTCTCACTTAAAACTCTATTTTAGCAATGGGACATTGAAAAATTATTGCCCATACAATAAATCCCATGTACATCATATTCGCAAGCCAATATCATATGCCTTCGAAGCACTCATGCATACCAGACTGTAAAATCCTTCCATATATGAAGCCTCCGAGCAGTACAAGTTGAAAAGGACAATAAGGAGAGGCATACTCCGTTCTCTTAGTTTATGCCTCATTTTATAGTTTTGAGTATGTAGGGGATTGTTACAAGCTAATACACTCCTATCCTTAGCTCAATGTCCAAGCGCCCTACCAGGCCTTCAGGACACTTCACTCTCTTAAAAAGTATTTTAAATAAAAAGCCTCCTATTAGAAGATGATGTACTTTTTTTGAATTGTCATGAGCCCTTTTTGCCATGTTTGGGTGTTCGATTCACTCAAAAACTAACTGGCACAAAAATAAAAATGTGAGGATCATAAATATAGGTTTCTTGAACTCCTTGAAGATTTGAATCATTTGAAATGATCAAAAAGCCCTAAACTTAGAAAAATCAGGAAAAATAGTACACTAGTAGGATTGACTCCAAATTTAGCCATAGGATCATCACAACATGTTAGATTTTTCCATTAAGTCTTATCTCAATCCGAGCATATTTGCTTATCAAACTATCACAACTACTAACTTGTGACACTGACCAAACTCATCTACTTTCTACTTGCAAAATACACAAGCCTCTAAATAGAAACTTTTAATTGGCCTAAATTGGCCCAACCTATTTTTTAATATAAAAATATTTTAAATTATTAAATTTTTGAATAATGAAAAATTTTAAAATATTGTATATCTATTTATAAATAAATAATAATGCATTTAATATTTATATTTAATCTAAAAAATATTATATATATAAGGAAATCATAAAATACTTACAAAATAAAAATATTATTTACATTTAATTTATAACATAATTCTATATAATTAAAAATTATGATTTTCTTCAAATTGAACATTTAAATTTATATAAAATTTAAAAAATTAAATTTTAAACATAAATAATTTTGAATGCTGGTTCGGCCGATTTGCGAATTAATCCGCATGAATCACGAGCCACGTGAACCGAATTTGACCAGCATTTTATCGAGCCTCTAATTGAGAGATCCAAATCCATAAAAACACTTAACCTGCGAACTTTTTCACTGGCTGTAATATTATGAAGAATTGAATCAAGCACACACGGAGCTGACAGAGGTCTTACCGCTGCGTGAGGTTCGCTTCGGTATGAATGGCGCACAATCACTCCAAATCGCCGGTCGCGGCACGCTGGAGAGCCCTCTATTTCCCAACAATAGTCGTTCAACACTCCTTAATTTTAAATGGCTTCCTTCTAGTTCTGTGCTGAGACCAGCCTTGGTCAACATTCCAAATTAGTTTCAAATTGTGGTGAGCTCCCTTGTTAACAGGTTGTCGTTACAAATGATACTAGCAATATGGGATTAGGTTTTTATCATTTTCTCATTCAATGTTAGTTTCAAGCCATGCGCCATGCCTACATTTTTAAGTTCAGGTTAATTATGAAAATTCTATTTTTTATTGGGTTTGGTCTCCAAATGAGTCATTGGGTGGTTGTAGATAATGATTTTAGGCAGGGATACAACTCAAGTTGTTTCCCCCAAGGTAGATAAGTGTTTAACTCCATAATCTCACAAAGCATATGTAATTCATAGAAATATTTGGTGAAAATAAATTCCTAACTGAGAATGTTTAAAATTAAATACTAAGTTGTAATTTTTGGTTGGTTTGACTGATATACGATACATAGACGATTTAACGACATTTTTGGCTTGAATTGGTAGAGGTTGTTGATCCTTCGTGAGGTGAGTGGGTTCACTACTTTTCTTACAACATGTCACATCTCATAACTAGAGGCTGTGACCTGCGGATCAACTTAAGATGACATTGGATTTGTAAAATGAAATATTCCTAAAAATCTTAATATTTTTTATATTTTTTGGAATATGATTCCCATGAATTAATTGATATTTCTGGGAATGTGATTCCCATGAATTTAATTCATAGGAATATAACATTTTCAAGTTTGATTTAATTAGAAATATTATAATATTATATTTTAATTATTTTAAATATTTTTTTAAAAATAATTTTATTACAAAAAATATCTTTATTAAAAATTAAATGGATATCCATAATGTGTGATGGCTAATAGTGGTCATCTTGACCACCAGTGGTAAGTGGTGGCGACAGATAATGATTAATGATAGTAGATATTGGCTAGCGGTGGTCATTGATTATAAGTGATAGCTAATAGTAGTTATAGAGAATAAGTGATAGGTGATGATGGTTACTAAGATATATGGTGGATAGTAGTAGTAATTGATAATAGGTGGTGACTAATAGTAATTACTAACGATTGGTGGTGGTTGTTGATAATAGTTGGTAATCAATTGTGATCACCAACAATAAGTGTGGGTGGATGGTAGTAACCAGTAATGAGCACTGGCTGATAATGGTGACTAGTGATGGATGGTGGTCATCGATAAAAGATAATAGGTGGTTGACAATAGTTACCATCAATAGATGGTGATGAAAGGTGGTTAATAATGATAAATAGTGGCTGATTATAATCAACAGAAATTAGTGGTGGCTAGTGATAGGTAGAATGGTAGTTATCGATGGTATGTAATGGTTGGTGGTGATTAATCATAGTAAGTAATGAATGGATAAAATATTTTTTATATTAATTAAATATTTCTAAGTCATGTGAATACAGAATACTCACCTCTCCTATAAGAATATTTTAGAGTAATATTAGGATAAAAATGTTCATGGCAATATGAACATTCTTGAGAATATTTTTTTAAAATTAAAAAAAAATATAGGAATCTCATACTTCATTAAAATATTTTTGAAAATGTAAGAAGGATTCCACAAATCAAACACCACCTAGAGAACATATGTGTAAGTTAGGTCATGCAAACCTCTATCACAATTAGACAACATGTAACTTAGTATTTGTTATGCATATGTTTACTTGTATATATGTATATTGTATACTCCCAACTTGAATGTCACACTTTTCATAATAATATCATGTTTACGTTATTAACATATTTAGTTGTCCTATCATAGACTTTCAACATCCGATCATCATTTAAACATTTCACAGTAAATCATAATTATATAAACATAGTCTTTAACAAATTTAAACAAAATATGAAATAATAGAAGTTAAATCTTACTCATAGGATTTGGAGCACTTCTAAGAGTTTAAAACATATACTCAATACAAATAATAACTTTAACTCTTTGCTTGCATAGACAATGTGTGTGACTTACCATTATATGACACTTCTTCATCATGGTGTCAAGGACTATAGACTTCAAACTTCACTTCTATCTAAAAAACATTAAAAAAAATTGGATGAGATATTGACTCAACAAGCAAATGATATGTATCCCAACAAAAATAGGATAAGTTTAAGCACAAGCTTTTCATAGAAAGTTTGAAATTTTAATTTAAATCAAGTGTAAGAAGGTAAGTTACAATAAAAGATGATAGTTATTAATTCCTGATAGAAGATAAGCTAAGGAGTTTCCAAGTAGACAACATAAAAGATAAATACAAGTATTCAAAATTATAACAATATAAATAAATATGAAGGTTTAATATAAACATGAAATTAAAACATATCATTTAAAAATTTATACTAAACTATAATCAAGTGAGAGGTTCCTGATTTGACAAAGCACATGGGGTAATCTAATTAACCCCCACATCTTATGATGTAACATATGGAGCACATAACTCAAGGGAAAACTAATCAACTTGCTATATCTTATAATGTGATATATGGAACTATTAATTAAATCAAATCTATTTTCATTTCTTTATAACCTATAGGGTTATGGGCTCCAATCCAAATGTATTAGTCAACACATGGGGTTAGCAACACCTTTGCTAATTGGAATTTAAACTAAAGTGCATCAAGGTTAACATCGTCATCATTACTAGCTATAGTTTTTTAACTAATCTCTTCCCAAAACAAGTTTCTAAAACGATAAAAATTATAATTATAGGAAACAAATTTTACAAAAGAAAATCTCTTGGTAAATAGTTTCAAATAACTTAGTTATGGTAAAACATTTATCAAATCCATGTAAGTTCCACTGATTTATAATCTAAATAAGTTCCATTTATGAACCTTTTATGGATGATCTATGAAGGTTCTCCACCTTACCATCATCATTTCATTTTAGTTTCATTTCCAAACATATTAAACAATTTGTATCCATGAATCTAAAGTCATTGCATCATTGTCAAATCATAACTTTTTTCGATTTTCAACAATTGCATTCCATAAACATTTCATTTCCAATAAGGCAACTCATGTTAACCATTTAAATCATCATATCATTATTCTAATATCATTTCTCATAACCATACCTAAAGGGAAGGTTTTTAATATACTTGTTCTAAGGGTACCTAAAAAACTTACATGTATATAAGGAAGTAAAATGCAAATAAAATCTAATAAATTAATAAATAATGAAACTAATGATTTGAAAACCTATAAGTACTTGAAAACATGAAAACATATTAGAATACACATAATTTCTAACTCACAACAATGATTGCTTCTCTTAAGTTTGACCTCTCAACCTTTTACTTAAGACTATATCTTGTAGATGGGACTTCCTAACCTTCTACTAGTATCAAATGACATTCAAATTATCAATTAACTCATATATATAGCAAACTTCTAATATTTATCCTTATATCAAAAACTCCCAAATCAAACTCTAAGTTCTATCATGATAAAAATCTAATGTTTACTATCCATTAGCTAAATTAAACTAATCTAACTCCTAATAAGAGAATAAATCTTGGGATTGCCTTTTTAGAGCAAAGGAATGGAGATTTTAGAGTATGTCATTTGTGGGTTTATTGTCCAACCATCCCTAAGAGCTAAAACTAGAAAAAAAATCTTAAAATCTTTGGTGTTTTAGCAATAAACAATGAAGAAATGAAGGAAAACACGATAAAATTTGAAGAAAGTCAATAAGTTTTGAGTGTTGAAGTATGGAAGATGGAGAAGGTGAAGTGAAAGCTCAAAGTGGAGATGGTTTTAGTGTATTCTGCTTTTTTAGCTATAGTTTATAGTAAAAACAAAAGAAATGGAGATTGTTTTGGACTAATTTGGGCTTAAGTCATTGACTATTCCTTTATTTTTATTTATACTATTTAAGTAAATATCTTTATTTGTTTCTAGTTTATATTTTACTCCATTTGGATTCAAATAAAATATATAAAAAATGAAAATGCTAGAGAATAAAAATATAGATTTTGGGTTCTAATCTCAAATTACAATTTTTTGAAATATTGTCATTTCCATCTCGTTTTAAAGCTACTTAAAGTTTTCCCAAAAAAAATTAAAAATCATGCTTCGATTAAAAATATCAATAAATATCAAATCAACTATTATAGATATTTTTACTTTTTAAATAATATATATTTTACATAACTTTTTACATAGGTGCCCCAAGCTAAGAAATTTTTTCAAAAATCTTGGATGACCTAACTCGTCCAAATAATGAGCTAGACATATTTGAGTACTTTTCCAAACACGCCTAACTCATCCAATGATTGGGCTAGGTTAAGATAAACACTACCCTAGAGGTTGACAAATAGACCTAACTCTTCAATAAAATAAGCTATAAGAAACAAAAGTTATAAGTAAGGTTTTCAATAAGCAAAACAAAAGAAAAAACCATACCTAAGGCTTTTGGTTAGGCTAGGAAAGGACAATAATCTAAGGTCAATCAAGATAATTCCAAGTTCATAATAATTCTATCTACCCTTATATTATTCTATAGCATACTTAGGATACCTATTAATTGTAAGGCCATTAGACAACACACGTAAAATTTATGTTGTATGTATACGTTTGTGTTTGCATGTGTGAATTGAAAATTATTTATATTTATATTCTAGGTGCTAGCTTTATTTTCAATGGAATGTTTTACTCATTATATGTAAGTGATATGAACCAGTCCAGCACTTTGTATGAACAAGCCCAAGTAGAGAAATATTTAATATTAAGTGAAGGCCCAATGACAAGAGGAAGGCTCAAAAGTATACAAAAAGGAATTGGAGCCCATGTGAATGCATTCCTGGCCCAAGAAGCCTAAGTAGAAGAAGCAAGGAGAGCTAAAGTGTTACTTATCCGAGTCCATGAAATCTGAAGATATCCGGAGTGCAATGAATCTAGACACATTTTCCCAATATGGAGCATGACAAATTAGGAGATAATTTCCTAATTCGGAGTCAATGAACTTGGATATATTTTTCTAATTGGAGTGCAATGAACCTGGACATATGAGATAATTATGAGATAATTTCCTAATATGGAGCGCAACAAATGTGGAAACATTATTTTAATATGGAGCGCAATGAATCTAAAAATAATTTCCAAATATAGGATACAATGAATTTAGACATGGAGTGTAGCAAATCAAGAAATATTTTCCTAATCGGGAATATAACAAATAAGGAAAATCTGAGGATTATTTTCATTTTTAGTTTAATGATAGTCAAAGCTTTGTATTTTTTCAAATATGGCATTTAATATTTGTATTTTCCTAAGAGTAGTATAAATAGGAATCTATGTAACTCAAAATGAGGCAGTTCATGAATAATACACAAATTTGAGTGTTTCTTCTCTAAAGTGTGAGAATATTATCTTCTTTTACTCTTGTGAAACCTTGCTTTGTCAATCTTCCTTTATAAGATTGGTGATTCAAATTCATAAAAGCCCACAATTTGTGCTTCAACCCAGGTGTGTTGTTGTGTGGATTGGTCAATTCGTGTTCATGGTTGGACAAGTGGTCTAAGTAGCAGGTCGCATTCCTTATAGCATTAGTTAGCTGCTTGCATTCGTCAGGTCATCGAACCACCCAAGTCAGAACTTATCACTCCTAATTTCTTTCCTCATTTCTGGAGTGTGGCGCTCATATTATTTTTTTATATTATTTTGATTTACTTTATTTGCCTACGCCGTGAAGATCGGGATACCCCCATGGAATTCCCTATCAGTAAGGTTTATATATTTTCCTTCAAAATGATCAAATTGTTATATTTCAAAATATGTTTATGAGTGATGAAGGAGTTTAATGGTCTATGAACCTAGAAGGGGATCCATTATTGTCCTGTGAAGTGAATTTGATTTATTATGAATTTGTTATGATTAAAAAATGATTATTTGAACTATGGTTTAAAAAGTTTAATGATATTTTTTTTTATCTTAAAGAAAGAGATATGATATGTGGGTCTTCTTATGTTTGATGCCTTATGTATGTTCTTTATATGTTTTATAGAACTAAAGTAAATGGTTTTAATGAAAAATGGACCCTTGAAGTTTTCTAAGATGTTACTACAAAATAAATGAATTACATAGATTTACGTTATTACTGACGTTTATCTTAATGTAATAAAATTTTTAAAATTATATGAAAATTTAAGATGATAAACAAAGAATATAACTAACATCTATATTAATAAGGTGTTATTTTTTAAATTAGTGAGAATATTACTTTGTC
This sequence comes from Sindora glabra, assembly GCA_020226215.1. Taxonomy (NCBI): domain Eukaryota; kingdom Viridiplantae; phylum Streptophyta; class Magnoliopsida; order Fabales; family Fabaceae; genus Sindora; species Sindora glabra. The sequence continues at coordinate 11,794,317 of CM035226.1, read as the reverse complement.
ATATTTAAAAAATAATCAACATCAAAATTTGTGTGAAAAATTAAAATATTAATTTTTTTCTTAACCATTATCCAAAAAAAGCATTTGACAATGTTAACATGTCAATTTTTGAAGTAACTAAGGTCGCAAGTTTGAAAGTTATGGAGACTAGTTCCATTCTTTAAAAGGATGAAGTATATGGCATCAATTTATTTTAGTAAAACGTCCATTATTTTGCATCACTTAATTTAAAATTTCATTCTTATTCTCTCTTTTTTTTTGTATTTGTATTTGGGTTAATCTTTTGAAATAATTCAAATTTTGTAAAAGCATCCTATTTAAGACTATAATTTCACTACTCGATGAATATTTGTGTAAATATTAGAGTTCTGAATGGAATACTTTTATAGAGTAAGATAATTGATGACTATAGAATCCATAGGAACATTTCAACATGAGAAAAACAAATAATCTTCCTTCAACACACAAGAATTTGTGACAAGGATTTTGTTTTGTGTTGTATATTTAGATACATAGCAATTATATTATAATAGTGTATAGATGATCTATGTAGATTTTTTTATGAAATATATTTAGATGTAATGATTTGCAAGGAACCACAATTACTTGAGTGACTAACTTCATGTCATAATAAGATGTTGGTTATTTACAAAACCGTCATTCACAAGACATTTCAAAAGTCACTACTAGAAAATAAAAAATATTTACATGTCAATTTTGTTATTAATTGATATTTAAAGGCATTTCAAAAATCTCAATATGTAATGCAACTACCACTTACTTGATAATTGGGCATGCTTAAGACATTGGTGATTATTTAGATAGAATACTAATTTGCATATTTTGAGATGAACAAAACATAATTTTCACATATATGAGGAAGGGGTTCGTAAAAATAATTTCTAAAAAATATAAAAATTATTTTTATTTTGTATCTTCACTCAATATTGGTGCACAATTTAAAGATCTTTTATTGTTATTAATTGACATTTAAAGGCATTTAAAAAAAAAAAAAGCAGTGTAGCATTATATTCTTCTTTGCTAACCTTGTTAGCTTGGTTAACTATCTCCCCTGGGGCTTTGTGCAAAAGATCCTTTTTTCCTAATGAGTTCAATATAAAAATTCAAATTGATATTTGATTTACCATTAGGATAAAATATTTTACATAATCAATTAGTGAGGATAACATATATTATTAAAAATAATAACAATTAAGAAATTTTAACAGTATTAAAGGAATTTTAATAATTTTTTATTGATATGATAATATATGAATAAGTAATAATATAAAATTGATTTACATCAATAATAAATCAAATTTAAATTCTAAAAATTTTAAAATTATATTTTTCTCTTTTTAAAATTAAAAAAGATGATAGTGAATTTTCGAGTAAATATTTATCTCTTTGTAGTGTGTAACTCTCATTATCCATTGATTGTTATAATTGTTAACGTTTCCCTTTGCCTCTTGGCATCTTTGACTATCTCTGACGCTGTATATCGCTTCTCATCACCCAAAAGTTAATGTAACGTCCCCGTTTTCAACTTAAATCTTAATTTGGCTTCATTACCTCCACTAATCCCTCAACTTTTCTATTACGCAAAGGTGTGAGCAAAAGTCAACAACAAGAACAACCAAAATCAACCCGCTGACTCAATTCAGAGTCACAGTCATGGATAACTCATCAACTCTGTTCTAATTTAAAAATACAATGATTTCTTAAAATAAATTATAAAAATTTCTACTTTTAAAAATCTATTAATGTTTTATTTGAAAAATAAAATATATGATATGATGGAAACAAACTTTTAATAGGGTTAAAAAGGCTAATTTATATTTTGACCCAGAAAAAGAAGGGGTGAAAAAATATTGAAAGATTTCTTATTGCACTATGCTTTTTTTTTTTTTGGGTAAATGCATTATGCGTGTATTTGATTGCGTTCATTAAATCAATAAAAGAAAGCGCATCCTTAAACGTATCATTAAATAAATAAGAAATAATGCATTTGCTTATACTCGATCCAAGTAATAATTTGCGGAGGGATATGAGATGGAAGGTCAAATGCATAAATAAAGCTAGTTTAGTAGAGGATAAAAATGACTGAGGTCAAAAGTCAACAACATTGGAAAACGACCTCACACGACACAAAGGATAAGGAATAGAGTGGGACCCCTTGGGAGGCGCCAGAGAGTATTTAAGCTCCCTCGCCTCAGTTCCTATTCATCCATTTGCTTGCTTCTCTTCTGCCAACTTCTCTTCCGATTAGAGGCAAGTCTGTAATCATCTAACAGTGGATATGATTATTTTTCTTGCATGTTGCGTTTCTTTCTTTAAGTTTACAGCCTTGTGTTTTCCTGAACTTGAAGTTGAATGTTTGAGGCTTAATTAACAGGTCAACATGGGAAACAAGGTTTTGTTTTGCTTTTTTCTATCGACACTGTTGCTTTCCTTGGTCTCCTCTGCACCAAATGAGGGTTTAATTAGGATTGGGCTGAAAAAGATCAAATTCAACCCTAACAACCTGCTTGCTCCTATCAGAAAATATCAGCTCCAGAGTATAAGGGGAGGTGCTGGGCAACCTGTTATAGTTGCTTTGAAGAGCTACTTCGGTAATCAGTACTATGGTGAAATAGCACTTGGGATCCCTCCTCAGAACTTCACTGTGCTCTTTGACACAGGGAGCTCTGATTTGGGGGTTCCTTCAAGTAAATGTACTCTCTCGGTGAGGTTTTACATGCATCTATTTCAAGTATATGTCTATTTACCTTGTCACTCTGCAAAAGTTTCATTAATTGCATTTTACGTAAGCGTGGGGGCAGGCAGCATGCCACAATCATGCCAAGTACACATCAAGCCAATCCAGTACCTACAGGCCGAATGGTTTGTTTTTCTCTCCCTCCGAAGAAAGCACAAAGTTCATTTATATATTCGATATGTATTATGATTTTGGAGTATTACAGTCTTAATGAGTGTGGGTAATACGAGAGTTTCCCTAATCCTTTGTTTGAAACTGATTAAGACAAGATTTTATTTCGTTTTCTAATGATTTTTTTTGAAATAATATTTGAGATTAAATAAATAGTAATTTTGTTTCATTTCATTTACAATTATTTTTAGTATTACATTTTTACCATTATGAAATCTATTATATTTAGTAAGGATTTTCTTAGAATTGATTTCATTTAGCCTAAAACATATATCATGTAAAAAAATTTATTCCCTTCCTAATATTGTAATTATCATTATACCATCAAAATTTATTTTTTAATTAAATTGCATACATATTTTAATATATTTTAAATAAAAAATTGTTTGTAATCAAATGAATTAATGATCATTTCTGTTGAAATAAAATAAATTGAATTCTGAAAAAAAATGATTCATGCGGAACATTACTGTTATCCAGGGAAGCCTTCAACACTCGAGTATGCGGCTGACCGTGTTCTTGGTTTCTTTAGCAACGACGATGTCAACGTAGGAGGCATAGTTATGAAGAACCAGGTACTGCTCATTGTTAATATATGACCCGGAATTCTCGCATCTTATGTTAATAAATTGATTGAGTACGTTCTGATCACCATCAGCTATTCACTGAAGCTACTACGGAGCCTGATACTCCGTTTGTGGACTCCAAGTTCGATGGTATACTAGGACTTGCATTTCAGGAGATAGCAGTTGGAGGTGCTGTTCCAGTGTGGTAAGCGTTTCCGTAAATTTTGCTTTGTCATTTGATCGAATGCGGGTTAAGTCTCAATGGCATAAATTTGGTCTGGTTTGGGTCAGGTTAAATATGATTCAACAAAGACTTCTCAAAAAGCCAATATTTTCATTATCGCTCAACCCTAATGTAGTGCAGGAGGAAGGTGGTGAAATTGTTTTCGGGGGTGTTGATCCTTCTCGCCACATGGGCGACTTCTCTTATGTTCCCTTGACACGGAAAGCTTATTGGCAGGTTATTTATTGTTGGAATTGTTATACATTTGTAATGTTTTAAGTTGCTCTCTTTGTTAACTGCCTATGAAATGTTTTTATTTGGCAGTTTGAAATGGGTGACGTCCTTATTGGTGGTAAACCCTCTGGTACGTGCTCAAACACTCTGAAGTTTAAAAGAATTTCCTATTTCCTTTTGAGTAAATTAAGCTGATCTCCATTGAATTAAAGGGATATTATAGAAACTTTTCCTTACCTGTAACTGTTTAAAACATGCTGATGTGATCATACTGTCATCCAGGATCTTGTGCTCGTAGCTGTGAAGTAATTGTGGATTCAGGGTCTCCTTTATTTTCTGGCCCATCGGTATGTATAGATGCTTGCACACTTGATGATGTTTTTATTTGTTACTTACCGTATGATTTTTCTTCCCGTAGGCAGCAATTGCTGTGATAAATCGTGCAATTGGGGCCCATGGAGTTGCAAACCAACCATGCAAGAAAGTTGTTCAAAAGCACGGGCAAACAATTTTGAACTTGCTTGTAGCTCAAGTATGCATTATTTTTATTTCTCTCAGCATATTTTGGCTGATTATGTTCTTGACTATAGTCACGATTGTGAGATTCTTCCAATTGATTTGTGGCTCAAGCATATATTATTTTTATTTCCTACAGTCACGATTGTGGGATCTTTTCAATTGATTTAATTTGTTGCTTTCACGCTTGCCGATGCAGACGCATCCAAGTAAAATTTGCTCTCAAATTGGACTGTGCAGTCATGGTGTCAGGTCAGGCCCTGGCTTATTATATTATACGGACTTCGGTTTTAATTCAAACACCTTATTATATTTAGTTATTTACTGTCCTGTGCCGTATAACTGAAGATTGTTCCCATTTTTCTTTAGTGTGGGCACTGAAAGTGGGGTCGATAAAAATGAAAGAATATCATCTGCATGTTCTGCATGTGAGATGGCAGTTGTGTGGATGGACAACCAGCTGGGGCAGAACCAGACGCATGATCAGATAATAACCTACACCAATGAGGTGATTTAGTCACATTTCGTATTTAAGGTATCATGTGAAATTGTGAATCCTGCTTGGACTTCATCTTCGTCATGACATTGCAGGTGTGTGAGAAATACCCTAGCGCAAATGGACCAGCAACTGTGGATTGTGGAAAAATCCCTTCAATGCCTATCATTTCCTTCACGATCGGTGGAAGAAATTTCGACATCTCACCGGAGGAGGTAAAACATAATCTAATCCGATCGCTTTTATAAGGTTTCATTTCCAGTGAGGGTGAAGCAAGAAGAGCAAACACTGCATCTATTTGAACAACTGCTGTTAATCACATTCTGCATTTGGTCTTTTTCTGCAATATTTTGTCATAATCAAACTCCACTTTTTGTGTGGTTTCCTCAGTACATAATCCAATGGGGTCAAGGTGCTCAAGCTCAATGCATTGACGGCTTTTCTGCTTTGGATGTTCCTCCACCAACTGGCCCTCTCTGGTGAATTGATGTTCTTTCACTTGCTTGTGAGATCTTGATAATTTTTCAATTAATGGCATGTGTGCACAATGCAGGATCCTTGGAGACATATTCTTGCGTCGCTATCACATATTCTTGCGTCGCTATCACACTATCTTCGATTATGGGAAAATGAGGCTGGGATTTGCCCAAGCAGCGTAGACAATGTTGTCATCTCTATTTTCTTTTGTGGGTTATGTATTTAGTCCTGCAATTGTAATTGGCCTAAAATTATGTGATGATTGGTTTAGTAGCCAAAATGGAAAAGAAGAAGAGAGCTCTTCATTGAACAATGGAATTCTATTCACTTCCAAATGCAAAACTACAACTTTTGAGGAGTATTTATAGCTGTTTACATGGGTAAATTCATCCTAAATCAACAAAAAAGTATCTCCTTCTTTCAAATTCCTATGCAATCTTTGAATTTCTCCATGACTAGGTGCAAAGTATGACTAGGTAAATAAGTTTTTTACAATATCTAGAATACTCTAAATATCTCTTCATGGTTATCGGAACTTGGTTTGTGTTAGGTTCCGTACCATTCTCTCTGAGTTGGACAAAACTTACCCTTGAGTCTACTTATCTTTCTTATAGTATGGTGAGAGATTAGTAATGTTAAAAGTCGCAACGATGCCATAGGAGTCTAGCAAGTCTATCTTGTAGGCATTGTCATTGATCTTCTGTATGACTCAAAACGGTTCATCTGCCTTTAGAGATAACTTTACATTAGATTGACTCAAGAATCTCTCCTTCAGCAAGTGTATCCATACCAAGTCTTTTTCCTCGAAAGTATATTGTCATTGATGTTTATCTTTATAGGCTTTATATTTTGAATTTTGTTTCTAAATTCTTGCACAAACTTGTTCATGAAGCTTCTTGATCTCTTTTGCTCTTTACTCTACATTCGTGTTATACTAATGGTTGAGAGAAGATGGTGCTAAATCTAATGGGCTGAAGGGATAAGTACCATATACCAACTTGAATGGGCATCTTTCAATGGAAAGCAAAGTCTATTTTGTATTAAGAGCATCTGCTACAACGTTTAGACTTCTAGCCTTAAATATTAATAATACTAGCGACTTGGCTTCACCTTTAACTCAATTGAATTCTTCAGGTAGTAATAGAGTTAACTTGATTTTACTTCATCCTTTATAAAAGAATAAATGTTTACATAACCATCATATATAGCATGATGGTCGTACTGTCAAGGTCTTCCCAAGAAGAGACGACAAGCTTCTATTAGAATGACATCACACTATATGTTGTCTTGGTACTTTTTGCCAATTGAAAAGGTAACAAGGCAACATTTTTAGCTTTTACCTCATTATCTTTGTTAAGCTACTATAACTTGTAAGGGTGCAGATGCTTCTAGGTAGGTAGTTTAAACTTTTCTATCATGTATCTTGATATAATATTTTCACAGCTTCTACTATCTATAATGACATCATAAACTTTACCTTAAGCTATATGTGGAGTGTGGAAAATGTTATGCCTTAACCAAGGTTCTTCCTTTTTGTCTAGTATGTAAGCTTTGTGCAATCACTAGTGATTCTCCATGATCAGTACGGGTGAATTCTCTATTAAACATTAGTGGTTCAATGGATTCATCTTATATCTGTTTGAACTCTTCTTCTTTTGATACTTCTTGAATTTCTCTTTCAGAGATAGTGATGACTATTTTATTTAGGTAATTTGATGTAATGTGACCATATCTTTAACATTTAAAGCATTTAGGTGGTTTAAGTTTAATAGGTATTTTAGGGTTGACTTCTTTGGTAGGTTTAGGTAGACTCTTGTTTGAGATATTAGGCTATGTGATTTGAGTTTTACGAGTATTAGTAAGGTTTCTTGATGAGTAAAGTTGGAATATGGGCTTTTTGGAAAGTTATTTCTTAATCTGAATGGGAAGTTAAATAATATCATTTAAGGTCCAGTATTATTAAAGCTGAACTAGTTAGACAATCTCAAAGTTTAAACCTCTAAGGTATCAAGCAATAGTTTGCTCTTCTTTCTCTTAAATATCACATGTTATCATTAATTTTTTAAATTCTCTAGTGTATTTTTCCACAGACAAGAATTTTTGGCAAAGATTTTGTAATAGATAAAGTTATCTTGATAATATTGATCAAGTAGAAACTTATGTGTAAATTCTTATCATATCTTCTCCCATATCCTGATCTTCCTTCGTCCTTCATATTCCTATTTCTTCTTTAAATTTTCCCACCAAATGAAGGCATATTTCTTCAGCTTCAAAGCTACAAGTTTAACCTTTTGCTCATCTAATATGTCTTTTAGCTTGAATACTTTTTCAATTGTTTGAAGTCAGTCTACAAATTTATCTGGTTGAAGCTTTCCTTTAAATTTTGAAATGTCTACTTTAATATCAGTTCCTTAGGTTGGCTACCTTTGGTGGCAATGACTAGTTGTTGAAGAGTAGTTACTGTTGTCTAAATCATATTTTGGATTCCTTCTTTGATTTAGTAAGTCTTGTTGGACATTAACAATCTTCTGCATTTGTTGAATTTGTCTCTGCATTTCTTTTGTCTCAATCTCTTGAATATTTCTTTCATTGTATCTTTTTGGTAGCATTTTGGTAATTTATGGTGGTTATAGGGTCAAAGTAAAATTTAAAAAGTTTAAGGGCTATTTGTAACAATAAGATAAAGTTTAGGGTTACAATTAAATTTTGGCAAGGTTTAAGGGTGTTTTTGCAAGAACAAGACAAATTCTAAGGTCAAATAAAATTTATGGAAAGTTTGGGTATGTCTAATAATTTTAGAAAATATTAAAGGTCAAAACGAAAATTTAAGAAAGTTATAGGATAATTTTGAAATTCTAAAAAATTTCTACTAAGAGGGTTGCTAAAGCAATTTACTAGACATGTGGTGCAACCTTTGTGACTAACATGGCATTGATTATGCATTAAGAAGCTAACTCTGCAATTGATGCTAGATGGCGGATTGGGTTTACTAACATAGTGATCCTTGACACATGACACTCGTAAAGTGTAAGACATGTTGCTTACATGGCATTAATATGGTCATCTTCAACCTTAGTCGAGTATGTGTGGCACATCAAGCGTGTAACTAGCACATAACTGGTACGTAAAGGTACATGTAGTGACCATTTGACACAAAACTTTGTAATCAGGCATTTTATACCACTTTAAACTCATCTGCGATATTATTTTGCTGAGAAACTAACTAAAAATTAGGGTTTCAACACTAGCAATTGTTGAACCTATAGAAGTATGAAACCAAAGAGAATTCAAATCGCTTCTAACTCAAACACTTGCATAAGAAGCGAGGAAAACCAGATATGATATTAAAATCATTCAAAAGCCAAATAGAAAAGAAGAAAAGAGAACTCTTCACTAAATAATGGAATTCTATTCACTTCTAGATGCAGAATTACAACTTTTAGGGATATTTACACCTGTTTACATGGGTAGATTCATCCTAAACCTGCAAAAAATATCTCCCTATTTAGAATTCCTATGCAAGCTTTGAATTTCTTCATAACTAAGTGCAAAGTATGACTAGATACAAGGTATGACTAGATGCAAAGTAATTTATTTACAATATCTAGAAAACTCTAAATATCTTTTCATGGTTATCAAGATTTGGTTTGTGTTGGGTTTTGTACTAATGACTCTAATCTCTAACTATGTTCCCATTTTTTGTTTATATGAAAAAATATAGAACATATACACATATGTTTGATTGAAGGATGTTATATTACTCTCATGATTTCTATAGGACCATAAATGAATTGAGTAATTTTTTAATTACTCAAATTCAATTTGCATATATACCTTTAAATTTGTTTAATAAATAAATGAGTTTGGATATAAAATTAAAGTCCATTAATAAATGAGTAAAAATTGAGAACCTTAAAGAATTGATTTAATTTATGAAAAACTTATTCAAATGATTTAAAATATAATTTTATGTATATGTATATGATGTTATATATAATGTGATTATTTGTTAAATATTACATTATAATTATATATTATTTTATTAAGACAACATATATCACATATAGTTCTAAGCATATATCAACTAAAAGCATCCTTTTTATGTTAAAAATAAGATGAGTGAATAATGACAAACAATTCTTGTATTGATAGCTAAGATTAAAAGATAATTAAAGGGTACATGATTATTTAAAAAGATAATATGATTACTTAAAAAAAGATACATAGTTTTAGATTTTAATCCTAATCCTTTAATATAAGGTTTGATGACTAGCGATAATTTTTTTTTGGCTAATTTTAACAAATCCATTGCTAAAAAGATAGCAACAAAATTAATAAAGAATAACAAGTGGTCAATAAGTAGTGCATTGGCAATTCAATTAATGACAAAAATTTGTTATTAGTTGCTAATTTTTGTCACTAATTTTAGGAATCAATAAAGACATAAATGAATGACGATTAAATTAGCAATGCCTTTCTTCATCACTAACTATATATTTAATAATGGTATGTTTGTCATTGATATAAAATTTAGCAACAAAATTATCCATCACTAATATATGTTCATTGCTACACCTATTGCTAGAATCCTAATTTAGCAACAGAAAAATCTATTGCTAATTTTAGCCATTGGTATTTTTGTTGCTAATTAGTAGTGGTCACTTATTCAAAAATCCTTCATTAATTTAGGATACATATATTCACACATATAAATTGCCTATTTTTTGTAAAAAAAAATATATTTTGCAACCAAATAGCAAACATTTTTGCAACAATCTAAAATTCATAATGCCTAAATCTTATATTGAATTAAATATTTGAATTACTTTTCATAAAATAAAATTGAATGTAAATATATTATTTTGTAATGGAGAAAACAATGAAAATAATTGAAATCTAATGGAGAAAAAATCATACAAATCTATATACATATAAAAACAAAATCATACAAAAGTATATACATATAAAAATAAAAACTTCAGTCAACTAGCTCCTACATGTCACTAGTGGTCATCCTCAAGGCACTTATGTTTTTAGTCAACTAGTAGTAATTGCTATTAGGAAGAGGCAATTGTGGCTATCTCCAGCCTATCAAACAATTCTCTAATGTAGTACTAATTCTCTTCAATTAGCAGTTGTTGAGTAGCAAGTTGTTGCTTTTACATTGCCATCATCTCTCGTGCTTGCTTGAGCTTCGCATGTTGCTATTGGATGGTGCTTTGTAGCCTCTCCAACTTAGGCTATAAGGATAAACCAACTACAACAAATGATGTCCTTGCAACCTTATATGTTTTTTGTTCTATATTATAAATGCAGACTTTTTTGTTCCAACTGCCTGTTATCTTCATCCATAGTAATATCTCATCGACTTGCATAGGGCTACCCTCACTACCCTTAATTGATGCATGAGAAGACTGTGCATGACCATTCTAGAGAATTTGGCCTAAAAAATAAAATTTGAATGTTAAACACTTATGATATAAAAAAGCAATGTAATGCATATTAAAGATAGAAATAACAGCATACCTAGGTCCTCTCAACTTTTTTATTGACAAACTGCTCGGTACCTTTTAGAGTCATATGGGTGTGAATGAGTGGGAACACCCCAATTAGGAGGCATCTAGTCGAGGTAAGTAATAGAATTAATGAACTAACACTAAACTATACTTTAAACTAAGACCAGACCTTATCATCTTCCTTTTATACTCTAATATGGAAATAGAACTACCAGTGTATAGGCTTCCTCTAGTAGAAGACACTCTATTTCTTTTGTTAACTTCTTGCTTTTGCTTAGGTTAATATCTTTAGCCCACTTCTGCTTAAGAGCCTTAAAAATGTCATTGGACATATAATCAAGCTTCTTTGATAAGCCTTTTCTTATCTAGTCCATCATATCTTCATATTTTATCACAGCTTTACAAGCAAAATTCCTTTTTATCAAATGTGCATCGTTGGGCTACCACTTATATAGAGCCTATAAAACATTAAATAATTCAAGTCAAATAATAATAATTGTCAAATTAAAATATAAATGCAAATATGTGAGAATGAAATCTTAGCATTGAATTCAAGCATGAATCGACAGGTTGAATTATAAGTTTGAGATGAGAGATATGGAAATTTTAATCTAATTTTAAAATGTAATAAGAAGAGATGGAATGTCTCTTTTAGGTGAATCATATATAATAGGCATTCTTTCTTCATTTTTTCCTTTCTAACGAGCCATTCTAGAAGCTATCCAAAACTAAATCTCCACTAATGCAACACTATTTACTAACATTTTTTTAGCAATGTTTAAAACCAGTAGTAGTCTACATAACCACCATAAACCCTCATTTTTTAATAAAATCAAAATTTATTAATTTTGTTACCTTTTTACTTAATATAAATAAAATATCCACATTTAAATTTATTTTATAAATCAATTTTGATTCATGAAATTCAATTTGAGTATTTATTTTTAAGACCTTAGTTTAATGCTTGGTAAATACCAAATGCAATTGATTTAATTTATAGCTAATTTGGATTTTTTTCACTCTCCCAATGAGTAATTCTTCTTAATTAGATTTGATTCCAGCCTTGTGATGAGAATAATTGTGAATTGGAAGGATGAGTGAACAAAGAACTCTACTTTAGAATGAAAACTGATATTATTAATTGCTTAGTGATACTATATGGATTTCTAAATTGTGCTCCTTTGGGTTGTTAGTTTAAGAATGTGGATACATGTATATAATTTCTAGTTTTAATTTCTATTTTATGGTGAAAACTAATATTGTTAATTGCTACAAGGTTATTCTTACTTCGATACTGATTACATCATTATTTAATTTTCTAATTTTTAATTTCTCAATTTTCTTCCAATATTTAGTTTTAATTTCTCCATTTCATCTCTTTTTATGGATAATTCAAAGTCCCCAAATGGATGTGTGCTATACTATCAATTAGTTAAGAATCTCATGCAGAAAAATAAGAAGGAGGGAAAGGACTTTATTAGATATCAAAATACATTTTGTATATGCTTGGCTTTATATCCGCTAGAAATATACTTAAATTTCAAAGTTCAAGGTGTTAGTGTTAGTGTGTGTCCTAGGAACCAATCATATAAATGATTGAAATAATACATAATGTATTATATTTTATTTCAGGCAATGCAATTATTATATTTTATTTTTAATTTTTTATGTAATTTATAACTTAATATAATAATTATCCCTGTAATAATTTTACTATTTCTAAAATGCTCCTAGTCAAGTATTATTACGACAGGAATAGTAATAGTACATCGAGACTGGCATGTGTAGTAACTGATGATTATGAATCATGAATATATGATATCAAGTCAATATTTGAGTACATTGTTAGTGAACAAATATACTAGATTGGCCCATTATGAGAATACTGCATGGATAAGACTTGTGTTATTAGTAGTTCTCATATGGTTACAATTGCATATAGTCCTTTGACTTGAAGTCACTACAGTTCCCTACATGAGGGGTTACTCACTTTAATGTCGTCTTATGTCACCTTTAATAGGGATGACGAGTAGGGCGTTAATTGGGTGTGTTACGAATCATGCAGAGGGAAGTGGTAATATAGATAGGATTTTGTTACTCTTATAAAAAAGAGATATATTCTTGGGTTCCTTGATTGAGTAAGACTTAAAAATGCATGACCATACTCAAATGGATCAATATGTGATATTGATAATTTATTTTGAAGTTTACTCAGTATCAAGAAATATAAATTGAACATTGACAAGGATGACACACTCCATGCCTCCAATTCAATTTGGATATTATTACAAAAAGGATTATGATACAAAGCGTTGATCATGTATTAGATGGATATCGAATTACAGATATTTTTACTACTTGAGTAGCTGTGATGTATTACTAGATACCGCTCACTGTTTATGGCTCAATAATGAGTCATTGTCAACGAAGTAAGAACCTACAAGGTCACATAAAAAAAGTAGGAATAAGATAATAATTAATTAAATTTTAATTATATTAATATCCAATTAATTGGACTTATTTTTGTGCATATATATTATTATTAAGAATAATAATATGTTATTCACGTAATATATATATATATAATATTATGTGATATTATTTGATATTAAAGTAATATCAAATAATTATATTATCAAATATTACATAAATATATTATGAGATAATATTATTTTGATATTTGATAACTATATGCAATTATCTAAATATTAAAGTATTTATATTATGAGATAATATTATTATCTAATATTAGATAATTAATAGATAAGTCCTATCTCTCCTCACTCTCTTTAGGATAAAAATAAGATGAGATGTTAAGTGTGATTAGGATTTTGGAGGCATTATTCTAATAGGGCTACGATTATGGCTTGCCTAAGTTCTATAAAAATGGACTTGAGGACAGCACTTTTACACACGCTTATAAGCTTCCATAAAATCCTAAATTACTCAGAAAACACTCAATCCTAATCCTAGAGAGAGAAACACATCCTAGCAGATTCGTGGAAGGTGAGAGGTCATTGTTTACTCCGTGTGGATACCGTAGAAACACTATACCTTTCGGCCGGTGTTTGATTCATCCGCTCTCTCAAGTTTTTATCAGTAGAAATTTGAGTGCCCAATAGGTAAAACCTTAATCATTAATTTATATCTTTTGCATGGATCTTAGGTAAAATTCGAATCAAATTTTTGAATTTTCGCTGCGTATGATAATCTGAATTCCCAACAATTAGCTGAGTACTTGAGATAATTTTTAAAACCAATGTCCATGTTCTTTTACCGTATTAGCTTTATGCACTTCACCAAGGAATAGATTTTTGCAATGGCTTTATTAAGGCTAAAATGAGTAAAGTTATCCTCATTTTAATTTGTGTATGATAGTTTTATTTTCTTTTTAAGAAAAATTTATGCAACACTTTTCTAGTTTATGACAAATTGACCACATCAAACTTCCTTAGAATGTAGAGTTTCTGACGTAAGTGTGCTTAATAAACTTGAAGAAATTAGTAAATCAATGAAGGTTTGTAGCTTCTAATTCAGTATGATAATTTTTTTTAGCATTTGACTATAGTCATATTTCTTTGGAGAACTCTCTCTCTCTCTCTCTCTCTCTCTCTCTATATATATATATATATATATATATATATATATATATATATATATATATATATATATATATATATATAGACACATACACATACACACACACACATATATATATGTATATGTATGTATGATTGTATCTAAATATGTCTTTGTTTTAGTTTGTATAATATTAATTCAAATGAAATATTATTGCTAAACAATAAATTTGAGATGAATATTGCAAAATGTTAATTTTGATTATTATGGAAACCTATTCCAACCTCTTTTGTACCTATGCTAATGAAGCCTACCTTTATGCTACAAGTTGGTAATAGTGACAATTCAGTAAGCAAACATACTCAGTTTAAGATAAGACTTAGTACAAAAATCAAGCATGTTATAGTGGACCTACAGTTGAAATTTGGGATCAATATGGCTCATGTACTATTTTTCCTAATTTTCTTAAGTTTAGAGGTATTTTGATAATTTTGGCATGGTTTAAGAATATAGAGGAGTTCAAGAAACTTGTATCCATAATCCTTATATTTTTATCTTTGTATTGGTTGATGCTAGTTGGATGCTTGGAGCTTTAAAAAGGGCTTATGATAACTAAAAAAATATGTTAACTCTTGGTAGGAGAGCTTTTACTCAAAATACTCTTTAATAAGGTAGAGTGTTAGGAAGGCTAACAAGGCACCTGGACATTGAGTTAAGGACTTAAGTATATTGGCTTGTGGTCATCTCCTACACACTCAAAATTATGAAATAAGGAATATTGATTACAATGTCGCTATGCACTAAAATTAGTTAAAAATTGATTTACTACAAGATAATGTAGTACAGTGAAACAATCAGGTTGTACCCCTAGTGATCCCTTAATATTATCTTTTTTAATTGAATTCCTAACGATAGCTACACAATTATCTAATTTATCATGCAATAGAAACATAAAAAGCTAATGCAATAGATGCAAAATAGAATAGATGCAATTTATTATATGAATGCAGAATATTATATGCAAAATGTAGGATTGTGCAGTAATAGAATTGGGCAATTTGTGAATTTAAATTGAGTTGAATATATTAAACAAAGTAAAAACATAGAGCAAACAAATAAAAAGAAAATTAATGTAGCAAAATAACTAATTCAAGAAATTGAGCTACTCTAGTTTGAATTAATCATGGATCAATTAGGATTTGACTTCTTTAATTAATTCTTCAACTTTGGATTAACTAGAACCTTTACAATAATCTATGAATTCTAAGCTTGATTATCATATAAGATTTGATCAATTAAGATTAGTCAATTAAGCAACTGCTATAATCCCTATCTAGTAGATTAAAATTGATTTAATAATAAAATTCAGTTAATTTGATAAATTAAATTAAAAACTTTCAAATTAATCAGTCAACCTTCTACCTTTATGTGAAAAATTACGATTTACCAATCACAATTCAATATCAAAATAGCAAAAAAATAAAAAATCACAAGGATGAACATTAATTATACTAAATCAATATTTAACATACATACATAAGGAAAGAGGAAAATTAATTAAAAAAAGTTAATATTACAATTCATAATCTCATCATCCAAATAAAGAGAGCCTTAAACTCCTTCAATTAACCATAGATTTAAGCTTTTATTGATGAAGAACAAAGAAAACAAGAAGAAGAAAAGTTATGTTACAGAATGATGTATAAAAGTCTGAATAGTGTAACAAGTTCTCCTTATTTATTTAATCTAATTAAACTAAAACCCTACTAAACTTAGATTGTATGTCTTTGAGGGTTACATTAATAGGGCCTTCTTAATTTTTAGGAGCTTAAACCTATTTTTAACTAAACAATTAAATCCAATAGTTATATTAGTGAATTCTTATAGGTCTGACTTCCAACCAATTCTTAACCACAAAGATGAAGTGATTTGGATAATTCATGAACATCAAAGTTGTAGGTTTATGCCTTATGGAAATGTAGGTACTAGTTCCATGTTAATTTGACCTCTGTAGCTCTAGATATAACCTAAAAATATAGGTAGGCTCAGCTAGGATAAAAACATAACTTTAAGTTCTTAACCACATATGACCTCTAAAACATCTAAATTGAGCTTGGAAAGAAACATAAAAATTGTAATCCTCTCTTTAAGCTTTTTAACAATTTAAAAATTATCTCAATCCAACATTTGGAGCTTAAGATATAGTTGACAAATGAAAATAGTATTAAAATCTAATATTAACAGAACAAATTCACAATATTGTAAAATCAATCTATAATTATAAAAAAAGGCAAATTTTATAAAACTAAGCACATGTAACCTACTAAAAGATATAAAATAGGAGAAAATAAAATAGTAAATATTTTTCTCATCACATATACCTAAGAAACATAATGTCCCTTTTTATATTCAATATATCCCTTTCGGCCCGTTATGCTAAGAAATTTCATGTATAGGGCAGTCTTATAGTTTGGTATGCATAAGTGTTTCAACGACATTCGATTATGACTTATAAATATGTTATACATGGGATTCATTGTATAGGTGATATTTCTTCCATGTCTTGCTATCTTTACTAAATGTTCCACGAGAGTGAGATTTTACTAGGAAGGCTAGCATATTCACCAAAAATGGTAAGCATGCACCACACAATTTTAACTAAAAAGCTACTAGCCTATGATATTTGGTATCAGAGTTTAGCTTATGCTAAAACACTAAAATTAGGTAAGCTATAAATAATTTAGATGCAGCTTGTCTAATATTGTATGAAGGATGTGCGAAGCTATCATTCTTAAACTTGAAAGAGTTGTTAACAAAGACTTGACCAGAGGGTGCAAGAGATTGAATTGATTGAAGAAACTAGTATACAGGAGAATGATGCATTTAAGTAACCATCAATTGTTGTATTGAGTACAAGCATTTATGTTAGAGGACTATCTTGTTTATATGAATGAAATGTTAGTTATATGGTTATTCATAGTAATGGCATCAAAGGATGCAAACCACAATTTGGATAGATGAATGAATTGACGGCTTATCCAGTAGGAGTAGCTTTGATCTTTCTAGAGGGTTTGACCATTTCTTGAAAGATCAGTGGAACTGAAAGGTGAAGTCTTTAGTTATGCAAAAATGCATGGTTACAATTGAAGGGCATAAGTGGATTGCTCCAAAAGGGGTGATCTAAAATTATGTTGAAGTGGTTCAAAAAGATCATTTGTATTGCTCAAAGGAATATAGCCAGATAGCTAAGCAATGATTTAGAAGAGCTAATGTTAATTGCATAATTTATATGTTAGATAAAGTGCACACAATCTTCCAACATGATTCTTCAATATAGAGGGCTAGGCTATATAGTTATTTTATGGAGTGGTAACAATAACTCAGAAAAGTGATAGCAGACTAACACAACATAGTTGCATGGCTAAGAGACTTTGTGGCAATGATTATGAGTTCATATTTGCTCATGCACAAGTAAAGCAAAGGTCGAGCTAGAATGGGGAAAGTGAAGCTCGAGTTAGAGTAGAGTATGCTCTATACTTAACCCCCTTCAAGGCATTAAAGTGGGAGAGCCATCGGAGGATGCATTCAAAGAAATTGTCAAATAATGCATAAAGGAGGGATCATGAAGACTATGATGCTAAAGTACATCAGATTTGAATGGGTTGTGGTAGTCAATGAGATACTAAAAGATATCAATTCAAAAAGGATCGAATGATCCAATCAAATGTGAAAGTGGCATTATGAAATGTTATGAATTGACTAAAAGCAAATAAACAAATAAGCAAAGTTAGGAGTAAGGTTATAAAGCCTATGTGTAAATCAATCATAAGTTTTATCTTTTATATTAATAGGATAGGACCTTAGGTGTGAGACACCTATTAGTAGGTAATTTAAAGTACCAAGCATTACAGTGTTAGCACACACTTTGTTGTAAAAGTGGCATCCATGCAAACTGTAAAGATAGTGAGCACAAAATTGTAGTGGCAACCATCCATTAGATAAGTTATAAAGATAACGATTTCGGGAGAGCTAGTGGATAAGTAGCACTAACTATTAAATTACTTATATTATTGTACTGAAAATTTTTTTTAACTCATGTGATGTTTAATGATTTTCAAAGGATTTATTTTTTTTAACTTATCTTTCTTTATTTTTGGGATCAATTTCAAGAATTTCGTGTATGAATATACTTATTTACCTGTAATGGCAAAATGAAAATGAAAAATGGTACACACTCATGTTGTGCACCAAAATTTGTAATTAGGAAGTGCCCCTGGTGTGCGTGGCGGAATATATAGTTATAATTAAGAAAGAAGGTCATAAATAATATATCATTAAACTGGCCATTATTATAATATGATTAGGTCAACTTTAAACGGGGGTTGAGGTCGTAGTTTTGGATTGGAGAAAGTAGTATACGGTTCTGACTTTTTGGGCAACTTATGTTCCATTATACATATAAAAATCTTCGACAGTTTGCTTGCTGACATATTAAACTTTGGTAATTTCATTTTTTTACCTAAAAAAAATCTTGTGATTTCTATTCAGCTAAGAAAAAGGAAACACTATTATTTGATCTTTGTGGGCTCAATTATTTTTAATTATTGATTTTAAAAAAATCCTTTAAATCAACAACACTACTTTATATATTTTATAAGTCAACAACATTGCTTTATATATTTTATAGATATTAAAGGGATGTAAGCACCAAAAATTAAAATTTAGGTGGAAATCAATAATTTAGAATTTAAATAACTATGTAATTATGATAAATTTACTTATATTATTATGATAATAAAAAATGATAAAAAAAAATAAATCAATCCCATCCTCTTAATTATAATAGAGAATTTGAAAAAGTATGGAAATCAATAATTTGGAATTTGCATGATTAGTGCAAATTTACGTATATAATTGTGATAATAACAAAGGATACATAGACTAAAGCAATCATATCATGCTCAAAAGACTGGGAAAAAAAAAACCTCTCAAATTATTTTAGCAAAAGAAGATATATGTAAATAACTAGCAAAACTAATGATAATTATAATTGATTAGGAGATTAATTGGTTAATTATCATTTTATTTCAAATTTCTAATCTTATTCTCTATGGATTTTAAATCGCCTAATAATTACAATACAAATTTGATGATATAATTATATTTGATTGGGAGATTTATGCATTCATTATTGTTTTGTGTCAAATTTAAAATTTTATTCTTTATAATTTTGAAATGATGTAACAACTTGCAGAATGTCATCAAAGACATAGGTGAGTAGCTACATTCAATTTACAAATACTATACTATACATGATTACTTTTTATATTTTAATCTTTCTTTCAATTACACTTGTTAGAAAATAAATAAATATACATAGCAAGTAGAAAACAAATAATTATAGGGTGGCTAAAAATGAAATTGATCATATTATGATATTTTGTTTTATTTATGGAAAGTTAGAGTAGGAACAAATAAGGACAAATTGTAAAGGAGATTTAGGATGCTTTTCCAATTTCTCCCTAGGTCCTTACCCTTTTTTATTATTTACTTCAACTAAGTTTGGAAATTAAATGGTTAGAACCGATTAAAGACTCTAAAGAAACTACCTACCTAAAATCGCAATTCATAACTCGCAAATCCCCGTAGCATCCATATTACCTGCTTGAATCCAAACCTCACGGGTATTAACAGATACTGTTGGATACAAGCGAGTCTATGTGGTAACAAAAAATGATAAATTTGATTAGAAAGTTAACTTTGTAATATTTACAAAAAGGCCTTCAAAATTAACAATAATAAAGGTTATCCTAGACAATAGTAACCACAATTAAGTGGCATAATTATATAACACATTTATAAATAAATCACAAGCTTAAAATTAAAGTATTTTCCATATAGAATTTGAACTAGAATAAATGCTAATAAAAGGAATACGGCCATAAGCTATAAAACCAAAGCTTTTCTTTTTGAAGAACTTTGATATCATAGATTATTAGTAGCATAAATTGCATGTTTTCTCCCATTCACGCTAAACATCTTTAGGTGAGTTATGGTTAGAATCAAAAAGTGGGTCTCAACCCATGCCCAAAGCTTTTCATTTTTAAAAACTTTGATATCATGGAATATTATAGCATACATTGCATGTTTCCTTTCATTCATATTAAGCATTTTTGGGCAGATTGCAATTAAGATTAAAAAGTGAATCTTAACTCACACCTACCTGCATATGTAAGATCTTTCTTTAAATTTCATCTGCTTTTATCCATTGCAGTATTCAATCTAGTCCAAATCGCATAATTTCATATTCAAGTGGGTGGTTTGTATCAAGTGGGTCCAAAACTTCCAACCCTAATATCAACTAACAAATTTCTTCTAACACTCCAAAATAACCTTTAATTCATATCTTCTCCTTTCATCTCTCTATCTCTTCTATCATCACTTTATCGGTCCTTCCCTTATCCAACTTCAAGCAAGGTAAGCAAATTTAATTCCTTATTCATGGACTATACTCTTTTTGTTCTTAATTGGTGATGGGAAGTTGAAGATTTTAGCATGAAATATGAAATTGGGAATTCTAAAGCCCTAACTCTTCCAAATTGTGATTCTTGATTATTAGAGGCATTTTCTTCTCCAAACTTAAGGCTTATTATCCCCTGCACACTTTGTGAAAAAATATTTTTTATTGCAATTGCATAAAAGTTCACATTTTTACTTTAAAATTGCTTGTCTTTTGAAATATTTGATTTAGGGGTTTTTTGGTTGAAATTCGGTGATTGATGTATTTTTCTAGTAATTTCAAAGGATTAGAATGATGCTTGTACATTGAGTGGTGATATGATTGAGTTGTCATACACATATATAGAAATTGGAAGGTTTTGCTTGCAGTTAAATAGTATTGTAAATTTTACAAAACTTTATATAAGAATTGCTTTCAAAAGTGTTTCCTCAAGCTGATACTACATTAAGTTAGGAATAGCTTCTAAAAGCAATTCCCTACCTTTAAAAGCAAACTCATCGAAGTGGAATTACTTCCCTTTTTCTAAGAGGGTGGAATCGTTATCAAAAATCATCCCTCACTTGTAGAATCAAAACCCCCCTTTTAGAATCGCTTCTAGAAGCAATTCTAGACCTTTAAAAAGTTATTAGAGGTCTATAATCATTTCTAAAATCAATTCTTCTACCTATGTTCATGTTCTAACAATAGAACTCATTTAATACATATTTAACAATTAAGTTAAATTATAAACATATAAATGGGGATTTTGCCTCTTCTAATATATGACTATTATATATTGAAATTTATTAGAATTGAATGCAAGTAGGATATTTGATGTGTTAAACTACTTCAGACCATGTGAGGCACAGTAATATTGACAAATACAATTATGATTCATGATTGCATTAGTCATGTTAATTGAGTTAGTTGATAAATGTAACGGGGGTATATTGATATTATTTCAAACATTGAATCTCATAATGATTTGTGAGGAATGATGCTGACTTGAAAGGATAAGAAAATTGTAAAATTATGGTGTGGTATGAACCTAAATCCAATTGATAAAGTTTAGTAAAATTTTTTATGCTTTGTAATATTTATCCTTCTATATTTTATTTTACATATTCATAAGTTAGGTGGTCTCTTCCACCACCTCCACCATAGGAGTAGATCCACTAGATCTTCCTAGTAAAGTAACAAGGGCAGCAATAAAAATTTGGTTTTGTATAATAGAGAATTTTGAACCTTATATTGTATAAGAAATGAATAAACTGTAAAAAATCTTCTATGTTCTTCTATAAGAAATTGCGTAGATAGAATGTGTAGCACTAAGCACTCCGTTCTTCTTGCCAAACCCCTTTGCCTGCTTCTCCCTATCTTAAAGGTACGTTACTCGGAAATCAAGGAAATACTTATCCCTCTGTATCGCTAATTCTCATTATCCAGAGGTTGTTGCAAAGGCCTCTATAATTTCGAATCCGAGCCATCTAAAGCACAATATACGTTCACAATTCTTGATAGAAAAATAGAAAGAATAGTTTGTTACAAACTTAAAAACCATATTTTTAATTATTTATTATTTATTTAATTCTAATCTTTTAATTTTTTTTTTATCCAAAATTATGGTTATCATGCATGACTCTATCCTCCCCGATGCACCTTACAATTTAGAGAAAACGAACCTATTAATCACATGCTTGGCATCTTCAGTATTTGACCGTCTTTCTCTCTATCTTCGTTACGAACCTCCATGTTCTGTTAAAATGTGTGATCTTAATACAAAACAACAAGGGAAAAGGTAAATTATTTCATTTAATTTTGGAATTGTTAAATTTTATCTCTTTAATTTCAGAGATTTGAAAAGAATTTTTTTAAATTTCATAAAATTTAAAAATAATGCTCATCTTTCATTTAATTGTTTTATTAAATTATAAAATTTTCTAAGAACTTTTTAAATAAGAATTAAAAATATTATAAAATATTAATTTATTTTATTTTCTATAAAAATTTCACATATCATATACAAATATTTAATTAAAATTTTTTATATAAAATTGAATTTTTATTATTTGTATATAATAAAAATTATATGTGAAATAATAATTAAAAAAATTAAGATGCTATAATCTGTTGATTCTTACTTAAAATCTTCATGAAAAATACAAATTTAATAAAATAATTAACTAAATAAATGATAGGTGTTAATTTTAAATTGAAAAAAATTTAAAAAATATTTTTTATATTTTTAAAATTAAAAAGATAATACCCAACCATCAAAATTAAAAATGTAATGGCAGAGGTTGACAGTTGCACGGGAATGAAACAGCTGATATCAAAAAGTCAACAACGCCACATCAGAGAAAAATGGATAAAATACAACACATAAAAATAGAGTGGGACCCAATGAAATGGCCACACTTCGAGCTCTCATTTACCTTCTGTTTGGTAGAGGGGAAATTTGGAGGAAAAGAATCTGGAGAGGGCAAAATACAGGAAAATTTGGAATTTTCCCTGTTTGGCAGCAGGGTGAAAAACTGGGGGAAAAAATTTAGGAGGAAAAAAAAAAAAAAAAAAGCTAAGCCCCAGGGAAAATCCTTCCCCCCAAAAGTGGAAAGAAAACAGGGGTGAAGAATCATTTTTCCCATTTGCCCCTCGTCGCCCAACACAAGTACACAACCTCACCTCTCCGGTGCGATCTTCACCGCAGCTGCCGCCGCAGCCTTCATTCCAAGCCGGAACACAGTCGATCCAAGTCAAGCATGTCCTCTGAATACTGTGATTTATTGTGTGCAAACTGCGATTTGGCGTGTCTGGTTTACAGGGTTTTGAGGACGCTTGTGTGCATGGCTTCCGGTTCTTCCCATTTGGCGCACCGCCGCCGATCCATGGCTGGAAGGGAGAGTGCCGTTGATGGAGAGAAGGGATGACAATGTTTTCACTGCTCCTCATTCATTGCGTGCTTTAGCTGTGGATGTTGAAGGGAGACGTAGACTGATATCTGAGGTAACATTCCTATTATGCTTAACTTCTTACAAAATATTTTGCACTATTTCTTTTAACAGATAATATGTAGGTGGAGAGATTCTACTGTCAAATTATTCTTACTGAAGACATTTTGGGATTTGGAAGACACTGAATTTGTTTTTACAAAAATACAAAATAAAAAAATGGGAAAGGATGGTATTGGCATGATATTTGACCGTGTGATCAGTAAACTGTTGATCCTGACACTAAATTCTTTCGTCATTTCTTAATATCTTTTTCTTCTATCAGAATTGGTTATATGATTGAGCCAGATAACAAAGCTCTTCATAATTTGAAATCTGTTATAGTAGTTGGAGTTGGCTGCAATTTGTGTATAGCAGTTTTACATGAGCTCACTGTTTAAATTTTTCTGTGCGCCAGATTCGTCAGTCTTAAACGCAATGCGTAGGGGTGAGAACTTGCGAGCTGAGTTTTGGGTTTTAGCTTATGAACTCTTTTATATGCAGTTAAAGAACATCTATATGTTGTATGCAGATATGAATATTAGATGAATTGATGTCATTGGCTGCTTGCCCCTGGTGCTGTATCTAATGCACAGCTACAAGCACTTTCCTACTGTTTGTTCATAATAGTGAGAAACCCATCTAAGGTCCGGAAAGTTTAGACAGTGTCAGTATGTAGTTATAGTCCAGGCTTGTGTTGGTTGTCTTTTCGTAGATTTCTTAATGTTTTCATACCTATTATATTGGTAAGATACCTTTCAGTAATGTTATAACAATCACTAAACATTATTTGATGTATTTTCATTAGATTTCTCTAAGCTTTAATGCCAATATTTATCAGTATTTACATATCTGTATAGAGTGCTCCTGCATCCTGTGTCATGCCACATGTTATGTGCATGCTTCATGTAGGCAATCTTCTAGTTGAACTTTGTTTTACTCCATGCTGAGCATCAAAAAGGCTGACTTGTAACGTTTCCCTTGTAACACTTGTGATATTTCAGGATTATATGTTCTTTGATCCATTCGTATATCATGGTATGGCTGAAATGCATGACAGGCACAGAGACATGCGCCTTGATGTTGATAACATGTCTTATGAGGTAAAAGGCGGATATATGGTTTCCTTATCCACTGACGATTTGTTATTTTCTCATCCGTAACCGGGATTTCAGGAATTGTTGGCATTGGAGGAGGGTATAGGCGATGTAAGTGCTGGATTGAGCGAGGATATTATAATGAAGCTGATGAAGCAACGGGTGTTTATGTCTACTATGACAGAATCTTCTGGAACCTTGCTGCATCTGTCAGGTATAAGCAGTGTTTGTCTATTTTACTGAAAAGAAAGGAGATGGAAACAAGTAGAACAATTATTCTAACTTCTCATGAGCTTGTTACTGACTGCATTTGTCTTATTTTTCAATGATGGTAGGAGGAATATACTGATGGAGATGATATTGGTTCTCTAGATTGTGGACATTAATTCCACATCAACTGCATCAAGCAGTGGCTACAGCAGAAGAATTTGTGTCCCATTTTAAAACAGCAGCCTTGGCTACATGATGGGGGAATCTGGATCTTCTCATGTTAGCTTTTGTCATGTTATTTTCATATTGGAGAAAGCAACATTTCTCTGCAATGGGACTACCTAATGTTGTGCTAGAACCCCCCCCCCCCATAGGATATACTGCCTCTGTCTCTCCAATGCGAACTTTCAATGAGACGAATGTTAACATGAGAAGATACAAATCAATAATGAGGGCAGATCTCTATACGCTCGTCAACGGGTTAGTTTCGTCTTGGCAGGCATCAACGGAAATTTGTTTTACTTGATGAACTTCCATGTTTCATTAGAGGACAGGAACCTTCCATGTGTTGGTATTTGGGAAGGGAAATTAAAAAAAAATCTATATCCAAAATGGAATGAAAAATGAAATAATGTAGTGCTTGAGTAATAGACAAATTTTTATGTGTACTGTCCTGTGGATAATATACAATTCGGTGCTGATGATCGTTAACTTTTGTATTATTTCATTTTGAATGAAAGATTCTTGAAGGCAAGGAGTTGGATGAAGACATGAATTACTCTGGTTTGATTTAGTTGTTCTCATACAATATAATGCCTGTTTGAATTGGTTCCCTGAAAAGAATTCGAATGTAAGCAAGCTTGAGAATTGAGAATAAAATCTGCTAAAACTTTTGAGTTTGATTTGTAGATTATGGTCAATCGTTCCGTTAATATTTCTTCTCTTTTATTTTTCTTTTCAGTCTTCATATATATATAAAAATAAAATTATCCAAAAATATATTGGAAAAGGCCCTCCTTATTATCCAAGTCTCCTATCGAGTCAATTGTAGTTCCCGGAAGACAATGCCGTCTCCCCCATCTACTCCATCAATGATGGATTGATGGATTAGTAGTATGGTTATTTATAAATTTATTAGTAGTTTATCTCTTTTAATCGTATATAATTTAATTATTTATGAAATAATTATATAATAAATTTCGTAAAAATAAAATATAATAATTTTTACATTTTATACATTGAAAATATTATAATTATTTTACTTTGTTATTTTTTTCCTTTATTTTTTTATATTTCCAAGCAAAAATTAAAAATCTCTTCCCCTCATTTTCTTTCCCCCCCAAGTTCTTTCCTACCAAATGATGCAAAAAAAAAAAAAAAAATCCTCTTTCCTTCCATTTACTTTTTTCCTATTTTCTTTCCCCTCCGATTTCTCCTCAATTCAAATAAAGGCTTCCTTCTCTTCGGTGAGTCTGTAATCATTTGCAGCTATTTTATTTCGTGTTTGCTTTGATCTGTTTCCTGTGATCTTCTCTCTCTGTTTTTAACTGTGTTTTCCTGAACTTGAATGTTTTAGTTTCAACTGACGGGTCAACATGGGAAACAAGATTTTGTTTTGCTTCCTTCTGTCAACATTGTTGCTCTCTTTGGTCTACTCTGCACACAATGAGGGTTTACTCAGGATTGGACTCAAAAAGATTAAATTTAACCCTAAAACCCGGCTTGCGTCCAAAGATAGAGTCTCTTCCTATTATGCCATTAAAAAGTATCATCTCAATAATATTTTTGGAGCTGCAGCTGGGCAAGATAAAGTTTCTGTGAAGAATTACACGGATTCTGGGTACTATAGTTAAATAGCAATTGGAACCCCTCATCAGAATTTCACTGTGCTTTATGGCACAGGGAGATCTAACTTGTGGGTGCTTTCAAGTAAATGTTATTTCTCGGTGAGGTTTGATGCATGTGTCTATTTCAAGTATATGTATGATTTACTTTGTCATATGTTAAATCTGGATTTAGATTTTGTTGTATCATAATCTGATAATGCTTTTTTGCAAGGTTTTACCTTTTTTCTTTTTTTTCACAATAAAGGTCAGTAACCTAGGGATGACTGGGACGGAAAATCACATAATAAATCTTACTGAGAGTTAAAATTGGACCTATAGCTAGACTTAATGGGTATGGGTGGTATAAGAGTTTCCCTTGCTGCTATCCAGGGACGGCTACAGTATTCGAGTATCTTGCTGGCGATCTTTCTGGTTTCTTTAGCATTGACACTGTCAGAATTGGTGACATAGTTGTGAAGAACCAGATACTGCTGATTGTCAATCTGTGAGCAAGGCTTCTTTCATCTTTCATTAATAAATTGATGGAGTGCCTTTTGACCACCATCAGGAATTCACTTAGGCTACTAGAGAACTTGGTTTGTCATTATTGGTGGTCAAGTCTGATGGTGTACTAGGACTTGCATTCCAGGAGATAGCAGTTGGAGGGGCTGTTCCATTGTGGTAAGCATTGTTATTTTAAATTTGGATTTGTAATTCTGAATGTCAGAAATTTGGTCTGGTATGTCACAGGTACAATATAATAGCGCAAGGACTTGTTAAAGAACCAGTATTTTCATTTTGGTTCAACCGTAAACTAGGCCAAGAAGAAGGTGGTGAAATTGTTTTTGGTGGTGTGGATGCTGCTCGCTACAGGGGCAAGGACACTTATGTAAATGTGATGCGAAAAGGATTTTGGCAGGTTATTTTTCAAAAATGTTTATTGCTGGAATTGTTTTGCATTTGTTAAGCCTATGTTTTGATTTGTTCTCTTT
Source organism: Sindora glabra (assembly GCA_020226215.1). Classification (NCBI taxonomy): domain Eukaryota; kingdom Viridiplantae; phylum Streptophyta; class Magnoliopsida; order Fabales; family Fabaceae; genus Sindora; species Sindora glabra. The sequence goes on along the minus strand of CM035226.1, from coordinate 11,766,170 downwards.
AATTGTTAACTGCCTCTTATTTATTTATTTTCTTCGAAGATTGAAATGGATGATGTACTTATTAATGGTAAAACCATTAGTATGTTCTTAAAAACACTTTCAAAGAACTACCATTTTCATTAGAGCAGATTAGGTTGACATCCCTTTAAGTATAGTGAAATCAAAGGGACATCTCTTCTTGTTGTCATCCATTTTAAAATTGCTGATGTGAACATATTGTCATCGAGGAAATTATGCTGGTGGCTGTGCCGCAGTTATAGATTCAGGGTCTCCTGTTATTGCAGGTCCAACAGTATGTATAAATCGCTTTATATTTAGGGTGATTTTTCCTATTTATTACTTGCTATGAAATTTGATAGGCGGGGAAATTTGGAACTTATTGGGAAGTATCCCTCTGCTCTAGTTCAAACAGGTAAAGGAAAAAGGGCAATGATAGAATTGTAACTAAAAATACTTTAAGGCCAACTCATATGATTAAATATACTATTCTTCTTCTTGTGGATATTGATTATTATGACAAATCAAGCAATTGGAGCCCCTGGAATTGTAAGCCAGAAATGCAAGATAGTTGTTCAACGGCATGTGCAGACAATTTTGGACTTGCTTGTAGCTCATTTACTTACAATTTTTATTTCCTTCTTTGCATATTTTGACTGATAAGATTGTCGACTATAGTCACAGAGCGTGAGATTCTTTGAAATCTCTTGTTGCTTTGGTACTTTGCCCTGCAGACGCATCCAAATAAAATTTGCTCTCAAATGGGATTGTGCAATCATGGTGTCAGGTCCGGTCCAGGATTATTTTATTTTGTGTACTTTGTTGTTAATTCAAACACCATAAAATGTTTACTGTCTCTTCTATCTAAGTGGCTTACAATTCCAACAAAGTACTCTGTCTCTCAAATTGGAGCCCCTGGAATTGTAAGCTAGTAAATTAATTTCTTTCACTTCCTTGTGATCTTCTCAATCCGTTGCCTTCATTATCCATAGATCGTGATGCTTTTCACTTAATGGCATGTAGCATAATGCAAGATCCTTGGAAATATTTTCACTGGAGATATTTTCATTGAAATGGGTAATGTACATATTAATGTTAAACACATTGGTATGTTCTTAAAACACTTCCAAAGAACTACCATTTTCATTAGAGCAGATTAGGTTGACATCCCTTGAAGTATAGTGAAAACACGGACATCTTTTCTTGTTGTCATCCATTTTAAAATTGCTGATGTGAACATGTTGCCATCCAGGAAATTGTGCTGGTGGCTGTGCCACAGTCATAGATTCAGGGTCTCCTGTTATTGCAGGTCCAACGGCATGTATAAATCACTGTATATTTAGGGTGATGTTTATCTATTTACTACTTGCTAGGAAATTTGATAGGCGGGTAAATTTGGAACCTACTAGGAAATATCCCTCTGCTCTACCTCAAACAGGAAAAGGAAAAAGGGCGATGATAGAATTGTAACCAAAACATTTTAATGCTAAGTCATATGATTAAATATACTATTTTGCTTCCTGTAAAGTGTCATTACAATGATAAATCGAGCAATTGGAGCCCCTGGAATGGTAAGCTAGAAATGCAAGATGGTTGTTCAATAGCATGGGCAAACAATTTCAGACTTGCTTGTAGTTTATGTACTAATAATTTTTTATTTCCTTCTCAACATATTTTGACTGATAAGATTGTGGACTATAGTCACTGAGCATGAGATTCTTTGAAATTTCTTGTTGCTTTAATGCTTGGCCCTGCAGACGCATCCAAATAGAATTTGCTCTCAAATGGGATTGTGCAATCATGGTGTCAGGTCAGGTCCAGGGTTATTTTATTTTATGTACTTTGTAGTTAATTCAAACACCTTAAAATGTTTACTCTCTTCTATCTAACTGAAGATTGTTCCATTTTTCATTAGTATGGGCATAGAGAGGGCGGTGCATAGAAATGGAAATGAAAGAATATCATCTGTTGGGCACGGTGAGACTGCATGTTCTGCATGTGAGATGGCCGTTGTGTGGATGGAAAACCAGCTGGGGCAGAACTACACACAAGATCGGGTTCTAAACCATGCCAATGAGGTGATTTAGTCTCATTTTTCTATTTAACTATGCTGTGAATCCTGGTTTGAGTTGGGCTTCATCATGTTATTGCAGGCGCGTGAGAATGTAGCTAGTACAAACGGAGAATCAACTGTTGAGTGCAGTGAAATCCCTTCGATGTCTTCCATTTCCTTCACCATTGGTGGAAGAACTTTCGACCTCTCCCCACAAGAGGTAAAATATCCTCGTACCTAATTTGGTTGGTTTTATAAGTTGTGATCGTTATTTTGAAAGATACTTGTTCTTGTGTTTCCACTTTCCTCAGTGCATATTCAAAGTGGGTGAAGGTTTTTTAACTTTATGTATTAGTGGCTTTGCTGCTGTGAATATTCCTCCACCAGATGGCCCTTTCTGGTAAATTAATGTTCTTTCACTTCCTTGTGATCTTCTCAATCCGTTGCCTTCATTATCCATAGTTAGTAATGCTTTTCATTTAATGGCATGTAGAACAATGCAAGATCCTTGGAGATATTTTCATTGGTTGCTATCAATCGGTCTTTGATTAAGGGACAATGAAGCTGGGATTTGCCCAAGCAGCATAGACAACGGTGTTTGTGTTTTTTGTCATTTGCTTTAGTAGTTTGTGTGGCCCTGCAATTATCATTTGCACAAAATTTAGTCATATATGTATTCCCCAACTCCAGCCATGGAATTGGGGCCTATTATTAGTAAAGATGAATGCAGGGGAGTAGCGGCTGCATTTAGGAATATTGCTTTGGAGATTAGGGATTGGGCTCAGAACTTTGAAGCCAGTTAATGTGCTTTATCAAAAGAAGTTGGTGCTGGGAGCCGATGAAGTCAATCGGGTAGACAGGAATAGTTTAATAGGTGGACTCTTTTGCCCTTATAACTTTCTATATTACTGAGTCACAGAAAAGAGGGGGGGGGGGGTGCTCCAGCCATGGAAGACAAACAGCTTTCACAAACAGATTAGTTTGGGCGAAGGAATACTGCTGTCGGGATTCCTGTGTTCAATCTTTCTGTTTTTCTCATAATGTTTGCCTGAAGAAGGTATGCATTCATCATGACATGTTTTTAAGATGCTTTTTTTTCTGTGACATGACCTTAGGCCATTGGGAATGGAATTTTGCAAAAGGATAAAAGCTAAGAAAATTTTTTTAGATGTTTATCATAAGAATTTTTATTTAGATTATGACAAATATGTTAATTGATTTATTAATTATTAATAATTTCAATTAAAATATTATAATTATCATAAAATAATTAATATATATTATAATTTGAATGAAAAATCTTATGACAAATATTTAAGCAATTTTATTTAAATTTTTCCCTTTACCAAAGTCGAACTCCCAACCTTGCAATATGCATAGAGCCTTAAGATCAGACATCAAAGCTGATATCATTTAATCCATTTGCAAGTTTCATTCTTACTAAGTAGTAATTATTCTGAACGAAGTTGTACGATGTTATATACAGTAACAGATTCAAGATTGAAATGCAATAAATTTTTGTTGTACCATAATATTATCAATTATGGGAGTTCTGTAACAGAATTAATCGTCAATATATGTTTTTTAAATCTAAACGGTAAAGCCAAAAAAATAATTAATAATAATAATAATAGTAGATATAAGAAAATTATAAATTAACAAAGTGTTTGAAAGAAAAAGATAATTTACAAAGGGGCAGTCCACAGTCACACGGATGAAAGTAGGGGTGGGAAAAAATATGTGAACCGGTCCAATCCGACCGACCCAAACCGAAATAAGCAGGTAGATACGGATGAGATTGAGGAATTAGACAAATGCGGATTGAAAAATGAGGTAAAAATATGTTATCGGTCAAATTTGGGTATCCAATATTCTACCTGATGGTAATTAGAACCAACCGATTAATGCTTGAAAATGACATCATTTGGCTTGCAAATTTCACCATATTCTAGCTTCATTGCGGACACTAGAAGCCATTCACAATTTTGCACATACTTTCCTCAATTGTTCAGAAGCAGTGCCCTAGCAGAGCAACTTTCAAATTTGGCCGTTCGTCGCCATCATCTGCACTGTGCTTCTGGTAGATTCTCCAAGTTTGTTCCTTTATTGGCAAATACAACATTCATGAAGGTTTGTTGAAACTCTGTTTGAAGGCTATGAAGGATTAGCAGTGAAGAATCCTTGCCCGAGGTAAGCCACACAAATTCTTTAATTTTTTTCTATTCACTTCAAAGAATTATTCTGGTTGACTTGATTGGTTTTTGGGTGTTAGATTTTAGGAATATAACTAGGGTTTCTGTGATTCAGTGAATACTGAAAGGGTTAGGGGTTATATTTGCCAAAATACAGAAAGAAACCATGTAAATTAAAGATTGAAAGGATTTGGTTGAAATGATTTTCAATGTTTTTATTCTTGTTGTTCTTCTTGCTATTTCTGTCCTAAATGAAACGTCAATTTCGTTTAACCATGATAACTATTTGAAAACATGACAAATTTCCCTAGTATATAGAATAAGGAGGGAATATTGTAGAGTTTTCTAGACAAAAACTCAATGAACAGGTACTTCAATGTAATAGGTTTTTGTACGGTGAGGAAATGAATGGACCATCTGAATATTTGGAAGGTCATTCTTAAACTCTATATTGCAATTTTAACATCAAGAAGTAGTGGCTGGATAGTAAAATTGCATAAACTTTATCCCTTATAATATAGTACTGAGATTTACACTGGGCCAAATTACAGAGATAGATGTTAAAGCTTTGTATGATAATGCGTATGGAGAATGTAGCAACAATTATACAATAATTGGCGATGAAAACTCCAAAAAGGACACATGATTCAAAATATCATGGTTACAATTTATATGTTGCATGAATGATGAATTTGTCATTGCGGCAATTGATGCCAACTATTTTAGTCCCACTTCAATGCAAGTTAAGTACAAGAGAATACTTTCTAATGTATATACTTGAATATAACCTTACGAAAGCAAAAATGGAAAAAAAAATGAGATTGGATGAAACACTAGAAACATTAAAATGAAAAAAGGATGGAAAAGAACCTATCAAGCATGTATGATAACAGAGTCGCTTGGGTAATTGACATGAAAAGAACTATCCATGCCTAATGAACTTGGTAACGAGATGAAGAGATTCCACAGAAACAAGTGGCTAAGAAATGTGAAGACATACAAAAATACCAAATGTTACAGTCTAATACCCAATACTTGTTACAACTTGTTAGTTTAATATGAAAAGTATTGTTGCTATAGGTTACAAACAAAATTGAGGTTGATTGTGAGAAGCTTTTCATATCTATGTCAGGGTTACAATGTAAAATTGTTGAACAGCTCCTCAAGTTTAAAGATTTTAAAAAGCCAACGAAGAACTTTCAAAATAAAGTGGAGTGTTGAAATAATAATTTTAAATATTTTATTTGAAATTAATCCTTCTCGTAGAATGGTGGTAAATAAACTTTCTTATTATTAAATATGCATGTGCATTTATATGATAAGAATGGTTGCAATTGATAGACTTGAGTAAAACATATGACTGAAATTGGTTCTATTTGTGTCTTTGTAATATTTAAGTAGCATGAGTCTATTACAAAAGTGCACAATTTGAAGTACAATTGTACACAAGGACAATGCAAGTTAAATTGTCATGACTACATGACAGTGTACAAATACTATCCTCTCATTTAGGAAATGCGCATGTAGTTATCCATTGTTCAACATGTTGGTGTTGCATATGGATGGAATTTATTATGTTTTTTGAACACTAATGTATTTGTGGATGTGCATAAATTCACTAAATTGATGTATATTCTGCAACTGCTGCAATATGATTGGTAAATGCATATCATATTCTTTGAATACTGATGTATTTGTGTGTTATGACAGGTTTTGGCAGTGTTTTCTACCTAAATTTGGCCTCAATTGATCAAATAAGGAAGCAAAAATTGCCTTCTGCCAACTCAAAAATATACAAGATTGAATTTGCTTTTTAAACCACCCAAACCCACTTGAAATTGCCTCAATCTGATTTGATCGATTTATAACGGATTGTGAATTTTAGGTGGTCGATTTCGGGTGGGCTTTGGATACAAGCGATTAGTGATGGTCGGTTGGAATTGGGTTTGTTAACCGGTCCAAACCAACCGATTCCCACCCCTAAATGGAAGCATGAGGAGTTGTTAATTTTTTTTCAATTCACAACAGAAGTCTTATGCAAATGGGTGGGGTTAAAAAGAGGGTGAGTTTTTACTCTAGTAAAAAATAAATGAATAAAGTGTGGAGCAAGTTTTACTGAGTTTTTAATTTTTATTCTAGCTTTTTATTTTTTAAATAGAAGTGTTGGGCTTACTAAGTATGTGAGTGAACCAATCAATCAAAGAATAACAAGGAGCCCAATTTTTATGGGCCACATTGGACTCAATGATTAAAAAAATGGTTAGTAATATATATATATATATATATATTGAGATCATAACTTAATTTTTTAAAATATGTCAAATAATTGCAAAGAATTTTAAATTTAAATAGCATTTGATATTCTTTAAAATCTTTGTACTTTCTTTGCTACATTTAATTTTGATTCTTGATTCTTCCATGTGTGTGTGTGTATAAATTTAATCACCCTTACTATTGTTAATATATATATATATATATCAACAATCGAGCATCTTTAGGGGGTTTATCATTTACTATTTGCATTGAAATTAATTTCTTACATGCATAAAAAAATGTGAGGATATATTGAATGAAATCTAAAAGATAAAATATATAAAATATGTTTTTGTGAAAAAAAAAATGCATCATGGGACCAAGCTGGCCCTTCTATCCGTCATGATGTTATATAAAAACTCATAACATTAAATAATTTTGTTGCAATTAAAATTTTGTCATGATATTTTTTTATAAAAAAATTTTATCTTTTTATAAAAATTTAGAAAAACTACATATTACAACATTTTGAAATTACGTTGTAACATAAATATAACATTTTGCAATTTTATAATAAATTTTATAATTTTTAATTAATATCATTTTAATTTTATGTTAAATCAGACATAATCCCATAGAAAATCCTTAAAAAAATCCATGTTATTAAAAGGGACCACTAATTGGGATAATTTATTAGTTTTATTTAATAATTAATTGATTATATTAGTGATTAAATGATTGCACTAGCAATTTGCTAATAATTGATTATCTTAGTTAATTTAACTAGCCAACAATATTAATAATTTATATGAAGATATTTAGTAAAATTAATGGTTTATTATGCAAAATAATATAAAAGAACATGAATATATTTTATGATTTATCTTAATATTTATTTACATTAATAATATTTCATATTTTAAAATATTATTTATTAAACTAAATTATGTTGTGAAAATAAATCAAATATCTTTAAAATGCAAATAATAAGTAATATTAAAATAATATTCCTCAATATTTTCTTATTCATATATTACTAGTAAGCTATATATTAACTTTTTTTAACATTATTTTATATTATAGTTCAATAACTTTGATGGGTTATTTTAAAAAATAAAAATTATATTAATTTATGTATTTATTTACTTACAAAGTTAAATCATATAATTAATCATGACATGAGACATGAAAATTGTTATAACTTGTATATGAAAGATTTAAATAAAAGTACATTTTGTTAATAGAATTTTTTATATTTACATTTATTTAATTTTGCATTACATACCATATTTTTAGTGATATTATCTTGCTTTGATAAGAAAAAAGTATTTGTGAGATAAAATCATATGAGCGTCACTACTACAAAATTGACGATTTACATCAGTCAATAAATATTGATTTAAAAAAATTAATATTTATTTTAACACAATGACATTTTTAAAATTACATAAAACCTAAGATAATGAATAATATAAAAAATTGATGTCTAAACCTTATGCAGAAACTTGCAATGTCAGTTATTTACTCTACTAATGTCTAAAAAGCAATTCAAAAGTTGCATGGGAAGCTCCAAAGGATATGATATGGATTTTATTAAATATGTTATCTAAAAAATATTTTAAGAGTCATATTAGACAGCATAAAATCATAAGATATCGATCCAAAGTAATTATGGGTACTTAATAAGCCATCGGCCCATGAGTTTGATAGACCAATCTGCGAGTTTTTTACAAACCAATCTACATCCATGAGCTTTTTGCAATCTTTGCGAATTGGGTTTACTAAAATCAGGCCTATAAAAATGTGAGTCTAAATAAACAAATCCCATGGGGACTACAGACTAACCTATAGGCCAAACTCATCTATACTGTAAAATCCACGAATTTTGTGGATTTTTTTTATGAACTGGGCCTAAATAGGCCTAACCTACACGGGTCATCCTGTTAAGCACTCCTATAATTAACAATTGCTATCCAAAAGTAATTTAAAAAGTTATATTAGAAATTGTTGAAGTATACGACATCTATTTTATTTACTAATTGATGTTTATTTTTTACTTATAAATCTTCATTCTAACTCTATATTTCTATATGATATTTTCTAAAATCTCTCTAATATGCTCTCAAGCATAAGAAATTTAATACATAATGTTACATTAATCTTTTACTCCATTTTCATTAAAAAAGTGTACAATAAAAGGATATTAACCTTCATTTCCTTCCTATTGTATACTCTCTCATTTTCCATTGGATGAATATAGAATGGAAGAGTTAATTAATGGAATAGTTTCTTATTTCTCACTCCACTTTCATTAAGAGAATATACAATGAAATAACCTTAACTTTCAATTCTCTTACATTATATACTCTCTCATTTATACACACAATAGAAGAAATTTTAGTAATAATGTTAGAGTTTATATGGAGGATAAAATTTTTTATACATAACTTTTTATGTATTTATATGTAAATGTGTAGTTTTTCGTTTATTAATAATTCAGTATAGTTATTTTGTATAAATTTATAAAAATATTATTTTTTTACTCATCAATTTATACTTTTATTATAAATAAAGCAATAAAATTTTGTAAATTTATGAAATTATTTCTCTTTCCTTATTTCTATATGTGTATATTATTTTATTTAAAATTTTATAATAGTCATTTAGATTGTATAAATTAACAAACAGAAGACATATTAGAACAAAAATAATGTTATGTGTTAAATTGATTCAAAAACAACTTTCTTTTCATATTTAGTTATTTATATAATAGAAATCTATAATAATTAAAAGTCTTCTACCTAAAAAATGGTAAACATAAAAACATTAATTTTTAAGATTAATTGATATCTAATATGATAGCATAATCTGTAATAATCTCAGAATGTATAAACGAATGTTATTTATAAAGAAGTTTAAAATATTGAAACTAAAAATGTCTAGATAAATAAATTTATGAAGAAGTTTAAGTAAATGAAATTAAAGAAGTAAAGATATCTAAATGAATGATTTATGAAAAAATTTAACTAAATGAAATTAAAGAAGTCTAAAAAAAATGAAGCATAATAAGGAATGAACTTAAAACATCAATTTTTTTATGATCATCATTGAAGTTCATTTCAAACATTATGACTCATAATTATTTTTTAACTTAAAATTACAACATCAATTGGTTTTTTTATGACTATTGTATAAATATTTTTCAATCATCAGAATAGTTTATCAATAATTTACATATTATTTTATTACTTAACTAATGTTTTAAAACATCACACCTGTAAAAATGTTCCAAATTATGATATCAATTTTAAATGAATAATCAATATGTAATTATTTTGCTCTTAGCCTATAAATCGGATTTTCCTTTCCTATTTGAAACAAATTGACAATCTATGAAAATAGATATCTTTTTATTAAAAAGAAGGCTTTTTGAGATGCTATTCTATCAATTTTATATCTAATAAAATACTACATTTCTTTGTTTGGTACATGGCTCTAACTATCGCTATGTTTCAATGTGAGATTGGAAACATGCTACTTACTCTATGTGATGTCTCCAACTTGGCAAAACAAGTCTTAAAAAAAAATTATTTGTACTCTGCTAATTTGTACTCTCTGATAGTGTATTATTATTCTAAAATCTCTTAATATTTCATGTATAAATATAGCATATAATTGTATGAAAATTTTAAGTTACAATGGACTAGTAAAACTCAAATCTTTATGAATCATGTTTTTGCCTACTATAAGAGACATGATTCATAAAGGCATGAGTCTTGATACTTTACAAACATACTATAACTTAAAAAAATTTTGCACCATTATATTTTACATTTATGTATAAAACTTTAAGTGATTCCAAAACAATAACTCAACAATGGATAATACTAATGAGCAAAGCATGAATAAGATTTGTTTTACTAAATTTTAGATAGCACATAGAACAATGGTTTATAATAAATGAAATAATTAAGTAATATGAAGGAATTAAGAACAACAAATAACCATTCTTCTTTTTTATTTGTGTAGGAATGCTATGTATATTTATTGTAAATAAAAAATATGTTATTTATCATAAATAACAAATTTTCTTTTTCTATGTTCATGTGCTAATATAGAAATAAATAAAATAATAAAATTAATTTTTTTAATAGATTACTGCCTTTCTTATGTTTTATTTATATTTAATCCATTATTATTTGCATCTGTTTAAATGTATAAGAAGAATATCATAATTCAAAAAGAAATATTAATGCTATTAATTTCATTTAAAGTAACTTAAATAAAAAAATTCAAATGGTCAGTTTACAAAATAATGTCAGTATTCTTTATAAAATTTAGATATATAATATTATTATCTATATATATGTGATATATATAAATTGTACTTTAGGATTCTTATTTAACAAATATTTATGTTTGTATTTGTCATATAAACTAGAAATTATAAATTATAATGCATATAATGTATACAATTGAATCTGTTTTAGTCTAATACACACAAACACACACACATACACACACATATTTGTTATATGTAGCCATTTTAAAATGATTATGGTTATAAAAAAGTTGCTTAAAAAAAGAAAATTATTTCTTATTAAAAGACATTCATTTATAAAGATGTTTTTGCATATAAACTAACATTAAATATTATTTAATAGGACTATGTCATTGTATTAAAGATGATAATGTTTTATTTCAACCACCATCTAATATTATATTTAGATGTTAACTTATTTTATAAATTAATATGCAAACTTAGGCTACAGGTGCAAATTGAAGATGAAAATGTTAAAGTATGGTGTGAGCTAAAAATAAAAAAAAGTAAAGTATGGCTCCATTTGCAAATTTTACTCAAAAAGTTTTCTAAACCTAAAATGATTTCATATCTAATGAGGTACGCTCTCCTTTTAACTTTAAGATGATTCTCTTCAATTTTATATTTTTACTCACTAATTATTTTGTAAGATTGAAACCTAGATAGCCTTTGGTTAAATATATAAGGTTTAGCACTCGCAAAAAAAAGCATAGATTATAAAATATGAGTATTTTTTATTTATGTTTGTTTTTGTAATTTTATTTTATTTTTTATCTTATTTTATTATCTATCATTTTGATGCAAATTTTACAAGTTTGCATAAGTAAAAAATTTAATTTTATTCATCTTCTTTGATATTCTTTCATAATATCTACTATTTATTTATATGTAAATATTAATGTACTAATTTTTCACAAATGCTCATTTCATTTGTAAGTATTGTATTGAAAGACTTGACTAGGGCGTGTAAACCTCATATATTAAGCAATGGGTATTCAGTTAAATTTAGTAAAACACTTATCTCTAATTGTGACATTATATACAAACTTTCATTATTTTTAATCTTTTATTATTCAAGTTATTCTATGAAGTTGTTTGAATTGGGATTTTCTAGAGTAATAGATGTTTTCTTTCTATATCTAGTCAAAGAGACAAGAAAAATAGAAAGGATGACAAATAAAGAACATAAGGATGGGATTAGCGTTTAGGATGAGATAGTGAAGAATTAGGAGCTAGAGTTTGTTGTGGGTAAGATAACTTTATATATAATGTTAGTTATTTAAATTAATTTACATGTTATTATATATTTTAGATATCGATCGTTATAAATTAAATGATGTCTAATTTTTTTAATAACATTATAGAAATATAAATAATGTCAATTTTTATGAAATAAAAATCAACAATGTTATTATATTCTACGATAGTTTAAAAACTATTGAAATCATATGTACTATAATACTTAATAAAATGTCGATCATTCTCCAACATGTAATCCCTTAAGCATCTAACTTTAATCGACTATTTTATAGTAATGATTATGAATGTTAAGCTTACAAGCCTATTGATTTTTAAAATCATTACCATCATTATCATTATTATTATAATAATAACATTACTATTTAATATTAAAAAAATGAACAAGTATTGTAATAAAAAATGAATAAATGGATAGTTTGATTATAAATAGTAAAACAGTGAATAAGAAAAATCTTCTATTAAATATAAGTTAAAATGTCCTTTTACATGTAAAAAAGGAATAAGTTATTTCAAAACCTTAAATTCCTTAATATTTTCAATTCAAATTAGTGGATTGAAAGCCAATCCACTAATTAAAAAAGTTATTTAACGAACACTAAAATCATTGGATTGTGCTAGTCAATTAGCCAAAACTAAGGGTGCAAATAAGTTAAGCTGGGTTAGGTTATACTTTAAATAAGCCAAGCTTATTTTATAAATTATTAACTTGAGCTTAGCCTATTAGCCTATTAGCCTATATAAAGCCAAAATTTGAACTTGGCCTAATCTACTTAAAAATACTTCACCTAACCTATTAACCTATTTAAAAACCTATTTATATGAATAAATCTTTAAGTAAGACAATAAATGTAAGCTTTCATAGAAAAAATAAATAAATGAATAACTAAATTTATATTTATAAGTAGTTTTCTTCTCTTATTAAGAAAGTTTCCATCTTCTCTAAGGTAGTTATCAAGGATACAATGGTTGCTTTTTTTATTGATTTTTATAAATGGTGCAATTTCAAATTTAGCTTTTAGGACATAACTTGAATATTAAATCCTAGTTTAGCATAAACATAAATGGGCATAATACTTCATTGTAGGGTGAAAAGGATGATGTTAGAGAGTTACTCGAAAGGCTAATCCATACAAATAGTAATATCATCTAAACAAATGATGTTCTTATAATGTAAGTCTTAGTTTCTAAGATAATTAGTAAAGTATCATTTAAAAACAACTTGAATAAATCTTGGAGTTTCTATAATGACTTTTAGATATTAGAGTTGAGTCCAAACTAAGTTGTTATCGATTCTTCTAAGAAAACTCAACTAGAATGGATTATAAAGAAAGTACTATGGAATGTATTTGGTAAACTCATTATTGTGGGATTTTAGGAAGTTGGTAAAAGTGCATATGAAATGGTTTTTGATAAGGTGCCATTTTAGATCCAAATACATAATATTCCTTTAAGGTATTTTAATAAAGTTAATATAAGAATAATTGGGGAGAAGATTGTGTAAGTTCTCGATATTTGAAACTCATTTATGAATGTTATTTTGTGTAGAGGTTTTCTTTATGTTAAGCTAGCATTACTAGTGCAAAAACTATTGATCATAAGGATGTGGCTTCTAAGATCATCAATGGATAAAATTGAAATTAAGTTTCAATATGAAAAGTTATAGCATTTTTGCTATATTGTGATATTATAGGACATGAATAGCAAAAGTATAGCCAACCAAGAAAACAAGGCTTGAATTATCTACACTATAAGCGATAAAGACCTTAGCTAGGTACAACGTTAGTATACTCATCTTTGTTTTTTAGACAAAGGAAAGGATCAATGGCATTAGGCCCTTCACTATAAAATGCTATGTTAGTGCATCAACTCAGACATAAACCTTCATAGTCAGCTTTTGAGTCCTACAATGGGTGCAATTATAGTAATGTAGAAGTTGCCACTAGGGAACTAGTTGAAAAAAATGATAGCAAATGATGATAAGGTAATAGTAATATCTGAAAGAAGGGATTTCATAATAAAGGAAGTTATGGATGGTTAGGCACTGACATAATAAAGGCATGAATAGTCATAAGTCTAGCAAGTTCAATCCTTAGTGGCAACTAATATCCCTGCCTATCAACCTCTTTAGAGGGCAATACATCATTCATAAGAGCCAACTAATCACTAAATAATAGGTTCATAGCTCTATTTTAATGAGTTTAAACTAAATGATCATACTCATGACCATATTCTTACTGATGGATAATCAAGTAAGCTAGAATTAAGGGTAACTATAGATAACAAGCGACTCTTAAAAACTAGTAAATACTTTAAGAAATTTGATATGACACAAGAGGATATGCTTATTTTCCAAGAAGGTTCATGTTAGGGATAAGAAGGGAAAGCCATGATAAAGATATCCTAATGGAAAAATTATGTATATAAGGCATAATCTAAGAACAATTAGGAGAAAATTCAAACATTATTGATATGGCTGAGGAAGTGGACTAATACATGTCCCTATAAATAACATGGAAATATTAATGTACAATTATCGATGCTTGAATAATGCTTTGGCAATTAGAGCTTTAAAGGTTCTAGTTTGAGAAAGTAGACCAAATGTTATTTATTTATGTGAGATAAAATCAATAAAAGAATGAATTTCAATTTTTTTGATAGATAGGGGTGTGGAATACCTATGTTATGCTATCAGAAGGTTTCATGGGGATTAACAATCCTTTAGTAACCAAAAATACTAATCACTATTAAGAAAGCATGCAAGTGATTAATATTAGCTAAAATCAAGGATCCAGATACTCATGATAGTTGGTGTATAACTTTTATGTATGGATCTCCATACTAAACTGATAAAAGAATTATTTGGACTAAACTTTATGATATGTATTTAACTATGGATAGGCTATAGATCATCATGAGTGATTTTAATGCACTACTCTACTTAAACGAAAAAAAGAGTAGGTAATTAATTAAGAATTCATTAGGTATGGCATGCAATAAGTCTGTTCAATATATTTGGGTCATTAATGTAAAAAATAATAAGCATTACTTCACTTAGTCAACTGCAAGAGTGGGTGTGGAACATATTGAAGAAAGATTGGATAAATGTTATATCTAATGGCAATTAATGTACCTTTAAAAAATGCTTACCACTTTAATGTCACATTACTCAAATCATTTTCCCATTCTTCTAAATACAGAAGCTAATTATGATTATAAATCTAAGTTATTTCATTTTATTATGGCATGACTTTGGGATTAATCTTATATAACAAGTGATCTATAAAAAATGACAAAATGAGATATTTACTGGATCAACAGGTTATCAAATGACTTAAAAGTTAAAGAGGGTTAAATGTAAACTTTAAAAATGGAATAAGAAAGTATTTAGCTATTATGATCAACAATTGAAGGAGCTTTAATCCATTTTGGATTAGATGCATTGATAAAAACCTAAAAAGAAAACATGTAAAAAGAAAGGGCAATTAAAATGGATATTAAAGAACAATTAAAATGATAGAAAGACATTTGGAAACATAAGTACGATTAAAGGATAGGGACAAAAACTCCATATTTTTTCAGTTATCTATAATAATATGCTGAAGGAGGAATAATATAATGTCTTTAAGGGTTGCCTTTAAACAATGGATTGAAGGTTAAGAACAAATAGGCAATTATTTTTTCACTAAATTCCAACACTTCTAACAATCAGAGAGTCGATCAATTCTAATAGACTTGGATGATCTAGTTGAAAGCTATATTTTGAGTTTGAAAATAAGGCAATATGTGTCATTCCTATGGAAATTGAAATATAAGGAGTGATTAAAGATATGAACACATTAAATACTCTAGGTTTAAATAAGATGCTAAATTAGTTTTATACTAGTTGTTGGGAATTTATCTCCTAATATGTCATTCAAGCTATTAAGGGTTTTTTTTCATTAATGGCTAGTTGTTGGGGGAATTGAATAAGACTTGTATTGTTCTCATTCCTAAACAAATTCATATGGAAACATTCTAAGATTATCACCCTATTAGCTTGTATAATTTTATATACAAGGTTATCTCAAAGATCCTAGCTAATAAGATGTGATTAGTATTGAGAAAATTAATCTCCCTTATGTAATTACCATTTTGTTCCTAGTATATGGATAGTTGAAAAATGGTTTGTTAACATAGGAAATCATTTATACTTTGAAGATAAAAAAGGAGAAAGTTGGATTAATAATGAAAAAACTAGATTTACAAAATACCTACGATAGAATTTAATGGGATTTCTTAATTACAATCCTTTATAAATTTGGATTTCATAATAGGTTTGTTCTTTGGACCCATCAATGTCTATTTACAATGTTTTTTTCAATTTTACTCAATGGGAACCTTCATGGAAGATTTTATCCCACAAGAGGGGTAAGATAAAGGGATTTACTGTCTCTTTGTCTCTTTATTATAATGTCAAAAATATTTTCCCAAATTTGATTAAAAGCTAAGGCACAAGGCTTTATTTATGGCATTCAAATTAGTTAAGGTTATAAACCAATGTCATAATTAATGTTCCCTAATGATGTGATATTATTCTCTAATGCTAATTTAAAAGAGGCTAAAGGTTTATAGGATTGCATCCAAAAGTATAATAATTGTTCAAGTCAAAGGGTAAATTATACAAAGTCTAAGATATTTTTTTGTTTATATGTTCATAGGAGAATTTGTTAAAATATCATAGAGTTCATGAATTTATGCCCCATTAGAAAGGATGCTTAATACTTAGGTATCCTTATGCTTTTTTTTAGCTAAGAAAAACTAGAAATTTCCAATATTTACTTAGTAAAGTTCATTCTCACATTCAAGGGTGAAAGCAATAAACATTTTCATGGGTTGGTAAGGTCACTCTTATCACGTTTGTTGTTCAATAAGTATCATTGTACACAATGCCTACTATTTAAGTTCTAAATTCCATCTACTAGAAATTAAACTCAATGGCTAGAAAATTTTGGTGGAATGTTAACCTAAAGAGAACTTATTGTTTTGTCTCGATAACATGGTCAAATTTATGCCAATCCAAGAAAATGAGTGGTTTAGGCTTTAAGAAATTTAAAGACATTAATATAACTCTTTTGACTAAAGTAGCATGGAAAGTAGAGTCAGATGAAGATAAATTATGGGTTAGGAGTTTTAGGGAAAAAAATACTTATATGAAAAATATTTGCTAAATATGGAATAAGTAGTCAAGGGCTTTAGCATTTAAAGAGGCATCATGGTCTATAGAGAGTAGCTAGGAAAAAAGGGCAAGCTTTATAATGAGAAGTAAGGAGTTATCTTTAATTGCTAGTAATACTTGAGTGCTCTTTATCCTAAGTTTTGAAAACAATATCAAAGATAGGATTCAAATGTCCTTAAATATGTAGATTTATGATTTGTGACTCCTTAACACTAACTAATGGAACGGAATTATGGTTTGTATTATCTTCATTGTTGAAGATGTTAAAAAAGTGATCCAATTTTGCATCCTCAAACAAGGCCACAATGAACTAAAATGGATATTGCAATCTTTTGAGGAATTTAGTGTAAAGTTAGTATTTCATGCTTGTAAAAGATTTTTACTTAATGAACATTCGTCAACATTATGGAATACACAATGGAACACCATCATCAATTATCAACTAAAAGTTTCACTTCAACATTTTAGTAAAGGACTGGTTTTAACTAAAGTGTAGGTGCAATAGTTTTCTAATCTGACTAATGTGCATTACCCATTATATCTTCAAGAAGGTGAAAATGATCTCTATATAACGATGAGGTGCAACTTTGCATATTTATTATAATTTATAATTTTAGGTATAGATATTTTACGAGTACACTTATCTTCAATCATAAAGTACCTAGAAGCCTTTTTTTATCTCAACAATATGTTGATTCCAACTAGCGCTTTAGTAAAGTTTGACATTAAAATTCCGATGCGTGTGGCTTTCATCTTTCGTCATTTCTCGGATGTATGAAATGATTTTGTATTTCCGGGCCTATAACTAAACAAGGAACACATAGTAGCATTGGTGGAAGATCACTTAAGGATGGAGTCGGCAACGTATTATAGGAATCGAAGCAATGCCGTAAGAAACTATAATGCAAATGTGGAATTCATCATCAATTAATTGCTTAAAGATCAATGTTAATACAATATGATACCTTGAAGATGTGGTGGTGGTGGTGGTCTTAGTAAGAGATGATATGAGCATTGTGCTAGGTTTATGGATCAAGAGATTAGTAATGATGTTTGTGGAAAAGGCAAAAGCTTTTGCAATCTTAAAAGCTTGTCAAGTGGTAGAAAACTTGAATTATCCAAGAATCATGATAGAATTAGATTGTAAGGTTGTGCTTGAAGCTATTTTAGGTCTTATAAGTTGTTCTTGGAAAATATCAAGATTGGTGGAAGATATTAAATTATATTTAGAGGAATTGATCTATCTATCTATAACTTGGATAACTAGGTTTGCAAAAATAAGGTAGCTTGTGAAGGAGTTAAATTAGGAGGAGGGTGCGATTTATTATGAGTAAGGTTCCTTATAGTGTTGATAAAGCTTGTATTTATGATGTTAACATTGCTTTTGATTAAATAAATTTTATTCTTGTAGTAAAAAAAAGTCTATATTTATAATAATTGTATGTACTAAAATTTTATTAATATTATATATATATGTATATTTTATAAATATATATATATATATATTATATGATATTATATTATATTATGTATAAACATTTGAACTACTTAAATAAGCCAGATTAATAACTTTAAAGTTGATGCTACAAAAAATGAGTCTAATATGTTTGTTCAAATAAGCTTATTTGTCAATCTTATTCTTATTTAGATAAAAATATTAGATTAAATTAAGTTAAAAATAGATTAAATGACACGTATCTAATAAATGATTTAATCTATTTTTACCTTAATAAAAATTACTTTAATTAATTAAAAGCTATTCAAAGTATTGTTTATCAAATACTTGATTATCTGAAGTGATGTGAGTGGCTATTTTAATCAAATTGTTCCATGTAAGATAAGAACAATGGGGATCGAGAAGCACCGGGGCAATCCTCAAAGATGAGCTGATTCATGCATTTGCATCGGAATTAATTGAGGCTGAGATGAAGGCAATGGTGGGCGGCATGTGAATGATAGGGACTCCGATAGTTTAATGATTAATTTTGCTGAAATTGACGCTTCGGTTGACATCGTGAGAAGCTCCGCCGCACCTGGCGTCAACCCTGTCCACGGCTGTCAATCAATCAATATATGCTCACAAGAAAGTTCAAAAACTTACTTCGCAAATCAAGGAAGCATCTACTTGACTTGACATTAGAGTAAACAGTACGGCCACTGGGCGGTAATATAATACCTCAGGGGCAGTTCACTTCTCATTTTTATTATTTTTATTTTTTAATAATCATAGCGGGCACTTTTACTCAAAAAAATTAACGCAGTAATAATTTTTCTCAAACTTAATTTGTATTGTTTGTATCCGTTAAAAATAAGTGAACGATTAATTATGAAGTTAATCAATTTCAAAAAGAAAGTCAAAATAACACTACAAAAATGTAAGTTAACTACTGAGTCCATGAAAGATTCCGGGTCTTGCAACTTAGTTCTTATAAAGTTCTGTAATTCAATTTATTTCTGCCGTTGCACAATATAACTTAAGTGGATTTTTGTATCAAATGAAAAAAAAAAAAACTAATTAGAATCCTATGGGCAGCGTTAATTGGTTACCTGATATGAAAAAGAGCAATACTATTTGTTCCGAACGGAAATGCCAAATTCAAATTTAGAAACTCTCAGCACCATTTGATTTATAAAGCAATAAATTCCACCTTATAAATCAAGATGTTATAATATCTCTAGTGCTTCGAGATGCTGAATGCAGTGATAAATTATTGGGTTAAGAAATATTTTCCCACGAAAATATCAAAACTGGCTGTATTGTTTACCCTAACAAATGACACCATTTCTTTCCGTCATTTACATAATTAGGGCTAAAGATAAAAAAATTAATAATAAATCAACCCAGCCGTCGCCAAAGATAAAGAAGGACAAATCATACTCAGAAGAATGCTTTTCTAAAATGATAGATCACCAGCAAAATTAATTTCAACTTGACGAATATAATTATCACTTTATTTAATTTTTAATTCTCTTACTTTTCCATTTAAATAAGCTTTTATTTATTCTTATTTCCTCATTGTTAAAAGAAAAAAAATTTTCTTTTTAGTTTCATTTTCTTATTTTCTTCCCTTTTCTTTACACAATAAACCAACGAGAACAGGCTGAGCCCATCCCAACTTACTTAGTTAACAACTATAAGCACTAAGAAATCACATTGGTAAGGAGACCGGCTGGTAGCTATTTTGGCAATGAGACGTGATGAGTGCAACAGGTTAGTTGACTTTGGCTTTTTCACAACCTTATTCCCGTTGTCCTTTCTCTTGTGTGTGAGAGAAACAACGTCTCTCGATGCTTCACTCCTTCACCTTTACGCTCAAAAAGCCTGACCTTTTGATCTCTCCCACTCTCCTACGGTGTCTGCTTTTAATTTTTAACCTTTTTCTTTTGCACTTTGGTTTCACTTCATCCACAATCCAGCTAACTTAGCCCACAAACCGGTAGTTCCTTTCAAACTAAGATATATAATCATTTGACTTGAAAATGAATGCTAAGTACATTGTTCAAGTGATTAGAACTTAGAATTCCAAGAAGATTATTCAAATGATTGTAACTTGAGAATATATAGAGGAAATGTTATTATTTCAATGCATATTTGATTAATGAGTGCAAACTATGCATAACGGCTTTTTTTTCGGATTGAAAGAGGATGCACCTTACAACTTCAATTTCAGTCAATTTTGAATAACTTTTTTGGTGGATGCGCTTTGTTTTTATACCAAAATGAAGAAATCCTAGGCAGTCAAAGTCTAATACATCGGATAACTCTTGCCTAACTTAATCAAAATGTGAAGTGAATTGAACTATTCTGAAAATATCTTTGCCTTTTCATCAACAGGATCGTTTTGATCGTTTTTCATTTGACCAAGTTTCATGAGAATTGTTTGGCAAAACCCATCTAACTTTTGCTAACGACCGCTCTAGGCACAGGCAACGCTCATGGTTTTTGTTACTAATGGCACGAAGTCTTGTTGTCGTGGTGGTCATCATCATTTCCTTCTTTTTCTTATTATTATTATTTAAAACCAAATACATTTCTTCACATTAATTAAAAGAAAAATTTGATACACTCTTTTTATATAATTATACATTCCCTTTAAATAAATAATAAAATTTATAGGACTATAAATTTCTTAATTTATAAAAATTAAATTTAGATTAAAATCATATTTTAATTCTTGAAATATTAGACTTTTGTCAAGGTAAGATTTATATTAATTTGATCTTTAAGAATTTAAATCAAATAAAATTTTAATCTCTATTTTATATGGTTAATATTTATTAAAATATTAAAATTTTATATAAATTTAAATTTTTAAAAATTAAATTAATGCAAACTTTACCTCAAAAATAATATTAATAAAAATTTAATATTTTGAGAATTAACATAAAATTTTAATCCTAAATTTAAAATATACCTAATCAAGTTTATTTATCGTAACCCTGACCTAAATCTTTCAATTCTTTCCGCTCTTCCACCATCATAACTTGGAGTATGCTTCCGAATGGTCCAATCCCATCCCATGCATTACAATCTTTGATCGCATCAAGAAGCATACCCTCCTAATTAAGTCACGTGACCGCGTGGCACCATGTGAACCTTCCCCTTTCCTCATGGTCCGAATTCATGCCTTAAGCCTAACTTGCTAAGTAATTCGTCGCCTACGCCGGCCATAAACAGCAAAAGTTCCTACCTTTCTTCGTCTTGACACGTGGAACCTTTTAGCACAAGAGAGTGTGGGAACAAGACGGCGGCCACCCATTGGCCAGAACAAAGTGGGAAGACAAACACTTTTTCAAAACAAAATAATAAAATACTCATTCATTTTCATCATGTATTACGATCGAAAAAAATATTAAAAATTTTGTAGCAGAGAAAAATAATTTTATTTTTAAATATTTATTACATTTAATATAAATATATAAAATAATTTTCATATTTTACAATTATATTTTGATGGAAAAATTTTATTATTAAAATAAATAGAGGATAAGTGATTTCTCCCTCGTCATATAACAAAGAAAAAGACAAACAATAAATAGAAGATGAAAATTTAAATAAATATACTTTAAATGAAGTTATTCAGAATATGCCATTACGAGCCAAAAAATGAAAAACACACGCACATTAAAATAGCTGTGAATATAAATATAGTGCGAGACATAACCTCTTACTTCTACATTCAGCCAGCCATACCAAACCAAAATCCTAGCTTAGCGCAAGGCAGCTCCTTGCTACCAAACGATAACTAACCACTCCAAAGTTCAAAACTTAAGAGCTGCCAAGTTCGGCTCTCTCTATGGAATGGAATAGAGGTCAAACCGTCGGCCACGGCTCCACCGCCACCGTGTCGATTGCCGAGGCTCGCGGCTCCGGCCAGGTGTTCGCTGTGAAGTCGGCCGAGCTTCACCAATCTGAATTCCTCAAGAGAGAGCGGAGAATTCTCTCAAAGTTGAAGTGTCCTCAAATCGTGGCATACAAAGGTTGTGATGTTACATTAGAAAACGGTGCAATGTTTTTCAACTTGTTCATGGAATATACCCCTCATGGCACGCTTTCGGACGCAATTCGCAAACGCAATGGTGGGCTGGACGAGGCTCTGGTTCAAACCTATGCCCGCCAAATTCTGCTTGGATTGAATTATCTTCACTCCAACGGGATCGTGCATTGTGATATTAAGAGCCAGAATGTTTTGGTCACCGACGAAGGGGCTAAAATTGCTGACTTAGGTTGTGCTCGGCGGGTTGGCTCCGCCGGGGTGATTGCCGGCACTCCGGTGTTCATGGCGCCGGAGGTGGCACGCGGTGAAGAACAGAGCTTCCCTGCTGATGTTTGGGCTCTGGGATGCACAGTGTTGGAGATGACTACAGGGAAGGCACCGTGGCATGATGTGACCGATCCGGTTGCAGCCCTTTATCGGATCGGGTTCTCCGGTGAGGTTCCGGAGATTCCAAGCTTCATGACAGAGCAGGGCAAAGATTTTCTCAGAAAGTGTTTGACGAAAGACCCGAATGAGAGGTGGTCAGCAAGCGAGCTTCTGAAACATGGGTTTGTTCAGGAATCAAGTTTAGTGTCGAACGAAATTAATGGGTCTAACTCGGATACTCCGACGAGCGTATTGGATGGAAGCTTTTGGTTCTCAATGTCGGAACTGGTGACGAATCAGAATTGTTCGTGGGATTCAGCCGAGGATAGAATCCGTGGGTTGTGCGCAGATTGTCCAACCTCGTTCTCTGGTAAGCGGGACTGGGAATGGGATGATGACAACTGGATTACAGTAAGAAACAATGCGAGGGCGACAGAGAGTAATGAAAAAACAGGGTGTAGTGGGACAGAGAGTGTTAACGTTGGGGAGGACAGTAATATTCGGGTGGTTCTTTGCGAAGGCAAAACAATGACTGGTAGCGGGATGAGTAGTTGCAATGTCGGCAGCAATTACAATAATTATTGTTGTTGGAGTAGAGAATCATTGTTAGGCTGTCCATGTACTCACAATGTTGCCAAACAAAAATTCGATGACGATAATAAGCAAAATTTCTATTTCGATCTGCTTTCTAGTTTCTGCTCTTTCTTTACTGCTGTCACAGTTGCTAAGCCTAACATTGTGCTTGTTACCAATTCTTGTGTTTCCCTGGGTGAAGACCGAAGCTTAATTTTCTTAGGTATTTGGAAGGTTATTGCTGACTATCAGTATTTTACTACCATATACAAGACATAAACCGTATTAAACTCATTTCTTAAAAACAAGTGTAGTTAAATTAACTTAGATTAATAATTGTGGGAGGGAAATTATTTTTATTTGCGATTGAAGTATAAAAATTGGATGCAAGAATTAAAGTTCTTAAACATTCTATTCCTACACAAACTGGTCCGTATAACTTCTCTATAATAGTTGAATTTTTCTTTTTCAAGGTGTTCTTCTCTTTTATATAAAAGCTACTCTGTTAGATTTTTCGTTTATCATACTTACATTTCTCCTAATCATCAAATATAAAGAACCCTTGAATAGGAATCTATGTACACAATCTTTTACAAATATTATACAATATTATAAAGTATGATATAAATTGTAATATCAATATGTTTAAAATTAATATAATTTATTTTATGATCGATTTTAAATAAACTAAATCACACGCGGGAATGATTGGGTAAAGGTAAATTTTATAATTAAGTTCATTCATCAGTGAAATACTGAAACCAGCCATATGTTGAAGCTGATTGGGAGCATTATTGAGTAATGCTTGATGAAACACTTGTGGAGTTTCGGTAATTTAAAAGTTTTCTTGTCGGATTAAGGAGATTTTCTGTAAATTTTATATTTAATTTTAGGAAAGTTACTTATTTTATTTAAAGAATATCATTATCACAAATTATTTCTCATTTGTTAAAAAAATTTCCATTAAATCATTACTAGACTTAACAAAAGACGATTAACAACCATCTAAAAAAAATAATTATATGTCATAGCGTTTAAGCCAGGGAGCATCTTTACTTATTCAAAATCTTGCATTGAAGTTTTTCTTTGGCAATCGTAATTTCTTACAGTAATAATGATCATAATAAAGACGGACGGTGCTTTTCTTATTTTCTTTCTATCAGAACTCCCACCCATTGATAAATGATGCTACTGCACATCTTAGAGGCATACATGGAGGGCCATTAAGACCAACGCTCCAGTAGTGATGACGTCAGGTGCTCTTCGTCATCTATATTGTACGATCACTTCCATTGGGTGAATTGATTAATCGGAGGCCCACTTTATCTGCGGAGTTCTTGTATGATTTAATTATGGAAATTTTTTTATTCATTTCAATTACAGCACATGTTTCTAATTATATTTAATAAATAAAAAATAAATATTTATTTTTATAATTTTAATATTTTAAAATTTAACATTTTAATATTTATAAATTTTATAAAATTAATAAGTAAATAATAAAATTTATAATTATGTATTTATTGGTATGATTAATTTATTCGTTAGTTTTGTAAAATTTATGCACATTAAAATTTTAATTTTTTTAATGTTTAAGACACTAAAACTAATAAAAATTAATGATTATTCTTTATTTAATAAATATAATTAATAACGTATATTATAGCAGGAAATTACAAGAATTTCTCCCCTTTATCCATCTTAGCAAGATTCACAAACCCAGCCTAATCCATTGGTTAATTGCACATCCTTTTTCCAGCTAAATCAGAAAGCTTCCCACCTATCATTTAGGTTCCACATGCCTCTTTATTTATTATGGATAACCCATTTACTTACTTTATTTCACTGTATAAATTAGTTGAAAGGACCACAAATAGGAAATAAGAGTCCATATAATTTGCATTAGGATAAGTTAGACAGTTGTTTACTATCCATGTGGCCAAGGCCATGATGCCCTTGCAATTATATGCACCATAGCTAGCTGGATCATGACTGGGCTGTTTTTTTTTAATCTGATCATCTGCAATATAACTCCACTTAATCATATACATTATGTAAATAATTTAAAACGCACTTTATTTCAAAAGTGGCTCAATATGTGAATGACGTATTAATTTTTTTTATAAAATACAATTAAATAAATTATTGTCTAGCTATTTAAGCCTTTTTAATTCCCCACAGCTTCCTTCTTGTTTTCTTTTTCCATCTTAAGCTCTTCTATTACCTCACTTCAGGAAGGCTCCCACTTTCTTCGTTCAAAGCATATGGCCTAACTTGTTCAGATCAAACGACTCTCGGTGTCTTTGGCATGAATTTAGGTAGTTTAGATCGTCAACTCAATCTGATTCACATTTTTGCGATTCATGAATTCGATCACCATAGTATTTTGCCGTAAATTTTGTGATTTGCCAAAATTAGTTTCCTTCCCCCCCCCCCTTTTTTATTATCTATGAGATAATGTACTAATAAAACAACTTCTTGAAGCATGAAAGGTCACATACAAGTTCTTGAAATGTCCATTTAGGTTAGTGATGTTGATTTGCTTGTCTCATATCACATAATAATAACAACAACCAAGTTAGTTAAATTTAAATTCAAATTCAACCTGAATAATAATAGTATCATATTAATTTATTTATTAAATATATTAAAATGTGTCAATCCATGTAATTTGTTTAATAATTTTAATTAATAAAATTTACATTATAAATTCATTTATTAAATTCAATTACTTATTATTTGTTATTAAAAGTATTTTTAATTATTAATTAAACATTTTATTAAAATTTTCTTGTCATTTTATTATACAATAAAATTTATCTTTTTATTATATATAATTATTAATAAAATTAATTATTTTTTTAATAATAATTTAAAATTTTAATATAAATTTTTAAATAAATTAATATGTTAACACATTTAATTTTAAATCAATTACAACTAGACTTATTTATTATTTGTCTCATATGGACGGGTTCCATTTACAATCCAAACATATATAAACTCAATCTAAATTTATATAAAGTATCTTGCGTATATGTCAAATTATTGTGCCATACCCAAAATCACCCCTTCTAATTCGTGCTCAACAGATCAATTAACTTACAGAGAAATCGGTCCCAAAAAGTAAAGTCAAGTTGGGAAAAGCGGAGAAAACAAACATTTCATAGGAAAAAAAAAAAAAAGTAGGTATAGCCTAATATTAAATGGATACCATTTTTCTTGAATTTATACTATATTAATGTAAAAAAAAAAAAACTTTTAAAATAAGTTTAACGAGTCATTGACTTTTTTCCCCCCGATGCCAAGCCATTAACCAATCCATTCTATCCTCCTCTGCTCCTCTCCAATAGTCCATCATTGACAGTGTATATTATGTTGTCTCCAGTGAGGGCATTATTAGGATGCAGTGAATATACATTAAACAATTTACAACCAAAGAATTGATGATGCAGCTTATCTGTACAATTTTGGCCATACGCTGCTTGATTTCATCGATTCCACAAGAGGTTGCTGCCTTTTCTAAATTAAAGTGCACTTAACCCTGCGGCAGCAAACAGGAGTGAGTCAGACCGACAATCCGTATGGAGTGTTATAAATATTTTTTATTGGACTCAAAAGACCGGCCCGTTACATGGCCCCATTTGGACCAATAATTTGCCATGCCCCGATCTTATCAAAAAGCGCATGGGACGACCAAAGTTGCCATTGGCACATGTGACCGAACATATACAAATATGCCAGCTGGTAAAAGATCGGTAAAAACGATAGATTTATCTTCATTAAAAACCTTCCGATCATTTTCTATTTATACAGATGACCAGCTGATCGCGTTAATAATTAATTATATTTATTAATTTAATTAATTAATAATATTAATTATTTAAATAAAAATATATGATAAAATTAACTGTCTATATATAAAATAATATATAAAAATATAAGTATATTTTATAATTTATTTAAATATATTCTTTTACCTTAATAATCCTTTAATTTTATATATTATTCATTAAATTAAAATTTCTTCCAAAAATATATTAGTATAATTTATTATTTATTAAATTATTCTTTAAAAATTATTATAATTTATTATACTTGTCAAAATTTTCTTTTAAGAAATGAATATATTTTTATGTTTGTATCCACCTTTTTTTGTTAGTTTATACCATGTTTTCAAAATTTTCTTCTTCTTCACACTTTTTAATAAAAATGTAACTTGATAAAAAAATAATTATACTATTTGTAATATTTTGTATGTTAAATCATCCATTTTTATTTAAATAATATTTTAAAAATTGAATGGAATGATAAAATGAAAAAATGATTGTATATATGTGTATTATATATGTATACATTAATTTTATTAATTTTTACTTTTAAAATAAAAATAATTCAAATTCATTAAACAATCATACAATGCAATAATATATAAATCTAATTGATAAAAAGTTAAATGTTTATTTCCTTATGAACTATATTTATATAAAAAAATATTAAAATTGATTAATAATTTAATGGTTGAGCAATTGTTTGTTTACTCTAAGATTGGGTTCAACTTTGTATATTACATTTTAAGTAAAATAATAAATACATATAATTGTACAATTTGAGGATAATTTTTTTTTTACAGTTAATGAATTAACTAATTGAAAATATTGAAGATCCAACGTTTTCAAAATGGTTCCTTAAGGACAAATTAGTTGATGAAAATTACTATTTGACTTAGCTGATCAACTAAATATTTCTAAATCAATTAAAAACTAATCAAACAATCAATTGTCAAACATTTTTATAAACTAATAAGTTATGCTACTTTCTCTCTCTGACTTCCCAATACTGATATACTTTCTCATACTTTTTTTAATAATAGAAGTAATAATCTATTTAATATATATGTATATATATATATATATATATATATATATATATATATATATATATATATATATATATATATGTAATGTCTAAAATTTGAAATTTAAATATAATAAAAAATATAATTTTCAAAATAATATCAAATGCTACTCTATCACTTAAGTGCCAACTATACCATCTCTCATATTGTAAGATTACTAATTTAAGAGAAAAATGTTAATACACTATTAATATAATAATATATCAATATACCTTTGGTATAATTGCATACCAAATTCATTTTTCTTTTAAAATCAGATGTTTCATATTATATAATGACATATTAACAATTATATGTAATGGCATGTTGACACATTATTGTACCATCGATTTTTTCCTAATTTAATCACTGAAAGGTTTTCGATAAAAATTACCGCCTAAAAACTTGTATGCAGGAGATTCAATACTAATGGCACGATTGTCCGTCCCATTGGTAACCCAAAATTTCGGAGTGCACTAGAAAGAATCATACAACGGATATATAGTTAACCGATCATCCTCAAAGATGCCTCTTTCGAGTTCCATATAAATATTAAACAATAATTAATTGTGTATTAAAAGCTAGTGTCATTTGGTTTTAGTTTTACTTAAGTTGGCAAAAGTTGGAGTCTTTAAGCAATTTTATGTCTAATTACCAGCAACTGAATGAATGACAGATTAACATACTTGTGAAATTAGCCCCTTGCAAATTTAATTTTCGTTTTACAAAACCTAGCTTGAAGATTAGAATGACACATTTTCTTGTAATATTTTTACTTATTTAATAATAAAAGTGAACAGATCATTAAGTTCACACAAAAAAATCAAAATCAAACTTGAAATACAGAGGAAAGTAAAACTTTATAATAAGACATTAATTACCCTAGTATAGCATATTCCATTAGTTTTTAAGGTTTCAACTATTATATTAGTTTATGAATTCATTTATTATGGAGATAACAAAAATAAATGAGGTTGAATTAAATATTTTAAATTAATATTTTTATTAAAATTATTTAAATATTCTTTATTATTTTATTGATCATTAAATTAGTAATCTAAATAAAAGAGCAAAAGTTAGCAATTCTCTCTCTCTCTCCCATTATATATATATATATATATATATATATATATATATATATATATATATATATATATATATATATATAAAGTGAGAGAAGTATTTTATATAAAAAATAAGAGGAGGAATTATACTCATAAGATTTTGCATTTAATAGTTAGGATTGAAATATAATTATAAAATTATATGATCATTTAAAAATGTGATATAATCACTTTAAAAAATTATATAACTTTATGTTTTAGTTTTAATCCTTTAATATAAGATTTGATGGTTATTATTTACCCCACTTACTTTCACATAAAAATACTCCTATTACATAATATATATATATATGAAAAAAATTAATTTATATAAGTCGTATTTCTCAATATCAACTTCTATTTTCTTAGTTAGATAATTATTTTTGACTCAAATAATATTTGATATTTCTTGAAAGTTTTATACATATTTTCATTTGTATTTATAATTTGATTTCTAATATTTGTATATGTGCATTTAATGATTTAATTACTTCTATCTTTTCCAAGAAAAACTTCTATTACCACTTATAATTTTATAATGATAAATTACTTTCTTATTTCTTATTTTCCCTAATTTTTAATTAAATAATTATAATTTAATAATCTAAAATTAAGCCATTATAATTATTTTTATTTTAATTGAATACCTCTTCTCATTTTTCTATTAGATTTTGTAAATATTAGTACAAATAAATAACAATCTATTAACAATATATGAATTGGAAGGCACAAATATTTTTTTCTAAAAGCAAATTAAATTCATAGATATCATACATTTCTAAATGCTATTGCCATTTAAACACAAATGTAAATAGTATTTACTTATTTATTAATAATTGTTGAGATACATTGATTAAGCTTTGTCAATTACTATCAGAGTTTAATTGAAAAGTGATAGGAAGAACGCGCCCGACCAACAATCACCTTTGGAGAACATGGGTTGATAAAACAATCTGGCGCAAAAGCACTGGTATATGCATCCGTTTCCTTGCTGGGGCTAGCCCAAAACCCAGCTACAGTTTCAAAGAGAGGATTGGGTTTAGAACTTGGGCCTGTTGGGCAAACTGCTTGACTATCAATTCATTGTATTATAGATTAGTTGATTCACCAAGTTAATTATATAAATTGATTATTTAAATAAAAATATTTAATAAAACTAGTTGTTTATTATGATTATATTTTATAATTTATTTATATATATTTTTAATTTAATAATATTTTCATTTTTATATACTATTTATTTAATTAAAATTTCTTCTAAATGATGTATTGTTGTAATTTATTATCTAGTAAATGAACTTTCAATAAATTATAATAATTTATTATGCTAGTTGAAATTTTTTCAATTTTTTTAAGAAATAAATTATTAAATTTATTTAATTTTTTAAGAAATAAATATATTCAGGTGTCTACCTCCACTTTTATATTAATTTATATAAAATTCTGAACATAC
The DNA here is from genome assembly GCA_020226215.1 of Sindora glabra. Taxonomy (NCBI): domain Eukaryota; kingdom Viridiplantae; phylum Streptophyta; class Magnoliopsida; order Fabales; family Fabaceae; genus Sindora; species Sindora glabra. The sequence goes on along the minus strand of CM035226.1, from coordinate 11,734,989 downwards.
TATCTATATATATTATAATTGTTATACTATTTTCATATTATATATTTTATTCATCATCACATTTTTTCAAGAAGGAGTAACTAAATTTTTGCTTTTAATATGAAAAGAATTTAATTTTATTAAATAATCATATAACATAATAATATTTATTTTATTAAAGTATATTAATTTTATAATATAAATTTAATTAATTGAAAATTAAATGATGATGTATTATTTACGCAAAATTGTTATATTCTAATATATTAAAAGATCAGAAGTTATAAGTGGTTTAATGGTTGAGACTTTATATGTATATCCTATGGTCTAGGCTTCAACTTATTTTGATGATATTTTAAGTAAAGGAATAAATGTATATAATTTAGGGGTAATTTTTTTATTTTAGTTTTTTATGAATCAATTAATTGAAAATGTTGGATTTTTTTAAAATTTTCAAATTGATTAATTAAAGGTCAATCACTTGATTAAAATAGTTATTTATCAAACATATAAAATAATTATTTGATTTGATTAGTTAGTTAAAAATTCCTGAATTAACCAAAAGCTTATGAATCGATTGATTGCCAAACTCTCTTAATCTACCATTAACATTCATTAGCAGCAAGGATTGAATAGGGATTTATTTATGAGAAATAAATATCTAACTTTTAAATTATAAAGATGCTAAAAGGTGATGAATTAGTTAATTACTATACACTCTCCCTTTAACATGCGATAACAGTAAGGATCGAACAAGGTTTATTTATAAGGAACCAATTTCAAACTTCTAAATTATAAAGATTCAATTAAAAATTAAAAAAGATGAAGGAGTATTAGAATAATTTAATTATGGTAAATAGATGGTGCCTAAGTTCAAAAAAAAAAAACTAATCAATTCTATATTTTAGCAATTATTAATGTGGTTGGTGTATATTATATAGTAGTATTAGATTATTGCTTCATGTTAAAAGAGAGGAATTTGATGTTAGAGAGTGCCAATTTTTTATCATTAAAAATGGGTGGATGATGAATCAACTGATTGCTGGACCCTCTTAATCTCCCATTAACATATGTTAGCAACAAGGACTGAATAGGGTTATATTTACGAGAAACTAAGATCGAACTTTTAAATTATAAAGTTGTCAAAAGTTGATAAACTAATTGATTATCAATCACTCTCTTAATCTCCTATTAACATGTGATAATAGCAAGAACTAAAGTTTATTTACGAGGAACCAATTTCAAACCTTTAAATTATAAAAATTTAATTAAAAATTAAAAGATTATAAGGAGTATTCGATTAATTTAATCAATTTTATATTTTAATAATTATTAATGTAGTTGGCATACAGTAGTACTAGATTATTATTTCATCTTAAAAGAGATTAATTCAATACAAAAGAGTATAAATTCACTGCCATTGAAAGGGGGCGGGGTTGGAGAATCTTAAGAATATATAGGGCTGCCGCGATGAATTCTCCCTTTAGGCGCTACCTAGATCAAACATTGCAATAAGGGAATATCCATGAAGGACTGCTACGCATGAAGTAAAGAAGTAATTCAATGATGATGACTATAAAGGATAACTAATCCTGGTAGTCTGCCCTCTTTTCTCTCAAAAAGAATCATGTATTAGTGAGACAATATCCGAACAAAAACTCGTGCCGCAAGAAGACAGAAAATATGGTCAATATGTTCAACAAAATTCGCGGCAGAACTGTTTTTTTTTTTTTTTTTTAACGGATAATGACTTTTGGATTGCATTTAACTTACACACACACATACATTACTGTGAATTTCTCAGGAACAAAAAATTAAGTTAAATTCAAACTCAGTGGTTCAAACAGTGGAGGTCATCTTTATCAAGTTCAGACTCTAATAATTGAAGTATACCCAATTAATTCCGCCAATCTTAGTCATGATTAAGTATTTAATTTCATATATAGGACATGCTGGAAAAAGATATTCCTGAAATTATCAATTCCCATGTGTTGCCAACTGTCAGTAATCAATTAACAAACTAAAAATATTTGCTATGCTTCCAAGTATTATTCCTTTTTGTTGTTATATTCGTCGTAGTTTGCTAGTCTCCAAATATGAATATTATCAGCCTATTTACTAAAAATAAACATCAAATATAATACTATCTTAAAAATATATACACTATACCTTAAAAATAAACATTTTAAATGATATAATACTAATATATAAAATGCAAATATCGGCTAATCAAAACAAATTATTGTTTTAACTCTATTCTGAAGAAGCAAACTATCCAGAAATTCATTTTACAAAATCGTGACAATAATAACTTCACTGCCTACTGGAAAAGCTTGCTAGCAAACTCTTCAGAGGCCTTCTCTTTGTGATCTGAAGATGATAACACAGCAAGTTGCCTGAGTTCTGAAACACTCCTACCCAGCTGTAGAGCTATTTTCATTTCAAAAACTTCCCCATTTTCTCTTCTCTCCTTGTCTTTCTCACTTAAAATCCTCTCTATATCTGCGTGCATGAGCTTGAAAGAACCAGCCATATTCCTATACATCTCAAACACCATCCCAGCTTGCCCACCATGCTCAATTGTGTTAACAACACTAGCCAATGCTCCACCGACAACTCCAACCATCACTGGCCATGATCCTAACTTCCCACTATCCACGAAAGCCGAACCCAAAGCCGCAAGCCCAGTGAGTATTGGACCAGAAATCTCCAAAGTCTTGTTCAAGTTCAAAACCTTCTTGCTCAGCCTTAGATATTCTGCCATATCCTTTTTCTGCAGCACTCTTGAAATCATTTTCACTTCCTCTTCCAAAATTTCATCCCATCCATTATTCCCAACTAACTCTTCTAATGTTTGATGATTCTGGTTGTTTTCCCGTTGAGGCCACCAAACGGCTGGATCCACAGTTTCAGGGAACTTCTCCAACATTGCCCCTAATAAAGGAAGTGGATATGCTCTATCCAATGCCAATACTTTCTCCATTGCTTCATTGAAATCATTCACAGTGAAAACATCCTTCCCAAGATTGATTCTTGTTCTGAGTTCTTCATGAAGCTGCTTGAATAGCCTGGCCGCGTTTCGTTGTTCTTCTGCGAGTTGGGATGGTTGGAGTCTGTTCATTACCACAAGCATGGCGGCGGCCGCCGTGTAAAGAATTGTGGATGAAACCTTCAGCGCCACGAGAGAGGCTTGGTTTGCTGTTATATTCATGGCTGCTATTGCAGCCATAGTTGCAGCAGATAGAGTGATCATGTTAATGGATGTGAGTAGAAGGTGGTTCCAATTATCATGTTGTGCCCCAAAATTCTTGTGCATCTCAATTCTGTCTGATATAATTTCAACTACCAAATGAACCTTAGAAATCTCAATTGGATTTGAGGATCAAGAATTCTTAGTACTGATGCTATGATAGGACGGATTATCTTTCATGTGATTTGTGGTAACATCTTTAGTATACTTTTTGTTGTAATCCATTTCTGCCACCAAACGTGATCTACTAGGATGCTTTGGAGTTGAGATTTGACTCACCTGAATCTTCGGAAAATTGATTTTGGCAGCAATTGTTGTTGGACTTGGACCAGTACCACCACAGGATGAAAAAGAAACTCTGCTTGAAACTTGAAGTGTGGCCATTTAGTATATTTGTAACTCTTTATGGTATCTTAGCTGGGCTCGTTTTGCCTCTCTTTGTTGCTTTATAAAGGCCTGAATCACCTTGTGAATGGTTTAAGTTTTAAAAAAGTGCTAATTTGGCTTGTGGGAATGTAAACTGGTTGAATTATGTCAGCTGAATGAAGGACGCAGAAAGTAAGATGCACGGGGGCTAGATAAATGTACTGTTGAAGGGGTCAAATTTAAGTTTTAAAAAAGTGCTAATGGAAATATGAAAAAAAGGAAAAAAAAATATTCAAGTTGCAGCCCCTCCTCTATTTAATTGGATTGACTGAATTTGTATCCCTTTTTTTCTAATGAAAGTAAAACAAAGAACTTTTACTTTAGCATATAAAACTTGTAGCATCTTGTAAATGATTTGGGTTCTCTTTCTTAGAAATTGACATGAAATTGAGAGATATTGATTTGAATTTATTGACTGAGGTCATAAAAATTTGCCAATAAATAGTAGTCTTCAAATCGAAACAAAATCCTTTGCTGGCCCTTTATTTTGATTTTGCAGCAAATACCAACCATTATATTATAATGATATATGCAAGACTTGTCTGTGGAATGGACATCACAATGCACGAAAATTATTAAATGACATTTTAACATAGTTTATAAACTAACGTAAAACCCAAGCTATTTGAGAATTTTATTGTATTATTGACGTGGTTCAGTAAAATGTTTAATACTTACCCACTTGAAATTCCTATTAAGTATGAATAAAATTAAATTTTCTTAAGTCTTGCACTCATGGGTAATCAAAATGGCTTTTTTTTTTTTACTGATTCCTGGCAATTATAATACTTCATGTTAACATTTTGATGATATAAGCTCTCGGAATCGAGATCATGGCTATTTCTCTCAGTTGCACTTCAATCACTTTCAAGTAATTATCAAACTAATAAGATCATTTTTTCCTTGGTAGGGATGTGATTTTTCATGTATTCATACATACATACATACATACATATTATTAAGAATAGCTAAAATGATAACATATTGTTAGAATTTAACCCAAATTCTAATTATCATTAAATTGTGATAATTTTGTTTTGTAAATTATTTTCCTATTTAATTAAGATTCTTATCAATTATTTATTATTTCCTATTTTAAATTAGGATTCTCTTATCAAGCAAGTCTTTAAGGCATAAAAATATGTTATATTTAGCCAAAAGCAATTTATTGTAGAGATAGAGATGAGAGAGTTTGTATCTATAGCCCCCGTCAAGATTTACTTAATATCCCATAGTTTATTCTTACTCTTTTAATGAAATTATTTGTATTGAAAGTAAAGAGTATATATACCATTTATGAGAATATATATTGCCTGTTGGAAAAAGATTGTGAGGTATTTTGGATATGGATGTGAGAATGGTTAAACACTTTGTAATCTCTTTATAATTCCTTCTCAATGAATTTGATTTTCATCTTCACATTAATTATCTATGTCTTGCTACTTTACTACTTCTTTGATCTTGAAGTATGCCAACACATTGCTTTCACATCATCTTCATTATCCAATTTTTTTTTCTCAACAAGTAGCATTAAAGCTTAGTTTTACCAAGCTTAGGTCTTATTTGTTCATATGATATTGGTTGGTTTTGTTATTGTATTTAGATTGTTAAAGAAGTATTGACACAATTTTATTTTGGACTTTAGTAATCCTAGATTTTATACGAGAAGCAACTTTGTTTTGTAATTCTGGTGATTTCATCTAAAGAACTCTTTTTGGAAAAGATAAAGCAAATTTAATGCATGTGTAAAGTGCTAGCGCTTTTGTCATGACCATGCTTAGGGCATATGATCGATGTAGGAAGCCATTATGGACACCAACCTACCAACCTTTCCTTACAATAAGTTTAATGCAATATTTCATATGCAAATGTGCTTTACTTTCAAAGAGTGTGCATTTTAAAGAATTCAAATGTAGAAAAATATGTTGCTAAATCAATGTGCAAATTTATTCCAAAAGTTCTTAAGCAAGCTTACTTTCATTCCATTTGATAGTAATTAAATACCTATAGGGAAAGAGAAAGACAAACAGAGAACAAAAAAGAGTGAGTTCTTTTGAAACTCAATGATAAACATCAATTAAAGGATTAATACATTTAAGTATCAATACCAAGTTATAATGAATCAAAGTTAAATTCAAAGAGATAAATTCGAGATAATTGATCATATTATCATACCTTTTCCAAAGAAAGGATGGAAATTCACAATAATTTAATCTATTTATCAGAAGATAACACACATATTCATATATTTTTTAATTCTAACTGAGGTCTCTCTATGTAATTATTATATCATAAGCACACATAAAGGTTAATCTTGTTCTCATTTAGACTCATTATCCATCGATACTAACAAATTCATTACCATTATTTGTGTTTATTGGTGCCTTTATCCCTATATATGCAACTATTCAGTCCACAACCTCATAAAGTTATATATGCAATAACAAGATAAAGGAATCAAGTAAAAATAAATGAAAGAAATAAACCTTTTTACAATTTTTAGTCAACCTTATACTCTTATAATTTCATTTTTATCTCTCCAAATCAACCTTATTCCCTTATAAGTTGTTATTGGATCTAGTACTTAAATAATTAATATGCCCTTATCATATTTCTTATTTAATCAAGGTTATAACCATTGTATTTTAATCTTAATTCATGCCTATTAAACCATGTTAATACTTATATTGTTAAAATGTATGAAACAAGGGACCAATGGTCAACTATTGGTAACCCAATGGTCAACCATTTGCTATTAGTGAGATGGCCTGCTAGTAGGCAAATAATTAACCATTGTAGACTAAATAGTCAATTATCTGCTACTAGACTTAATATTACACAGAATTTTAGAGCAATAGTTAACTGTTTGCCTAGGATTTTGTAGAAATTTCAATGCAATAAAAACTATTCAACTAACCACTCTAGCATCCTAATGCATTTTTCATGCAACCAATTCATACCAACTCATCAAAACACACTTATAACACCTTATTTAAGTAATTTCCTTCCTCAAACCAAATTAAACATTACATACACACCCATTTTCAAGGAATTTTCTTTAAAACCCAAAATCTAAGCTTAACCATGCAATTTCAACTAAATTTTCAAGATGAAGATTAAAATATTTACTCACCTATTATAAAAATGGTTTTCAAAGGCTAGATTTGTTACCTTTTACTCATAATCAACCAAAATACGAAGGATCCCAAGTTAGGATTCATGTTTTCTCCTATTTGGATTTCATATGCAAATCCCTCTAAATCTCAATGATATGAAAAACTAAATTACCAAGAAGATCTTACCTCATTTGTGTGAAGGATTTGACAAAGATTAACTCCTTTTTAGCTTGATTGAAGAGAGATCTTAATGAAGGAGGATGAGGAGGAGAAGAAAGTTAAGAGAAAGAAGTTTAGGGCACTACCATAGAATTATAATTCTACATTGGTAGATAGACGTCTGTAAAAGTCAAAACTAATGTATATATTGATGTAATAGCATTTTTAAAATTATTAAGACTAATAAGATGACAATCAGTAAATACAATTAACATTTATTTTGATGTAGTGTTATTTTTGAAATTCTCAAGAGTTTTAGTATGACAATTTTTTACTTAATTGATATTATAATGTACAATGTTTGAAAGTTATTAGAAAAATAAAGAAATTTAAGATGTTAATTTTAGAAATAATCGATATCTATTTGAACATATTGGTGCTTTTGAAATTATTAGAAAACTTAAGACAATAGTTTTTTCTTAACTGATGTTATAATGTATGATATTTAAAGATTGCTCAAAAAATGAGAAAAACTTAATATGTCAATTTTAGAATTAACTAATGCCTATCTAGATATGTAGCATTTTTGTAACTATTAGGAAACTTAAGATGTTAATTATTTACTAAACTAGCATCATAATATATGGCATTCAAAGGTTGCTCAGTTAATGAGAAAACTTAAGACATTGATTTTAGAATTGACTGACATTTATTTAGACACAATGGCTTTTTCTAAATTATTAGGAAAATTAAAATGTCAATTTTTTATTTCACCAACATTATAATATATGATATTTAAAAGTTGTTAAGAAAATAAGATAACTTAAGATGTTAATTTTAGAATTAACCAACATATATTTGGACATAATGACATTTTTAAAATTATTAAAAAACTTAAAATGTTAATTTTTTACTTAACTAGTGTTAAAATTTATGACATTTAAATATTATTAAGAAAACAAGAAAACTTAAGGTATCAATTTTAAAATTAATCGACATCTAAAGGTATTACAAAAATTTAGTAAGAAATCTAGTTGCAATGATATTTTTACACTATAAATAAAATATATCTTATTTTTTTGTCTCATTACCATTCTTACTTTCCATCTTATTTGTTTTCAAGCTCAATCCTCATCTCCCTCTAGCTTTCTTTCTACAAAACCTTAGAAGTCCCTTCATCTCTCATCACATGTCAATGAGCTGTTAATATTCTTTTAACTAATACTAAGTATGAAATAAATACCTTAATATTTTAGGCCACTGATTCAAACCATATGTGATGCCTAACTAACACTAAGTATAAAACAAATGCCTTAATATTTTAAGCCACTGATTCAAACCATATGTGATCTCTTTCTTATTTTTATTTCTCAAATCTTCATCATTTCCATTTTTTGAATTTTTTATACATGCATTTTAAAAAATTTTATTTATATTTCTTTTGTATAACTATTAAGATTGTATCCAATATTACATGCTCATAATGTATTTGATAAAAATGTTGCAACAAAGAACAAAATCATCCTAACAACGATTATATTCAAACCATTGGTGCAAATCTTAAGAGGTATCTTTCTTACTTTTATTTCTCACATCTTCATTTTTTTTATTTTTTTTATTTTTTGGACATATTTTTTAAGAAATTTTTGTTTATTTTTTCTTTCTATAACTTTTGAGGTTTTATCTAGGGATTGGATGCTTATTATATATTTGAAAAAATATTATAATAAAGACCGAAACTGACTAAACAACGATTACAAATATAGAAAAAGTAAAAAAAGCTCACGAAAATAGTTATTTTTCATGATTCCAGGATAGCCTTGCAAATGCATAAATCTTAAAGAATTATATGAAATTGACATTAAATTTGCTCTAAACAAACAACCAAGCATGAAATTATGACCTTTCAAAGTCTTTAATTCAAAATATATATTTTTGGTGGGATGTTAAATTTATTTAATTTTAATCATAAATATTCTAGTGAGAAATTAAAAAATTAACATTAAAAAGTATTATGCTAACATTTCACATTAATTTTTAGTAAAAAAATGAAATGAAATGTAAAAAAAAATATTTTAAAAGAAAGATGTCAATTTTTAGTAAAAAAAATTGATGTGAGCCATTTTTTATGTTAGTTATATAACCAACATCATAACAACAAATATATGATGACACTCAATAAAACATAGGTTGAATGTCGATCAAATATTAATGTGTAATCCACTAATCTAATGTCAATCAACTACTTTGATGTTGTGAAGTTTGAAGGAAATAAGGAATAATGATAAATTGGGGGCTGAAATTAGGATTAAGTTGGGGTTAGGGCATTTTTGCCCTTGTGCATAAAATCTTTTTCATACTCACATTTTTACTTTTAAACACTCATGACCTTTGATTTTGTGGTTCAAGACATTTTTGTCAACTAATTCCTTCTAGTAATTAGCTAAAGCATTTTTCTTTTAAAGTTTCAAGGAAAATAAAATAACTAATTGAATAATTAAAGTTTTACTCTATGGGTGTAACAACTCTAAAGGAAGTGAAGCTTTAAAAATACTTCTAGTCTTTAGAGAAGAAAAATCAAGATATAGAACCTAAAGAAGAAGAGATGGTTAGGATTTAACCTAAATTTTTATTATCATTAATTTATGATTATTTCCTTTTGTGAATGATTTTCCTTTTCAAATTAGAATTCTTATCAATTATTTATTATTTCCTATTCTAAATTAGAATTCTCTTTCAAGGAAGTCTTTAAGACTTATAAATACGTTGTATTTGAGCAACAATAATTTGTTGTACAAATCAAGGTGAAAGAGTTTATATTGGTAACCTTTCATGGGGGTTTACTATATATCTAACACTTTACTCTTTTTTTTTTATAAAATTATTTGTATTGAGAGTAAAAAGTGTATACACCATTTATGAGAACATGTACCACCTATTGGAGGAAGATTGTAAAGCATTTTATGTGTGGGTTTAAGAGTGGTCAAACACTTTATAATCTTTCTATAATTCCTTCTTAAAATATTTGTTTTTTCATCTTCACCCATAAAGTAGGCTAAAAGCCAAATAACGTTTATTATCTGTATTTTGCTACTTTGCTACTTCTTTGATCTTGAAGGATGCCAATGCATCATTTCCACATCATTGTACCATCTAAAATTCTACCTAACGTATATTTTGTTAGGATTTGATCCAATTCTAATAATTGCCTATTTGATATTATTTTCTTTTGTGAATTATTTTTTCAATTCAAATTAAGATTGTTGTCAATTAATAATTATTTTTATTTTAAATTAAGATTGTTTTGCCAAGTAAGTCTTTAAGCACCATAAATCTTTGTATTTGAGTATGAATAATTTGTAAACTTGTATGAAATTACTAGACATCTCACAATTAACTCATGTATATTCTCTTTTAGTGAAATTATTTATTGTGAGTGAAGAGTACGCACGTTATTTATAAGAATATTCATATACGCTATTTGATGTGTGGGTTGAGTGGTTAAAGACATTGCAATTCTCTCTTTAATTCCTCTTGTTGTGTGTTTGGATAAATAATTTTATGCATGCAATTCATTTCAAATGAGGATTTCGAATTCTCGTTGCTGAAATTCAAGTTTGGCTAGAAGTTGTTGGTGTTTTAAAATATTGCAAAAATTCTAGCAGCTAATTTCAACCTCTAAAATTCGGTATTTCTAATTCTGCCAGAAGAGGCGTCATTTTTCAAATGACATGGTCTTTCATCTAAGAACCACATATCCATTTCTTTTATCACCTGTTTAACTTGGACAGATCCACTTTTATCTCATGCTCTTCCAATATATAAGTCTCAATCTTGAATCTTCTAATATAATAAATGAAATTAATAATATACTTCATCTTAGGATGCAACTTATTATTTTTGTGTAAATTCGTAAAAGTTGTTTGTTAGAACCAATAATTAGTTGGTTCAATTATAGAAAATTAAGTCTCAAGATGCTTCAAGTTTAAAGTATTTTAAATTCAATCTTTAGTAATACTATAGTTTACTACTCCTGTCTCAGATAGGGATTAATCTTATTTTAAAAAATATAGGAATACATAGGTTCAAATGAAAACAATTGTGTTAGAAAATTTGATGATTTATTAATTTTCATGGAATGTATATTTTAATTAAAAATAATTAAAATATATTCTAAATTAATTAAATGTTAAGTAATAGTAAAATTAAAATATTTTTAATAATCCATGCATCATATCTAGTGCAAATTATAAAACTTTCAATATTGATGCTTATTTTTAATCATTTATTAGTCTACAAAACGTTCAAGCATACATTAATATAAATACATGTACATATGTTATTCAAATAAGATATTCTTTAAATGAATAAAATTAAAATGAAGCCATTCATAATTTTTGTATCTCACATTCCTTGAAATTTATAAATGCCTTATCTAAATACTATTTTAGTAAATTTTCTTTATCATTTTCGTTTATGAAGTAAATTAAAAATCGTACTACGTTGAATATATATGTTTTGTTGATTTACTGTTTCTTTAATCTTAAACTTTACCAGTGCGGTTCTGCATCGTCATATGATATTTTCCCAATTTTAATGAAAGTGTTAATAGATATTTTTTAATTGATTTACTCTACATAAATTGCACAAGTACAGCCGATGAAAGAATTTCTGAAAAAAGAAATCAATATGACTCTTTGATTTAGGATAAAAATACACTTTTCAAAATTAACAGACTTCTCTTAAACGTGTAAAAATGTAATATTTTATTATACATCTTAGTAACTTTAGTAAATTTACGGATCATTATTTTTATTTTGTTTTCATTTATAGGGTGATAATTCATTGGACAATTTTTTTGCCGTGTTGAAAATTGAAATTGCCGAGTCGGGCTCGGCAGCCCAAATGGGTCAAACTATTATTACTGGGCAAAGGCTGCGTTTAGAATTGGGCAAATTTCAGAAAAGTCAACCCTCGATCCATTTAAACCGAAGCTCTGCACTAAAACGTTGGGCCAACATTGACTAAAACCCCAGCCTTCTTGCTTGTGTCTTCCTACGTGTCAATTTTTTTCAAATCGGACACCCTTGCATTACAACTTTCTATAATAAAGGAGTGTTATCTTTTTTTTTAATTTTAAAATCCAAGAGACCTCGATCCGATAGAGAAAGAAAAAAAAATTAACAAAGAAAATCAAAACAAGAAAAAAATTTAAGATTGCTTTTAGATATATTTTTATATTCGATTTAAAAAAATCATTCTTACAAATTATTATTAATTTTTTATTTTTAAAGAATTCAAAAAAATAAAAAATAGAGGATTTCGGTAAAGTAAATAAGCAAAAATTTTATTTAATTATAAAACTATCATCAAGAATAAAAGAATAAGTTTAAAAAAAAGTTAAAGCTTATTTTTATTTTTTATTTTTAAAATAAAAATTTTAGGAACCACTTTTAAAAATAAAATTTGAGAATATATTACCAAACAAAATTTTTAATATTTTTTAAAATAAAAATTGTTTTTAAAATCAGAAATCATGCATACTTTAAACTTCTCTTATCAAAATTAGGTCTGTCACATCAATAAGAAGAAGGATATTTAGTTTCAGAGGAGGCTAGACTAACATGTTAATCTCCCAGTTCTCAAATTAACTAAACAATCATTACATCTATTTTTCTTATGACGAATATGCACCATCTAATCTTTCCTTAGGAGATTTTTCACCGCTTTGATACAAGTTGGATCCATTATAGTATTTGATAAGGGAGTGTTACTTCTTATTTGCAGAGAATTTTATTGTTGAATTTTCACAATAATTTAGTTAATTTCTTCTCTATATAGTTTAGTATTTTCCATTTTGATACGGTTGACAATTAACGATTGTGCATAGGTCTTTGACTTGTCATTTGTAATATGAGAATATGTATTTTCCCTTCAATATGGAAATTGTGGGACGATATGCTTGACTAACTTGAATTTGTACTAAATTTTAATGATATTAATTAGTATATTTTTATTTAAATAATCCCTCAACACCTCACAATAAGATAAAAGAAAAATGTTATATATCCTGAAATATGATTGCCGAAAGGATGTCGAAAGGTGAAATAAGATTGTTGTCATTAAATGTTAAGTGAGACTTCACAAAATTTTTAATCTCATTGTTGAAATGCTTTTAGAATGCAAGCTTCAGCCCACTCGTTCGAGATATAAGATTGCTCAAAATAGAAAGAAAAAACTAATATCCTTAATGTTGTAATAATATTTAATATTTCTTAAAGTTTTTTAAATATCTTGAAACTGATTACATATTCAATATTATTTTTGAAGTTTTATTTTTAATATCTTAAACTCAAGCCCAAAGGTTTTAAGGATTTTACTCCCTCTCATATTTGGTGTTTGAATTTCAGATATATTTATTAAGTGAATTACTTTGAAAAAAAAAATCTCGAACCCGATGTCCTCTACGTTAATAGAATGATAATTCTATTATTAAAAATAAAAAAAAATAAAAACCAAGATAACGTCTAGATACTCCATTTTGTGGCTCTCATACCAATAAGTGTGTAACTTAAGGGTGAGCATTAAGGATGAGCAATACTTTGATTTGATGAACTGCGGAACTAACTTTAATCATTTCTAACTGAAATGTAATTTAATATACTCATAATTGATTATTTGACGTTGTTGAATTATTTGTAACCAAAGTGTTTAGTTATGAAAACACTTCCAATATTACATTAGTACTAAAAATTTAGTGCTATATGCAAATATTGATAAGTATATTATTTTTTAAGCTCAATAATCTGATTTTATCGAAAATATTTCTCGTCAAAAATAAATAATTTTTTGCTAGATTAGATTGTTGAAATTGAAAATAATACAATTGATAACATTTAAGTAAGTATTACTGAATTTTCAATACTACTAATGTAGCATTAAAAATTTTACCGGAGTGAACATGCCATTTATGTAATGAACGTCCCATTTTATATAATTTAAACTGTTAGTATGTATTTTCATTCCATGTCTGCTATCTTAATTACCATCACTTATTCACAATCATATAAAGAAAAGACAGATAAAGGATGGATATTTGTCTCTAAAGACTGAAACAAAGAGTATAGGATGAGACTGAGCCAAAGATTCTTCTTTAATTCGGATAATTGTGTTTTCAAATAAATAATAGATTGCTTATTCGTAATCAGCCAATTCTAATTAAAATTTAATAATTTTTTTAAATTAACTCATTTAAAATTTTAAACTGATTTAATCCATCCAAATATAAAATGGTTTAGTTGGATTAAATCAAATTTTTGGTTGGATTGGTTTATATCTTTATGCGCATTCCTAATGTAACTCAACGATTCGAGTTAAGAAAATTTTCAGTATTGAAATTTATTCAAAGATAAAATTGATACACACAGACGAATAGTTGTCTTTCCACTTTTTAAGCCATACAAAAAAAATCTGATTTACAGTCGGTAAATATGTTCAACGCAGCATTTTTTAGGGTCTCAAGATCGTGACCAAAATATGTGTAGGAAATCTTTTTCACATTAATTCTCATAAAATGGTAATTTTTTTTCAATTTTTCTTTGTTAAACTACTGTTCCTACTTTGAAAGCACCCTAGGAGATTAATGCTAGAAGTTTCCCCAAAGTATGTGGGAAATTTTTGAAAAAATTTAAAAAAAAATATAAAAATGCATATAATAAAATTAAATAAAATAAATTAAACATGTAATTTTATTTATATAAATATATTATTCAATTTACAATTTATTTATAAAATTTTAAAAAATACAATATAAATGTTGACTAAGAGAGACTTCTTTAACTTATTGCTATTTCTCCGACTCACGTGATGCAGCTCTTTTTGATCAATAAAGACAATCTTTCTCAACCGCTCTTCCTGTTCAACAATCTTTAGATACTCTTCTAGGTGAATAACTACATGCTTCAATTTAAACCCCCTAATTAGCAAGAGCTTCTTCGATGACTCTCCAGATCAACACATGCTACTTCAGTTTCAACCTCAATTAGTAGAAGTTTCTTCTGATGCCTCCCCAATGCAACACATGCTACTTCAACTTTAACCCAAATCAATAGTGATTTCTTCAGCCACATTCCTAATCTAGAAAGGGGCTCTTCAAGAGAATTCCTTAATTAGCAGGAAGTTCCTCGATTATGGTCTGTTGAGCAGTTCTTTATTCCAATTAGCAGTGGTTTCATCTGATAGAGGCTTTTATAGGAAAATATTCCCACCGCCGCCTTGTTATCATCACACTACTATTTTGGATTTGTGCAATGTCTTAGAACGCAGAAATTTCATAATTTAGTCCATAAAATTAATTAATTTAGCATTCACAAGAGTGGCTAAAAGTAAATATACACATACTAAAATATATACATACTATGAAAAATGTAAATATACACATACTAAAATATATATACAATAAATATTGCACAGAATATATTTATAAAAATGTAAATATACACATACTAAAATATATACATACTATGAAAAATCATTCCAAAAAGGAAAATTATATACATCAAATATTACACTAACACAGCTAAACAACAAATCAAAGCCAGCATATGTTTTGTTGTATAATCTTGTCTACCAAAATAGTAAACCAAGTATAAGAAAACACATCCAAGAGCTTCTGTGCATTTATAAAAATATAATTACATACATTGTAAAATATAAGCATGTTGCAAAAAATTATTCAAAAGAGCATAATTTATACATTAAATATTGTACACACACGGAAATAGCAAAGCGAATCCATAGACACCGTAAGCTTTATTGCAACCTTATCCACCAAAATAGAAAAATCATGTATATTGCGAGACATTAAAAATGGAAAAAAAAACTCAAATTTTAAGGAGAATTTTTTAGAAAATAACTGATAAATTAGGCATGCCTTTGAGAGCAACGAAAATGTATCCAAGCGTCAGAATGGAGATCAAACAGTGGCAAAGATGGAAGAGAAGTGGTAAGATACAGGGTAAATGCAGAAAAATACTAATGTAGATAATATCTATCACATCCTCTTTTTTGACACTATCACTCAAATGTTGTCAACTAATACTGCATGTGTTTATTTTGTCTAATAATCAAATATATTAGCTTAATTTTTTCTCCCATTATAATTAATGATAAATAATTAGTAATTTATTATTTATATTTAATTAATTACTAAATAGAATAGATTCATCATTCATGCATTATTAACTTGCAGCATTTGAAAGGAAGCGTTTAAAGATGACATGGTAGACATCGTCTACATAAGTATTTCTCGTAAATGAAGCCTTCTACACTGAATTTCCGATATAAAGGGAATTTTCTTGCAACTTTTGCTAAGAGAAACGCCGTTGAAATACTTATTACGATGGCGCATTTCGTACTTTTCACAATAATATATGTAACTAAAACTAAAAAGATAAAATAAAGTTAATTTTCTTCTTAGAAAAGAATAAATTAATTAAAATAATTTTGATTCAAGATATTATGTTCGTGTATGTATTAAAATTCTAATTTTAAATGATATATGTAACTAATCTTCTTTATTATATAAAATAAAAATGTTATACTATATCATAACTTTTAATTAATAGAAAAATATTATATATTTTTAATTTCTAATTGGAAAGCATAGAAAGAATAAAATAAGATAAAGATAATAAACGGCTTTTGCAGGCGTCGACAGTGAACGCACAATTTTAGTTAAGTCGAATTGCTACATATACGTGACATCTACTTAAGGTTGTATACAGACACCGATTACTCCCTCGGCAGCAGCTAAATTTCATTCATAATAACTGGCGTAGCTGCATTATTGAGATTGAAATGTTATAATAGTAATTTTTTTAAAATTTTATATCATATTATCTATATTTATTTGTAATTTTATTGATCATAAATATTTAATTTAATTTTAACATATAGATCCCGTCTCTCGTTAGCAGCCAAGATCTGTGGTTTTAGAGTTTTACTTCCCGCATGGCATGCAAGAGAGTGAACGGGCAACGGGCATGAATACAATAATTTTCCAAGTTGAAAATTACAAGAGAAGGAAAAAGTCAGCTGACGAAGCCAATTCTATTGAATTCAATATGGATATATCCGAGTCAAGATTGATTTCTTTATATCTGACTCCTTCCCCCCTCCCCTTATTATAAATACGCCCACCCATCCCACTTCCCTTTTCATCATTCAATTCAAAGCCTTTTCTTCCAAAAGTATTCTCATCCATGGCTTCCTTAAAAACCCCAACCCCACTTTCTTCTTCGTTAAACAATATTAATGCCGCTATCCATGTCCCCAAACTCCCCCGACTCCCTTTCTCACTTCCTCAAATACCAGCAACAAATTCAAACCAATCCATGCAAACAATCCCATTAGACAATAACTCGAATATTTCCACAAAAACATATGAAGTTCTATCCGATATTCCCATGATTAATTCCAAGGCTATTATTCAACTTTATGCAATCTTAGAGGCCGTATCCGACAGAATTGAAATGCACAAAAACATTGGTGAACAACGCGACAACTGGAACACCCTTCTCTTAAACTCCATCAACATGATCACTCTCACGGCCACAACTATGGTCGGCGTCGCCGGCTCCGCCGTTGCCGAAGGTGCGCCACTTTTGTCTCTGAAATTATCCTCCGGCCTTTTGTTTACTGCTGCCGCTGGTATGCTGCTAATTATGAACAAAATCCAGCCATCACAACTCGCCGAGGAACAGCGTAACGCAGTGAGATTGTTCAAGCAGCTTCAGAATCAAATCAAAACTAAAATTGCACTGGAAAATCCTACGGAGGAGGACGTAAAAGATTCAATGGCCAGGGTTTTGGCTCTTGACAAAGCTTACCCGCTTCCATTATTGGGAGCCATGATTGAGAAATTCCCAGTTAAATTTGAGCCTTCCGTTTGGTGGCCATCTTCCCAAAGGAAAACTAAATCGCAGCCCAAAATATTAACGAAGATGAACAAGAATGGATGGAGTGAAGAACTGGAAATGGAATTGAGGGAAGTTATTAAAGTGATAAAGCAAAAAGACATTGAAGATTACCAGAGACTAGGAAACTTGGTTCTGAAGATAAACGAGAGTTTGGCCATTGCTGGGCCTTTACTCACAGGCATTGCTGCCGTTGGATCTGTGTTTGTGGGCAATGGTTCGTGGGCAAGCTTAGTCCCTGTCATGGCTGGATCATTGGCGGCTGCCATTAATGCATTTGAGCATGGCGGTCAAGTTGGTATGGTGTTTGAAATGTACAAAAACTGTGGCGGATTTTTCCAGCTGATTGAAGAGACTGTTGAGAAGACACTTGAAGAGAAGGATTTGGAGAAGAGAGAAAATGGAGAGTTGTTCGAAATGAAGATGGCTCTGCAATTGGGAAGGAGCGTGTCGCAGCTGAGAGAGCTAGCCTCCAAATCTGCTTCTTACCGTATGGAAGGAATTTCTTCCATGGATGAATTCGCCAGCAAGCTCTTCTGAGAGCAAATATTCATTTATTCTTTTTGTCTTTCTGGACAACCGCATTCTTTTATTCTATTCTTTATATATGTATATAGAGCCTTCTGCGAAGATGTCAATATTGGGACATACACATTCTTTTTATTTTTATATCTATACACAGAATTTAATTATGTAAATTAATATATAACCTCCAAGGATGTCTTTTACACAATTTCTTATCATTCATAAGATAATTGTTAATTTTATTGTACCATAGTCTTTCACCACCCAAAACAAGAAATATAATCTAAAAGGTCAGGATTTAAATTGTGGTTACGGTTACGGTTGTGGTTGTATCGCGATGCGGACGAATGTAAAAAAATACGGTCATAACGGTCTAAAATTGTAGAAAATTACAGATGCGGTTTGTCCCGAAAATACAATATTGCAGGTAATATTGCGGTCGCAGACCATTTTTTAAATCCTAGTTCTGGACGTGGAGGCAATGAAGCAAGAGAATGGAGAAATTGGGGATAAATCAGTAATCATTTGATAATTTGGAAAGAACCGCATGTATAATCCGGCGATGACTTCTTTAATGAGAAGCTGCAGCTTTCCTCTTTTGACATATTAAAAATAGAGCAACGGTTTTAATGCAGTAATGGTGAAATCTCATAAGCAGAGCAAAAATGTTAATGTTATTTAATACTGTAAAAGTTACATTGAACCATAAAATATTTAGAGTAAAACGTAATGCTTTAACACTTTTGATCAAAATTTAACATAAAATTTAGAAAGAAAATATACTTTACCGATCTATAATCTATCCCTGTTTGCAACATATCCACATGCGGCTTAAAGTGTAAAAAAGATTGAAAGTGATAATTAGATGAAAATTTATAGGCAGAATAAAAAAAAGTTATTAACTAAAACTAGCATTCTACGTATCAATGATTTTGAATAAAACTAGTGGTTACCATACCATTAGACTTTAGTTAATTAAAAAAATCAAGATTTAAACTTTTTATATTCCCAACAAGATGCATAAAATGTTCTTTAATTAATGATGGTTATTGCAGTTTCCCATAATCATAAATGCTTTATAATCAGATGTTGATGAATTGAAAACTAACATGTTAATTTTTTTCCAAATTTTCAAAAATACCACCTTATTAATATAAATGTTGGTTATATATAAAATCAAAATATTAAAATTTGCCCAAATTTTCAAAAAGTAACATTGCATTAAAATAGATGTTAATTATATTTAAAAATCATCATCTTAAATTTTTATATAATTTCAAAAATATCATTATATAAAAATAGTCATCAATGTTGGCTTCAATTAACACCTATCCGTTGACATATAACATCAATTCTATAGTAGTTAATGCTATAAGATAGATGATATAGTTTCTTTGTTAATTATTGTTGAATTTGACTCAAATTCAAATTGTTATCAATTAGTAATATTTTTTTGTTATAAGTTATCTTCCTATTCAAATTAGGTTTTTGTATTAAAGTAGAATTGAAATTCTTTGTCAAGTAGATATTTGTAAATTATAAATATTTGTATTGATTAATGGTTTGAAATACGAGAGTGATGTAATGTGGGTGCTTAGAAAGATTATGTGGAAACCTTTATAGAGGTTTAGGAAAAATGTAGGAATAGTGGTTAAAAAGTTATGAGGTTATAGTGGAGCATTCACACACATTATTTTATAATATTTTCATTGTATTAGATCTCTTCTCATATGTGATTTTATCCTTTAGAATTTAATGTTTTTCACGTTAAATCTATTTACATTTTATTATGTTATAATGGTTAGTTTAATTGTCTGATACTTCTATGTTTTGAGAGAGGATATTTTTCTCAACAATTGATATCAAAATAAGTTTGTTTCCATGTGAGAGTGGTAATTGGAAATAACAGAGAATTTAATTGTCTGATACTTATGTGTTTTGAGAGAGGATATTTTTCTCAACAATTGATATCAAAATAAGTTTAGTTCCATGTGAGACTGGTAATTGGAAATAACAGAGTTTGGTTCAATGTTGCATGATGAATAGCAATGATCATGGAGGCAGCTTGATTGATTACATGTGAGAATTAAGGAAGAATTGTGATGACAATGATGATAATGATGATAATAGTGCTAGTAATGGTGGTGGTAATATAGAAATAGTTGGTTGATTCCATGAGAGAGTTTTATAAGGATGGCAAATATATGTCAAAAGAAGAGAAAGTTATAGTTAATGATGAAAATAAAGATATGAAGAGTTTATGTTAGTTTATAAAAGTATTCGCAAGAGTTAGTGTTCTTGCAAATGATGTGAGATGACTACAAATGAAAAGATCGATGATAGAGTTTGGTAAAATTTATGACACTCGATTGAGGAAGAGTTACTTGACAAGAAGATGATTATTGCATTTTGAAAAAATTGTAATGATAGAAGATTCTCATGGTTAGTGTCTTATGATTAGCCTCATTTGATATTAAGTGGAGTATAA
The DNA here is from genome assembly GCA_020226215.1 of Sindora glabra. Taxonomy (NCBI): domain Eukaryota; kingdom Viridiplantae; phylum Streptophyta; class Magnoliopsida; order Fabales; family Fabaceae; genus Sindora; species Sindora glabra. The sequence goes on along the minus strand of CM035226.1, from coordinate 11,714,070 downwards.
AGATTGATAAAGATGATGGAATTTATATCATGGTGGAGATTATCAAATTTGATCTGAATTCAAATTATTATCAATTAACAATATTTTCCTATTATGAGTTATCTTTCTATTTACATTAGGTTTTTGTGCTGGTATTAGTATAGATCAAAAGGAATGGATTATGATAGTGATGTAATCTGAGTGCTTATAATCGTTATATGAAAACTTTTATAGAAGTTTAGGGAAAATATAGGGATAGTGAATAGAAAGTTATGAGGGTACACTGAAGAGTTTTCACATAGATTATCTTGAATTTTGTCATTATAGTGGATTTCTCTCATCCGTAATTTCTTTTTCTAGAGTTTGGGATTCTTTCACATTAAATCTATTTGTGTTGCTCTACTCTGGTTAATTTAGACTTTGTTTATTTCATCGAAAGACATTTTCTATAAAATATTAAGATGGAAAAAATTATTTTATTGATTTAATATTAAATGAAAAGAGTTTGGAAAAAATAACTTTCTTTATATTAAAGAGGAATTTGCTTTCTCCTACAATCATAGCTTTAGATATCATTTTTTAAAATTATAAATATAAGTGTTATGTCATTCCTTCATCAATATACATACAAATGACATTTTCTTATACAAAATATTTTTCAACAAAATAATCAGAACCTTAATTGCTTAATACTTGGGAGTTTGAAGAGAAGATATTTTTTCAATAATTATAATATTCATTAATAGGATAAATTACAAGTAAAAAATGCATATAAGCAGCAAAAACCTGTTATTATATCCTTTTTCTTATTCTTTACATACATCGTATTCAATACGTCAGTATGTAAAGTCACGCGTTGCATTGGTCTTGTCGGACTAATGGACTGGCAAATCTTCAAAAAAATTGAAAAGCCCAGAAGATTATCTTCGTTAGATAATTATGTAGGGAAACCTGAAGACATTTTGAATTGGTTAATATTAAACAACATACCACGTATTGATCCAGGGAAAGTGAAATCTACGTGAAGAATGAAATAAATCTCTAAGAATATTTCAGGAGTATTATATTATATGTATATATAAATCTATTGAATACGAAAATCTATAACTCAAATGGCATATCTGATGTCTTTGGATGTTTTTATACAATTCGATCGTATACCCCTATCTCCTTGCATTGAAGGGGAGGGGGAATGATGTTTAGTCTTTCTCTTTGTAAAGCTAGAATATAACATACCAAAATAAATAATTTAGAAGTTTATATTTCTTATCTTTAATTTTTTATTAGATCCATCACTTTCTAATCACCATTTCTATATTTCTCCAATTTTCATAAGAATTTTCATATAATTCTCATAAGTTTTCATAATGTACCTAAAATATTTATCCAATACAAATATTTATAATCCAAAATACTTATTTGAATGAAATTTAACAATAATTGATTATTATAATGGATATTTAGGTAATAAATTATGTATCATACGTTTTGTATTTGATAACATCTTTTGATATTCTTATTTGAATGATATATTAAAAAATCATTTTTAGTATTAATTAATTCATAAGAAGGAGAGTAGAGAAAACAGATTTTTTGTTAAGATGTTGTTAAAATAAAGATAAAAAGGATAGAAGACTAAAAAAAAAAAGAGAGGTTATGGTCCAAATCCTAATTTTTCGTCTTGAATTCTCTTCATTAAAACAAAAGTTACTTCGATTAGATTTTAATTTAATTGAAAATATTACATATTTTTTATTATTAAAAAATTTTAAAAGTATAATCAAACATCTCTTAAATAGATTATAATAAATTATTGGGAATCCTAAACCAAACAGACAGTAATTAGATCTAATCAACTACGTTTCGGTATAAATTTGGACCTTATTTTAAAATTAGTTATAAATATTTAAAATCAGATCTGTCTAGTCGATCTTATTTTATATTATTTTATTTACTATGTATAACATGTATATGTATATTATATTTTTAATTTTCTTTTCATATTTTTTCAAATATATTCAAATATTATATATATGAAGTTATTAAAAGCTTAAAATTAGCGAGATGGCGTTATTTTGAGAACCTTTGGGCATTTCACAATCACATACAAAATAAAAAAAAAATTCAGATTGGACTACATTTGAATTAAGTAAAAATGTCCTGATATAAATATAAGCGGAATTCAAATCTTCCCCAATTTTTTTTTTTTTTTTTGGCTCATCTGTCTCCGTGGGCAGCAAGCATAAGTGGCCATTGTCTCTTGTATAGGGTTTAGTGTTTTGGTCCAAAGTCGAAAATTACAACAGATGGACAAAGTCAGGTCATGAAGCCATTTCTATTGAATTATATCCCAGTCAATATTGAGATCCTCTGACTCCTTCCCCTCTCCTCTCTCTATAAATACGCCCACCCATTCCCCCTTCCCTTCTCATCTTTCAATTCCAAAAACTCTCATCTCATCGATGGCTTCCTTACAAACCTCTGCCCTACTTTCTTCTTCTTCAAACAACATCAATGCCGCAATCCATGTTCCCAAGCTCCCCCGAGTCCCTTTCTCACTTCCTCAAATACCACCGACACATTCAAACCAATCCATTCAAACAATCCCATTAGACAACAATTCCAATACTTCCACAAAAATAAATCAAGACTTATTCAATAATTCCATCATAGATTCTAAAGCCACTATTCAACTCCATGCAATCTTAGAAGCCGTATCGGACAGAATCGAAATGCACAAAAACATCGGTGAACAACGCAACAACTGGAACACTCTTCTCTTAAACTCAATCAACATGATCACTCTCACCGCCACAACCATGGCCGGTGTTGCCGGCGTTACCATCCCTGAAAGTGCACCACTTTTGGCTCCAAAACTGTCATCCGGTCTTTTGTTTACCGCCGCCACCGGGATGCTGTTAATTATGAACAAAATCCAGCCCTCACAACTCGCCGAGGAACAACGCAACGCGGTGAGATTGTTCAAGCAGCTTCAGAATCAAATCAAAACTAAAATTGCACTAGAAAATCCTACGGAGGAGGACGTAAAAGATTCAATGGCCAGGGTTTTGGCTCTTGACAAAGCTTACCCGCTTCCATTATTGGGAGCCATGATTGAGAAATTCCCAGTTAAATTTGAGCCTTCTGTTTGGTGGCCATCTTCCCAAAGGAAAACTAAATTGCAGCTCAAAAGATCAATCCAGATGAACAAGAATGGATGGAGTGAAGAACTGGAAATGGAATTGAGGGAAGTTATTGAAGTGATAAAGAAAAAGGACGTTGAAGATTATGAGAGACTAGGAAACTTGATTCTCAAGACGAACAAGAGTTTGGCCATTGCTGGGCCTTTACTCACAGGCATTGCTGCCGTGGGATCTGCGTTTGTGGGCAATGGTTCGTGGACATGTTTGGTGCCTCTCATGGCCGGATCATTGGCGGCTGCCATTAATGCATTTGAGCATGGCGCTCAAGTTGGTATGGTGTTTGAAATGTACAGAAACTCTGGCGGGTTTTTTCAACTGTTCGAAGAGACTGTTGAGAAGACACTTGAAGAGAAGGATTTGGAAGAGAGAGAAAATGGAGAGTTGTTTGAAATGAAGATGGCTCTGCAATTGGGAAGGAGCGTGTCGCAGTTGAGAGAACTTGCCTGCAAATCTGCTTCTTACCGTATGGAAGGAATTTCTTCCATGCATGAATTCGCCAGCAAGCTCTTCTGAGCGTAAACATTCATTTATTCTTTTTGTTCTTTAGAACAACCACAGGAATTCTTCTATTTCTTTATTCTTTATAAATGTATATAGAACCTTCCGACATATATAGGCCAAGATTTTAGTGTTTGGACTTACACATTACACTTTTTTTTATTTTTTATATCTATAAACATAATTTAATTATGTAAATTAATATATAACCTCCGTGGATGTCTTTTTCACAATTTCTTACCATTCACAAGATAATCTTTAAATATTTTATGGTACCATATCTTTCACTGCCCAAAACAAGAAACATGATCTGAAAGTTCTGGACGTGGAGGCCGTGGAGCAAAAGAATGGAGAATGGGATTAAATCAGTAATGGTTTGAAAATTCGGAAAGAACGGCGTAGAAGTAAGCCGGTGATGACTTTAATGAGGAGCTGCAGCATTCGTCTTTCTCTTTGCCTGACATAATAAAAATAGGGCAATGGTTTTAATGCAACAATGGTGAAATCATTAGCAGAGCAAAAATGTTTATGTTATTTAAAACTGCAAAAATGCTTTAACAGTATCCATCAAATTTTAACTATAAATTTTTTTAAAAAGTATATATAATTTATCTAAGTGTGGTAAATACCTATTTGCAACCTATTCACGTATTATTTAAAGTATTAAAATGATGTCACCTAGTTTGCAATAACACTTGATTCACTTGTGCTTGTTTTTCATTCACATGTGATGGAACTTAGTACATACCTTTCAAGTATTCTTCTTCCTCCTTTATTAAACTGAAATATAGATAAAAAAATCTCAAGCCTTAACACCTCAATTTCAGGATAGTAAATTAAGAATAATGAATAAAATATTGGTTAAAATAGAGTAAAATCAAATCAAATTAGAGTAATTTGCATATAATAATTTTTATTAGATTTGGACCAAAATATAACATAAATTGCAAACTGTTGACTTGACAAAGCATCAGCTTCTTATAAACACTTTAAACCATAGGTTGCAAATAGAATTATATTCCAAGTAGATGAAATTTATTTTTTTCCCAAAAATTTAATTTATAAAATAATAATTTTTATATAAAATTATAATTTTTTTCACAAAACCTATATATATATTTCGTGTAGGAACTATACAAAAAGTTATAATTCTATATTAATCAAATTACAAAAAAATTAAGTTTTCTTTAGTCCTTTTATCTTTACATAAAATTTAACTTATAAGAATGTGCATAGTATGAATTTTCTCGATGAATATAAGCATAGAAGCATAGCCTAGTAGGGATGGTAAAAACAAGAAGTTGATTTAGTGAAAAATATAATGTCACAATTTCTAGTTGTTAATAGATTGGAGTTTAAATCCAAATCTATTAATATGTGAATTTGGCAGACTACCTGAAATTTCATTGTTTGCTGGGGTTTAGATTGAGAAGTGATAATCTGTTAAACATTTGATATTGGGGAGAAGAAATTTATTAATATTTTAATTTTTTTAATCGTCATCTCATATTAATTTATAAAAAAGAAAATAACATGCTAAAATTGGTAAGAATATAAGAATTTTTGGCATAAACATAAAAGGGAAGAAGAGAAAACTACGTACTTTTGTAATAAACTAGTAGTAATACGTGCGTTCCATGGAACTTTCATTTTAATTATATTACATTAGATTTTGGAAATAATTGTTATTTGAATTAGATTTTGATTGGAATATGAAAATTATGAATAAATTATTAAAAATTAATATTTATTAGTGTGTGTACACAATATTTTTTTGAATTTAAATTTAATTTATTGTCAATATAAAATATTTTATTCTATCAATAAATAAAAAAATTACACATTATTTAAAAAAATAGCAATTAAGAATTTTTTATTGTAATAAAGGAATTTTGATTTTTTTATTAATATAATAGCACCTGAGTAGATGATAATATAAAGTTAATTCAAGATTAATTTAAATTCTATTTTCATTTCTAATTTTATCATAAAATTATACAAATTTATTTTTTCATGAATTTCTAATGCTTATCTCGTATGTTTCTCGACTTTAGATTGATATATAATTATATTTAATCAAAAAGCAATGTGTATAGTCAAAATATAAATACACTTATAAAAGAAATTATATATCAATTTTTTTATTATTCTCTACATACTTTGTATTTAATAGGTGGCTTAAATTAACTTATGTATCATTTATTTGATTAGCATCAGATGTAACATCAAGTCTCTTGAACATTTGCTATATTTCACACAATAGAAAACATAATAAAAATGTTAAATTCACGTAACAACAGCAAATGGAAAACAACTCCTTATATACGGAAAAAAGTCAAATTGCTATATTTTTCAAATTCCTTTTATTAATCAATTATTTTTTATTTCTTTTATTATATATATTAAGATATACATAGAATTTTTTACCGCTAAATTCTATATATAAAAATTTAATTTTATTTCTCTTACTACTTTTCAAATTAATTTTTTATTTTATAATTTTATATTATTATAATAATTTATTAAGTGATAATGTATCACGAAAGTTTAAAAAATTATCAAAGAAACTTAAAATTAATGAATTAAATTATACAAATAAATGAAATAACATATAATTAATTAGATGAGAGAGTTTTAACCAAACATATGTTATAGTAATGCTAATGAAAAGATGATATATCTTCTGATGTATGTTAACTCATAAATTAAAGCGAAAAAGGAAAAAAAGGTAATTTCAGGTCTTTTATAAATTATTTCCAAAGCTTTTCATCGTACTTCAAATGCCACTTCTTTTTTTATTAATGAAGTTAAATTAGCTTGTATTTTAATGATGCAATGACGGTACTTTAAGGGCTATAATTGTCATTATATTTGAGGTTTGAATCTTGGATGTTGCATATATACATTAAGTAAATTATTATTTCTACCATTATAAAAAAATAAAAAGATTAAATTAATTTGAATTGAATAAATAAAATAAAAAATTGTTAATTAAAGAAATAAAAACATAGAAAAGAGGTAAAATAATAATAATAAAGAAAATAGATAAAGTTAACATGATGAGAGAAAAGAAATAATTAATGACAAATTGGAGAGAGAATAAGAATAAGTTAGAAATAAATTAAAGAGATAAAATGTAGCAATATTTTAGATCAAACGCCATCCCAAACTTCAAAATGTATTATTTAATATGGTGAAAATTACATAAAAAATCTAACAATTTATAAAAACTCATCTTACTTTTTAATCAACACATTCTTTTTTAACTAAGGTTGTTGCTTGTTAAGCAAGATTTTTGGATAAAACTTCTACAAATTTTTCTTCTGTTTTAGGTCAAAAAATGGATTCACTACAATTTGACACATTAACAATTCCACTTTTTAGGTGGAATAATTTTAGAAATAATTTGATTCGAGCTAATCATAAAAGAAAAGGATAATTAAGAGTTTTTATGATCCCTTTGTATCTAATTGATTCAAAAAAAAATTCTTTTTTTCTCATTTTTCCTTAATAAAATTACCGCAAATGTGGTAATAATGATTCCTCTAATTACAAGAATTTTATTTCATTAGATATGAAAACCCCAAATTTTGGCTTTCAATTATGGCATGAATAAAATGGATAGAGCAATCAGTTATATAAATTGATGTAATAAATATCTGTACTAATTGATGATTGATTCTCAATCTTCCACTTCTTGTACCATTTGAATGCATCTATATTAAAGGAAGATATAGAAATCATTATAGAGATCACACTACCTATTGTAACTTTCCTTTTGTCTTTCTCTGATGAGGAGATCAATTCTGCATCCTAATGGGGCAACATAGATCAAGATGATTACTAGAGGTAGAGAATTTCTTAAATAAATTAGGTTAGGTTAAGGATCCTATCTATCACAAGATCCATACTCAACTAACCCATATTTGGATCATAATATCATATAAAACCTAAATCGAATTGTCATTTTATTTTGAGTCCATATAATATAATTTAACATTAATTGACCATTTATTAAATTAATGTGAAATCCACATTAGAATTTCTAATAATCTCCCACTTGAGCCCATATTAATATATAAATGATGACCATTTGAAAAGAATTAATGATAGGATGATATTATTTCATGTATAGGTCTATTTGAGATCATAAGTATCCAATAATACTAAATATTATATTCAAAGGGATATCAATATTACATATGTTGAATGCCTACACCTCACTGACCAAATGATTAAACATAATGTATATAATAAGATTTACACTACCTTAACTAAATGTAAATTCCCCACACAATAGTCCCAACATCCACTCAAAGTACTGAATGAGTATTAATATTTTTAACACATCAATGAAACAAGATTTAAATATCCCTATTCATACACCATTATTACAATGTGCACATTACATGATAACATTATGAATATCTCGTTATGAGTATTTTGTTTAAATATATCACAAGATATTAATAAGCTCATATCAATAAAACTTCCACTAATTCAAGACACTAAAAAAAGCTTAGGCAAATTCACATTATTCACTGATTATGCTTTTATATTTACCTCTAAGCCTTTGGTTAGTAGATCCGCAAGCATACGATCCATGAAAAATAAGTAAATGTATTTTCTCTCTTACAAATAGGTACTTCAGTTATATAGGAAAATTCATAATTACCAAGAAAGAATTTTATAATAGCAATATTATCATGGCATAAATCTGGTTAAGATTAGAAAACAATTAACCTACTAACTTGATAAGGAAAATTACCATACGCAAGATGTCCTACCCTTTAATAAAGGTTGCTATAATTGACTACACAATAAGTTTGTAGTACTATGCCTCCTAACATATGTCCAGTTATAGTTTTATGATTACCTTTAAAACTAATAAAACAAGTCTAAGTAACATGTATATATGAGATCTTTCGATCTTTTATAGGTCAGTGTGTAACCAATTGTACCATCCAAATACCAAAAACCATTTGCAATACAAAATCACTAACCTAAATTAACAACAAGCTACCTATGACCAACGTAAATAGGATAACCCTTAGAAAACACTTGGACCTAATAAATTTAACCATTTTTAATCAACAAATATAAGAACACATTGATATATTGGACTTTTTTCATACAAAAATGAAACAAATCAAATACTTTTGAGACTTGTGTATTGTAAGCCCATGAAAATAGTCATTTTTTATGATTCGAGGAAAGTCTTGACAATGCATAAATCTTAAAGAGTTATATGAAATCAACATAAAATTTGCTCTAAACAAACAACCAAGCATGAAATTATGACCTTTCAAAGTCTTTAGTTCAAAATATATATTTTTGGTAGGATGCTAAATTTATTTAATTTTAATCATAAATATTCCAATGGGAAAGTCAAAAACTAACATTAAAAGAAATATTATGCTAACATTTCACATTAATTTTTAGTAAAAAAATTGAAACGTAATGTAAAAAAAATATTTTTTAAAAAAAGTCATTTTTTAGTAAAAAAATTGACATGATAACCATTTTCTATGTTGGTTATATAATCGACATCATAACAACAAATATATAACGACACTCAATAAAACATAGGTTGAATGTTGATTGAATATTAATGTGTAATCTGCTAACCTAATGTCAATCAACTACTTTGGTGTTATGAATTTGAAGGAAATGAGGAATAGTGATAAATTAGGGGTTGAAATTAGGATTAAGTAAGGGTTAGGGCATTTTTGCCTTTTTGCATAAAATCTCTTTCATACTCACATTTTTTACTTTTAAACACTCATAACCTTTAATTTTTCTATTCAAGACATTTTCCTCAACTAATTCCTCCTAATAATTAACTAAAGCATTTTTCTTTTAAAGTTTTAGAGAAAATATAACAAATAATTGAGTAATTAAAGTTTTACTCTATGGGTGTAACAACTCTATAGGAAGTGAAGCTTTGAAAATGCTTCAACTCTTTGGAGAAGAAAATTCAAGATTTAGAACCTAAAGAATAAATGGTTAGGATTTAACCTAAATTTTTATTATCATCAATTTATGATTATTTCCTTCTATGAATGATTTTCTTTTTCAGATTAGAATTCTTATCAATTATTTATTATTTCTTATTCTAAATTATAATTCTCTTGTCAAGCAAGTCTTTAAAACTTATAAATATGTTATATTTGAGAAAAAAATAATTTGTCGTAAAAATCAAGTTGAAAAAGTTTATATTTGTAGCCTTCATGGGGGTTTACTATATATCTCATAGTTTATTCTAATTTTTTTGATAAAATTATTTGTAATGAGTTTAAAGAGTGCATTCACTGTTTATAAGAACATGTACCACGTATTGGAAGAAGATTGTAAAACATTTTAGGTGTGGGTTCAAGAGTGGTCAAACACTTTGTAATCTTTCTATAATTCCTTCTTAGAATATTTGTCTTTTCATCTTCACCCATGAAGTAGGCTAAAAGCTAAATAGTGTTAATTACTTGTATCTTGTTGCTTTGCTATTTCTTTGATCTTAAAGGATGCCAATACTTCACTTCCACATCATTGTACCATTTGAAATTCTTTCCAACATGTACTTTGTTAGGATTTGACCCAATTCCAACAATTGCCAGTTTGATATTATTTTCTTTTGTGAATTATCTTTCAATTCAAATTAAGATTGTTGTCAAGTAATAATCATTTTTATTTTAAATTAAGATTTTTTTTGTCAAGTAAGTCTTTAAGCACCATAAATCCTTGTATTTGAGTATGAATAACTTGTGAACTCATATGAAATTATTAGACATCTCACAATTAACTCTTGTATATTCTCTTCTAGTGAAATTATTTATTGTGAGTGAAGAGTACACACGTTATTTATAAGAATATATATGCTACTTGATGTGTGGGTTGAGTGGTCAAAGGCATTGTAATTCTCTCTTTAATTCCTCTTATTGTGTGTTTGGATAAATAATTTTTTGCATGCAGTTCATTTCAAATGAGGATTTCAAATTCTCGTTGCTGAAATTCCAGTTTGGCTAAAAGTTCTTCGTGTTTTAAAATATTGCGAAAATTCTAACAGGTAATTTCAACCTCTAAAATTCGGTATTTCTAATTCCGCCATTAAGGCCTTCAACATAGCTACAAAAATTAAGATTCAACTTGTTTTAATGAAAATTACTTTTTGTAAAATATAATTATAGAATATTAAGATAAGTGAAAGTGTTTTATTTGTTTTATGTTAAATATAAAGAATTTGAAAAAAAAATAACTTTAATTATTTCAAATAAAAATTTACTTTTCTTCATCACTATAATTTTATACTTTATTTTATTTTTCAACACAAACTATACATTATATATCACTTATTTACCAACATATATATATAAATGATACATTTTTATAAAAAAAATATTTTTTGAAAAAATGAATAAAATATAAATTTATTTTAATATCATGCTAATTCGCAGCAGTGGAGCTTAATAGAAATTAAGGGCGAAAACTTTCAAATTTACGTGTTTGTATTGTATAATTACATGAAAGATTTTTTTTTTTAAAAAAGGAATCTCACATAAATTATCCCTCTAAAATTATTTTTAATCCTCAACTCTTCAAAATTTTAAGTCAAAATTCACCATTTGTCGGTTACATTGTGTGATAAAATATTACATGTTAAAATTTCAACTTCATCCGTAACATGAGTGTGACGCTAATCACAATTTGAACGCATAGTTACAGCGAATTGTTTTCAGAAAACGGCGAGGACCTGCATGGGTGATTAAAGAAATTTTCTTAATTTTTTAATCCTCAATTCTAATGTCCAGTTGTGTGTGCACTATGCATAAAGAAATTAACGGATCATTATTTTTATTTTGTTTTCATTTACAGGGTAATAATTCATTGGACAATTTTTTTTGCCGCGTTCAAAATTGAAATTGCAGAGTCGGGCTCGGCAGCTCAAATGGGTCAAACTATTATTACCGGGCGAAGGCTACGTTTGCAATTGGGCAAATTTCAGAAAAGTCAACCCTCGATCCATTTAAAACGAAGCTCCGCACAAAAACCGTTTCTTGGGCCAACATTGACCGAAACCTCAGCCTTCTTGCTGGTGTCTTCCTACGTGTTAATTTTTATCAATCGGACACTCCAGCATTACAACTTTCTATAATAAAGGAGTGTTATCTATTTTTAGGAGAATTCTATGATGCTCCGAGGGTTCCAAAACCCGAGATGATGTGGCACATTTTAGACCATTGGAACCCCCGGAGTATCGTAACAATGCCCCTATTTTTATTATTATTTTAAAATCCAAGAGACCTAGAACCGACAGAGAAAGGAAAGAAAATTAATAAAGAAAATTAAAACAAGAAAAAAATTTAAGAATGTGTTTATATATATTTTTATTTTCTATTTTTAAAAAATATTCTAAAAAATTATTATTAAATTTTTTTATTTTTAAAGAATTTAAAAAATAAAAAATTAGAGGATGTTTGATAAAGTAAATAAGGAAAAAGTTTATTTAATTATAGTACCATCATTAATAATTAAAAAAATAAGTTTAAAAAAATTTAAAGCTTATTTTTATTTTTTATTTTTAAAATAAAAATTTTGGAAATAACTGTTAAAAATAAAAAATTATTTTTAAAATCAAAATTCAAACATACTTTAAACTCCTCTTATCAAAATGAGGCCCATCATATTAATAAGAAAAAGGATATTTAGTTTCAGAGGAGGCTAGATGTCACAAGTCGGCCTTGTATACCAGTTGACCAAGCAAATAAGCTCCGATTAAGCTGAAACTTAGCAGATAATTCAAGCATAGGATGGAAATCTTGTAACTCAAATTTGGGATCATTTCAACTTGTGTACTATTTTTGCTATTTTTTTATGTATTAGCATTTTACTTATAATTTTGACTAAGGTAACTTGTCCAGTGTGAGTAATAAAGCACATGACTGTGATACTAAGGTAACTTGTCCAGTGTGAGTAATAAAGCACATGACTGTGATCTTTACATTTTTATCTTTTTACTAGTATATTTTTGTAGCAAAATTCCACCCAAAGCAAACTGAAAAGCCCTTATGATGATTCAGAAAAAGTATTTCTACTCCTACTAGATGAGATTTAATTCATAATGCTCTTTAGGGAGGAATCCTAGGTGATCTTAGTGGGAATCTTATATTAGCCTAAAGGATGGAATGTGTGGCTTGGTACCTCCCTTGCACATTTCCAACAATGTAATAAAGGATTATATGAATAATAGAAGTAACTCATCTTCTAAATGAGATGTCCTGAATTTTAGCCGATTTTGACTGTATTTATCCGCATTGCATATTTTTTCCTTATGTGCATTGTGCTTATCTTTAATATGCTTTGTGCTATGTGTTATGCTCTTGTTACCCCTACTAGTGCATGTTTTGATTGTCTTGATTGTTTATCTTCTGTTGCGCTCTTTATACTATTGTCGCTCGATACATTAGCCCACTTAGGTGTCATGGGACTAATCCTTGGCTGGCTTGTTTTCAGGTTATTGATAGCAAGTGCCGCACAATGTAACAAGTGAAGTTGTCGGCTCATGACATTTGGTATCAAACTGGGTTTCGACCCGCTTCAGAAAGAAATTCAAAATTGTTGGGAGTTTTAGAGAGCAATAACAACCATGTCAAACACTTCACACATTGCTAAACTTGAGAGTTGAATGGGGCAAATGGAGGAGTTGTATAAAGTTGTTGAAAAGATGCAAAGTCATGACATTTCCAAGCTTATTAAACAGGCTAGGGAATGGGAAGGTGTAGCCATTCGAACAACGGCTATTGAATCTTATTTGGGCATTAATCGAGAGACTCCAAGTGCCACTGCTAAAGGTAACTTGGGTGATTCTGTTAGAGATTTAAGAGTGAAATTAGCTGACATGAAGGCTTAACTTAGAGTTCTCACAAGAGCGTTAGGTAACCAAGGCCCCAACCAAGGATTACCCGAATGTAGGCATATGAAAGTGCCCAAACCCCATTGCTTTGCAAGTGTACAAGATGTCAAAGAGTTAGAAAACTTTCTATTTGATATGGAACAATATTTTCGAGCCATAAGGCCAGATTCGAAAGAGGCAAAAGTTATAACCACAACCATATACTTAATGGGTGATGCTAAATTATGGTGGCAGATGACATACGAAGATATTTTAGCTAGTAGATGCACCATCAATACCTGGAAGGATTTGAAAAGAGAGCGAAAGTCCTAATTCTTCCTAAAAAATATGGAGTACATGGCTCGATGTCAACTCCGAGACCTTAAACAAACTAGTGCCATTCGAGAATATGTAAAGAGATTTTCTACCCTCATGTTAGATATCTGGGATATATCGGAAAAGGATAAGATATTCTTTTTTCTTAAAGGTCTTAAACCTTGGGCAAAGACTGAGCTTCAGAGATAGTGGGTACAGGAATTGCCTATTGCATTGGCTACCGCTGAATGCTTAATTAACTATCACACCAAAAACCCTAATAAGAAGTCTCAATCAAATAACAGATCTTCTTCTAATGGAAGCAAAGGATAGTCTAATAAGTTTAGTAAGGGCAAAAGTGGGGGAAGAGACAATAAGAAAAGTCCCATTAGTGCAAGCTCAACATCTTAGCAGAATACTACCAACACGGGAGGAAATGGACCCTTAGCCTATTTTTTATGTAAAGGTCCGCATAAGATAGCAGATTGTCCACAAAAAGCTAGTCTCAACACTATATAAGTCTCGACAAAAGATCGAGATGAAGAAGAGAATGATTGTGATAGCGAATAGGATATAGCTTCAAGAATAAGTGCATTGTGAATCCTTGGTACCTTGAAAAAGCAAGTCAAAAAAAGAAAAAGTATCCTAAACCATGGCCTCATGTACATAAAGGGAAAAATAGCAAGGAAGGCCACCTCTAGTGTGATGGTGGATACTAGTGCCACTCATAATTTCATCTCAAAAGCAGAAGCTAAAAGGCTTGGTCTGAAGTTGGAGAAGGACTTAGGCCACATAAAAGCTATTAATTCTAAGGCCTGGATCACTATGGGAGTAGCAAGACAAGCAACTGTTAAGCTTGGCTCATGGCACAGAAAAGTAAATTTTGTGATTGCTAAAATGGATGATTTTGATGTAGTATTGGGAATGAAGTTTCTCTTAGGCCACCAAGTCATGTCGGTTCCTACAGCAAGCTGCCTTTTATTCATAGGGGATAATCCGTGCGTGGTACTTGTCCAAACAAAGTAGCCAAAAGAGACAAAACTCTTATTGGCTATGCAATTCAAGAAGGGTCTGAAATGAAAAAAGCCATCATTTATAGCCATAATTGTGGGAGATGGGAAGGGAGAAGCAACACTTGAAGGAATTCAAAGCATGTTAGAAGCATATAAAGATATTATGCCCAATAAGTTGCCTCCACGCCTCCCTTCTCGATGAGAAGTTGATCACCTGATTAAGTTGCTACCTAGTGCAAAACCCCCTATAAAAAGCCCTTATAGAATGGCCCCTCCCGAATTGGCTAAATTATGGAAGCAGTTAAAAGAACTGCTAGATGCAAGTTTCATCTGACCTTCAAAAGCATCATTTAGAGCACCAATGTTATTTCAAAAGAAATAGGATGGTAGCCTTTGGTTACGTATAGACTATCGGGCCTTAAATAAAGTTAGAATGCGAAGCAAGTATCTAATCCTTTTGGTTCAAGATCTTTTTGATCAATTGAGCAGTGCTAAATACTTCACCAAGTTGGACCTTAGATTAGGATACTATCAAGTGAGAATAGCTGAGGAAGATGTAGCAAAGATCACTTGTATTACTCATTATGAGGCTTTAGAATTTCTGGTAATGCCTTTCGGGTTAACTAATACCCCAACTACATTTTATACTCTCATGAACCAGGTGTTCCATAACTTTTTTGATAAGTTCATGGTAGTCTACCTGGATGATATTGTTGTTTTTAGTCCCACCCTAGAAGAACATATTGAACATTTGTGACTGGTATTTGAGAGACTAAGATAACATCAGTTGTATATGAAGAAAGAGAAGTGTTCATTTGCTTAGAAACGTATCAAGTTTCTTGGGCATATCATCGAATGTAGAGGGATTCGAATGGACTTAGAGAAGGTAAAAGCTATCCAAGAGTGGAAAGCCCCCATAAAGGTGACTGAACTAAGATCTTTTTTGGGACTTGCAAATTATTATTATCAATTTGTAGAAGGATACTTAAAATGGATAGCACCGTTGACATACCTTCTCAAAAAGAATGTAGCTTGGATGTGGGATGAAAAGTGCTAACCTACATTCAAGGATTTAAAACTGGCATTGATTAAAGATCCTGTGCTCACCTTTCCTAATATATCTAAGCCTTTCGAAGTTCAAACAGATGCCTCAGACTTTGCATTGGGTAGAGTCTTACTCCAAGAGGGCCATCCTATTACCTATTAGAGCCATAAGTTATCAGAAGCTGAAAGAACATATACGACACAAGAAAAGGAAATGCTAACGGTTATTCATTGCTTAAGGGTATGGAGGCACTACTTACTTGGGTCAAAATTTATGGTAAAGACTAATAACTCAGTCGTTAGCCACTTTTTCACCTAACCGAAGTTAACCCCAAAGTAAGGCCATTGGTAAGAATTTCTAGCAGAATTCAACTTTGAATTTAAGTATAAGGTGGGACAGAGTAACCAAATAGTAGATGTCTTTAGTCAAAAAGTCATGCTTGTAGTAATGACATTTATGGCTTGCACAACAAGAAGGCAAATCACCTCACAATGCGTGATTGTATAAGGGAGAATCTTCCCAAAAACTCGGTGAGCCAAACAGTTATGAACCTTGCCAGAGAGGGAAAAACTCGATAGTTTTGAGTAAAAGATGATCTACTATAAGCACAAGGGAGAAGACTCTTTGTTCCCCAAGCTAGCAACTTGAGAAAGATACTTTGAAAAAGTGCCACAATACTTTATAAGCAAGTCATCTGGGTTAGTAAAGAACTTATACATTGCTAAAGTAAGCCTATTTTTGGCCACAGATATGTGATAATATAGTTAATCATACTAAAACTTGTCTTATTTGCCAGCAAGATAAAAGTGTTAAAGATAAAATCGCGAGACTTTTGGAGCTATTGCAGATACCCAGCTGACCTTGGGAGAACGTGTTGCTAGATTTCACTTCCAGTCTTCCTAAAGTAAGGGATCTATCCACTATCTTAGTGGTAGTAGATCACTTTTTGAAGTATGGAACATTCATACCAGCTCCAAAGTATTGCTTGGCAGAAGAGACGGCCTGATTATTCTTTAAATTTGTTGTAAAGTACTGGGGAGTGCCCTAGAATTTAGTAAGTGACCAAGATAGGAGATTTATCGAAACATTCTGGTCAAAACTTTTTAATATTCTTGGATCACAACTCAGTTTCTCGTCTAGCTATCATCCCTAAAGTGATAGCTAGATTGAGAAATTTAACGGCCTACTAGAGGAATACTTAAGGCACTTTACTAGTATGAATCAAAAGAATTAGTTGTAGCTTTTGGATATCGCTCAATCTTACTTTAATGCTTAGAATAGTACTGCTACCAATAAGAGCCCATTTGAGATTGTTATAGGTTAACAGCCATTCTTACCCTACACAGTGTCCGGAGTGTACAAAAGGGTGAATCCTAGTGGACATAATTTCACTAAGGATTGGAAATTAAACATCGAAATTGCCCTTGCTTACTTAGAGAAAGCTTCAAAAAGAATAAAGAAGTAGGTAAATAAAGGGCACCGAGAGTTGGAATTTGAGGTGGGAAATCTTGTTCTCATCAAGCTGCTACTCGAACAAAAGAGTGTAAAGGTCAGAGATAGCTAATTGCTTCACAAGTATAAAGGCCCAGTACCGATTATAACAAGAGTTGGGAAGGTAGCTTACAAGATTACTCCACCCAAATGGTTGAAAAATTCACTTGGTCATTCATGTTAGCAACTTAAAGCCCTATTATCAAGATACTAAAGATCTAACTCGTAACTAATCCACTAGGCTAGAAGTTAGCCCCATTAGTAGAAAACAGAAATGTGTGGAATAGATTCTAGCCAAGCAGGTGGTGATAGTGAGAAGGCATCCCAGAAAGGAATTCTTAATAAGATGGAAGGGTTTAGGAGATGAGAAGAAAAGACTTATTAGAGTTCAAGCAGCAGATTCAAGCCTTCCAAGCAGCAGAGTCTCCAAGGACGTCGACCAACTGAGTAGGGGAAAATGTTACAAGTCGCCCTTATACACCAATTGACTAAGCAAACAAGCTCCAATCAAGCCAAAACTTAGCAGATAATTCAAGCATAGGATGGAGACCTTATAACCCAAATTTAGGATCATTCCGACTTGTGTACTATTTTTGCTATTTTTTTATATGTTAGCACTTTACTTATAATTTTGACCGAGGTAACTTATCTAGTGCGAGTAGGAAAGCACATGGCTGTGATCCTTGTACTTCTATCTTTCTATCAGTATATTTTTGAAGCAAAATTCTACCTAGAGCAAGCCAAAAAGCCTTTATGATGGTTCAGAAAAAATATGTTTACTCCTGTCAAATGGAGTTTGGTTCATAATACTCTTTAGGAGGGAGTGCTAGGTGACCTTGGTGGGAACTTTACACTAGCCTAAGGGATGAAATGTGTGACTTAAAGCCTCCCTTGCACATTTCCAACACAGTAATGAAGGATTATATGAATAATAGAAGTAGGCCCTCTTCTAAATGAGATGTCTTAAATTTTAGCCGATTTTAGCTGTATTTGTCTGCATTTATCCGCATTGCATATTTTGCCTTTTGCACATTATGCTTATCTTTAATATGTTTTGTGCTATGTGTTGTGCTCTCGTTGCCCCTACTTGTGTGTATTTTGGTTGCCTTGATTGTTTATCTTCTACTGCACTCTTTATATTGTTACCGCTCAATACGTTAGCCCACTTGGGTGTTGTGGAACTAATCCTTAGCTGGCTTACTTTCATGTTGTTGATAGCAAGTATTGCACGATTTAGCAAGTGAAGTTGCTGGCTTGTAACACTAGACTAACATTTTAATCTCACAGTTCTCAAATTAACTAAACAATCATTACATCTATTTTTCTTATCATAAATATGACGAATATGCACCATCTAATCGTTTCTTGGGAGATTTTTCACCGCTTTGATGCAAGTTGGATTCATTAAGTATTTGATAAGGGAGTGTTACTTCTTATTTGTAGAGAATTTTATTGTTGAATTTTCACAATAATTTAGTTAATTTCTTCTCTATATAGTTTAGTATTTTCCTTTTTGATAGGGTTGACAATTAACGATTGTGCATAGGACTTTCACTTGTCATTTATAATATGAGAATATGTTTTCCCTTCAATATGGAAATTGTGGGACCATATGCTTGACTAACTCGAATTTGTACTAACTTTTAATGATATTATTAATTAGTATATTTTTATTTAATACAATCCCTCAACACCTCACAATAAAAGAAAAGAAAAATGTTATATATCCTGAAATATGATTGCCGAAAGGATGTCGAAAAGTGAAATAAGATTGTTGTCATTAAATGTTACTCGAGACTTCGCAAAATTTTTAATCTCATTGTTGAAATATTTTAGAACGCAAACTTCAGCACGGACGCTTGAGATATAAGATTAGGCAAAATAGAACGAAAAAAATTAATATTCTTAACTTTCCAAAAAAATTAATATTCTTATTGTTGTAATAATATTTAATATTTTTTAAAAAAATTTAAATATCTTAAACTGATTAAATATTCAATATTATTTTTGAAGTTTTATTTTTAATATCTTAACTCAAATCCAAAGGCTTTAGGAATTTTATTTCCCATCATATTTAAAGTTTGAATTTTAGATATTACATGTGTTTATTAAGTGGATTACCACTATTATTTAAAAGAAGAAACTCAAACCCGAAGTCTTCTATGTTAATAGAATGATAATTCTATTATTAAAGAGAGAGGGGGGGGGGGAAGAACCGAGACACTGGCTAGATACTCCTTTTTGTGGCTTTCATACCAGTAAACGTGTAACTTAGGGGTGAGCATTAAGGATGAGGAATATTTTGATTTCACCGACTGCGAACTTAATTAACTTTAATCATTTTTAACTGAAATGTAATTTAATATTCTCATAATTGAATATTTGATGTTGTTAAATTATTTCTAACCAAAATGTTTAGTCATGAGAACACTTCTAATATTACATTAGTACTAAAAATTTAGTGCTATTTTCATACAAATATTAATAGGCATATTATTTTTTGTAACTCAACAATACGATTTTATGAAAATAAAAAACTGATTTTCTGTCAAAAATAAATGATTTCTTACTAGTTTAAATTATTAAAATTGAAAAGTAGTACAATTGATATAATTTGTATGAAAGTAATACTAAATTTTCAATACTAACGTAACATTAGAAATTTTTTCTAACATGCCATTTTATATAATTTACACTGTTAGTATATATTTTCATTCCATGTCTGCTATGCTTGATCACATTTATGCAATCAACATATCATTACCATCACTTATTCACAATCACATAAAGAAGAGACAGATAAAGAATGGATTTTTGTCTCTAAAGACTGAAACAAATAGTATGGGATGGCACTGAGCCAAAGACACTATATACTAAAAGTCTAAAAAATTCTTCTTTAAATTGATTGATTGTGTTTTAAAATAAGTAACAGATTGTTTATTCATAATCGGCCGATTCTAATAAAAAAATTAATAAAATTTCTTCTAAATTAATCCGTCTAAAATTTTAAACTGATTTAATCTGACCAAATATAAAATGGTTCAATTGGATTAAATCAATTTATTGGTTGGATTGGTTTATATCTTTACGCACATTAATTCCTAATGTAACTCAACTACTGTCAATCTTCAAGCTAAAAAAAATTTCAGTATTTAAATTGATTCAAAGACAAAATTAATATACACAGACGACATTTCTACAAAATAGTTGTCTCTTCACTTTTTAAGCCATACAAAAAAAATCTGATTTATAGTCGGTAAATATGTTTAACGCGGCATTTTTTAGGGTCTCAAGATCGTGACCAAAATATGTGTAGGAAATTTTTTTCACATTAATTCTCATAAAATTGTAATTTTTTCCAATTTTTCCCACTGTTCCTACGATGAAAGCGCCCTAGGAGATTAATGCTAGAAGTTTCCCCAAAGTATGTGGGAAAATTCTGAAAAAGAAATTAAAAAGATACATAAAAATGCATATAATAAAATAAATTAAGCATGCAATTTTATTTATATAAATATATTATTCAATTTAAAATTTATTTATAAAATTTAAAAAATACAATATAAATGTTGACTGAGAGAGACTTCTTTAACTTATTGCTATTTCTCCGACTCATGTGATGCAGCTCTTTTCGATCAATAAAGACAATCTTTCTCAACCGCTCTTCCTGTTCAACAATCTTTAGCTACCCTTCTAGGTGAATAACTACATGCTTCAATTTAAACCCCCTAATTAGCAAGAGCTTGTTCTGATGACTCTCCAGATCAACACATGCTACTTCAACTTTAACCCAAATCAATAGTGATTTCTTCAGCCACATTCCTAATCTAGAAAGGGGCTCTTCAAGACAATTCCTTAATTAGCAAGAAGTTCTTCAACTATAGTGTCTGTTGAGCAGTTCTTTATTCCAATTAGAAGTGGTTTCACCTGGACAATAAAGGCTTTCATAGGACAATATTCCCACCACCGCCTTGTTACCATCACACTACTATTTTGGATTTGTGCAATGTCTTAGAACGCAGAAATTTCATAATTTAGTACATAAAATAAATTAATTTAGCATTCACAAGAGTGACTAAATTTAGAAAAACGAACACTATGCAAAACTAATCTAAATTCAGTAAAAATTTCTATGTATTTAATAAAAAAATTAAGTATATACATTTTAAAATACAAGCATGGTCTGAAAAACTATTCCAAACAATAGAATTATATACAATAAATATTGCACAGAGTGTATTTATAAAAATGTAAATATACACATACTAAAATATATACATACTATGAAAAATCATTCCGAAAAGGAAAATTATAGGCATCAAATATTACACGCACACACCCTAACAACAAATCAAAGCCAGCTTATGTTTTGTTGTATAATCTTATCTACCAAAATAAGAAAACACATCCGAGAGCTTCTTTGCATTTATAAAAATATAATTACCTACTTGTAAAATATAAGCATGTTGCAAAAAACTATTCAGAAGAGCATAATTATATACATTAAATATTGCACTCACTCGGAAATAGCACCATAAGCTTTATTGTAACCTCATCCACCAAAATAGAAAAATCATGTATATTGTGGGACATTAAAAATGGAAAAAAAACCTCAAATTTTAAGCGGAATTTTTTAAAAAATAATTGGTAGATTAGGCATGCCTTTGAGAGCAACGAAAATGTATTCAAGCGTCAGAATGGAGATCAAACAGTGGCAAAGATGGAAGAGGAGAGGTAAGATAGAGAGTAAATGCAGAAAAATACTTATTTAGATAATATCTATCACATAGTCTTTGACGCTATCACTCAAATGACCCAATCACTCAAATATTGTTAACAAATAATACATGTATCTATTTTGTCTAATAATCAATTATATATTAGCTTAATTTTCTCTCCCATTATAATTAGTGATAAATAATTATTAATTTATTATTTATATTTAATTAATTACTAAATAAAATAGACTCATACATTATTAACTTGCAACATTTGAAAGGCAGTGCCTAAAGATGACATGGTAAACACTGTCTACATGAGTATTTCTCATAAATAAAACCTTCTACACTGAATTTCCGATAGAAAGGGAATTTTCTTGCAACTTTTGCTATGAGAAACGTTGTCGAAATATTTATTACAATGGTGCGTTTCGTACTTTTCACAATAATATACGTAACTAAAAATGTAAAATGAAGTTAATTCTCTTCTTAGAAAAGAGTAAAGTAATTAAAATAAGTTTGATTCAAGATATTAGGTTTGTACATGTCTTAAAATTCTAATTTTAAATAACATATGTAACTAATCTCCTTATTATATTTAATAAAAATGCTATATTATATCATAACTTTTAATTAATAGATAAAATATTATATATTTTTAATTTTTAATTAGAAAGCATAGAAAGAATAAAATAAGATAAAGATAATAAACGGCTTTTGCAGGCGTCGACAGTGAACGCACAATTTTAGTTAAGTCTAATTGCTACATATACGTGACATCTACTTAAGGTTTGAATACAGACACCAACTGCTCCCTCGGCGGCAGCTAAATTTCACTCATAATAACTGGCGTAGCTGCATTATTGAGATTGAAATGTTAAAATTGTAATTTTATTTAAATTTTATATCATATTATTTATATTTATTTGTAATTTTATTGATCATAAATATTTAACATAATTTTAACATATAAATCTCAGTCTCTCATTAGCAGCCAAGATCTGTGGTTTTAGAGTTTTACTTCCCGCATGGCATGCTAGAGAGTGAACGGGCCAACGGGCATGAATACAATAATTTTCCAAGTTGAAAATTACAAGAGAAGGAAAAAGTCAGCTGACGAAGCCAATTCTATTGAATTCAATATGGATATATCCCAGTCAAGATTGATTTCTTTATATCTGACTCCTTCCCCCCTCCCCTTATTATAAATACGCCCACCCATCCCACTTCCCTTTTCATCATTCAATTCAAAGCTTTTTCCTCCAAAAGTATTCTCATCCATGGCTTCCTTAAAAACCCCAACCCTACTTTCTTCTTCGTTAAACAATATTAATGCCGCTATCCATGTCCCCAAACTCCCCCGACTCCCTTTCTCACTTCCTCAAATGCCAGCAACAAATTCAAACCAATCCATGCAAACAATCCCATTAGACAATAACTCGAATATTTCCACAAAAACATATGAAGTTCTATCCGATATTCCCATGATTAATTCCAAGGCTACTATTCAACTCTATGCCATCTTAGAGGCCGTATCCGACAGAATTGAAATGCACAAAAACATTGGTGAACAACGCGATAACTGGAACACCCTTCTCTTAAACTCCATCAACATGATCACTCTCACCGCCACAACCATGGTTGGTGTCGCCGGCTCCGCCGTTGCCGAAGGTGCACCACTTTTGTCTCTGAAATTATCCTCCGGTCTTTTGTTTACTGCTGCCGCCGGTATGCTGCTAATTATGAACAAAATCCAGCCATCACAACTCGCCGAGGAACAGCGTAACGCAGTGAGATTGTTCAAGCAGCTTCAGAATCAAATCAAAACTAAAATTGCACTGGAAAATCCTACGGAGGAGGACGTAAAAGATTCAATGGCCAGGGTTTTGGCTCTTGACAAAGCTTACCCGCTTCCATTATTGGGAGTTATGATTGAGAAATTCCCAGTTAAATTTGAGCCTTCTGTTTGGTGGCCATCTTCCCAAAGCAAAACTAAATCCCAGCCCAAAATATTAACAAAGATGAACAAGAATGGATGGTGTGAAGAACTGGAAATGGAATTGAGGGAAGTTATTGAAGTGATAAAGCAAAAAGACATTGAAGATTACCAGAGACTAGGAAACTTGGTTCTGAAGATAAACAAGAGTCTGGCCATTGCGGGGCCTTTACTCACAGGCATTGCTGCCGTGGGATCTGCCTTTGTGGGCAATGGTTCGTGGGCAAGCTTAGTGCCGGTCATGGCCGGATCATTGGCGGCTGCCATTAATGCATTTGAGCATGGTGGTCAAGTTGGTATGGTGTTTGAAATGTACAGAAACTGTGGCGGGTTTTTTCAACTGTTCGAAGAGACTGTTGAGAAGACACTTGAAAAGAAGGATTTGGAAGAGAGAGAAAATGGAGAGTTGTTTGAAATGAAGATGGCTCTGCAATTGGGAAGGAGCGTGTCGCAGCTGAGAGAACTTGCCTCCAAATCTG
Organism: Sindora glabra; assembly: GCA_020226215.1. Taxonomy (NCBI): domain Eukaryota; kingdom Viridiplantae; phylum Streptophyta; class Magnoliopsida; order Fabales; family Fabaceae; genus Sindora; species Sindora glabra. The sequence goes on along the minus strand of CM035226.1, from coordinate 11,689,450 downwards.
CTTCTTACCGTAAGGAAGGAATTTCTTCCATGGATGAATTCGCTAGCAAGCTCTTTTGAGAGCAAATATTCATTTATTCTTTTTGTCTTTTTGGATAACCACATTCTTTTATTCTATTCTTTATATGTGTATATAGAGCCTTCTGCGAAGATCTTAATATTTGGACATACACATTCTTTTTATTTTTATATCTATACACAGAATTTAATTTTAAAAATAAATATATAACCTCCAAGGATGTCTTTTTCACAAGATAATTCTTAAAAATTTTATTGTACCATAGTCTTTCACCGCCCAAAACAAGAAACGTGATCTGAAAGGTCTGAACGTGGCGGCAGTGGAGCAAGAGAATGGAGAAGTTGGAGATAAATCAGTAATCGTTTGATAATTTGGAAAGAACCGCATATATAACCCGGCGATGACTTCTTTAATGAGAAGCTGCAGCATTCCTCTTTTTCTTGGCCTGACATATTAAAAATAGAGCAATGGTTTTAATGCAATAATGTTGAAATCTCATGTGTAGAGCAAAAACGTTAATGTTATTTAATACTGTAAAAGTTACATTCATCCATAAAATAGTAAGAGTTAAAGGTAATGCTTTAACACTTTTTGTCAAAATTTAACATAAAATATAGAAAAAAATACTTTACCTATCTATAATATGTCTCTATTTGCAACATATCCACATGTGGTTTAAAGTGTAAAAAAGATAGAAAGGGATAGTTAGATAAAAATTTATAGGCAAAATGAAAAAAAATAATTTATTAACTGAATCTAACATCTTATGTATTAATGATTTCCAATAAAACTAGCGGTTACCATACCAATTGCGGTTTCCCATAATCATAAATGCTTTATATTCAAATGTTGATGAATTGAAAATTAACATGTTAATTTTTGTCCAAATTTTCAAAAATACCATCTTATTAATATAAATATTGGTTATATTTAAAAACTATCATAAATTTTTATATAATTTCAAAAATATCATTACATCAAAATAAACATCAATGTTAACTTCAATTGATGTCCATCTGCTGACATATAACAATTGATGCCCATCTGCTAACATATAACAATTGATGCCTGTCCGCTAACATATAACATTAATTCTGTAGTAGTTAATCCTATAAGATAGATGATATGGTTTCTTTGTTAATTATTATTGAATTTGACCTAAATTCAAATTGTTATTAACTAATAATTCTTTTTATTATAAGTTATCTTCCTATTCAAGTTAGGTTTTTATATTAGAGTAAAATTGAGATTCTTTATCAAGTAGATATTTGTAAGCTATAAATATTTGTGTTAGTTAAGGGTTTGAAGTACGAGAGTGATGTGATGTGGGTGCTTATAAGGGTTATGTAGAAACCCTTATAGAGGTTTAGGAAAGATGTAGGGATAGTGGTTAGGAAGTTGTGAGGTTAGGGTGAAGAGCCTTCACACACATTATTTTATAATATTTTCATTATAGTGGATATCTTCTCATCCATGGTTTTATCCCTTGCAGTTTGATGTTTTTCCATGTTAAATCTACTTATGTTTTATTATGTTATAATGATTAATTTAATTGCCTAATACTTATGTATTTTGAGAAATGATGTTTTTCTCAACAATTGATATCAAAGTAAGTTCGGTTCTATGTGAGAGTGGTAATTAGAAATAACAAGGTTTAGTTCAATGTTGCATGATGAATAATGATAATCATAAAGGTAGCTTGATCGATTACATGTAAGAATTGAGGAAAAATGGTGATGGCAATGATCATGATAATGATGATGATGGTGGTAGTAATGGTGATGATAATATGGAAATAGTTAGTTGATTCCATGAGAGAGTTTTGTGAGGATGGTGAATATATGTCAAGAGAAAGAGAAAGTTATAGTTAATGATAAAAATGAAGATATGATGAGTTTATGTTAGTTTATAAAAGTATTTGCAAGAGTTGGTGTTCCTACAAATGATGTGAGATGACTACAAATGAAGAGGTCGATGATAGACTTTGATGAAATTTATGACACTTGATTGAGGAAGAGTTATTAGACAAAAAGAAGATTGTTATATTTTGAAAAAAATTGCAATGATGGAAGAGTCTCATGGTTGGTGTCCTATGATTGGCCTCATTTGCTAATGAGTGGAGTACAAAGATTGATAAAGATGATGGAATGTATGTCAAGGTAAAGATTATAAAATTTGACCTAAATTCAAATTATTATCAATTGACAATATTTTTTCTACCATAAGTTATCTTTCTATTCATATTGGGTTTTTTTGTTGGAGCAGTATTGATCAAGGGTATGAAGTATGATAGTGATTTATTATGAGTGCCTATAACAATTATATGAAAACTTTTATAAAGGTTTAGGAAAAATATAGGGATAGTGGTTAGGAAGTTATGAGGTTATGATGAAGAGTTTTCACATACATTATCTTGCAATTTTTTCATTATAGTGGATTTCTCTCATCCATGATTTCTTTTTCTAGAGTTTGGGATGCTTTTCAATTAATTTGTTTGTGTTGCTCTTCTCTGGTTAATTTAGACTTTGTCTGTTTTGTTAAAAAATAATTTCTGTAAAATATTAAGATGGAAAAAATATTTTATTGATTTAATATTAAATGAAAAGAGTTTGGAAAAAATAAGTTTCTTTATATCAAAGAGGAATTTGTTTTCTCCTACAATCACAGTTTTAGACATCATTTTTTGAAATTATAAATACAAGTGTCATGTCATTCCTTCATCAATATATATATAAATGATATTTTTTTTAGAAAATACTTTTCAATAAAATAATCAAAACCTTAATTGCCTAATTCTTGGGATTTTGAAGAGAAGATATTTTTCAATAATTATAATATTAATTAATAGGATAAATTACAAGTCAAAAATACATATAAGCAGCAAAAACCTGTTATTATATTCTTATTCTTATTCTTTACATACATCGTATTCAATATGTCAATATGTAAAGTCACGCGTTGCATAGGTCTTGTCGAACTAATGGACCGGCAAATCTTCAAAAAAATTGAAAAACCCAGAAGATTATCTTCGTTAGATAATTATGTAGGGAAACCTAAAGACATCTTGAATTGGTTGGACTAAGATCCTCTAAAGTGTCAAAAGCATTTTAGAGATGCAAGTACTTTATCTCAACCACTGAATTCAGAATTAGCGGTTGATAATTTTTTAAATATAAAAAATTATCAACCGCTAATTTTGAAATCAATGACTGAGATGTCTCTAAAGTACTTTTGGCATTTTAGAGGATCCCGGTCCTGAATTGATTAATAGTAAACAATATACCAACATATTGACCTAGGGAAAGTGAAATCTACATAAAAAATGAAATAAATCTTTCAGGAGTATTATATTATACATATATATATAGATCTATTGAATACGAAAATCTATTAACTCAAATGACATATCTGATGTCTTCGGATGTTTTTATACAATTCGATATTATTGCGTATACCCTATCTCCTTGCATTGAAGGGGGAAAATTGGTGTTTAGTCTTTCCCTTTGTAGAGCTAGGATATAACATAGCAAAATAAACAATTTAGGAATTTATATTTCTTGTTTTTTTATTTTTTATTAGATCCATAACTTTCTAATCATCATTTCTATATTTCCCAATTTTTATAAGAATTCTCATATAATCCTCATAAGTTTTCATAATATACCTAAAATATTTATCCAAAACAAATATGTATAGCTCAAAATACTTGTTTGAATCAAATTTAACAATAATTGATTATTATAATAGAATTTTAAGTAATAAATTATGTATTATACGTTTTATATTTGATAACATCTTTTGATATTCTTATTTGAATGATATATTAAAAAAATTCATTTTCTAGTATTAATTAATTCATGAGAAGGAGAATAGAGAAAACAGAATTTTTGTCAAGATATTGTTAAAATAAAGATAAAAAGGATAGAAGACTAAAAAAGAAAAAAAAGAGGTTATGGTCCAAATCCTAATTTTTCGTCTTGAATTCTCTTCATTAAAACAAAAGTTACTTCGATTAGATTCAATTTAATTGAAAATATTATATATTTTTTATTATTAAGAAATTTTAAAAGTATAATCAAACATCTCTAAAATAGATTATAATCAATTATTGGGAATTCTAAACCAAACAAACAGTAATTAGATCTAATCAACTAGGTTTTGGTATAAATTTAGACCTTATTTTAAAATTTGTTATAAATATTTAAAATCAGATCTGTGTAGTCGATCGTAATTTATATTATTTTATTTACTATGTATAACATGTATATGTATATTATATTTTTAATTTTCTTTTCATATTTTTTCAAATATATTCAAATATTATATATATGAAGTTATTAAAAGCTTAAAATTAGCGAGATGGCATTATTTTGAGAACGTTTGGGCCTTTCACAATCACATACAAAATATAAAATAAAAAAAAATTCAGATTGGACTACACTTGAATTAAGTAAAAATGTCCTGATATAAATATAAGCGGAATTCAAATCTTCCCCAATTTTTTTTTCTTTTGAACCATCTGTCTCCGTGGGCAGCAAGCATAAGTGGCCATTGGCTCTTGTATACGGTTTAGGGTTTTGGTCCCCAGCACGGCTCGCAAGACAGTGAACGGGACAACGGTCATAAAATTCCAAAGTCGAAAATTACAAGAGATGGACAAAGTCAGCTCATAAAGCCATTTCTATTGAATTATATCCCAGTCAATATTGAGATCCTCACGTCTGACTCCTTCCCCTCTCCTCTCTCTATAAATACGCCCACCCATTCCCTCTTCCCTTCCCATCTTTCAATTCCAAAAACTCTCATCTCATCGATGGCTTCCTTACAAACCTCTGCCCTACTTTCTTCTTCTTCAAACAACATCAATGCCGCAATCCATGTTCCCAAGCTCCCCCGAGTCCCTTTCTCACTTCCTCAAATACCACCGACACATTCAAACCAATCCATTCAAACAATCCCATTAGACAACAATTCCAATACTTCCACAAAAATACATCAAGACTTATTCAATAATTCCATCATAGATTCTAAAGCCACCATCCAACTCCATGCAATCTTAGAAGCCGTATCGGACAGAATCGAAATGCACAAAAACATCGGTGAACAACGCAACAACTGGAACACTCTTCTCTTAAACTCAATCAATATGATCACTCTCACCGCCACGACCATGGCCGGTGTTGCCGGCGCCACCATCACTGAAAGTGCACCACTTTTGGCTCTAAAACTATCGTCCGGTCTTTTGTTTACCGCCGCCGCTGGGATGCTGATAATCATGAACAAAATCCAGCCCTCACAACTCGCCGAGGAACAACGCAACGCGGTGAGATTGTTCAAGCAGCTTCAGAATCAAATCAAAACTAAAATTTCTCTCGAAAATCCTACGGAGGAAGACGTAAAAGATTCAATGGCCAAGGTTTTGGCTCTTGACAAAGCTTACCCGCTTCCATTATTGGGAACCATGATTGAGAAATTCCCAGCGAAATTCGAACCTGCTGTTTGGTGGCCTTCTTCCCAGACGAAAATTAAATCGCAGCCCAAAAGATCAATCCAGATGAACAAGAATGGATGGAGTGAAGAAATGGAAATGGAATTGAGGGAAGTTATTGAAGTCATAAAGAAAAAGGACGTTGAAGATTATGAGAGACTGGGAAACTTGATTCTCAAGACGAACAGGAGTTTGGCCATTGCTGGGCCTTTACTCACAGGCATTGCTGCCGTGGGATCTGCGTTTGTGGGCAATGGTTCGTGGATATGTTTGGTGCCTGTCATGGCCGGATCATTGGCGGCTGCCATTAATGCGTTTGAGCATGGCGCTCAAGTTGGTATGGTGTTTGAAATGTACAGAAATTCTGGCGGGTTTTTTCAACTGTTCGAAGAGACTGTTGAGAAGACACTTGAAGAGAAGGATTTGGAAGAGAGAGAAAATGGAGAGTTGTTTGAGATGAAGATGGCTCTGCAATTGGGAAGGAGCGTATCGCAGCTGAGAGAGCTTGCCTCCAAATCTGCTTCTTACCGTATGGAAGGAATTTCTTCCATGGATGAATTCGCCAGCAAGCTCTTCTGAGCGTAAACATTCATTTATTCTTTTTCTTCTTTTGAACAACCACAGGAATTCTTCTATTTCTTTATTCTTTATAAATGTATATAGAGCCTTCGGACATATATATGCCAAGATGTTAATGTTTGGACATAGACATTACACATTATTTTTTATTTTTTATATCTATAAACATAATTTAATTATGTAAATTAATATATAACCTCCGTGGATGTCTTTTTCACAATTTCTTACCATTCACAAGATAATCTTTAAATATTTTATTGTACCATATCTTTCACTGCCCAAAACAAGAAACATGATCTGAAAGTTCTGAACGTGGAGGCTGTAGAGCAAAAGAATGGAGAATGGGGTTAAATCAGTAATGGTTTGAAAATTCGGAAAGAACCGCGTATAAGTAACCCGGTGATGACTTCTTTAATGAGGAGCTGCAGCATTCGTCTTTTTCTTTGCCTGACATAATAAAAATAGAGCAATGGTTTTAATGCAACAATGGTGAAATCATTAGCAGAGCAAAAATGTTAATGTTATTTAAAACCGCAAAAATGCTTTAACAGTTTTTATCAAATTTTAACTATAAAAAATTTTAAAATATATATATAATTTATCTCAGTGTGGTATATACCTGTTTGCAACCTATTCAAGTATGATTTAAAGTATTAAAAAGATGTCACCTAGTTTTGGAACATATTCATTCAATTTATTATTTTAATCAAATTTTATTCGTTAATTTATATTACATTTACATTCTCAATATTATATTATTATTTCTATTTAAATAAAAAATAAATATCAAGTATGCAAAGAATGCATAATATAATTGTAAAAATTTTCTAATAAAACATATAAAATTGTCTTTGTTCTTATTGAATAATAATTAGACCTGACAATTGTAATACGTATTTATCTATTCATACACATTAATCTTCATTTTTGCCCATTCATATTAATTTTAGAATGAACATGAATTGGACCATTATTATTGACCTTGACTCTATTTTGCATAACTAATGAGTTAGATTATAATTTATTAACTTAATCAATAAGTTATAAGTTAATTTTTAAAAATATTTTGCATGCTAACTTATAAAAAAATAAGTTTTGGTTTAATAAACTATCATATATAGCTTATAACTTATCATTTCTTTAAAAAAATTATCCATCTTTCTTAATTAATTGACAAGTCATTTCTATAACCATGTAAACCTAAATATTTATGTTTCAATCATGCATATCTGCCTCCAAATTTAGTTTAAATAACTAAATAGAAATAAGCAAGTAAATAAATAATTAAATATGTAATGTCATAAAATATAATTAATTTAATTTTAGTTAATTATTCCCTTATTTTAAACAGTAAAGATACGAGAATATGTGTGTAAATAAAAATGTAATATCATAAAATGTAATTAATTATAGTTTAAATAATTATATTTCAACTATAAATTTCAATTAAATAAAAATTATATAAGTTGATAAATATGTAAGATCACAAAATATCATCATCAAAATTTTATGTTTTTATATTTTTATTTTAAATATATTAATTGCAGTAATATAATTTGATCTTGAAATGAATATGAATTAATTTAATTTATATATCTACTAATATGAACTAGCTTTTTATGTCATTTTTATATTTCAACTAATTTAATAATTAATTTTGTAAAATATTTCTTATATAATAAGTTAGTTTATTAACTATCAGTTATTAAATATTAGTTATCAGAACTTATCAATTATCAACTATCTTATTAATTATTTATATGAAACAAAGCTCTTATCAAATAATGGTCATATTAAGTTAGCCCATAATAATTTTTTCATGAATTTTTTAAGTAAAATTATAATATTATTATATGTTGATTTACCATGTCATTTTTCAAATAAATTTTTTAAAGGAAAAGAAATTATAACTTAAGCCTCCATTTTCCTCATTTCCCTTCTCCCAATTCTCTTATTATCTTCTTTTGTTTCCTTTCTGACTTTCAATCATATCATCAAATATTCAAACAAACAACTCATGGATCGTGATATATAATAACATGCTTATATAATTAAATGGCAGTTCATAAAGGTGAAGTAATACTTTTGTTTATTAATTTGGACAGAGAAAATATTGGAACATTTTCTTTCTTCAACTTTTCATCTCTAACTACTCAATTTTCGATCTCCCTTAACTTTATCTTTAATTACCATTTTTTTCTCTCCCTCTTCACGTTCTAACTTTTTTCTTTCATATATTCTTTTTTCAAATTCCTTTTATTAATCAATTCTTTTTTATTTCTTTTATTATATATGTTAAGATATACATAGAATTTTTTAACGTTAAATTCTATATATAAAATTTTTGTTTTATTTCTCTTACTATTTTTCAATTTAAATTTTTATTGTATAATTTTATATTATTATAATAATTTATTAAGTGAAAATGTGTCACGAAAGTTTAAAAAATTATCAAACAAACTTAAAATTAATGAATTAAATTATACAAATGAATTAAATAACATATAATTAATTAGATAAAAGAGTTTTAACCCAACATATGTTATAGTAATGCTAATGAAAAGATGATATATTTTCTGATGTATGTTAACTCATAAATTAAAACGAAAAAGGAAAAAAAAAGGTAATTTCGGGTCTTTTATAAATCATTTCCAAAGCTTTTCATTGTACTTCAAATGCCACTTCTTTTTTTATTAATAAAGTTAAATTAGCTTGTATTTTAATGATGCAGGACACCTAAAGGTTCGAATTTTGGATGTTGCATGTATATATTAAGTAAATTATTATTTCTATCATTATAAAAAATAAAAAAAAATTAAATTGGTTTGAATCGAATAAATAAAACAAAAAAAAATTTTAATGAAAGAAATAAAAACATTGAAAAGAGGTAAAAAAAAAAAGAAAATAGATAAAGTTAACATGGTGAGAGAAAAGGAATGATTAATGACAACTTGGAGAGAGAATAAGAATAAGTTAGAAACAAATAAGTTAGAAATAAATTAAAAAGATAAAATGTAGCAATATTTTAGATCAAACACCATCCCAAACTTCAAAATGTATTATTTAATATGACGAAAATTACATAAAAAATATAACCATTTATAAAACTCGTCTTACTCTTTAATTAACACATTCTTTTTTAACTGAGGCTGCTGCTAATTAAGCAAGATTTTTGGATGAAACTTTTACAAAAATTACTTTTGTTTTAGGTTGAAAAATGGATTCACTGCAATTTGACACATTAGCAATTCCACTTTTTAGGTGGAATAATTTTAGAAATAATTTGATTCAAGGTAATTAGAAAAGAAAAGGATAATTGAGAGTTTTCAAGATCCTTATGTATGTATTTGATTCAAAAAAAAATCTCTTTTCTCATTTTTCTTTAATAAAATCACCCCAAATGTGGTAATAATGATTCCTCTAATTGCAAGAATTTTATTTCATTAGATATGAAAACCCCAAATTTTGGCTCTCAATTATGGCATGAATAAAATGGACAAAACAATTAATTATATAAATTGATGTAATAAATATATATACTAATTGATTATTGATTCTCAATCTTCCACTTCTCATACCATTTGAACGAATCTATATTAGAGGAAGGCATAGAAATCATTATAGAGATCACACTACCTTTATCGTAACTTTCCTTTTGTCTTTCTCTAATAAGGAGATCAATTCTACATCCTAATAGGACAACATAGACTAGGATGATTACTAGAGGTAGGAAATTTCTTAAATTAGGTTAGGTTAAGGATCCTATCCATCATGAGATCCATGCCCAATTAACCCATATTTGGATCATAATACCATATAAGACCTAATTTCAATTGTCATTTTATTTTGAGCCTATATAATATTAATTTAACATTAATTAACCTTTCATTAAATTAATGTGAAATCCACATCAGAATTTCTAACAATTTCCTACTTGAACCTACATTAATTTATAAATGATGACCATTTGAAAAGAATTAATGTTAGGAAGGTATTATTTCACTTATAGGTCTAATTGAGATCATAAACATCCAACAACACTAAATACTATATTCGAAAGGATATTAATATTAAATAAATTGAATGCCTATACCTCGCTAACCAAATGATTAAACATAATGTGCATAATAAGATTTATACTACCTTAACGTAACTTAATGTAAATTCCCCACATAATAGTCCCAGCATCCACTCAAAGTACTTAATGAGAATCAATATTCTTAACACATCAATAAGAGAAGATCTAAAGTCTCTATTCATACACTATAACCAAAATGTGCACATTACATGGCAACATCACGGATATCTTATTATGAGTATTTTGTTTAAACATATCATAAGATATTAATGAGTTCATATCAATAAAATTTTCACTAATCCAAGAAACTAAAAAAGACTTGGAAAAATTCACATTATTCATTGATTGTGCTTCTATATATGACTTTAAGCCTTTAGTTAGTGGATCCACAAACATACAATCTATGAAAAATAAGTAATATACTCGTGTATTTTTTTCTCTTACAAATAGATACTTCAATTTGAATTTCTTTATACAGGCAAATTCATAATTATTGAGAAGAATCTTATGACAACAATATTGTCATGACATAAATCTAATTAAGATTAGAAAATGCTTAATCAATTAACTTGATAAGGAAAATTACCACACGCAACATATCCTACCCTTTAATAAAGGTTGCTGTAATTAATTACACAATAATTCCATAATATTATGCCTCTTAACACATGTTCAATTATAGTTTTATGATTACCTAAACAACTAATAAAATAAGTCTAAGTAACCTATATATATGAGATCTCCTAATCTTCTATAGGTTAATGTGTAACCAATTGTACCATCCAAATACCAAAAATCATTTTCAATCCAAAACCACTAACTTAAATCAACAACAAGCTATTTATTACCAATATAAATGGGACAACCCTTATCACTTAGAAAATACTTGGGCCAAATAAATTTAATCATTTGTAATCAACAAACATGAGAACACATTGACATATTGGACTCTTTTCATACCAAAATGAAACAAGTTAAATACTCCTGAGACCTATGTATTATAGGCCCATGAAAATAGTCATTTTTCACGATTTGAGGAAAGTCTTGCAAATGCATAAATCATAAAGAATTATATGAAATTAACATAAAATTTGCTCTAAACAAACAACCAAGCATGAAATTATGACCTTTCAAAGTCTTTAGTTCAAAATATATATTTTTGCCAAGATGCTAAATTTATTTAATTTTAATCATAAATATTCCAATGGAGAAGTCAAAAACTAACTTAAAAAAATATTATATTAACATTTCATATTAATTTTTAGTAAAAAAATTGAAACAAAATGTAAAAAGAAAGCATTTTTTAAAAAATTCAATTTTTAGTAAAAAAAATTGACATGATAACCATTTTTATATTAGTTATATAACTGATATTATAACAATAAATATATAATGACACTAAATAAAACATGGGTTGAATATCAATCGAATACTAATGTGTAATCCGCTAACCTAATGTCAATAAACTATTTTTGGTGTTGTGAAGTTTGAAGGAAATAAGGAATAGTGATAAATTGGGGGTTGAAATTAGGATTAAGTAGGGGTTAGGGCATTTTCGCCTTTTTGCATAAAATCTCTTTCATACTCATATTTTTACTTTTAAACACTCATGACCTTTAATTTTTTTGTTCAAGACATTTTCCTCAACTAATTCATCCTAGTAATTAACTAAAGCATTTTTCTTTTAAAGTTTCAAGGAAAATATAACAAATAATTGAATAACTAAAGTTTTACTCTATGGTTATAATAGCTCTATGGGAAGTGAAGCTTTGAAAATGCTTCTAGTCTTTGGAGAAGAAAATTCAAGAGTTAGAACCTAAAGAAGAAGAGATGGTTAGGGTTTGACCTAAATTTTTATTATCATCAATTTATGATTATTTCCTTTTGTAAATGATTTTCTTTTTCATATTAGAATTGTTATCAATTATGTATTATTTCTTATTCTAAATTATAATTATCTTATCAAGCAAGTCTTTAAGACTTATAAATACATTATATTTGAGCAAAAATAATCTGTCATAAAAATCAAGGTGAAAGAGTTTATATTTATAGCCTTCATGGGGGTTTACTATATATCTCACAATTTACTCTTATTTTTTTAATAAAATTATTTGTATTAAGAGTAAAGAGTGTATATGCCATTTATGAGAACATGTACCACCTATTGGAGGAAGATTGTAAAGCATTTTAGGTGTGGATTTGAGAGTGGTCAAACAATTTATAATCTCTCTATAATTCCTTATTAGAATATTTGTTTTTTCATCTTCACACGTGAAGTAGGCTAAAAGCCAAATAACGTTAATTATCTATATCTTTCTCTCTGCTACTTCTCTGATCTTGAAGGATGCCAACGCATCACTTCCACATCATTGTACCATCTGAAATTCTTCCCAACATGTACTTTGTTAGGATTCGACCTAATTCTAATAATTGCCAATTTGATAGTATTTTCTTTTGTGAATTATTTTTTCAATTCAAATTAAGATTGTTGTCAATTAATAATTATTTTTATTTTAAAATAAGATTTTTTTTGTTAAGTGGGTCTTTAAGCACCATAAATCCTTGTATTTGAGTATGAATAATTTTTGAACTCATATGAAATTATTAGACATCTCACAATTAACTCCTATGTATTCTCTTCTGGTGAAATTATTTATTGTGAGTGAAGAGTACGCACGTAATCTATAAGAATATATATGCTATTTGATGTGTGGGTTGAATGGTCAAAGGCATTGCAATTCACTCTTTAATTCCTCTTACTATGTGTTTGGATAAATAATTTTATGCATTGAATTCATTTCAAATGAGGGTTTCAAATTCTCGTTGCTGAAAATCCAGTTTGGCTAAAAGTTCTTGGTGTTTTAAAACATTGCGAAAATACTAACAGGTAATTTCAACCTATAAAATTCGGTATTTCTAATTCCGCCAAAAGAGGCATCATTTTTCAAATGACATGGTCTTTCATCTAAGAACCACATATCCATTTCCTTTAACACCTGTTTAACCTGGACAGACCCACTTTTATCTCATGCTCTTCCAATATATAAATCTCAATCTTTTAATATAATAAATAAAATTAATAATATACTTCATCTTAGGATGCAACTTATTATTTTCATGTAAATTCGTTAAAGTTGTTTGCTGGAATCAATAATTAGTTGGTTCAATGATAGCAAATTAAGTTTTAAGATGCTTTAAGTTTAATGGGTCTTGAATTTAATCTTTAGTAATGCTATGGTTTATTACTTCTGACTCAAATAGGAATTAATCTTATACTAAAAAAAATATAAGAATACATGGGTCCAAATAAAAAAAAATTGTGTTAGACAATTTGATGATTTATTAATTTTCATGGAATGCGTACTTTAATTAAAAAATAATTAAATATATTCTGAATTAATTAAATATTAAGTAATATTAAAATTAAAATATTTTTAATAATCCATGCATCATATCTAGTGCAAATTATAAAAATTTCAATATTGATGCTTATTTTTAATCATTTATTAGTCTATAAAACGTTAAAGCATACATTACCTATGTTATTCAAATAAGATATTCTTTAAATGAATAAAATTAAAATGAAGCCATTCATTATTTGTGTATCTCACATTCCTTGAAATATATAAATACCTTATCTAAAAACTATCTTAGTAAATTTTATTTATCATTCTCATCTAAGTAACTTATAAATCGTACTACATTGAATATATATGTTTTGTTGATTTACTGTTTCTTTAATCTTAAGCTTCACCAGTGCGGTTCTGCATCGTCATATGATATCTTCCCAATTTTAATGAAAATGTTAATAAATATTTTTTTAATTGATTTACTCTACATAAATTGCACAAGTACAGCTGATGAAAGAATTTCTGAAAAAAGAAATCAATATGATTCTTTGATTTTGGATAAAATACACTTTTCAAAATTAACAGACTTCTCTTAAACATTTAAAAATGTAATATTTTATTATACATCTTAGTAACTTTAGTAAATATTTAGATGCAGCAAGTTGTACTAATGAACTGCTTTTAATTAGTTTGCTAGAAACGAATTTACATATCTGCAAAGTTTCTGGGTAAACTGAAGGGAACTGATTATGTCCCGTTGTGTGTGCACTATGCACAAAGAAATTTACGGACCCTTATTTTTATTTTATTTTCATTTACCGGCTAATAATTCATTGGACAATTTTTTTGCCGTGTTGAAAATTGAAATTGCGGAGTCGGGCTCGGCAGCCCAAATGGGTCAAACTATTATTACTGGGCGAAGGCTGCGTTTAGAATTGGGCAAATTTCAGAAAAGTCAACGCTCGATCCATCTAAACCGAGGCTCTGCACTAAAACCTTTTCTTGGGCCAACATTGACTGAAACCTCAGCCCTCTTCCTCGCGTCTTCCTACGTGTTAATTTTTGTCAACCGGACGTAGCATTACAACTTTCTATAATAAAAGAGTGTTATCTTTTTTTTATTATTATTATTTTAAAATCCAAGAGACCTAGATCCGACGGAGAAAGGAAAAAAAATTAACAAAGAAAATAAAAACAAGAAAAATTTAAGAGTGTGTTTAGATATATTTTTTATTTTTTATTTTTAAAAATATTCTTATATTATTATTAATTTTTTTATTTTTAAATAATTCAAAAAAATAAAAAATAAAGGATGTTCGGTAAAGTAAAGAAGCAAAAGTTTTATTTAATTATAAAACTATCATCAAGAATAAAAGAATATATTCAAAAAATTCTAAAGCTTATTCTTATTTTTTATTTTTAAAATAAGAATTTTTGGAATAACTTTTAAACATAAAATTTGAGAATATATTACCAAACAAAGTTTTTAATATTTTTATTTTTAAAAATAAAAATTATTTTAAAATCAGAATTCAAAGATACTTTAAACTTGTCTTATCAAAATGAGGCCCGTCACATTAATAGGAAGAAGGATATTTAGTTTCAGAGTAGGCTAGACTAACATGTTAATCTCGCAGTTCTCAAATTAACTAAACAACCATTACATCTATTTTTCTTATGATAAATATGACGAACATGCACCATCTAATTTGCAGCATTCCTCTTTTTCTTGGCCTGACATATTAAAAATAGAGCAATGGTTTTAATGCAATAATGTTGAAATCTCATGTGTAGAGCAAAAATGTTAATGTTATTTAATACTGTAAAAGTTACATTCAACCATAAAATAATAAGAGTAAAAGGTAATGCTTTAACAGTTTTTATCAAAATTTAATATAAAATATAGAAAAAAAAATACTTTACCAATCTGTAATATGTCTCTATTTGCAACATATCCACATGTGGTTCAAAGTGTAAAAAAGATAAAAAGTGATAGTTAGATAAAAATTTATAGGCAAAATGAAAAAAAATAAGTTATTAACTAAATCTAACATCCTATGTATTAATGATTTCCAATAAAATTGGCAGTTACCATACCAATTGCAATTTCCCATAATCATAAATGCTTTATATTCAAATGTTGATGAATTGAAAACTAACATGTTAATTTTTGTCAAAATTTTAAAAAATACCATCTTATTAATAAAAATGTTGGTAATATTTAAAAACCGTCATCTTAAATTTTTATATAATTTCAAAAATATCATTACATCAAACTAGACATTAATATTAGCTTCAATTGATGCCTATCTGCTGACATATAACGATTAATGCCTATCTACTGACATATAACATTAATTTTGTAGTAGTTAATGCTATAAGATAGATGATATGATTTCTTTGTTAATTATTGTTGAATTTGACCTAAATTCAAATTGTTATAAACTAATAATTTTTTTATTATAAATTATCTTCCTATTCAAGTTAGGTTTTCGTATTATAGTAAAATTGAGACTCTTTATCAAGTAGATATTTGTAAATTATAAATATTTGTGTTAGTTAAGGATATGAAGTACGAGAGTGATGTGATGTGGGTGCTTATGAGGGTTATGTGGAAACCTTTATAGAGATTTAGGAAAGATGTAGGGATAGTAATTAGGAAATTGTGAGATTGTGGTGAAGAATCTTCATACACATTATTTTATAATATTTTTATTATAGTGGATCTCTTCTTATCCACGATTTTATCCCTTATAGTTTGATGTTTTCCATGTTAAATCTATTTATGTTTTATTGTGTTATAATGGTTAATTTAATTGCCCGATACTTGTGTGTTTTGAGAAAGGATACTTTTCTCAACAACTGATATCAAAGTAAGTTTGGTTCCAATACAAGAGTGGTAATTAGAAATAACAAAGTTTAGTTCAATGTTGCATGATGAATAATGATGATCATAGAGGTAGCTTGATCGATTACATGTAAGAATTGAGGAAGAATGATGATCGCAATGATGACAATAATAATGATGATGATGGTGGTGATAATGATGATGATAATATAGAAATAGTTAGTTAATTCCATGCAAGAGTTTTGTGAGGATGATGAATATATGTCAAGAGAAAGAGAAAGTTATAGTTAAAGATAAAAATGAAGATATGAAGAGTTTACATTGGTTTATAAAAGTATTTGCAAGAGTTGGTGTTCTTGTAAATGATGTGAGATGACTACAAATGAAGAGGTCAATGATAGAATTCGGTGAAATTTATGACACTTGATTGAGGAAGAGTTATTTGACAAGAAGATGATTGTTATATTTTGAAAAAATTGCAATAATAGAAGAGTCTCATGGTTGGTGTCCTATGATTGGTCTCGTTTGGTAATAAGTGGAGTACAAAAATTAATAAAGATAATAGAATTTATATCAAGGTAGAGATTATTAAATTTAACCTAAATTTAAATTATTATCAATTAATAATATTTTCTACTGTAGGTTATCTTTCTATTCACATTGGGTTTTTTTGTTGAAGTAGTATTGATGAAGGGCATGAAGTATGATAGTGATGTATTGTGAGTGCCTATAACAATTATGTGAAAACTTTCATAGAAGTTCAGGAAAAATATAAGGATAGTAGTTAAAAAGTTGTGAGGTTATGATGAAGAGTTTTCACACACATTATCTTACAATTTTTTCATTATAGTGGACTTCACTCATCCGTGATTTCTTTTTCTAGAGTTTGGGATTCTTTTCTATTAAATCTATTTGTGTTGCTCTGTTTTGGTTAATTTAGACTTTGTTTGTTTTGTCAAAAAATGTTTTCTATAAAATATTAAGATGGAAAAAATATTTTATTAATTTAATATTAAATGAAAAGAGTTTGAAAAAAATAATTTTCTTTATATCAAAGAGGAATTTACTTTCTTCTACAATCATAACTTTAGACATCATTTTTTAAAATTATAAATATAAGCGTCATATTATTTCTTCATCAATATATATGTAAATGACATTTTTTATGGAAAATATTTTTCAACAAAATAATCAGAGCCTTAATTGCCTAATACTTGGGAGTTTGAAGGGAAGACATTTTTTCAACAATTATAATATTAATTAATAGGATAAATTACAAGTCAAAAATACATATAAGCAGCAAAAACCTGTCATTACATCCTTATTCTTATTCTTATTATTTACATAAACTGTATTCAATACGTCAATATGTAAAGTCCCGCTTGTTGGACTAATGGACTAGCAAATCTTCAAAAAAATTGAAAAACCCAGAAGATTATCTTCGTTAGATAATTATGTAGGGAAACCTGAAGACATTTTGAATTGGTTAATAGTAAACAACATACCAACGTATTGATCCAGGGAAAGTGAAATGAAATAAATCTTTAAGAATATTTCAGGAGTATTATATTATACTTACATATAAATCTATTGAATATGAAAATCTATACTCAAATGGCATATCTGATGTCTTTTGATGTTTTTATACAATTCGATCGTATACGCCTATCCCCTTGCATTGAAGGGGGGAAGATGATGTTTAGTCTTTGTAATATCCGGAGTAAAATTTTAAATTTTATAATTTTTTGCTACTTATGAATAGTTAAATATTTACTCATTAATACTTGATTTTTAATTATTTTTTGTATTAACAAACTTAGACTATTAAAAATGATTCTTGTGGAAATATTTAAAATTTATTTATTCTTTTTATATAACCAATATTAACTTAAGAATAATTGAATTTTTTTTTAAGGAAATATTTATATAAGTTGAAAATATTCTAGTAATTGTGGTTAAAATCTTTATTTAATAAATTATTTTTAAGAATTATGAAGGTTTGGAATTTTGAGGTTTAAATAAAAATTGACTTTTATAAAATATGAATATTAAGATTTTATTCATTAAAAATGTTATTGAAATATTTTATTGAAAATGTGAATTTGAAAAATATGACAATTCAATGATTCAAATAGGTTTTAATTTGGATGAAGGTTAAGATTTTGAATGATAAAAATAAACTTAGGATATTGTAAAGCATAGAATCAAATCCTAAGCTGACTATTCAAGATTTTTCTCCCTTCTATTTTGTCATTTTCAGGCTGCTTTATCTTCCTTCCTTTTTTTTTTTTTTAAATTGATGTGCAGCTCAGCTCTCCCTCCTCTCCATAATTTTCTGGACTCCTTTTCCCACATAAAAGCCACGCGGCACCCCCCTTTCTACACACATGTCACCGCCTCTTTTTCTTCTCTCGTTACCTAATTTTAATTTTGTTATTGTATCTTCTCTTACTGCCTCTCTATTATTGTTTTATTTGCCTTGTTTTGTAGCGGGTACAACCAACTTTCAATCCAGAATTTTTGTATTTCTCTCTACGCTGCTAACCGACTTACTTTTCTTTTAGTCAATATATATATCTCTCTCTTGGACTCCCGTAGCAGCAACTTCTCTCATCTCTCCAAACCATGTTCCTTACCGCCTCTCTCTGCTGTGTTCTCCTTTTTCCTCCTCCTGCTGCCCCCGGTGATGCTTGGCGTTAGTTTTCCAGTCAGCACCAACCTCCAACAGCTTAAGGACGTTGCGAACGAGAGCTGAATAGGACCAAAGCAGCTCCCTTTTCCTTCTGCCAGTCTCTATCTCTGATCAATCTCTTTCTTTGCCGGACTAGCGCTGCCTTCACCGGAAGCTCGAGCAGTAGCACTTTGTTATTACTCGAGTTCTGTTTATGCTTAACCGTCAATCGGTTGATGGAGTTTTACTAGTGCCATCACTTTCCTCCCCTTTTCTGCTTCGGTTCGTCTCTGCTGGTGGGATGCTGAGTTGCACAGTCCCATTGCGAACCAACGAAGCTTCCTAGTTTTCATTATGCAAGGGAGCCACCGTTAGTTGTGCCGAAATTTTGCAGAAAGAGGTGAGCTTATATTTGGTTCTTACATAATGGCATTAAGATGCCAAATTCGTGAATACCATATAACGTAACATGAAAGTTTAATTTTTAAGTCTTTTTCTAGAATGAATAGTTTTATTATCAACAATGGGATAATTCCGTGGATTGCAAACCTCTTGATTAGTATTTAATTATACATTATGATATGCTAAGATGAAATCCTAGAACAGTCATTTGAGAAGAAGAGAAATAATTTTGGGTATTTATAAATGATTTTTATAAATTGTAATATTAGGAGAATGGGAGAAGAATGATATGAAACACTTCAAGTTTCTATATAAATACACACTATCAAATGAGTATATTTCTTAACACTGTATTTTATCTAATTAATATGATTTAAATGTTATGAATTATAATCATCTTGTTATTATTACTAACTCTAAGTCCTTGTTTGTGCACATATATATATATATATATATATATATATATATATATATATATATATATATATATATATATATACACTTACATTCATAGGTGAACTCAATTTCATATAATGATAATATTTGGCTATTTGCGTGGAGGGTAATAGTTTAGAGCACGCAGCGAAAGCGTGGTTATGGTGATTTTATCTAATGATGAATTATGTGCTACGATATGTTTGATATTGTTCAATAGTAGATTGAGCTTACATTGCAAGTCTTATGGATTACTTTGAAATGAGAATTGAGCTTTCCTATGGATACTATGTGAGGATTATGCCAGTCATGCTAATGGAAACTACGAATGGTAATTGAAAGTGTAAAATTGGATGGAGGATTCCTTGTAAAATATTATGAAGGATATAAAATTGATGTGAAAATCAGATGGTAAATTCCTGGCAAATAGATGAAATACATAGAATGACCTTGAAATGAGATAATGACTACGTGTATGGCTACCGTAATTATTACATGATGTTTTATGATATAGGAGTTTCTATTTATGGATGGATATCTTTGTTTGATATGATTGCAATGACTTGATATGAATGAGATAAATTGTTTGTGTTTAGCCTTAATGGCTATTCATGATTGTGATATCTACCTGGAATTGATAGTTTATAGTATCGAGTTATATGTAGGAGAACTCTATTACAAGCATAGTTTGGCATGTTTCAGAAGTTCAGGAAAATATAGGTTTGTTAATATTTTAATTTAATACATATTTAATTTGCGAATGTGTGGTCAGATATTGGTAGATATATGCTCACTAGGTTCTTATAACTCACTCTATTGTATCTTCAATATTTTCAGGTTAAGGTGAGCATATACAAATTTATTGTATCTATGGAGAGTCAAAACCGCCTTACCATGAAATTTGACAGTTAGGATAGGAGTTAATAATGATTATAAAGATTTGGTTGAAGATGATATGTGTTGTAATGATTATATGTGAATAAGCTAGAATCTATATTGTATTATGTATATGTTAATTTTGTCATATCTAGAAAATACAGATTCTGTGTTTTAGGGTGTGGCTCTCAAGAAATGTCCAAAAACAAGAGATTTTGTCCTTTTTTCAAAAAAAAAATCTCAAAGTAAATTTTAAAAGTCCTCTTGGAATTTAGAAACTTCCATTAGGTAAAAAAAAGTAAATATTATTAAGGTTTGTGAAAACTGGTAATGGGATTCACGCCGATCATGATCAAAAGTGGGTCATGACAAACTTTTTCTTTGTAAAGCTAGAATATAACATACCAAAATAAATAATTTACAAATTCATATTTTTTGTTTTTTTATTTTTTTTATTAGATCCATCACTTTCAAATCACCATTTCTATATTTCCCCAATTTTTATAAGAATTTTCATATAATCTTCATAAATTTTCATAATGTGCCTAAAATATTTATCCAATACAAATATTTATCATCCAAAATACTTATTTGAATGAAATTTAACAATAATTGATTATTATAATGAATTTTCAAGTAATAAATTATGTATCATACGTTTTGTATTTGATAACATCTTTTGATATTCTTATTTGAATGATCTATTAAAAAATCATTTTTAAGAAGGAGAATAGTGAAAATAGACTTTTTGTTAAGATATTGTTAAAATAAAGATAAAAAGGATAGAAGACTAAAAAAAAGAGAGGTTATGGTCCAAATCCTAATTTTTCGTCTTGAATTCTCTTCATTAAAACAAAAGTTACTTCGATTAGATTTTAATTTAATTGAAAATATTACATATTTTTTATTATTAAAAAATTTTAAAAGTATAATTAAACATCTCTTAAACAGATTATAATAAATTATTGGGAATCCTAAACCAAACAAATAGTAATTAGATCTAATCAACTACATTTCGGTATAAATTTGGACCTTATTTTAAAATTAGTTATAAATATTTAAAATCAGATCTGTCTAGTCGATCTTATTTTATACTATTTTATTTACTATGTATAACATGTATATGTATATTATATTTTTAATTTTCTTTTCATATTTTTTCAAATATATTCAAATATTATATATATGAAGTTATTAAAAGCTTAAAATTAGCGAGATGGCGTTATTTTGAGAACCTTTGGGCATTTCACAATCACATACAAAATAAAAAAAAAAATTCAGATTGGACTACATTTGAATTAAGTAAAAATGTCCTGATATAAATATAAGCGGAACTCAAATCTTCCCCAATTTTTTTTATTTTTGGCTCATCTGTCTCCGTGGGCAGCAAGCATAAGTGGCCATTGTCTCTTGTATAGGGTTTAGTGTTTTGGTCCACAGCACGGCTCGCAAGACAGGGAACGGGACAACGGACATAAAATTCCAAAGTCGAAAATTACAACAGATGGACAAAGTCAGGTCATGAAGCCATTTCTATTGAATTATATCCCAGTCAATATTGAGATCCTCTGACTCCTTCCCCTCTCCTCTCTCTATAAATACGCCCACCCATTCCCCCTTCCCTTCTCATCTTTCAATTCCAAAAACTCTCATCTCATCGATGGCTTCCTTACAAATCTCTGCCCTACTTTCTTCTTCTTCAAACAACATCAATGCCGCAATCCATGTTCCCAAGCTCCCCCGAGTCCCTTTCTCACTTCCTCAAATACCACCGACACATTCAAACCAATCCATTCAAACAATCCCATTAGACAACAATTCCAATACTTCCACAAAAATAAATCAAGACTTATTCAATAATTCCATCATAGATTCTAAAGCCACCATCCAACTCCATGCAATCTTAGAAGCCGTATCGGACAGAATCGAAATGCACAAAAACATCGGTGAACAACGCAACAACTGGAACACTCTTCTCTTAAACTCAATCAACATGATCACTCTCACCGCCACAACCATGGCCGGCGTTGCCGGCGTTACCATCCCTGAAAGTGCACCACTTTTGGCTCTAAAACTGTCATCCGGTCTTTTGTTTACCGCCGCCACCGGGATGCTGTTAATTATGAACAAAATCCAGCCCTCACAACTCGCCGAGGAACAACGCAACGCGGTGAGATTGTTCAAGCAGCTTCAGAATCAAATCAAAACTAAAATTGCACTAGAAAATCCTACGGAGGAGGACGTAAAAGATTCAATGGCCAGGGTTTTGGCTCTTGACAAAGCTTACCCGCTTCCATTATTGGGAGCCATGATTGAGAAATTCCCAGTTAAATTTGACCCTTCTGTTTGGTGGCCATCGTCCCAAAGGAAAACTAAATTGCAGCTCAAAAGATCAATCCAGATGAACAAGAATGGATGGAGTGAAGAACTGGAAATGGAATTGAGGGAAGTTATTGAAGTGATAAAGAAAAAGGACGTTGAAGATTATGAGAGACTAGGAAACTTGATTCTCAAGACGAACAAGAGTTTGGCCATTGCTGGGCCTTTACTCACAGGCATTGCTGCCGTGGGATCTGCGTTTGTGGGCAATGGTTCGTGGACATGTTTGGTGCCTCTCATGGCCGGATCATTGGCGGCTGCCATTAATGCATTTGAGCATGGCGCTCAAGTTGGTATGGTGTTTGAAATGTACAGAAACTGTGGCGGGTTTTTTCAACTGTTCGAAGAGACTGCTGAGAAGACACTTGAAGAGAAGGATTTGGAAGAGAGAGAAAATGGAGAGTTGTTTGAAATGAAGATGGCTCTGCAATTGGGAAGGAGCGTGTCGCAGCTGAGAGAACTTGCCTCCAAATCTGCTTCTTACCGTATGGAAGGAATTTCTTCCATGGATGAATTCGCCAGCAAGCTCTTCTGAGCGTAAACATTCATTAATTCTTTTTGTTCTTTAGAACAACCACAGGAATTCTTCTATTTCTTTATTCTTTATAAATGTATATAGAGCCTTCGGACATATGTAGGCCAAGATGTTAGTGTTTGGACATACACATTACACATTTTTTTAATTTTTTATATCTATAAACATAATTTAATCATGTAAATTAATATATAACCTCCATGGATGTCTTTTTCACAATTTCTTATCATTCACAAGGTAATCTTTAAATATTTTATTGTACCATATCTTTCACTGCCCAAAACAAGAAACGTGATCTGAAAGTTCTGAACGTGGAGGCCGTGGAGCAAAAGAATGGAGAATGGGGTTAAATCAGTGATGGTTTGAAAATTCGGAAAGAACCGCGTATAAGTAACCCGGTGATGACTTCTTTAATGAGGAGCTGCAGCATTCGTCTTTTTCTTTGCCTGACATAATAAAAATAGAGCAATGGTTTTAATGCAACAATGGTGAAATCATTAGCAGAGCAAAAATGTTATATGTTATTTAAAACCGCAAAAATGCTTTAACAGTTTTTATCAAATTTTAACTATAAATTTTTTTAAAAAAGTATATATAATTTATCTAAGTGTGGTAAATACCTATTTGCAACCTATTCACGTATTATTTAAAGTATTAAAATGATGTCACCTAGTTTGCAATAACACTTGATTCACTTGTGCTTGTTTTTCATTCACATGTGATGGAACTTAGTACATACCTTTCAAGTATTCTTCTTCCTCCTTTATTAAACTGAAATATAGATAAAAAAATCTCAAGCCTTAACACCTCAATTTCAGGATAGTAAATTAAGAATAATGAATAAAATATTGGTTAAAATAGAGTAAAATCAAATCAAATTAGAGTAATTTGCATATAATAATTTTTATTAGATTTGGACCAAAATATAACATAAATGTGCAAAGTGTTGACTTGACAAAGCATCAGCTTCTTATAAACACTTTAAACCATAGGTTGCAAATAGAATTATATTCCAAGTAGGTGAAATTTATTTTTTTCCCAAAAATTTAATTTATAAAATAATAATTTTTATATAAAATTATAATTTTTTTCACAAAACCTATATATATATTTCGTGTAGGAACTATACAAAAAGTTATAATTCTATATTAATCAAATTACAAAAAAATTAGGTTTTTTTTAGTCCTTTTATCTTTACATAAAATTTAACTTATAAGAATGTGCATAGTATGAATTTTCTCGATGAATATAAGCATAGAAGCATAGCCTAGTAGGGATGGTAAAAACAAGAATTTGATTTAGTGAAAAATATAATGTCACAATTTCTAGTTGTTAATAGATTGGAGTTTAAATCCAAATCTATTAATATGTGAATTTGGCAGACTACCTAAAATTTCATTGTTTGCTGGGGTTTAGATTGAGAAGTGATAATCTGTTAAACATTTGATATTGGCGAGAAGAAATTTATTAATATTTTAATTTTTTTAATCGTCATCTCATATTAATTTATAAAAAAGAAAATAACATGCTAAAATTGGTAAGAATATAAGAATTTTTGGCATAAACATAAAAGGGAAGAAGAGAAAACTACGTACTTTTGTAATAAACTAGTAGTAATTCGTGCATTCCATGGAACTTTCATTTTAATTACATTAGATTTTGGAAATAATTGTTATTTGAATTAGATTTTGATTGGAATATGAAAATTATGAACAAATTATTAAAAATTAATATTTATTAGTGTGTGTACACAATATTTTTTTGAATTTAAATTTAATTTATTGTCAATATAAAATATTTTATACTATCAATAAATAAAAAAATTACACATTATTTAAAAAATAATAGCAATTAATAATTTTTAATTGTAATAAAGGAATTTTGATTTTTTTTATTAATATAATAACACATGAGTAGATGATAATATAAAGTTAATTCAAGATTAATTTAAATTCTATTTTCATTTCTAATTTTATCATAAAATTATACAAATTTATTTTTTCATGAATTTCTAATGCTTATCTCGTATGTTTCTCGACTTTAGATTGATATATAATTATATTTAATCAAAAAGCAATGTGTATGGTCAAAATATAAATACACTTATAAAAGAAATTATATATAAATTTTTTTATTATTCTCTACATACTTTGTATTTAATAGGTGGCTTAAATTAACTTATGTATCATTTATTTGATTAGCATCAGATGTAACATCAAGTCTCTTGAACATTTGCTATATTTCACACAATAGAAAACATAATAAAAATGTTAAATTCACGTAACAACAGCAAATGGAAAACAACTTCTTATATACGGAAAAAAGTCAAATTGCTATATTTTTCAAATTCCTTTTATTAATCAATTATTTTTTATTTCTTTTATTATATATGTTAAGATATACATAGAATTTTTTACCGCTAAATTCTATATATAAAAATTTTATTTTATTTCTCTTACTACTTTTCAAATTAATTTTTTATTTTATAATTTTATATTATTATAATAATTTATTAAGTGATAATGTATCACGAAAGTTTAAAAAATTATCAAAGAAACTTAAAATTAATGAATTAAATTATACAAATAAATGAAATAACATATAATTAATTAGATGAGAGAGTTTTAACCAAATATATGTTATAGTAATGCTAATGAAAAGATGATATATCTTCTGATGTATGTTAACTCATAAATTAAAGCGAAAAAGGAAAAAAAGGTAATTTCAGGTCTTTTATAAATTATTTCCAAAGCTTTTCATCGTACTTCAAATGCCACTTCTTTTTTTATTAATAAAGTTAAATTAGCTTGTATTTTAATGATGCAATGACGGTACTTTAAGGGCTATAATTGTCATTATATCTGAGGTTTGAATCTTGGATGTTGCGTATATACATTAAGTAAATTATTATTTCTACCATTATTTACTTATTTCTACCATTATAAAAAAATAAAAAGATTAAATTAATTTGAATTGAATAAATAAAATAAAAAATTGTTAATTAAAGAAATAAAAACATAGAAAAGAGGTAAAATAATAATAAGAAAGAAAATAGATAAAGTTAACATGATGAGAGAAAAGAAATAATTAATGACAAATTGGAGAGAGAATAAGAATAAGTTAGAAATAAATTAAAGAGATAAAATGTAGCAATATTTTAGATCAAACACCATCCCAAACTTCAAAATGTATTATTTAATATGGTGAAAATTACATAAAAAATCTAACAATTTATAAAAACTCATCTTACTTTTTAATCAACACATTCTTTTTTAACGGAGGTTGTTGCTTGTTAAGCAAGATTTTTGGATAAAATTTCTACAAATTTTTCTTCTATTTTAGGTCAAAAAATGGATTCACTACAATTTGACACATTAACAATTCCACTTTTTAGGTGGAATAATTTTAGAAATAATTTGATTCGAGCTAATCATAAAAGAAAAGGATAATTAAGAGTTTTCATGATCCCTTTGTATGTAATTGATTCAAAAAAAAATTCTTTTTTCTCATTTTTCCTTAATAAAATTACTGCAAATGTGGTAATAATGATTCCTCTAATTACAAGAATTTTATTTCATTAGATATGAAAACCCCAAATTTTGGCTTTCAATTATGGCATGAATAAAATGGATAGAGCAATCAGTTATATAAATTGATGTAATAAATATTTGTACTAATTGATGATTGATTCTCAATCTTCCACTTCTCGTACCATTTGAATGCATCTATATTAAAGGAAGATATAGAAATCATTATAGAGATCACACTACCTATTGTAACTTTTCTTTTGTCTTTCTCTGATGAGGAGATCAATTCTACATCCTAATGGGGCAACATAGATCAAGATGATTACTAGAGGTAGATAATTTCTTAAATAAATTAGGTTAGGTTAAGGATCCTATCTATCACAAGATCCATACTCAGCTAACCCATATTTGAATCATAATACCATATAAAACCTAATTCCAATTGTCATTTTATTTTGATTCCATATAATATAATTTAACATTAATTGACCATTTATTAAATTAATGTGAAATTCACATTAGAAATTCTAACAATCTCCCACTTGAACCCATATTAATATATAAATGATGACCATTTGAAAAGAATTAATGATAGGATGATATTATTTCACATATAGGTCTATTTGAGATCATAAGCATCCAATAACACTAAATATTATATTTAAAGGGATATCAATATTACATATGTTGAATGCCTACACCTCACTGACCAAATGATTAAACATAATGTATATAATGAGATTTACACTACGTTAACATGACTAAATGTAAATTCCCCACACAATAGTCCCAACATCCACTCAAAGTACTCAATGAGTATTAATATTTTTAACACATCAATGAAACAAAATTTAAATATCCCTATTCATACACCATTATTACAATGTGCACATTACATGATAACATTATGAATATATCGTTATGAGTATTTTGTTTAAATATATCACAAGATATTAATAAGCTCATATCAATAAAACTTCCACTAATTCAAGACACTAAAAAAAGCTTAGGCAAATTCACATTATTCACTGATTATGCTTTTATATTTACCTCTAAGCCTTTGGTTAGTAGATCCGTAAGCATACGATCCATGAAAAATAAGTAATATAATTATGTATTTTCTCTCTTACAAATAGGTACTTTAGTTTGAAGTTTTTTATATAGGCAAATTCATAATTACTGAGAAAAAATTTTATAATAGCAATATTATCATGGCATAAATCTGGTTAAGATTAGAAAACAATTAACCTACTAACTTGATAAAGAAAATTACCATACGCAAGATGTCCTACCCTTTAATAAAGGTTGCTATAATTGACTACACAATAAGTTTGTAGTACTATGCCTCCTAATACATGTCCAGTTATAGTTTTATGATTACCTTTAAAACTAATAAAACAAGTCTAAGTAACATGTACATATGAGACCTTTCGATCTTTTATAGGTCAGTGTGTAACCAATTGTACCATCCAGATACCAAAAACCATTTGCAATACAAAATCACTAACCTAAATTAACAACAAGCTATCTATGACCAACGTAAATAGGATAACCCTTAGAAAACACTTGGACCTAATAAATTTAACCATTTTTAATCAACAAATATAAGAACACATTAACATATTGGACTTTTTTCATACAAAAATGAAACAAGTCAAATACTTTTGAGACCTGTGTATTGTAAGCCCATGAAAATAGTCATTTTTCATTATTCGAGGAAAGTCTTGACAATGCATAAATCTTAAAGAGTTATATGAAATCGACATAAAATTTGCTCTAAACAAACAACCAAGCATGAAATTATGACCTTTCAAAGTCTTTAGTTCAAAACATATATTTTTGGTAGGATGCTAAATTTATTTAATTTTAATCATAAATATTCCAATGGGAAAGTCAAAAACTAACATTAAAAGAAATATTATGCTAACATTTCACATTAATTTTTAGTAAAAAAATTGAAACGTAATGTAAATAAGAAATATTGTTTAAAAAAGTCATTTTTTAGTAAAAAAATTGCCGTGATAACCATTTTCTATGTTGGTTATATAATCGACATCATAACGACAAATATATAACGACACTCAATAAAACATAGGTTGAATGTTGATTGAATACTAATGTGTAATCTGCTAACCTAATGTCGATCAACTACTTTGGTGTTATGAAGTTTGAAGGAAATGAGGAATAGTGATAAATTAGGGGTTGAAATTAGGATTAAGTAAGGGTTAGGGCATTTTTGCCTTTTTGCATAAAATCTCTTTCATACTCACATTTTTTTACTTTTAAACACTCATAACCTTTAATTTTTCTATTCAAGACATTTTCCTCAACTAATTCCTCCTAATAATTAACTAAAGCATTTTTCTTTTAAAGTTTTAGAGAAAATATAACAAATAATTAAGTAATTAAAGTTTTACTCTATGGGTGTAACAACTCTATAGGAAGTGAAGCTTTGAAAATGCTTCAACTCTTTGGAGAAGAAAATTCAAGATTTAGAACCTAAAGAATGATTATTTCCTTCTATGAATGATTTTCTTTTTCAGATTAGAATTCTTATCAATTATTTATTATTTCTTATTCTAAATTAGAATTCTCTTGTCAAGCAAGTCTTTAAAACTTATAAAAAAATAATTTGTCATAAAAATCAAGTTAAAAGAGTTTATATTTGTAGCCTTCATGGGGGTTTACTATATATCTCATAGTTTACTCTAATTTTTTTGATAAAATTATTTGTAATGTGTTTAAAGAGTGAATTCACCATTTATAAGAACATGTACCACGTATTGGAAGAAGATTGTAAAGCATTTTAGGTGTGGGTTTAAGAGTGGTCAAACACTTTGTAATCTTTCTATAATTCCTTCTTAGAATATTTTTTTTTTCATCTTCACCCATGAAGTAGGCTAAAAGCCAAATAATGTTAATTACTTGTATCTTGTTGCTTTGCTATTTCTTTGATCTTGGAGGATGCCAATACTTCACTTCCACATCATTGTACCATTTGAAATTCTTTCCAACATGTACTTTGTTAGGATTTGACCCAATTCCAACAATTGCCAGTTTGATATTATTTTCTTTTGTGAATTATCTTTCAATTCAAATTAAGATTGTTGTCAAGTAATAATTATTTTTATTTTAAATTCAGATTTTTTTTGTCAAGTAAGTTTTTAAGCACCATAAATCCTTGTATTTGAGTATGAATAACTTGTGAACTCATATGAAATTATTAGACATCTCACAATTAACTCTTGTATATTCTCTTCTAGTGAAATTATTTATTGTGAGTGGAGAGTGCACACGTTATTTATAAGAATATATATGCTACTTGATGTGTGGGTTGAGTGGCCAAAGGCATTGTAATTCTCTCTTTAATTCCTCTAATTGTGTGTTTGGATAAATAATTTTATGCATGCAGTTCATTTCAAATGAGGATTTCAAATTCTCGTTGCCGAAATTCCAGTTTGGCTAAAAGTTCTTCGTGTTTTAAAATATTGCGAAAATTCTAACAGGTAATTTCAACCTCTAAAATTCGGTATTTCTAATTCCGCCATTAAGGCCTTCAACATAGCTACAAAAATTAAGATTCAATTTGTTTTAATGAAAATTACTTTTTGTAAAATATAATTATAGAATATTAAGATAAGTGAAAGTGTTTTATTTGTTTTATGTTAAATATAAAGAATTTGAAAAAAAATACCTTTAATTATTTCAAATAAAAATTTACTTTTCTTCATCACTATAATTTTATACTTTATTTTATTTTTCAACACAAACTATACATTATATATCACTTATTTACCAACATATATATATAAATGATACATTTTTATAAAAAAAATATTTGAACGCATAGTTACAGCGAATTGTTTTCAGAAAACGGCGAGGACCTGCATGGGTGATTAAAGAATTTTTCTTAATTTTTAAATCCTCAATTCTAATGTCCAGTTGTGTGTGCACTATGCATAAAGAAATTAACGGATCATTATTTTTATTTTGTTTTCATTTACAGGGTAATAATTCATTGGACAATTTTTTTTGCCGCGTTGAAAATTGAAATTGCGGAGTCGGGCTCGGCAGCTCAAATGGGTCAAACTATTATTACCGGGCGAAGGCTGCGTTTGCAATTGGGCAAATTTCAGACAAGTCAACCCTCGATCCATTTAAAACGAAGCTCCGCACAAAAACCGTTTCTTGGGCCAACATTGACCGAAACCTCAGCCTTCTTGCTGGTGTCTTCCTACGTGTTAATTTTTATCAATCGGACACTCCAGCATTACAACTTTCTATAATAAAGGAGTGTTATCTATTTTCAGGAGAATTCTATGGTGCCCCGAGGGTTCCAAAATTCGGGGTGATGTGGCACATTTTAGACCATTGAATGAAATTATCAAAATTCTTGATAATCTCATCCAAGGGCTTGTGTTGTGCCACATCGCCTCAAGTTTGGAACTTCCGGGGTACCGTAGCAATGCACCTATTTTTATTATTATTTTAAAATCCAAGAGACCTAGAACCGACAGAGAAAGGAATGAAAATTAATAAAGAAAATTAAAACAAGAAAAGAATTTAAGAATGTGTTTATATATATTTTTATTTTCTATTTTTAAAAATCATTCTAAAAAATTATTATTAAATTTTTTTATTTTTAAAGAATTTAAAAAATAAAAAATTAGAGGATGTTTGATAAAGTAAATAAGCAAAAAGTTTATTTAATTATAGTACCATCATTAATAATTAAAAAAATAAGTTTAAAAAAATTTAAAGCTTATTTTTATTTTTTATTTTTAAAATAAAAATTTTGGAAATAACTATTAAAAATAAAAAATTATTTTTAAAATCAAAATTCAAACATACTTTAAACTCCTCTTATCAAAATGAGGCCCATCATATTAATAAGAAAAAGGATATTTAGTTTCAGAGGAGACTAGATGTCACAAGTCGGCCTTGTACACCAATTGACCAAGCAAATAAGCTCCAATTAAGCTGAAACTTAGTAGATAATTCAAGCATAGGATGGAAACCTTGTAACCCAAATTTGGGGTTATTTCAACTTGTGTACTATTTTTGCTATTTTTTTATGTATTAACATTTTACTTATAATTTTGACTAAGGTAACTTGTCCAGTGTGAATAATAAAGCACATGGCTATGATCTTTACATTTTTATCTTTTTATCAATATATTTTTGTAGCAAAATTCCACCCAAAGCAAGCTGAAAAGCCCTTGTGATGATTCAAAAAAAGTATATCTACTCCTACTAGATGAGATTTAGTTCATAATGCTCTTTAGGGAAGAATCCTAGGTGATCTTAGTGGGAATCTTGTATTAGCCTAGGGGATGGAATATGTGGCTTGATGCCTCCCTTGCACATTTTCAACACTGTAATAAAGGATTATATGAATAATAGAAGTAACTCCTCTTCTAAATGAGATGTCTTGAATTTTAGCCGATTTTGACTGTATTTATCCGTATTTATCCGCATTGCATATTTTTTCCTTGTGTGCATTGTGCTTATCTTTAATATGCTTTGTGCTATGTGTTATGCTCTTGTTGCCCCTACTTGTGCATGCTTTGATTGCCTTGATTGTTTATCTTCTGCTGCGCTCTTTATACTATTGTCGCTCGATACATTAGCCCACTTGGGTGTCATGGGACTAATCCTTGGTTAGCTTGTTTTCAGGTTATTGATAGCAAGCGCCGCACAATGTAGCAAGTGAAGTTGTCGGCTCGTGACATTTAGTATCAAAGTGGGTTTCGACCCACTTCAGAAAAAAATTCAAAATTATTGGGAGTTTTAGAGAGCAATAACAACCATGTCAAACACTTCACACATTGCTAAACTTGAGAGTCGAATGGGGCAAATAGAGGAGTTGTATAAAGTTGTTGAAGAGATGCAAAGTCATGACATTCCCAAGCTTATTGAACAGGCTAGGGAATGGGAAGGTATAGCCATTCGAACAACGGCTATTAAATCTTATTTTGGCATTAATCGAGAGACTCCAAGTGCCACTGCTAAAGGTAACTTGGGTGATTCTGTTAGAGATTTAAGAGCGAAATTAGCTGACATGAAGGCTCAACTTAGAGTTCTCACAAGAGCGTTGGGTAACGAAGGCCCCAACCAAGGATTACCCGAATGTAGGCATATGAAAGTGCCCAAACCCCATTGCTTTGCAAGTGTACAAGATGTCAAAGAGTTAGAAAACTTTCTATTTGATATGGAACAATATTTTCGAGCCATAAGGTTAGATTCGAAGGAGGCAAAAGTTATAACCACAACCATATACTTAATGGGTGATGCTAAATTATGGTGGCAGATGACATACGAAGATATTTTAGCTAGTAGATGCACCATCAACACCTGGGAGGATTTGAAAAGAGAGCGAAAGTCCCAATTCTTCCTAGAAAATATGGAGTACATGGCTCGATGTCAACTCCGAGACCTTAAACAAACAAGTGCCATTCGAGAATATGTAAAAATATTTTCTGCTCTCATGTTAGATATTTGGGATATATCAGAAAAGGATAAGATATTCTTTTTTCTTAAAGGTCTTAAACCCTGGGCAAAGACTGAGCTTCAAAGATAGCGGGTACAGGAATTGCCTATTGCATTAGCTACCGCTAAACGCTTAATTAACTATCACACCGAAAACCCTAATAAGAAGTCTCAATCAAATAGCAGATCTTCTTCTAGTGGAAGCAGAGGATAGTCTAATAAGTTTAGTAAGGACAAAAGTGGGGGAAGAGACAACAAGAAAAGTCCCATTAGTGCAAGCTCAACATCTTAGCAGAATACTACCAACATAGGAGGAAAGAGACCCTTGGCCTGTTTTTTATGTAAAGGTCCGCATAAGATAGTAAATTGTCCACAAAAAGCTAGTCTCAACACTATATAAGTCTCGACAAAAGTTCGAGATGAAGAAAAGAATAATTGTGATAGCGAATAGGATATAGCTTCAAAAATGAGTGCATTGCGAATTCTTGGTACCTTGAAAAAGCAAGTCAAAAAAAGAAAAAGTAGCCTAAACCATGGCCTCATGTGCATAAAGGGGCAAATAGCAAGGAAGGCCACCTCTAGTGTGATGGTGGATACTAGTGCCACTCATAATTTCATCTCAAAAGCGAAAACTAAAAGGCTTAGTCTGAAGTTGGAGAAGGACTTAGGTCACATAAAAGCTATTAATTCTAAGGCCTCGATCACTATGGGAGTGGCGAGACAAGCAACTGTGAAGCTTGGCTCATGGCACAGAAAAGTAAATTTCCTGATCGCTAAAATGGATGATTTTGATGTAGTATTGGGAATGAAGTTCCTCTTGGGCCACCAAGTCATGTCGGTTCCTACAGCAAGCTACCTTTTATTCATAGGGGATAATCCGTGCGTGGTACTTGTCCAAACAAAGCAGCCAAAAGAGACAAAACTCTTATTGGCTATGCAATTCAAGAAGGGTCTGAAATGAAAAAAGCCATCATTTATAGTCACAATTATGGGAGATGGGAAGGGAGAAGCAACACTTGAAGGAATTCAAAGCATGTTAGAAGCGTATAAAGATATTATGCCCAATAAGTTTCCTCCACGCCTCCCTTCTTGACGAGAAGTTGATCACCGGATTAAGTTGCTACCTAGTGCAAAACACATATAAAAAGCCCTTATAGAATGGCCCATCCCGAATTGGCTAAATTACGGAAGTAGTTAAAAGAACTGTTAGATGCAAGTTTCATCTGACCTTCAAAAGCATCATTTAGAGCACCAATGTTATTTCAAAAGAAAGAGGATGGTAGCCTTTGGTTATGTATAGACTATCGGGCCTTAAACAAAGTTACAATGCGAAGCAAGTATCTAATCCTTTTGGTTTAAGATCTTTTTTATCAATTGAACAGTGCTAAATACTTCACCAAGTTGGACCTTAGATTATGATACTATCAAGTGAGAGTAGCTGAGGAAGATGTAGCAAAGATCACTTGTATTACTCATTATGAGGCTTTAGAATTTCTGGTAATGCCTTTCGGGTTAACTAATACCCCAACTACATTTTATACTCTTATGAACCAGGTGTTCCATAACTTTTTTGATAAGTTCATGGTAGTCTACCTGGATGATATTGTTGTATTTATTCCTACCCTAGAAGAACATATTGAACATTTGTGACTGGTATTTGAGAGACTAAGACAACATCAGTTGTATATGAAGAAAGAGAAGTGTTCATTTGCTCAGGAACGTATCAAGTTTCTTGGGCATATCATCGAATGTAGAAGGATTCGAATGGACTTAGAGAAAGTAAAAGCTATCCAAGAGTGGAAAGCCCCCGTAAAGGTGACTGAACTAAGATCTTTTTTAGGACTTGCAAATTATTATCATCAATTTGTAAAGGGATACTTAAAACGGATAGCACCGTTGACATACCTTCTCAAAAAGAATGTAGCTTGGATATGGGATGAAAAGTGCTAACCTACATTCAAGGATTTAAAACTGGCATTGATTAAGGATCCTGTGCTCACCTTTCCTAATATATCTAAGCCTTTCGAGGTTCAAACAGATGCCTCAGACTTTGCAATGGGTGGAGTTTTACTCCAAGAGGGCCATCCTATTACTTATTAGAGTCATAAGTTGTCAGAAGCTG
Source organism: Sindora glabra (assembly GCA_020226215.1). Lineage (NCBI taxonomy): Eukaryota > Viridiplantae > Streptophyta > Magnoliopsida > Fabales > Fabaceae > Sindora > Sindora glabra. The sequence continues at coordinate 11,653,653 of CM035226.1, read as the reverse complement.
AAAGAACATATACGACACAAGAAAAGGAAATGCTAACAGTTATTCATTGCTTAAAGGTATGGAGGCACTACTTACTTAGGTCAAAATTTATGGTAAAGACTAATAACTCAGCAGTTAGACACTTTTTCACCTAACCGAAGTTAACCCCAAAGCAAGGCCATTGGTAAGAATTTATAGCAGAATTCAACTTTGAATTTAAGTATAAGGTAGGACAGAGTAACTAAATATTAGATGTCTTTAGTCAAAAAGTCATGCTTGTAGTAATGACATTTATAGCTTGCACAACAAGAAGGCAAATCACCTCAACAATGCGTGATTGTATAAAGGAGAATCTTCCTAAAAACTCGGTGAGCCAAACAGTTATGAACCTTGCCAGAGAGGGCAAAACTTGATAGTTTTGAGTAAAAGATGATCTACTATAGGTACAAGGGAGAAGACTCTTTGTTCCCCAAGCTAGCAACTTGAGAAAGATACTTTGAAAAAGTGCCACAATACTTTATAAGCAAGTCATCTGGGTTAGTAAAGAACTTATACATTGCTAAAGTAAGGCTATTTTTGGCCACAGATATGTGATAATATAATTAATTATACTAAAACTTGTCTCATTTGCCAACAAGATAAAAGTGTCAAAGACAAAATCGCGAGACTTTTGGAGCTATTGCAGATACCCAGCTGACCTTGGGAGAACGTGTTGCTAGATTTCACTTCCAGTCTTCCTAAAGTAAGGGATCTATCCACTATCTTAGTGGCAGTAGATCACTTTTTGAAGTATGGAACATTCATATTAACTCTAAAGTATTGCTTGGCAGAAGAGACAGCCTGATTATTCTTCAAATTTGTTGTAAAGTACTGGGGAGTGCCTTAGAATTTAGTAAGTGACCAAGATAGGAGATTTACCGAGACATTCTGGTCAAAACTTTTTAATATTCTTGGATCACAACTCAGTTTCTCATCTAGCTATCATCCTTAAAGTGATAGCTAGACTGAGAAATTTAACGGCCTACTAGAGGAATACTTAAGGCACTTTACTAGTATGAATCAAAAGAATTGGCTGTAGCTTTTGGATATCGCTCAATCTTACTTTAATGCTTAGAATAGTACTGCTACCAATAAGAGCCCATTTGAGATTGTTATGGGTTAACAGCCATTCTTACCCTACACGGTGTCCGGAGTGTACAAATGGGAGAATCCTAATGGACATAATTTCACTAAGGATTTGAAATTAAACATCGAAATTGCCCCTGCTTACTTAGAGAAAGCTTCAAAAAGAATAAAGAAGTAAGCAAATAAAGGGCACCGAGAATTGGAATTTGAGGTGGGAGATCTTGTTCTCATCAAGCTGCTACTTGAACAAAAGAGTGTAAAGGTCAGAGATAGCTAATTACTTCACAAGTATGAAGGCCCAGTACCGATTATAACAAGAGTTGGGAAGGTAGCTTATAAGATTACTCTACCTAAATGGTTGAAAATTCACTTGGTCATTCATGTCAGCAACTTAAAGCCCTATTATCTAGATACTGAAGATCTAACTCATAACCAACCCACTAGGCTAGAAGTTAGCCCATTAGTAGAAAATAGAAATGTGTGGAACAGATTCTAGCCGAGCAGGTGGTGATAGTGAGAAGGCATCCCAGAAAGGAATTCTTAATGAGATGGAAGGGTTTAGGAGATAAGAAGATCAGTTAGGAAAAGGAAAAAGACTTATTAGAGTTCAAGCAGCAGATTCAAGCCTTCCAAGTAGCAGAGTCTCCAAGGATGTCGACAATTGAGTAGGGGAAAATGTTACAAGTCGCCCTTATACACCAATTGACTAAGCAAACAAGCTCCAATCAAGCCAAAACTTAGCAGATAATTCAAGCATAGGATGGAGACCTTATAGCCCAAATTTAGGGTCATTCCGACTTGTGTACTATTTTTTCTATTTTTCTATATATTAGCACTTTACTTGTAATTTTGACCGAGGTAACTTATCCAGTGCAAGTAGGAAAGCACATGGCTGTGATCCTTGTACTTTTATCTTTCTATCAATATATTTTTTAAGCAAAATTCTACCCAGAGCAAGCCAAAAAGCCTTTATGATGGTTCGGAAAAAATATGTTTACTCCTGTCAAATGGAGTTTGGTTCATAATACTCTTTAGGGGGGAGTGCTAGGTGACCTTGGTGGAAACTTTACACTAGCCTAAAGGATGAAATGTGTGACTTAAAGCCTCCCTTACACATTTTCAACACAGTAATGAAGGATTATATGAATAATAGAAGTAACCCCTCTTCTAAATGAGATGTCCCAAATTTTATCCGATTTTAGCTATATTTGTCTGCATTTATCCGCATTGCATATTTTGCCTTTTGCACATTGTGCTTATCTTTAATATGCTTTGTGCTATGTGTTGTGCTCTCGTTGCCTCTACTTGTGTGTTTTTTTATTGCCTTGATTGTTTATCTTCTACTGCACTCTTTATATTGTTACCGCTCGATACGTTAGCCCACTTGAGTGTTGTGGAACTAATCCTTAGCTGACTTACTTTCATGTTGTTGATAGCAAGGGTTGCACGATTTAGCAAGTGAAGTTGCTGGCTTGTAACACTAGACTAACATTTTAATCTCACAGTTCTCAAATTAACTAAACAATCATTATATCTATTTTTCTTATCATAAATATGACGAATATGCACCATCTAATCGTTTCTTGGGAGATTTTTCACCGCTTTGATGCAAGTTGGATTCATTAAGTATTTGATAAGGGAGTGTTACTTCTTATTTGTAGAGAATTTTATTGTTGAATTTTCACAATAATTTAGTTAATTTCTTCTCTATATAGTTTAGTATTTTCCTTTTTGATAGGGTTGACAATTAACGATTGTGGATAGGACTTTCACTTGTCATTTATAATATGAGAATATGTTTTCCCTTCAATATGGAAATTGTGGGACCATATGCTTGACTAACTCGAATTTGTACTAACTTTTAATGATATTATTAATTAGTATATTTTTATTTAATACAATCCCTCAACACCTCACAATAAAAGAAAAGAAAAATGTTATATATCCTGAAATATGATTGCCGAAAGGATGTCGAAAAGTGAAATAAGATTGTTGTCATTAAATGTTACTCGAGACTTCGCAAAATTTTTAATCTCATTGTTGAAATATTTTAGAACGCAAACTTCAGCACGGACGCTTGAGATATAAGATTAGGCAAAATAGAACGAAAAAAATTAATATTCTCAACTTTCCAAAAAAATTAATATTCTTATTGTTGTAATAATATTTAATATTTTTTAAAAAAATTTAAATATCTTAAACTGATTAAATATTCAATATTATTTTTGAAGTTTTATTTTTAATATCTTAAACTCAAATCCAAAGGCTTTAGGAATTTTATTTCCCATCATATTTAAAGTTTGAATTTTAGATATTACATGTGTTTATTAAGTGGATTACCACTATTATTTAAAAGAAGAAACTCAAACCCGAAGTCTTCTATGTTAATAGAATGATAATTCTATTATTAAAGAGAGAGGGGGGAAAAAAAAGAACCGAGACACTGGCTAGATACTCCTTTTTGTGGCTTTCATACCAGTAAACGTGTAACTTAGGGGTGAGCATTAAGGATGAGGAATAGTTTGATTTCACCGACTGCGAACTTAATTAACTTTAATCATTTTTAACTGAAATGTAATTTAATATACTCATAATTGAATATTTGATGTTGTTAAATTATTTCTAACCAAAATGTTTAGTCATGAGAACACTTCTAATATTACATTAGTACTAAAAATTTAGTGCTATTTTCATACAAATATTAATAGGTATATTATTTTTTGTAACTCAACAATACGATTTTATGAAAAAAAAAACTGATTTTCTGTCAAAAATAAATGATTTCTTACTAGTTTAAATTATTAAAATTGAAAAATAGTACAATTTATATAATTTGTATGAAAGTACTACTAAATTTTCAATACTAACGTAACATTAGAAATTTTTTCTAACATGCCATTTTATATAATTTACACTGTTAGTATATATTTTCATTCCATGTCTGCTATGCTTGATCACATTTATGCAATCAACATATCATTACCATCACTTATTAACAATCACATAAAGAAGAGACAGATAAAGAATGGATTTTTGTCTCTAAAGACGGAAACAAATAGTATGGGATGGCACTGAGCCAAAGACACTATATACTAAAAGTCTAAAAAATTCTTCTTTAAATTGATTGATTGTGTTTTAAAATAAGTAACAGATTGTTTATTCATAATCGGCCGATTCTAATAAAAAAATTAATAAAATTTCTTCTAAATTAATCTGTCTAAAATTTTAAACTGATTTAATCTGACCAAATATAAAATGGTTCAATTGGATTAAATCAATTTATTGGTTGGATTGGTTTATATCTTTACGCACATTAATTCCTAATGTAACTCAACTACTGTCAATCTTCAAGCTAAAAAAATTTTCAGTATTTAAATTGATTCAAAGACAAAATTAATATACACAGACGACATTTCTACAAAATAGTTGTCTCTTCACTTTTTAAGCCATACAAAAAAAATCTGATTTATAGTCGGTAAATATGTTTAACGCGGCATTTTTTAGGGTCTCAAGATCGTGACCAAAATATGTGTAGGAAATTTTTTTTCACATTAATTCTCATAAAATTGTAATTTTTTCCAATTTTTCCCACTGTTCCTACGATGAAAGCGCCCTAGGAGATTAATGCTAGAAGTTTCCCCAAAGTATGTGGGAAAATTCTGAAAAAGAAATTAAAAAGATATATAAAAATGCATATAATAAAATTAAATAAAATAAATTAAGCATGCAATTTTATTTATATAAATATATTATTCAATTTAAAATTTATTTATAAAATTTAAAAAATACAATATAAATGTTGACTGAGAGAGACTTCTTTAACTTATTGCTATTTCTCCGACTCATGTGGTGCAGCTCTTTTCGATCAATAAAGACAATCTTTCTCAACCGCTCTTCCTGTTCAACAAGAGCTTGTTCTGATGAATAACTACATGCTTCAATTTAAACCCCCTAATTAGCAAGAGCTTGTTCTGATGACTCTCCAGATCAACACATGCTACTTCAACTTTAACCCAAATCAATAGTGATTTCTTCGGCCACATTCCTAATCTAGAAAGGGGCTCTTCAAGACAATTCCTTAATTAGCAAGAAGTTCTTCAACTATAGTGTCTGTTGAGCAGTTCTTTATTCCAATTAGAAGTGGTTTCACCTGGACAATAGAGGCTTTTATAGGACAATATTCCCACCGCCGCCTTGTTACCATCACACTACTATTTAGCATTCACAAGAGTGACTAAATTTAGAAAAACGAACACCATGCAAAACTAATCTAAATTCAGTAAAAATTTCTATGTATTTAATAAAAAAATTAAGTATATACATTTTAAAATACAAGCATGGTCTGAAAAACTATTCCAAACAATAGAATTATATACAATAAATATTGCACAGAGTGTATTTATAAAAATGTAAATATACACATACTAAAATATATACATACTATGAAAAATCATTCCGGAAAGGAAAATTATAGGCATCAAATATTACACGCACACACCCTAACAACAAATCAAAGCCAGCTTATGTTTTGTTGTATAATCTTATCTACCAAAATAGTAAACCATGTATAAGAAAACACATCCAAGAGCTTCTTTGCATTTATAAAAATATAATTACCTACTTTGTAAAATATAAGCATGTTGCAAAAAACTATTCAGAAGAGCATAATTATATACATTAAATATTGCACTCACTCGGAAATAGCACCATAAGCTTTATTGTAACCTCATCCACCAAAATAGAAAAATCATGTATATTGTGGGACATTAAAAATGGAAAAAAAAAAACTCAAATTTTAAGCGGAATTTTTTAAAAAATAATTGGTAGATTAGGCATGCCTTTGAGAGCAACGAAAATGTATTCAAGCGTCAGAATGGAGATCAAACAGTGGCAAAGATGGAAGAGGAGTGGTAAGATAGAGAGTAAATGCAGAAAAATACTTATTTAGATAATATCTATCACATAGTCTTTGACGCTATCACTCAAATGACCCAATCACTCAAATATTGTTAACAAATAATACATGTATCTATTTTGTCTAATAATCAATTATATATTAGCTTAATTTTCTCTCCCATTATAGTTAGTGATAAATAATTATTAATTTATTATTTATATTTAATTAATTACTAAATAAAATAGACTCATACATTATTAACTTGCAACATTTGAAAGGTAGTGCCTAAAGATGACATGGTAAACACTGTCTACATGAGTATTTCTCATAAATAAAACTTCTACACTGAATTTCCGATAGAAAGGGAATTTTCTTGCAACTTTTGCTATGAGAAACGTTGTCGAAATATTTATTACGATGGTGCGTTTCGTACTTTTCACAATAATATACGTAACTAAAAATGTAAAATAAATTTAATTCTCTTCTTAGAAAAGAGTAAAGTAATTAAAATAAGTTTGATTCAAGATATTAGGTTTGTACATGTCTTAAAATTCTAATTTTAAATAACATATGTAACTAATCTCCTTATTATATTTAATAAAAATGCTATATTATATCATAACTTTTAATTAATAGATAAAATATTATATATTTTTAATTTTTAATTAGAAAGCATAGAAAGAATAAAATAAGATAAAGATAATAAACGGCTTTTGCAGGCGTCGGCAGTGAACACACAATTTTAGTTAAGTCTAATTGCTACATATACGTGACATCTGCTTAAGGTTTGAATACAGACACCAACTGCTCCCTCGGCGGCAGCTAAATTTCACTCATAATAACTGGCGTAGCTGCATTATTGAGATTGAAATGTTATAATTGTAATTTTATTTAAATTTTATATCATATTATTTATATTTATTTGTAATTTTATTGATCATAAATATTTAACATAATTTTAACATATAAATCTCAGTCTCTCATTAGCAGCCAAGATCTGTGGTTTTAGAGTTTTACTTCCCGCATGGCATGCTAGAGAGTGAACGGGCCAACGGGCATGAATACAATAATTTTCCAAGTTGAAAATTACAAGAGAAGGAAAAAGTCAGCTGACGAAGCCAATTCTATTGAATTCAATATGGATATATCCCAGTCAAGATTGATTTCTTTATATCTGACTCCTTCCCCCCTCCCCTTATTATAAATACGCCCACCCATCCCACTTCCCTTTTCATCATTCAATTCAAAGCCTTTTCCTCCAAAAGTATTCTCATCCATGGCTTCCTTAAAAACCCCAACCCTACTTTCTTCTTCGTTAAACAATATTAATGCCGCTATCCATGTCCCCAAACTCCCCCGACTCCCTTTCTCACTTCCTCAAATGCCAGCAACAAATTCAAACCAATCCATGCAAACAATCCCATTAGACAATAACTCGAATATTTCCACAAAAACATATGAAGTTCTATCCGATATTCCCATGATTAATTCCAAGGCTACTATTCAACTCTATGCCATCTTAGAGGCCGTATCCGACAGAATTGAAATGCACAAAAACATTGGTGAACAACGCGACAACTGGAACACCCTTCTCTTAAACTCCATCAACATGATCACTCTCACGGCCACAACTATGGTCGGCGTCGCCGGCTCCGCCGTTGCCGAAGGTGCACCACTTTTGTCTCTGAAATTATCCTCCGGTCTTTTGTTTACTGCTGCCGCCGGTATGCTGCTAATCATGAACAAAATCCAGCCATCACAACTCGCCGAGGAACAGCGTAACGCAGTGAGATTGTTCAAGCAGCTTCAGAATCAAATCAAAACTAAAATTGCACTGGAAAATCCTACGGAGGAGGACGTAAAAGATTCAATGGCCAGGGTTTTGGCTCTTGACAAAGCTTACCCGCTTCCATTATTGGGAGCTATGACTGAGAAATTCCCAGTTAAATTTGACCCTTCCGTTTGGTGGCCATCTTCCCAAAGGAAAACTAAATCGCAGCCCAAAATATTAACGAAGATGAACAAGAATGGATGGAGTGAAGAACTGGAAATGGAATTGAGGGAAGTTATTGAAGTGATAAAGCAAAAAGACATTGAAGATTACGAGAGACTAGGAAACTTGGTTCTGAAGATAAACAAGAGTTTGGCCATTGCTGGGCCTTTACTCACAGGCATTGCTGCCGTTGGATCTGTGTTTGTGGGCAATGGTTCGTGGGCAAGCTTAGTCCCTGTCATGGCCGGATCATTGGCGGCTGCCATTAATGCATTTGAGCATGGCGGTCAAGTTGGTATGGTGTTTGAAATGTACAAAAACTGTGGCGGATTTTTCCAGCTGATTGAAGAGACTGTTGAGAAGACACTTGAAGAGAAGGATTTGGAGAAGAGAGAAAATGGAGAGTTGTTCGAAATGAAGATGGCTCTGCAATTGGGAAGGAGCGTGTCGCAGCTGAGAGAACTAGCCTCCAAATCTGCTTCTTACCGTATGGAAGGAATTTCTTCCATGGATGAATTCGCCAGCAAGCTCTTCTGAGAGCAAATATTCATTTATTCTTTTTGTCTTTCTGGACAACCACATTCTTTTATTCTATTCTTTATATATGTATATAGAGCCTTCTGCGACGATGTCAATATTGGGACATACACATTCTTTTTATTTTTATATCTATACACAGAATTTAATTATGTAAATTAATATATAACCTCCAAGGATGTCTTTTTCACAATTTCTGATCATTCATAAGATAATTGTTAATTTTATTGTACCATAGTCTTTCACCGCCCAAAACAAGAAATATGATCTGAAAGTTGAGGATTTAAATTGTGATTGCGGTCGCGGTTGCATCACGATGCGGATGAATGCAAAAAAATACAGTCATAACGATCTAAAATTGTAGAAAATTGCAGATGCAGTTTGTCCCGAAAATACAATATTGCGGTCACGGACCATTTTTTAAATCCTAGGTCTAACGTGGAGGCAGTGAAGCAAGAGAATGGAGAAATTGGGGATAAATCAGTAATCATTTGATAATTTGGAAAGAACCGCATGTATAACCCGGCGATGACTTCTTTAATGAGAAGCTGCAGCTTTCCTCTTTTGACATATTAAAAATAGAGCAACGGTTTTAATGCAGTAATGGTGAAATCTCATAAGCAGAGAAAAAATGTTAATGTTATTTAATACTGTAAAAGTTACATTGAACCATAAAATAATTAGAGTAAAACGTAATGCTTTAACACTTTTGATCAAAATTTAACATAAAATTTAGAAAGAAAATATACTTTACCGATCTATAATCTATCCCTGTTTGCAACATATCCACATGCGGCTTAAAGTGTAAAAAAGATTGAAAGTGATAATTAGATGAAAATTTATAGGCAGAATAAAAAAAAGTTATTAACTAAAACTAGCATTCTACGTATCAATGATTTTGAATAAAACTAGTGGTTACCATACCATTAGACTTTAGTTAATTAAAAAAATCAAGATTTAAACTTTTTATATTCCCAACAAGATGCATAAAATGTTCTTTAATTAATGATGGTTATTGCAGTTTCCCATAATCATAAATGCTTTATAATCAGATGTTGATGAATTGAAAACTAACATGTTAATTTTTATCCAAATTTTCAAAAATACCACCTTATTAATATAAATGTTGGTCATATATAAAATCGAAATATTAAAATTTGCCCAAATTTTCAAAAAGTAACATTGCATTAAAATAGATGTTAATTATATTTAAAAACCATCATCTTAAATTTTTATATAATTTCAAAAATATCATTATATAAAAATAGTCATCAATGTTGGCTTCAATTAACACCTATCCGTTGACATATAACATCAATTCTATAGTAGTTAATGCTACAAGATAGATGATATAGTTTCTTTGTTAATTATTGTTAAATTTGACTCAAATTCAAATTGTTATCAATTAGTAATATTTTTTTGTTATAAGTTATCTTCCTATTCAAATTAGGTTTTTGTATTAGAGTAGAATTGAGATTCTTTGTCAAGCAGATATTTGTAAATTATAAATATTTGTATTGATTAATGGCTTGAAATACGAGAGTGATGTAATGTGGGTGCTTAGAAAGATTATGTGGAAACCCTTATAGAGGTTTAGGAAAAATGTAGGAATAGTGGTTAAAAAGTTATGAGGTTATAGTGGAGCATTCACACACATTATTTTATAATATTTTCATTGTATTAGATCTCTTCTCATTTGTGATTTTTTCCTTTAGAATTTGATGTTTTTCACGTTAAATCTATTCACATTTTATTGTGTTATAATGGTTAGTTTAATTGTCTGATACTTCTGTGTTTTGAGGGAGGATATTTTTCTCAACAATTGATATCAAAATAATTTTAGTTCCATGTGAGAGTGGTAATTGGAAATAACAAAGAATTTAATTGTCTGATACTTATGTGTTTTGAGAGAGGATATTTTTCTCAACAATTGATATCAAAATAAGTTTAGTTCCATGTGAGACTGGTAATGAGAAATAACAGAGTTTGGTTCAATGTTGCATGATGAATAGCAATGATCATGGAGGTAGCTTGATTGATTACATGTGAGAATTAAGGAAGAATTGTGATGACAATGATGATAATGATGATAATGGTGCTAGTAATGGTGGTGGTAATATAGAAATAGTTGGTTGATTCCATGAGAGAGTTTTATAAGGATGGCAAATATATGTCAAAAGAAGAGATAGTTATAGTTAATGATGAAAATAAAGATATGAAGAGTTTACGTTAGTTTATAAAAGTATTCGCAAGAGTTAGTGTTCTTGCAAATGTGTTCTTGCAAATGGTGTGAGATGACTACAAATGAAAAGATTGATGATAGACTTTGGTAAAATTTATGACACTCAATTGAGGAAGAGTTACTTGACAAGAAGATGATTATTGCATTTTGAAAAAATTGTAATGATAGAAGATTCTCATGGTTAGTGTCTTATGATTGGCCTCATTTGATATTAAGTGGAGTATAAAGATTGATAAAGATGATGGAATTTATATCAAGGTGGAGATTATCAAATTTGATCTGAATTCAAATTATTATCAATTAACAATATTTTCCTATTATGAGTTATCTTTCTATTTACATTAGGTTTTTGTGCTAGTATTAGTATAGATCAAAGGGAATGGATTATGATAGTGATGTAATCTAAGTGCTTATAATCGTTATATGAAAACTTTTATAAAAGTTTAGGGAAAAAATAGGGATAGTGAATAGAAAGTTATGGGGTAACCTGAAGAGTTTTCACATAGATTATCTTGAATTTTGTCATTATAGTGGATTTCTCTCATCCATAATTTCTTTTTCTAGAGTTTGGGATCTTTCACATTAAATCTATTTATGTTGCTCTACTCTGGTTAATTTAGACTTTGTTTATTTCATTGAAAGACATTTTCTATAAAATATTAAGATGGAAAAAATTATTTTATTGATTTAATATTAAATGAAAAGAGTTTGGAAAAAATAACTTTCTTTATATTAAAGAGGAATTTGCTTTCTCCTACAATCACAGCTTTAGATATCATTTTTTAAAATTATAAATACAAGTGTTATGTCATTCCTTCATCAATATACATACAAATGACATTTTCTTATACAAAATATTTTTCAACAAAATAATCAGAACCTTAATTGCTTAATACTTGGGAGTTTGAAGAGAAGATATTTTTTCAATAATTATAATATTAATTAATAGGATAAATTATAAGTAAAAAATGCATATAAGCAGCAAAAACTTGTTATTATATCCTTGTTCTTATTCTTTACATACATCGTATTCAATACGTCAGTATGTAAAGTCACGCATTGCATTGGTCTTGTCGGACTAATGGACTGGCAAATCTTCAAAAAAATTGAAAAACCCAGAAGATTCTCTTCGTTAGATAATTATGTAGGGAAACCTGAAGACATTTTGAATTGGTAAATATTAAACAACATACCACGTATTAACCCAGGGAAAGTGAAATCTACGTAAAGAATGAAATAAATCTCTAAGAATATTTCAGGAGTATTATATTATATGTATATATAAATCTATTGAATACGAAAATTTATAACTCAAATGGCATATCTGATGTCTTTGGATGTTTTTATACAATTCGATCGTATACCCCTATCTCCTTGCATTGAAGGGGAGGGGGAATGATGTTTAGTCTTTCTCTTTGTAAAGCTAGACTATAACATACCAAAATAAATAATTTAGAAGTTTATATTTCTTATCTTTAATTTTTCATTATATCCATCACTTTCTAATCACCATTTCTATATTTCTCCAATTTTCATAAGAATTTTCATATAATCCTCATAAGTTTTCATAATGTACCTAAAATATTTATCCAATACAAATATTTATAATCCAAAATACTTATTTGAATGAAATTTAACAATAATTGTTATTATAATGGATATTTAAGTAATAAATTATGTATCATACGTTTTGTATTTGATAACATCTTTTGATATTCTTATTTGAATGATATATTAAAAAATCATTTTTAGTATTAATTAATTCATAAGAAGGAGAGTAGAGAAAACAGATTTTTTGTTAAGATGTTGTTAAAATAAAGATAAAAAGGATAGAAGACTAAAAAAAAAAAGAGAGGTTATGGTCCAAATCCTAATTTTTCGTCTTGAATTCTCTTCATTAAAACAAAAGTTACTTCAATTAGATTTTAATTTAATTGAAAATATTATATATTTTTTATTATTAAGAAATTTTAAAAGTATAATCAAACATCTCTAAACTAGATTATAATCAATTATTGGGAATTCTAAACCAAACAAACAGTAATTAGATCTAATCAACTAGGTTTTGGTATAAATTTGGACCTTATTTTAAAATTAGTTATAAAAATTTAAAATCAGATCTGTCTAGTCGATCTTATTTTATATTATTTTATTTACTATGTATAACATGTATACGTATACTTTATTTTTAATTTTCTTTTCATATTTTTTCAAATATATTCAAATATTATATATATGAAGTTATTAAAATCTTAAAATTAGCGAGATGGCGTTATTTTGAGAACCTTTGGGCATTTCACAATCACATACAAAATATCAAAAAAAAAAAAAAATCAGATTGGACTACATTTGAATTAAGTAAAAATGTCCTTATATAAATATAAGCGGAATTCAAATCTTCCCCAATTCTTTTTTTTTTTTTCGCCCGTCTGTTTCCGTGGGCAGCTGCATAAGGGGCCATTGTCTCTTGTATAGGGTGTAGTGTTTTGGTCCACAGCACGGCTCGCAAGACAGGGAACGGGACAATGGACATACAATTCCAAAGTCGAAAATTACAACAGATGGACAAAGTCAGGTCATGCAGCCATTTCTATTGAATTATATCCCAGTCAATATTGAGATCCTGTGACTCCTTCCCCTCTCCTCTCTCTATAAATACGCCACCCATTCCCCCTTCCCTTCTCATCTTTCAATTCCAAAAACTCTCATCTCATCGATGGCTTCCTTACAAACCTCTGCCCTACTTTCTTCTTCTTCAAACAACATCAATGCCGCAATCCATGTTCCCAAGCTCCCCCGAGTCCCTTTCTCACTTCCTCAAATACCACCAACACATTCAAACCAATCCATTCAAACAATCCCATTAGACAACAATTCCAATACTTCCACAAAAATAAATCAAGACTTATTCAATAATTCCATCATAGATTCTAAAGCCACTATTCCTCTCATGGCCGGATCATTGGCGGCTGCCATTAATGCATTTGAGCATGGCGCTCAAGTTGGTATGGTGTTTGAAATGTACAGAAACTGTGGCTGGTTTTTTCAACTGTTCGAAGAGACTGTTGAGAAGACACTTGAAGAGAAGGATTTGGAAGAGAGAGAAAATGGAGAGTTGTTTGAAATGAAGATGGCTCTGCAATTGGGAAGGAGCGTGTCGCAGCTGAGAGAACTTGCCTGCAAATCTACTTCTTACCGTATGGAAGGAATTTCTTCCATGGATGAATTCGCCAGCAAGCTCTTCTGAGCGTAAACATTCATTTATTCTTTTTGTTCTTTAGAACAACCACAGGAATTCTTCTATTTCTTTATTCTTTATAAATGTATATAGAGCCTTCTGACATATATAGGCCAAGATTTTAGTGTTTGGACATACACATTACACTGTTTTTTATTTTTATATCTATAAACATAATTTAATTATGTAAATTAATATATAACCTCCGTGGATGTCTTTTTCACAATTTCTTACCATTCACAAGATAATCTTTAAATATTTTATGGTACCATATCTTTCACTGCCCAAAACAAGAAACATGATCTGAAAGTTCTGAACGTGGAGGCCGTGGAGCAAAAGAATGGAGAATGGGGTTAAATCAGTAATGGTTTGAAAATTCGGAAAGAACGGCGTAGAAGTAAGCCGGTGATGACTTCTTTAATGAGGAGCTGCAGCATTCGTCTTTCTCTTTGCCTGACATAATAAAAATAGTACAACGGTTTTAATGCAACAATGGTGAAATCATTAGCAGAGCAAAAATGCTTTAACAGTATTCATCAAATTTTAACTATAATTTTTTTTTTAAAAGTAAATATAATTTATCTAAGTGTGGTAAATACCTATTTGCAACCTATTCATGTATTATTTAAAGTATTAAAATGATGTCACCTAGTTTGCAATAACACTTGATTCACTTGTGCTTGTTTTTCATTCACATGTGATGGAACTTAGTACATACCTTTCAAGTATTCTTCTTCCTCCTTTATTAAACTGAAATATAGATAAAAAAATCTCAAGCCTTAACACCTCAATTTCACGATAGTAAATTAAGAATAATGAATAAAATATTGGTTAAAGTAGAGTAAAATCAAATCAAAATAGAGTAATTTGCATATAATAATTTTTATTAGATTTGGACCAAAATATAACATAAATGCGCAAAGTGTTGACTTGACAAAGCATCAGCTTCTTATAAACACTTTAAACCATAGGTTGCAAATAGAATTATATTCCAAGTAGGTGAAATTTATTTTTTTCCCAAAAGTTTAATTTATAAAATAATAATTTTTATATAAAATTATAATTTTTTTCACAAAACCTATATATATATTTCGTGTAGGAACTATACAAAAAGTTATAATTCTATATTAATCAAATTACAAAGAAATTAAGTTTTTTTTAGTCCTTTTATCTTTACATAAAATTTAACTTATAAGAATGTGCATAGTATGAATTTTCTCAATGAATATAAGCATAGTGTCACAAGTCGGCCTTGTGAATCAAATGACCAAGGAAATGAGCTCCGTTTGGGATGAAACTTGGCAAATAAATCAAACATATGATGGAGCACTTGTAGCCCAAATTTGGGACCAATCTGACTTGTGTATTATTTTTCCTAATTTTTCCCATTTTGGACTTTGCTTGTACTTTTGACCAAGGATATTTGTCCAGTGCGAGTAGGAAAGCACATGGCCGTCATCCTTGGATTATTATCTTTCTATCGGTGTATTTTGGTAGCAAAATTCCACCCAGAGCAAGCCGAAAAGCCCTTATAACGACTCAAAAAAAGTATGTCATCTTAGGCAATTTTGGGTTTGGCTTATAATGCTCTTTAGGGAGGGAGTGCCTAGTGACCTTGGTGGAAGCCCGGCACTAGCCTAGGGGATGGAATGTGCGGCTTGGTGCCTCCTTTGTACATTTCCAATACTGTAATAGAGGATCATAGTAATAAAAGAAGTAGCCCCTTTTCTATAAATCGATTATCCCGAATTTTACCGCTTTTTGCCGCATGTGTCCGAATTGCATTTTATGCACCATTGTTGCCTTTCTATATGTGTTGGTTGCCTTTATATGATGCTTATGTGCTTACAGTTGTCCCGATGGTGCTGTGCTTATATGTTTGGCCCATTTATTCTAAGCTTGGTTGGTGTATTAACCGGTAGGCTGGCTTATTCCTCAGGTGGTGAAGGTCTAAGCGCCGCACGTTCCGACTATTGAGTTGCCGGTCCGTGACAATAGCCTAGTAGGGATGGTAAAAACAAGAAGTTAATTTAGAGAAAAATATAATGTCACAATTTCTGGTTGTTAATAGATTGGAGTTTAAATCCAAATCTATTAATATGTGAATTTGGCAGACTACCTGAAATTTCATTGTTTGCTGGGGTTCAGATTGAGAAGTGATAATCTGTTAAACATTGATATTGGGGAGAAGAAATTTATTAATATTTTAATTTTTTTAATCGTCATCTCATATTAATTTATAAAAAAGAAAATAACATGCTAAAATTGGTAAGAATATAAGAATTCTTGGCATAAACATAAAAGGGAAGAAGAGAAAACTACGTACTTTTGTAATAAACTAGTAGTTATACGTGCGTTCCATGGAACTTTCATTTTAATTATATTACATTACATTTTGGAAATAATTGTTATTTGAATTAGATTTTGATTGGAATATGAAAATTATGAACAAATTATTAAAAATTAATATTTATTAGTGTGTGTACACAATATTTTTTTGAATTTAAATTTAATTTATTGTCAATATAAAATATTTTATACTATCAATAAACAAAAAAATTACACATTATTTAAAAAATAATAGCAATTAAGAATTTTTAATTGTAATAAAGGAATTTTAATTTTTTTATTAATATAATAGCACATGAGTAGATGATAATATAAAGTTAATTCACACTGATAAGAGATTAATTTAAATTCTATTTTCATTTCTAATTTTATCATAAAATTATACAAATTTATTTTTTCATGAATTTCTAATGCTTATATCGTATGTTTCTCGACTTTAGATTGATATATAATTATATTTAATCAAAAAGCAATGTGTATGGTCAAAATATAAATACACTTATAAAAGAAATTATATATCAATTTTTTTATTATTCTCTACATACTTTGTATTTAATAGGTGGCTTAAATTAACTTATGTATCATTTATTTGATTAGCATCAGATGTAACATCAAGTCTCTTGAACATTTGCTATATTTCACACAATAGAAAACATAATAAAAATATTAAATTCACGTAACAACAGCAAATGGAAAACAACTCCTTATATACGGAAAAAAGTCAAATTCTATATATAAAAATTTTATTTTATTTCTCTTACTACTTTTCAAATTAATTTTTTATTTTATAATTTTATAATTTTATATTATTATAATAATTTATTAAGTGATAATGTATCACGAAAGTTTAAAAAATTATCAAAGAAACTTAAAATTAATGAATTAAATTATACAAATCAATGAAATAACATATAATTAATTAGATGAGAGAGTTTTAACCAAACATATGTTATAGTAATGCTAATGAAAAGATGATATATCTTCTGATGTATGTTAACTCATAAATTAAAGCGAAAAAGGAAAAAAAGGTAATTTCAGGTCTTTTATAAATTATTTCCAAAGCTTTTCATCGTACTTCAAATGCCACTTCTTTTTTTATTAATAAAGTTAAATTAGCTTGTATTTTAATGATGCAATGACGGTACTTTAAGAGCTATAATTGTCATTATATTTGAGGTTTGAATCTTGGATGTTGCATATATACATTAAGTAAATTATTATTTCTACCATTATAAAAAAATAAAAAGATTAAATTAATTTGAATTGAATAAATAAAATAAAAAAGTTGTTAATTAAAGGAATAAAAACATAAAAAAGAGGTAAAATAATAATAAGAAAGAAAATAGATAAAGTTAACATGATGAGAGAAAAGGAATAATTAATGACAAATTGGAGAGAGAATAAGAATAAGTTAGAAATAAATTAAAGAGATAAAATGTAGCAATATTTTAGATCAAACACCATCCCAAACTTCAAAATGTATTATTTAATATGGTGAAAATTACATAAAAAATCTAACGATTTATAAAAACTCATCTTACTTTTTAATCAACTCATTCTTTTCTAACTGAGGTTATTGCTTGTTAAGCAAGATTTTTGGATAAAACTTCTACAAATTTTTCTTCTGTTTTAGGTCAAAAAATGGATTCACTACAATTTGACACATTAACAATTCCACTTTTTAGGTGGAATAATTTTAGAAATAATTTGATTCGAGCTAATCATAAAAGAAAAGGATAATTAAGAGTTTTCATGATCCCTTTGTATGTAATTGATTAAAAAAAATTCTTTTTTCTCATTTTTCCTTAATAAAATTACCGCAAATGTGGTAATAATGATTCCTCTAATTGCAAGAATTTTATTCCATTAGATATGAAAACCCCAAATTTTGGCTTTCAATTATGGCATGAATAAAATGGATAAAGCAATCAGTTATATAAATTGATGTAATAAATATCTGTACTAATTGATGATTGATTCTCATTCTTCCACTTCTCGTACCATTTGAATGCATCTATATTAAAGGAAGATATAGAAATCATTATAGAGATCACACTACCTATTGTAACTTTTCTTTTGTCTTTCTCTGATGAGGAGATCAATTCTACATCCTAATGGGGCAACATAGATCAAGATGATTACTAGAGGTAAAGAATTTCTTAAATAAATTAGGTTAGGTTAAGGATCCTATCTATCACAAGATCCATACTCAACTAACCCATATTTGGATCATAATACCATATAAAACCTAATTCCAATTGTCATTTTATTTTGAATCCATATAATATAATTTAACATTAATTGACCATTTATTAAATTAATGTGAAATCCACATTAGAATTTTTAACAATCTCCCACTTGAACCCATATTAATATATAAATGATGACCATTTGAAAAGAATTAATGATAGGATGATATTATTTCACATATAGGCCTATTTGAGATCATAAGCATCCAATAACACTAAATATTATATTTAAAGGGATATCAATATTACATATGTTGAATGCCTACACCTTACTGACCAAATGATTAAACATAATGTATATAATGAGATTTACACTACGTTAACATGACTAAATATAAATTTCCCACACAATAGTCCCAACATCCACTCAAAGTACTCAATGAGTATTAATATTTTTAACACATCAATGAAACAAAATTTAAATATCCCTATTCATACACCATTATTACAATGTGCACATTACATGATAACATTATGAATATCTCGTTATGAGTATTTTGTTTAAATATATCACAAGATATTAATAAGCTCATATCAATAAAACTTCCACTAATTCAAGACACTAAAAAAAGCTTAGGCAAATTCACATTATTCACTGATTATGATTTTATATTTACCTCTAAGCCTTTGGTTAGTAGATCCGTAAGCATACGATCCATGAAAAATAAGTAATATAATTATGTATTTTCTCTCTTACAAATAGGTACTTTAGTTTGAAGTTCTTTATATAGGCAAATTCATAATTACTGAGAAAAAATTTTATAATAGCAATATTATCATGGCATAAATCTGGTTAAGATTAGAAAACCATTAACCTACTAACTTGATAAAGAAAATTACCATATGCAAGATGTCCTACCCTTTAATAAAGGTTGCTATAATTGACTACACAATAAGTTTGTAGTACTATGCCTCCTAATACATGTCCAGTTATAGTTTTATGATTACCTTTAAAACTAATAAAACAAGTCTAAGTAACATGTACATATGAGACCTTTCGATCTTTTATAGGTCAGTGTGTAACCAATTGTACCATCCAGATACCAAAAATCATTTGCAATACAAAATCACTAACCTAAATTAACAACAAGCTATCTATGACCAACGTAAATAGGATAACCCTTAGAAAACACTTGGACCTAATAAATTTAACCATTTTTAATCAACAAATATAAGAACACATTAACATATTGGACTTTTTTCATACAAAAATGAAACAAGTCAAATACTTTTGAGACTTGTGTATTGTAAGCCCATGAAAATAGTCATTTTTCATTATTCGAGGAAAGTCTTGACAATGCATAAATCTTAAAGAGTTATATGAAATCGACATAAAATTTGCTCTAAACAAACAACCAAGCATGAAATTATGACCTTTCAAAGTCTTTAGTTCAAAACATATATTTTTGGTAGGATGCTAAATTTATTTAATTTTAATCATAAATATTCTAATGGGAAAGTTAAAAACTAACATTAAAAGAAATATTATGCTAACATTTCACATTAATTTTTAGTAAAAAAATTGAAACGTAATGTAAATAAGAAATATTGTTTAAAAAAAGTCATTTTTTAGTAAAAAAATTGCCGTGATAACCATTTTCTATGTTGGTTATATAATCGACATCATAACAACAAATATATAACGACACTCAATAAAACATAGGTTGAATGTTGATTGAATACTAATGTGTAATCTGCTAACCTAATGTCGATCAACTACTTTGGTGTTATGAAGTTTGAAGGAAATGAGGAATAGTGATAAATTAGGGGTTGAAATTAGGATTAAGTAAGGGTTAGGGCATTTTTTCCTTTTTGCATAAAATCTCTTTCATACTCACATTTTTTTACTTTTAAACACTCATAACCTTTAATTTTTCTATTCAAGACATTTTCCTCAACTAATTCCTCCTAACAATTAACTAAAGCATTTTTCTTTTAAAGTTTTAGAGAAAATATAACAAATAATTAAGTAATTAAAGTTTTACTCTATGGGTGTAACAACTCTATAGGAAGTGAAGCTTTGAAAATGCTTCAACTCTTTGGAGAAGAAAATTCAAGATTTAGAACCTAAAGAATGATTATTTCCTTCTATGAATGATTTTCTTTTTCATATTAGAATTCTTATCAATTATTTATTATTTCTTATTCTAAATTAGAATTCTCTTGTCAAGCAAGTCTTTAAAACTTATAAAAAAATAATTTGTCGTAAAAATCAAGTTAAAAGAGTATATATTTGTAGCCTTCATGGGGGTTTACTATATATCTCATAGTTTACTCTAATTTTTTTGATAAAATTATTTGTAATGTGTTTAAAGAGTGCATTCACCGTTTATAAGAACATGTACCACGTATTGGAAGAAGATTGTAAAGCATTTTAGGTGTGGGTTTAAGAGTGGTCAAACACTTTGTAATCTTTCTATAATTCCTTCTTAGAATATTTTTTTTTTCATCTTCACCCATGAAGTAGGCTAAAAGCCAAATAATGTTAATTACTTGTATCTTGTTGCTTTGCTATTTCTTTGATCTTGGAGGATGCCAATACTTCACTTCCACATCATTGTACCATTTGAAATTCTTTCCAACATGTACTTTGTTAGGATTTGACCCAATTCCAACAATTGCCAGTTTGATATTATTTTCTTTTGTGAATTATCTTTCAATTCAAATTAAGATTGTTGTCAAGTAATAATTGTTTTTATTTTAAATTCAGATTTTTTTTGTCAAGTAAGTTTTTAAGCAGCATAAATCCTTGTATTTGAGTATGAATAACTTGTGAACTCATATGAAATTATTAGACATCTCACAATTAACTCTTTTATATTCTCTTCTAGTGAAATTATTTATTGTGAGTGAAGAGTGCACACGTTATTTATAAGAATATATATGCTACTTGATGTGTGGGTTGAGTGGTCAAAGGCATTGTAATTCTCTCTTTAATTCCTCTTATTGTGTGTTTGGATAAATAATTTTATGCATGCAGTTCATTTCAAATGAGGATTTCAAATTCTCGTTGCCGAAATTCCAGTTTGGCTAAAAGTTCTTCGTGTTTTCAAATATTGCGAAAATTCTAACAGGTAATTTCAACCTCTAAAATTCGGTATTTCTAATTCCGCCATTAAGGCCTTCAACATAGCTACAAAAATTAAGATTCAATTTGTTTTAATGAAAATTACTTTTTGTAAAATATAATTATAGAATATTAAGATAAGTGAAAGTGTTTTATTTGTTTTTTGTTAAATATAAAGAATTTGAAAAAAAATAACTTTAATTATTTCAAATAAAAATTTACTTTTCTTCATCACTATAATTTTATACTTTATTTTATTTTTCAACACAAACTATACATTATATACAAACTATACATTATTTCAAATATTACACGCACACACCCTAACAACAAATCAAAGCCAGCTTATGTTTTGTTGTATAATCTTATCTACCAAAATAGTAAACCATGTATAAGAAAACACATCCGAGAGCTTCTTTGCATTTATAAAAATATAATTACCTACTTTGTAAAATATAAGCATGTTGCAAAAAACTATTCAGAAGAGCATAATTATATACATTAAATATTGCACTCACTCGGAAATAGCACCATAAGCTTTATTGTAACCTCATCCACCAAAATAGAAAATTCATGTATATTGTGAGACATTAAAAATGGAAAAAAAAACTCAAATTTTAAGCAGAATTTTTTAAAAAATAATTGGTAGATTAGGCATGCCTTTGAGAGCAACGAAAATGTATTCAAGCGTCAGAATGGAGATCAAACAGTGGCAAAGATGGAAGAGAAGTGGTAAGATAGAGAGTAAATGCAGAAAAATACTTATTTAGATAATATCCATCACGTAGTCTTTGACACTATCACTCAAATATTGTTAACTAATAATACATGTATCTATTTTGTCTAATAATCAATTATATATTAGCTTAATTTTCTCTCCCATTATAATTAGTGATAAATAATTATTAATTTATTATTTATATTTAATTAATTACTAAATAAATAGACTCATGCATTATTAACTTGCAACATTTGAAAGGTAGTGCCTAAAGATGACATGGTAAACACTGTCTACATAAGTATTTCTCATAAATAAAACCTTCTACATTGAATTTCCGATAGAAAGGGAATTTTCTTGCAACTTTTGCTATGAGAAACGTTGTCGAAATATTTATTACGATGGTGCGTTTCGTACTTTTTACAATAATATACGTAACTAAAAATGTAAAATAAAGTTAATTCTCTTCTTAGAAAAGAGTAAAGTAATTAAAATAAGTTTGATTCAAGATATTAGGTTTGTACATGTCTTAAAATTCTAATTTTAAATAGCATATGTAACTAATCTCCTAATTATATTTAATAAAAATGCTATATTATATCATAACTTTTAATTGATAGATAAAATATTATATATTTTTAATTTTTAATTAGAAAGCATAGAAAGAATAAAATAAGATAAAGATAATAAACCGCTTTTGCAGGCGTCGACAGTGAACACACAATTTTAGTTAAGTCTAATTGCTACATAAACGTGACATCTACTTAAGGTTTGAATACAGACACCAACTGCTCCCTCGGCGGCAGCTAAATTTCACTCATAATAACTGGCGTAGCTGCATTATTGAGATTGAAATGTTATAATTGTAATTTTATTTAAATTTTATATCATATTATTTATATTTATTTGTAATTTTATTGATCATAAATATTTAACATAATTTTAACATATAAATCTCAGTCTCTCATTAGCAGCCAAGATCTGTGGTTTTAGAGTTTTACTTCCCCCATGGCATGCTAGAGAGTGAACGGGCCAACGGGCATGAATACAATAATTTTCCAAGTTGAAAATTACAAGAGAAGGAAAAAGTCAGCTGACGAAGCCAATTCTATTGAATTCAATATGGATATATCCCAGTCAAGATTGATTTCTTTATATCTGACTCCTTCCCCCCTCCCCTTATTATAAATACGCCCACCCATCCCACTTCCCTTTTCATCATTCAATTCAAAGCCTTTTCCTCCAAAAGTATTCTCATCCATGGCTTCCTTAAAAACCCCAACCCTACTTTCTTCTTCGTTAAACAATATTAATGCCGCTATCCATGTCCCCAAACTCCCCCGACTCCCTTTCTCACTTCCTCAAATACCAGCAACAAATTCAAACCAATCCATGCAAACAATCCCATTAGACAATAACTCGAATATTTCCACAAAAACATATGAAGTTCTATCCGATATTCCCATGATTAATTCCAAGGCTACTATTCAACTCTATGCCATCTTAGAGGCCGTATCCGACAGAATTGAAATGCACAAAAACATTGGTGAACAACGCGACAACTGGAACACCCTTCTCTTAAACTCCATCAACATGATCACTCTCACGGCCACAACTATGGTCGGCGTCGCCGGCTCCGCCGTTGCCGAAGGTGCACCACTTTTGTCTCTGAAATTATCCTCCGGTCTTTTTATTTTTATGCTGCTAACCACATTCTTTTATTCTATTCTTTATATGTGTATATAGAGCCTTCTGCGAAGATGTTAATATTTGGACATACACATTCTTTTTATTTTTATATCTATACACAGAATTTAATTTTAAAAATAAATATACAACGTCCAAGGATGTCTTTTTCACAATTTCTTATCATCACAAGATAATTCTTAAAAATTTTATTGTACCATAGTCTTTCACCGCCCAAAACAAGAAACGTGATCTGAAAGGTCTGAACGTGGCGGCAGTGGAGCAAGAGAATGGAGAAGTTGGAGATAAATCAGTAATCGTTTGATAATTTGGAAAGAACCGCATATATAACCCGGCGATGACTTCTTTAATGAGAAGCTGCAGCATTCCTCTTTTTCTTGGCCTGACATATTAAAAATAGAGCAATGGTTTTAATGCAATAATGTTGAAATCTCATGTGTAGAGCAAAAACGTTAATGTTATTTAATACTGTAAAAGTTACATTCATCCATAAAATAGTAAGAGTTAAAGGTAATGCTTTAACACTTTTTGTCAAAATTTAACATAAAATATAGAAAAAAATACTTTACCTATCTATAATATGTCTCTATTTGCAACATATCCACATGTGGTTTAAAGTGTAAAAAAGATAGAAAGGGATAGTTAGATAAAAATTTATAGGCAAAATGAAAAAAAATAATTTATTAACTGAATCTAACATCTTATGTATTAATGATTTCCAATAAAACTAGCGGTTACCATACCAATTGCGGTTTCCCATAATCATAAATGCTTTATATTCAAATGTTGATGAATTGAAAATTAACATGTTAATTTTTGTCCAAATTTTCAAAAATACCATCTTATTAATATAAATATTGGTTATATTTAAAAACTATCATCTTAAATTTTTATATAATTTCAAAAATATCATTACATCAAAATAAACATCAATGTTAACTTCAATTGATGTCCATCTGTTGACATATAACAATTGATGCCCATCTGCTAACATATAACAATTGATGCCTGTCCGCTAACATATAACATTAATTCTGTAGTAGTTAATCCTATAAGATAGATGATATGGTTTCTTTGTTAATTATTATTGAATTTGACCTAAATTCAAATTGTTATCAACTAATAATTCTTTTTATTATAAGTTATCTTCCTATTCAAGTTAGGTTTTTATATTAGAGTAAAATTGAGATTCTTTATCAAGTAGATATTTGTAAGCTATAAATATTTGTGTTAGTTAAGGGTTTGAAGTACGAGAGTGATGTGATGTGGGTGCTTATGAGGGTTATGTAGAAACCCTTATAAAGGTTTAGGAAAGATGTAGGGATAGTGGTTAGGAAGTTGTGAGGTTAGGGTGAAGAGCCTTCACACACATTATTTTATAATATTTTCATTATAGTGGATCTCTTCTCATCCATGGTTTTATCCCTTGCAGTTTGATGTTTTTCCATGTTAAATCTACTTATGTTTTATTATGTTATAATGATTAATTTAATTGCCTAATACTTATGTATTTTGAGAAATGATGTTTTTCTCAACAATTGATATCAAAGTAAGTTCGGTTCTATGTGAGAGTGGTAATTAGAAATAACAAGGTTTAGTTCAATGTTGCATGATGAATAATGATAATCATAAAGGTAGCTTGATCGATTACATGTAAGAATTGAGGAAAAATGGTGATGGCAATGATCATGATAATGATGATGATGGTGGTAGTAATGGTGATGATAATATGGAAATAGTTGGTTGATTCCATGAGAGAGTTTTGTGAGGATGGTGAATATATGTCAAGAGAAAGAGAAAGTTATAGTTAATGATAAAAATGAAGATATGATGAGTTTATGTTAGTTTATAAAAGTATTTGCAAGAGTTGGTGTTCCTACAAATGATGTGAGATGACTACAAATGAAGAGGTCAATGATAGACTTTGATGAAATTTATGACACTTGATTGAGGAAGAGTTATTAGACAAAAAGAAGATTGTTATATTTTGAAAAAAATTGCAATGATGGAAGAGTCTCATGGTTGGTGTCCTATGATTGGCCTCATTTGCTAATGAGTGGAGTACAAAGATTGATAAAGATGATGGAATTTATGTCAAGGTAGAGATTATAAAATTTGACCTAAATTCAAATTATTATCAATTAACAATATTTTTTCTACCATAAGTTATCTTTCTATTCATATTGGGTTTTTTTGTTGGAGCAGTATTGATCAAGGGTATGAAGTATGATAGTGATGTATTATGAGTGCCTATAACAATTATATGAAAACTTTTATAAAGGTTTAGGAAAAATATAGGGATAGTGGCTAGGAAGTTATGAGGTTATGATGAAGAGTTTTCACATACATTATCTTGCAATTTTTTCATTATAGTGGATTTCTCTCATCCATGATTTCTTTTTCTAGAGTTTGGGATTCTTTTCTATTAAATTTGTTTGTGTTGCTCTTCTCTGGTTAATTTAGACTTTGTTTGTTTTGTTAAAAAATAATTTCTGTAAAATATTAAGATGGAAAAAATATTTTATTGATTTAATATTAAATGAAAAGAGTTTGGAAAAAATAAGTTTCTTTATATCAAAGAGGAATTTGTTTTCCCCTACAATCACAGTTTTAGACATCATTTTTTTAAATTATAAATACAAGTGTCATGTCATTCCTTCATCAATATATATGTAAATGATATTTTTTTAGAAAATATTTTTCAATAAAATAATCAGAACCTTAATTGCCAAATACTTGGGATTTTGAAGAGAAGATATTTTTCAATAATTATAATATTAATTAATAGGATAAATTACAAGTCAAAAATACATATAAGCAGCAAAAACCTGTTATTATATTCTTATTCGTATTCTTTACATACATCGTATTCAATATGTCAATATGTAAAGTCACGCGTTGCATAGGTCTTGTCGGATTAATGGACTGGCAAATCTTCAAAAAAATTGAAAAACCCAGAAGATTATCTTCGTTAGATAATTATGTAGGGAAACCTAAAGACATCTTGAATTGGTTGGACTAAGATCCTCTAAAGTGTCAGAAGCATTTTAGAGATGAAAGTACTTTATCTCAACCACTGAATTCAGAATCAGTGTCAGCCGCTGATTTTGAAATCAATGACTGAGATGTCTCTAAAGTACTTTTGGCACTTTAGAAGATTCCGGTCTTGAATTGGTTAATAGTAAACAATATGCCAACGTATTGACCCAACGTATTGACCCAGGGAAAGTGAAATCTACGTAAAAAATGAAATAAATCTTTCAGGAGTATTATATTATACACATATATATAGATCTATTGAATACGAAAATCTATTAACTCAAATGACATATCTGATGTCTTCGGATGTTTTTATACAATTCGATATTATTGCGTATACCCTATCTCCTTGCATTGAAGGGGGAAAATTGGTGTTTAGTCTTTCCCTTTGTAGAGCTAGGATATAACATACCAAAATAAACAATTTAGGAATTTATATTTCTTGTTTTTTATTTTTTATTAGATCCATAACTTTCTAATCATCATTTCTATATTTCCCATTTTTTATAAGAATTCTCATATAATCCTCATAAGTTTTCATAATATACCTAAAATATTTATCCAAAACAAATATGTATAGCTCAAAATACTTGTTTGAATCAAATTTAACAATAATTGATTATTATAATAGAATTTTAAGTAATAAATTATGTATTATACGTTTCATATTTGATAACATCTTTTGATATTCTTATTTGAATGATATATTAAAAAAATTCATTTTCTAGTATTAATTAATTCATGAGAAGGAGAATAGAGAAAACAGAATTTTTGTTAAGATATTGTTAAAATAAAGATAAAAAGGATAGAAGACTAAAAAAGAAAAAAAAGAGGTTATGGTCCAAATCCTAATTTTTCGTCTTGAATTCTCTTCACTAAAACAAAAGTTACTTCGATTAGATTCAATTTAATTGAAAATATTATATATTTTTTATTATTAAGAAATTTTAAAAGTATAATCAAACATCTCTAAAATAGATTATAATCAATTATTGGGAATTCTAAACCAAACAAACAGTAATTAGATCTAATCAACTAGGTTTTGGTATAAATTTAGACCTTATTTTAAAATTTGTTATAAATATTTAAAATCAGATCTGTGTAGTCGATCTTATTTTATATTATTTTATTTACTATGTATAACATGTATATGTATATTATATTTTTAATTTTCTTTTCATATTTTTTCAAATATATTCAAATATTATATATATGAAGTTATTAAAAGCTTAAAATTAGCGAGATGGCATTATTTTGAGAACGTTTGGGCCTTTCACAATCACATACAAAATATAAAATAAAAAAAAAAATTCAGATTGGACTACACTTGAATTAAGTAAAAATGTCCTGATATAAATATAAGCGGAATTCAAATCTTCCCCAATTTTTTTTTCTTTTGGCCCATCTGTCTCCGTGGGCAGCAAGCATAAGTGGCCATTGGCTCTTGTATACGGTTTAGGGTTTTGGTCCCCAGCACGGCTCGCAAGACAGGGAACGGGACAACGGTCATAAAATTCCAAAGTCGAAAATTACAACAGATGGACAAAGTCAGCTCATAAAGCCATTTCTATTGAATTACATCCCAGTCAATATTGAGATCCTCACGTCTGACTCCTTCCCCTCTCCTCTCTCTATAAATACGCCCACCCCTTCCCCCTTCCCTTCTCATCTTTCAATTCCAAAAACTCTCATCTCATCGATGGCTTCCTTACAAACCTCTGCCCTACTTTCTTCTTCTTCAAACAACATCAATGCCGCAATCCATGTTCCCAAGCTCCCCCGAGTCCCTTTCTCACTTCCTCAAATACCACCGACACATTCAAACCAATCCATTCAAACAATCCCATTAGACAACAATTCCAATACTTCCACAAAAATAAATCAAGACTTATTCAATAATTCCATCATAGATTCTAAAGCCACTATTCAACTCCATGCAATCTTAGAAGCCGTATCGGACAGAATCGAAATGCACAAAAACATCGGTGAACAACGCAACAACTGGAACACTCTTCTCTTAAACTCAATCAACATGATCACTCTCACCGCCACAACCATGGCCGGTGTTGCGGGCGTTACCATCCCTGAAAGTGCACCACTTTTGGCTCTAAAACTGTCATCCGGTCTTTTGTTTACCGCCGCCACCGGGATGCTGTTAATTATGAACAAAATCCAGCCCTCACAACTCGCCGAGGAACAACGCAACGCGGTGAGATTGTTCAAGCAGCTTCAGAATCAAATCAAAACTAAAATTGCACTAGAAAATCCTACGGAGGAGGACGTAAAAGATTCAATGGCCAGGGTTTTGGCTCTTGACAAAGCTTACCCGCTTCCATTATTGGGAGCCATGATTGAGAAATTCCCAGTTAAATTTGAGCCTTCTGTTTGGTGGCCATCTTCCCAAAGGAAAACTAAATTGCAGCTCGAAAGATCAATCCAGATGAACAAGAATGGATGGAGTGAAGAACTGGAAATGGAATTGAGGGAAGTTATTGAAGTGATAAAGAAAAAGGACGTTGAAGATTATGAGAGACTAGGAAACTTGATTCTCAAGACGAACAAGAGTTTGGCCATTGCTGGGCCTTTACTCACAGGCATTGCTGCCGTGGGATCTGCGTTTGTGGGCAATGGTTCGTGGACATGTTTGGTGCCTCTCATGGCCGGATCATTGGCGGCTGCCATTAATGCATTTGAGCATGGCGCTCAAGTTGGTATGGTGTTTGAAATGTACAGAAACTGTGGCGGGTTTTTTCAACTGTTCGAAGAGACTGTTGAGAAGACACTTGAAGAGAAGGATTTGGAAGAGAGAGAAAATGGAGAGTTGTTTGAAATGAAGATGGCTCTGCAATTGGGAAGGAGCGTGTCGCAGCTGAGAGAACTTGCCTCCAAATCTGCTTCTTACCGTATGGAAGGAATTTCTTCCATGGATGAATTCGCCAGCAAGCTCTTCTGAGCGTAAACATTCATTAATTCTTTTTGTTCTTTAGAACAACCACAGGAATTCTTCTATTTCTTTATTCTTTATAAATGTATATAGAGCCTTCGGACATATATAGGCCAAGATGTTAGTGTTTGGACATACACATTACACATTTTTTTAATTTTTTATATCTATAAACATAATTTAATCATGTAAATTAATATATAACCTCCATGGATGTCTTTTTCACAATTTCTTATCATTCACAAGGTAATCTTTAAATATTTTATTGTACCATATCTTTCACTGCCCAAAACAAGAAACGTGATCTGAAAGTTCTGAACGTGGAGGCCGTGGAGCAAAAGAATGGAGAATGGGGTTAAATCAGTGATGGTTTGAAAATTCGGAAAGAACCGCGTATAAGTAACCCGGTGATGACTTCTTTAATGAGGAGCTGCAGCGTTCGTCTTTCTCTTTGCCTGACATAATAAAAATAGAGCAATGGTTATAATGCAACAATGGTGAAATCATTAGGAGAGCAAAAATGTTAATGTTATTTAAAACTGCAAAAGTTATATTCAACCATAAAATAATAAGAGTAAGAGGTAATTCTTTAACATTTTTTATCAAATTTTAACTATAAAAATTTTTTAAAAAATATATATAATTTATCTAAGTATGGTATATACCTATATGCAACCTATTCACGTACGATTTAAAGTATTAAAAAGATGTCACCTAATTTGCAATTACACTTGATTCACTTGTGCTTGTTTTTCATTCAGATGTGATGGAACTTAGTACATTTCAAGTACTCTTCTTCCTCCTTTATTAAAATGAAATATAGATAAAAAAATCTCAAGCCTTAACACTTCAATTTTAGGATAGTAAATTGAGAATAATGAATAAAATATTAGTCAAAGTAGAGTAAAATCAAATCAAATTAGAGTAATTTGCATATAATAATTTTCCTTAGATCTGGACCAAAATATAACATAAATGTGTAAAGTGTTGACAGAACAAAGCATCGGCTTCTTTTAAACACTTTAAAGCATAGGTTGCAAATAGAATTGTATTACAAGTAGTTAGGTTGCAAATAGAATTATATTACAAGTAGGTGAAATTTATTTTTTCCCAAAAATTTAATTTATAAAATAATAATTGTCATATAAAATTATAATTTTTTCACAAAAACTTATATATATATCGTGTAGGAACTATACAAAAAGTTATAATTCTATATTAATCAAATTACAACAAAATTAAGTTTTTTTTTTTAATTCTTTTATCTTTATTTAAAATTTGACTTATAAGAATGTGCATAGTATGAATTTTCTTGATGAATATAAGTATAGAAGCATAGCCTAGTAGGAATGGTAAAAACAAGAAGTTGATTTAGTGAAAAATATAATGTCACAATTTTTCGTTGTCAACAGATTGGAGTTTAAATCCAAATCTGTTAATGTTAATATGTGAATTTGGCAGACTAGGTGAAATTTCATTGTTTGCTGGGGTTTAGATTGAGAAGTGATAATCTGTTAAACATTTTGCATTGGGGAGGAAAAATTTATTAATATTTTATTTTTTTAATAGTCAGCTCATATTAATTTATAAAAAAGAAAATAACATGCCAGAACTGGTAAGAATATAAGAATTTTTGGCACAAACATAAAAAGGAAGAAGAGAAAACTACGTACTTTTGTAATAAACTAGTAGTAATACGTGCGTGCCATGAAACTTTCATTTTAATTATATTACATTACATTTTGGAAATTATTATTATTTAAATAGATCTTAATTGGAATATAAAAATTATTAACAAATTATTAAAAATTAATATTTATTAGTGTGTGTACACAATTTTTTTTTAATTTAAATTTAATTTACTATTAGAATAAAATATTTTATACTATCAATAAATTAAAAATTACATGTTATTAAAAAAAGAATAGCAATTAAAATTTTTTAATTATAGTAAAGAAATTTTAATATTTTTTATTAATATAATAACATATGAGTAGATGATAGTATAAAGTTAATTTATACTGACAAAAAATTAAATTTAAATTCTATTTTCATTTCTAATTTTATTATAAAATTGTACAAATTTATTTTTTCATGAATTTCTAATGCTTATCTCGTATGTTTCTTGACTTTAGATTGATATATAACTATATTTAATCAAAAAGCAATGTGTATCGTCCAAATATAGATACACTTATAAAAGAAATTATATATCAATTTTTTTCGATCATTCTCTGCATACATGGTTTTTAAGAGGTGGCTTAAGTTAACTTATGTATCATATATTGGATTAGCATCAGATATAACATCAAATGTCTTGAACATTTGCTATATTTCACACAATAGAAACCATAATAAAAATGTTAAATTCACGTAACAACAGCAAATGGTAAACAGCTCCTTATATACAAAAAAAAAAAGTCAAATTGAAGACTACCTGCTAAATTCTATGGTTCGTTTCCATGTAAGAGAAGGGCGAACAAATGGAAAGTTGTGGATTTTTTTTTTTTTTGGGGGGGGGGTTGTGTAACGAGAAGGAGAAAAATGAAAATTTATAGCTAATTTTTTAAAATCTTTTACTTTTTAATATTTTATGTTCCTTTAAATTGGAGAGTTTTGGAAGATCATTCATTTGATTTATTATTTTAATCATATTTTATTCTTAATTTTTATTACATTTACATTCTCAATATTATATTATTATTTCTATTTAAATAAAAATAAATTATCTATATTTTTTGAAAGGTATCAAGTGTGCAAAGAATGCATAATATAATTGTGAAAATCTTCTATTAAATATATAAAATTATCTTTATTCTTATTGAACAATAATTAGACCTGACAATTGTTATACATATTTATCTATTCATACATATTTATCTTCATTTTTGCCCATTCATAGTAATTTTAGAATGAACATGAATTGATACATTATTGACCTTGACTCTATTTTGCACAATTAATGAGTTAGCTTATAATTTATTAACTTAATTAATAAGTTATAAGTTAATCTTTAAAAGCATTTTCCAAGCAAATTCATAAAAAAAATAAATTTTGATTTAATAAACTATCCTGTGTAGCTTATAATTTATCATTTCTTTTAAAAAAAATTATCTTTCATCCTTTAATTAATTGACAACTCATTTCTATAAACATATAAACCTAAATATTTTATGTTTCAATCATACATTTCTACCTCCAAAATTAGTTTAAATAACTAAATAAAAATAAGTAAATAAATAAATAAATATGTGATATCATAAAATATAATTAACTCAATTTTAGTTAATTATTCCCTTACTTTAAACTATAAAGATATAAGAATATGTGTGTAAATAAAAATGCAACATCATAAAATTTAATTAATTATAATTTAAATAATTATATTTCTATTATAAATTTAATTAAATAAAAATTATGTAAATCAATAAATATGTAAGATCACAAAATATCATCAAGAAAATTTTATGTTGTTATATTTTTATTTTAAATATATTAATTGCATTAATATAATTTAATCTTCAAATGAATATGAATTGATTTAATTTATATATCTACTTATATTAACTATCTTTTTATATTATTTTATATATTCAACTAATTTAATAGTTAATTTTGTGAAAAATTTCTCACAAAATAAGTTAGTTTATTAACTATCAATTATTAAATATTAGTTATCAAAACTAACTATCAACTATTTTATTAATTATTTATACGAAACAAAGCTCTTATCAAATAATTGTCATATTAAGTTAGCCCACAATAATTTTTTCATAAATCTTTTAAATAAAAATTATAATATTATAAAATGTTGATTACCATATCATTTTTAAAATTAATTTTTTATAAAAAAATTTGAAAAAGTTATATTGTTTTGAAAAGTTTTTTTAATTGTGAACAACTCATTAATAAATTAATTTTTTAAGAAATAGTAAAATCGTAAGATTGTATACCAATTAGTTATATATTTTGATTTAATACTTTATTATCCTTTCATATATAATTTTAATTTTACACATTTAAAGGAAAGGAAAGTTATAATTTAAGCCTCCATTTTCCTCCTTTCCCTTCCCCCAATTCTCCTATTATCTTCTTTTTTTTCCCTTTCTAACTTTCAATCATATCATCGAATATTCAAACAAACAGCTCATGAATCATGACATATAATAACATGCTTATATAATTAAATGGTAGTTCATATAGGTGAAGTAATGCTTTTAATTTATAAATTGGACAGAGAAAATATTGGAACATTTTCTTTCTCCAACTTATCATCTCTAACTACTCAATTTTCGATCTCCCTTAACTTCATCTTTAATTACTATTTTTTTCTCTCCCTCTTCACGTTCTAACTATTTTCTTTCATATATTCTTTTTTAAAATTCCGTTTATTAATCAATTCTTTTTTATTTCTTTTATTATATATGTTAAGATATACATAGAATTTTTTAATGTTAAATTCTATATAATTTTTAGTTTATTTCTCTTACTATTTTTCAAATTAAATTTTTATTGTATAATTTTATATTATTATAATAATTTATTAAGTGATAATGTGTCACGAAAGTTTAAAAAATTATCAAACAAACTTAAAATTAATGAATTAAATTATACAAATAGATGAAATAACATATAATTAATTAGATGAAAGAGTTTTAACCAAACATATGTTATAGTAATGCTAATGAAAAGATGATATATCTTCTGATGTATGTTAACTCATAAATTAAAGCGAAAAAGGAAAAAAAAGGTAATTTCAGGTATTTTATAAATTATTTCCAAAGCTTTTCATTTTACTTTAAATGTAATTTCTTTTTTTATTAATGAAGTTAAATTAGCTTGTATTTTAATGATGCAATGACGGTACTTTAAGGGATATAATTGTCATGCGGTTTGAATCTTGGATGTTGCATATATACATTAAGTAAATTATTATTTCTACTATTATAAAAAAATAAAAAGATTAAATTAATTTGAATTGAATAAATAAAATAAAAAATTGTTAATGAAAGAAATAAAAACATAAAAAAGAGGTAAAATAATAATAAAAAAGAAAATAGATAAAGTTAACATGGTGAGAGAAAAGGAATAATTAATGACAAATTGGAGAGAGAATAAGAATAAGTTAGAAATAAATTAAAGAGATAAAATGTAGCAATATTTTAGATCAAACACCATCCCAAACTTCAAAATGTATTATTTAATACGGTGAAAATTACATAAAAAAATATAACGATTTATAAAACTCGTCTGACTCTTTAATTAACACATTCTTTTTTAACTGAGGTTGCTACTTGTTAAGCAAGATTTTTGGATAAAACTTCTACAAATTATTTTTCTATTTTAGGTCGAAAAATGGATTCACTACAATTTGACACATTAGCAATTCCACTTTTTCAGTGGAATAATTTTAGAAATAATTTGATTCGAGGTAATTAGAAATGAAAAGGATAATTGAGAGTTTTCATGATCCCTTTGTATTTGATTAAAAAAAAATCTTTTTTCTCATGTTTCCTTAATAAAATTACCTCAAATGTGGTAATAATGATTCCTCTAATTGCAAGAATTTTATTTCATTAAATATGAAAACCCCAAATTTTGGCTTTCAATTGTGGCATGAATAAAATGGATAGAGCAATCAGTTATATAAATTGATGTAATAAATATCTATACTAATTGATGATTGATTCTCAATCTTCCACTTGTACCATTTGAACGCATCTATCTTAAAGGAAGATATAGAAATCATTATAGGGATCACGTTGCCTCTATGGTAACTTTCCTTTTGTCTTTCTCTGATAAGGAGATCAATTCTGCATCCTAATGAGACAACATAGACTAAGATGATTACTAGAGGTAGAGAATTTCTTAAATAAATTGGGTTAAGTTAAGGATCCTATTGATCACGAGATTTATACCCAACTAACCTATATTTGGATCATAATACCATATAAAACTCAATTCCAATTGTCACTTTATTTTGAACCCATATAATATAATTTAACATTAATTGACCATTCATTAAATTAATGTGAAATCCACATTAGAATTTCTAACAATCTCTCACTTAAGCCCACATTAATATATAAATGATGACCATTTGAAAAGAACTAATGTTAGGATGGTATTATTTTTCTATTTTAAGTCAAAAATGGATTCACTACAATTTGACACATTAGCAATTCCACATTTTAGGTGAAATAATTTTAAAAATAATTTGATTCAATGTAACTAGAAAAGAAAAAGATAATTAAAAGTTTTCATGATCCATTTGTATGTATTTGATTCAAAAAAAAATCTTTTTTTCTCATTTTTTCTTAATAAGATTACCCTAAACATGGTAATGATGATACTTCTAATTGCAAGAATTTTATTTCATTAGACATGAAAATCCCAAATTTTGGCTTTCAATTATGGCATGAATAAAATGGACAAAACCATTGGTTATATAAATTGATGTAATAAATACATGTACTAATTGATGATTGATTCTCAATCTTCCACTTCTTGCACCATTTGAACAAATCTATAAAAGAGGAAGATAGAGAAATTATTATAGAGATTACAATGCCTCTATCGTAACTTTCTTTTTGTCTTTCTCTAATGAAGAGATCAATTTTGCATCCTAATGGGACAACATAGATCAGGATGATGACTAGAAGTAGGTAATTTCTTAAATTAGGTTAGGTTAAGGATCCTATCCATCATAGGATCCATACCTAACTAACCCACATTTGGATCATAATACCATACAAGTCTCAATTCCAATTTTCACTTTATTTTGAACCCATATAATATAATTTAACATTAATTGACCATTCATTAAATTAATATGAAATCCACATTAGAATTTATAATAATCTCTCGCTTGGGCTCATATTAATTTATAAATGATGACCATTTGAAAAAAAATTGATGTTTGGATGGTATTATTTCACTTATAGGTCTAATTGAGATCATAAGCATCCAACAATACTAAATATTATATTTGAAAGGATATCAATGTTAAATATATTGAATGACTACATCCTATTGACTAAATGATTAAACATAATGTGCTTAATGAGATTTACACTACTTTAATATGATTAAATGTAAATTCTCGACGCAATAATCCTAGCATCCACTTAAAGTACTCAATGAGAATCAATATTCTTAACACATCAATGAGACAAGATCTAAATGTCTCTATTCATACACCATAACCAAAATGTGCACATTACAAGGAAACATTACGAACATCTCATTATGAGTATTTTATTTAAACATATCATAAGATATTAATGACCTCATATTAATAAAACTTCCACTAATCCAAGACACTAAAAAAGAAATAAGGAAATTCTCATTATTCACTAATTATGCTTTTATGTTTGCCTCTAAGCCTTTGGTTAGTAAATCCACAAGGATATGATTTGTGAAAAATAAGTAATATACTCATATATTTTCTCTTTTACAAATAAGTACTTCAATTTAAAGTTCTTTATAGAAGCAAATTCATAATTACTGAGAAAGAATTTTATTATAACAACATTGTCGCAACATAAATCTAGTTAAGATTAGAAAATACTTAACCTATTAACTTGATAAGGAAAATTACCACATGCAACATATCCTACCCTTTAGTGGAGATTGCTATAATTGACTAAACTATAATTCCATAGTATTATGTCTCTTAAGACATGTCCAATTATAGTTTTATGATTACCTAAACAACTAATAAAATAAGTCTAAGTAACTTATAAATATGAGATCTCCCGATCTGCTATAGGTTAATGTATAACTAATTATACCATCCAAATACCAAAAACCATTTGCAATCCAAAATCACTAACCTAAATTAACAATAAACTATCTACAACCAATGTAAATAGGATAACCATTATCACTTAGAAAATAGTTAGGCTTAATAAATTTAATCATTTCTAATCAATAAACATGAGAACACATTGACATATTGGACTTTTTTCATACCAAAATGAAACAAGCCAAATACTCCTGAGACCTGTGTATTATAGGCCCACCATACAAATGAATTTAGGCTTACCACACTTTACACCCAGGCCTTTAACTAGGTTTGATTTAATTACTTTGTCTCAACTAACACATCTATACCATGATTGAATTAAAAAAACATCATCATTATATAGATTGAAAATTAACAAAATGTTTAAATTCATCATACATTGATCTGCACTACTCTCCTAATATTCAAGAAAAATCACAATCCCACCAAAATAAGATATCAATGTGTAAGCAAACAATTCTTATTCTCACTCTCAAAAACTTATCTAGTTATTAGGTCACTAATAAAAAAAAGGAATACTTTTCTCTAATTAACATAATTCTCACTAAAATAAGCTATTTTAGATTATAAGTAAATTTTCAGATGTCAAAAGAAGAGAGTCTTTGACAAATTATACTTCCCTCCTAACTACTATAAGCAAGTTTTCAAATTACATTTTCCTTCTAAAATATTTATCAACTACTAACCAATTTGATCTTGAACCCACTCTCTTATATGGGCATCCTAATAAACTCAAAATCATATTTGTTTTTCTAAATTCCACCTTTTACAAAATTTGATAATCTCCCATTATCCCAGGACATGAATAAATAGATTAGTCTTATTAAATTTCAAAGATGATTTTAGGGCTAAACTTTGAATTTTGGATTTTATAAAATCCTAAACAACCCTATTAAAAATATATACCTTAAAAAATATCTCAAAATTAAGTTTTATTTGCTAAAACTTGATAATCAATCAAAATAAATTTTCATTGTTAAAATTCTACAAAATACTATATTTTTTCAATACAAAATAAAACACAAATAAAATCCATCTCTAGCATTAAAATACTTTTCAAGAAGTCAACAAAATCTAATGGAAAACATTTAGTATATACCAAGTCAAAAAAACTAAAATTTTATATTTTTATCAATTTAAACCAAAATAAAGTCCATAATAGGCCTCAATAGCCCTCCAGCCTCATTACTAATTATTCTCTCAATTAAAGACCTTTTTTTGTTTAATTAAATTTCATGAATTTTTCATTATCCAAATTAAATAGGTCAAACATTTAATAATTATAGGATGCTCCTTTTGATGATTCAATCCAAAATAACCACTAAACTAACTCAATTCAAGTGTAAATTCATTTGATGCACTTAAAATAGGCCCTAATAGGCATAACTAGTCCCATTTTACATCTTGAAATTTTATTACATAGACATTAAATTTATGAAATATTAAAGTTATTTGATGCATCTCAAAAATTTAATCATGCAAAACTTTCTTCAGAATATTATACTATGTAATATGAACCATTATCACATTACAAGGACTAATACCAAAAGGCATTTAAGTCCTTATAACATAATACAAGAGTTAAATATCATAGTCTAAAACCCAACACCAAAGGGTGTTTAAAATATTAGAAATAAAATATTCAACCCTTTATTTATGTTATATCCAACTTACCATATCAATAATATAATATTGAAAGGTATTTAATATTATTAATATAGCCTTTCCCTTGTACAACTTGAAACAAATTTTTCCTTTCAAAATTTTGTACAAAATTTTATGCTATTGATCCCATGAAGGTGAGTACAGAATTATATAAAATTTTCATGACATAATATGAGTATACAATAATTTCCAATTAATGTATTAATCCTCCAAAATTATTACATCATACAAATAGTCTCCAAAATTGTTACAAAAATTACAATATGTATCTAACAATACAAAAATTAATAACAAAAATTTTCAACCAAAAATAATTTCAAATAAATATTCAAAAAAATTAGGCAATAATTAGCATAAAAGATTTTTATTCTAGAAATTTCTAAATAATGCCTAAAAAATTGCTTGCACTCCCGATATATTCAATGTTGCCATTACCCACCTAGAAGGTGGCATATGGCACTCACACATCTTTAGTGTGACTAGGCATCACGTAGGTGTAGCTAGCAGTCATCCCCTCCCTCTTGTCAAATTTGCAATTAGTCATTCAACCTGTTTGATGACTCAAAAGCAAACCCAATCCTATTTTTGTGCATTTTAAGCCTCATTTTATAAGATTTTTACAACAAATCCTCCTTAAACATGTTTGCTAACCAATCCAATCCAATTTTCTTCTAAAAATGCATTAAAATAAGTTTCCTATTTTTTTAACAATTTTCAAGTATCATGAGTTCTAGGATATTTGTGCCTTCATTTTTAACCTCAAATGGTTTCAAAATAACTAATGTTTTCCTAAATCATGTTTTGGATTGTCACTATCCTTATTCAATCCATAAAACAAATTAAGATTGAGTTTTGAATTCTTTTAAACCTAATTTTGGTATTGTTGTTTTGATTTTTCAATATACCCCACAATTCATTTTTTTCTCAAATACCAAAAATAATTTTTACCTAACAGAGTGCAAATGCAACCTAATGTTGCATTCTTTCTTTGTGCTTTCTTCATTAAATGCTAGAAAATATATTCAATAAATAAGCTAGGTAATTTTTTACTACAAAGTGTTGCATCCACATTAAGCTTCTCTCTAGAAACACATATACACATTCTAGAGCCTAGCTAAACTACTTCATGTATCTAAGCTCAAAACCACAAAAGAACCCATTTAACCAAGTCATGGAAAAATATTTCAATGTAATAAAGCTCATAATTCTAGTAAAGAAACTCACCGAAACATGAATACTTGATAGCCCAAATAAAATAAATTCACGCATAACAAATAGAGGCTAACAACCATATAAGTGGTAGAAAAAAATGAATTCACATCACCATTACATACAAAATATGGTGGAATATCTGAAACCATATGGCATCTAGAGTCCATTTTCTCTTACTAATTTAACTATATGACAATGCATTTTATTTGCCTAGACCATACTTATATATACATGATGCAAGTGCAAGCATAGCATCACTAAAGTCAGCAGAAATGTAGCATACTAAATATGCATCTACAATAATCAATGGAATATTTATACATCCAAAGGCATAGCATGCAAATGCTGGGAACAAAAACATTATGGTTTAAGACTTTCATGAAATCATGGTACAAAAAACAAAGAGAGTAAATGAGACTTTAATATATGGCATTTTAGGAAAATTACATTTCCTTACTCCAATCATATACAGTCCACTATGATATTGGACCAAAAGGCCAATTCATAACAATTAAATATATATGTGACAAATAATTTTACATGTGAATTTGCATAGTATTGAGGAAAAGAGAAAATCATAAATTTCACACAAAATCATTAAAATGTTCAACCATAATTCAAAGTCAAACCTGACTCTAATAGCAATTGTAAGAATTTTATTTCATTAGACATAAAAACCCTAAATTTTAGCTTTTAATGTGGCATAGACAAAATAGATAGAACAATTAGTTACATAAATTAATGCAATAAATACCTAGACTAGTTAATGATTAATTATCAATCTTCCATTTCTCATACCATTTAACCAAATCTATAATAGAGAAAGACATAGAAATTATTATAAAATTACACTACCTCTGTCGTAATCTCTTCTCTCTCTCTCTCTTTCTAATAAGAAGATTAGCCGTACATCTTAATGGGACAACACAAATTGAGGTAATTACTAGAAGTAGGTGACCTCTTAAATAAATTAGGTTAAGTCATGTATCTTATCCATCACAGGATCCATACCCAACTAATTCACATTTAAATTATAATATCATAATTTCAATTGTTACTTTGTTTTGAGCTCACATAATACAATGTAACATTAATTGATCATTTACTAAATTAAGATGAGGTCTACATTTAAGTTTCTGACACCAATTTTTTAAAAAATTTCATATTGTAATTCTAAATTTTAGATTATCATATGCAATAATAATAACATAATAATAAATAAATAATGAAAGTAAAAAAGAAAATAATAATAATTAAATATTAATAATTAATAATATTAAAATGATAAATAATTAAAAATAATAATATTAGTTAATAATAAAAATAATAATAAATAAATAATAATTATAATTATAAATACTAAAATAAATTTTGATAATAATAATTAATAAAAACAATAATAAGATAATAATTATAATAATAAATATTTTATTAATAATAAAAATAAGTTAATTTCTGTTTAGTATACTAATTGTTAACGATGGGAATCAAGGCTTTCATGTTTGAATCAAACAAAGTAAACAATCATAGCATATTTATTCTTTTCCCTTCTATTTTCTTTTATTAATTCTTTTCTCTTTTCTCCCTCGATTGAATCAAATGTTTAATAGAGCTTATGATGTGTAAAAAAGTTAGGTACAATCATAGCATGTTTTAATTTGTTGATTAAAACATTAGTAGGATAAATTAGAAATCAAAAATACATATAAGCAGCAAAAATCTGTTATTATTTTCTTATTCTTAGTCTACCTCGTATTTAATACGTCCATATGTAAAGTCACGCGTTGCATTAGATCGAAGTTTTGTCAGACTCATGGACTGACAAATCTTCAACAAAATTGAAAAACTCAAGTATCTTCGTTGGATAATCTTACAGGGGAACCCAAACACATTTTGAATTGGTTAATAATGCCAACGTATTGACGAAGGAAAGTAATATCTACGTAAAGGCTGACATAAATTTTTAAGAAAATTTCAATAGGATTATACATGTATAAATCTACATTGAAAACTACATATAGTATTATTTTTGAAAATTCTGTTACTTAACATTGTCCCGATCATTTAATTATATATTAAGGTATGAATTCAATGTGAAGCCATTTTATATTAAAATCAATCACTCAAGAGAAGAATAAGTGTTATAGATCTAATTTGGCTTCACTCCAACCATTTTGCAATTAAAAGCTATTGCTTTTCAAATCTCCTTGTAATATAAATTATGTATGCTTTTGTTTTCAATAATTCTAATATATCCAAACTACAAGTCTAATGATTGCTACCTTAACTTTATAACAGAATAAAAATTATTAAATTTTAATAATGTAAAAATAAATGGTTAAGATTCATGATTAAGAAACTTATTTAATATGTTAAAAATTGATAACATGACAATTATATTTTAAATTATAAATTTTATATTAATTTTAAATACACCAATAATCTAAAACAAATAATTTTAGTGAATTATCTCTATTAATTTATATGTATATTTTCATGCCTCTTCACCATATAGTAAATCTAATTTAATGATTATTAACTCAAATTTATTTATAATACATTATAATTTAAAACTTTCAAAACTAAAATGCTTTCAAAAAATTACCACATATTGATTTTGAAAAATATGAAATATAGTTAACAAATTAAAAGTATAAACTTTTACTTTATAAAGCTAGTTTTTTTATTTTTTTCTCTCTTTTTTTAAAATAATCTACTTCACCTATTTCTCACACATTAATACACAAATGACTCTTTTAAAATGCTCAATTTAATAATAAAATTTACTATTATTTTCAATCAAAAGTTTAATATCCATTGTTATTTTTGAAAAAGAAAGTGATACTTATACATATTATTTTTTTGATATATCAGTATCCAAAATTAAGTTTTCTAAACATATTTAAAACATGTTGAATAAGTTTTATTTAAAAATTTAAGTATTATGCGTACACAAATAAAAATATAATTTATGTAATTCTTTTCATCCTATAAATTATATTAAATACAAGCTTTTATACTATATATACTATCATTTTTAAATAAAATATTTATTTTATTGATTTAATTTATTATTATTAACTTTTGTATAAGATAAAATAAAAAAATAAATGAGATGAAATTGAATTTCTCTTGATAATGTGTGGAATCGTGAAGAAAACAAAGACTAACATCAAGAAAAAAAATACAACTAATAATCTAATTTATCAAGTTTGAAAATGAATTGTTTATATTAGGTCAAAGTTATATAATAATAAATCACCTATATTTTTTAGTCTCAAATTTTTAAGTAAAATGTATTTGAACATATATATATATATATATATATATATATATATATATATATATATATATATATATATATATAGATAGATAGATAGATAGATAGATATAGATAAGTATGTGTGTATGCATGTTGGATATTTATTAACAATTTATTGGTATTGTTTGATTACATATACATACTTAAATAATTTAAAAGAACAAAAAGTAAAAAATATTACACTATATTAAAAAGCATAATAACATGATTTCTATTAAAAAAATTGATTACTTAACATAAAAAAAGTCCAAAAATTATTTGGACATAATACATTAATATCGAAGTATAATTTTATTGCATTATATATAACAATATTCCCTTCGATAAATTTATAGTAAGTAAAGACTTTGTTGTTGAAAAAAATAATATTATTGATAAAATAATCAAAATAAAATATTTAAAAATATAGCATATAATTTTTTCAATTTTTTGCTAAATTATAATTTTCTTCATTCAATGTAGAAGCACCAAGTTTTAAATCATTTACTTTAATATAAATGAATGGTTTTAAATAGTGAAAAGTATTTTTTTTAATTTCATGCAAC
Organism: Sindora glabra; assembly: GCA_020226215.1. Classification (NCBI taxonomy): domain Eukaryota; kingdom Viridiplantae; phylum Streptophyta; class Magnoliopsida; order Fabales; family Fabaceae; genus Sindora; species Sindora glabra. Next base: position 11,609,018 of record CM035226.1, on the reverse strand, counting down.
ATTTGAATACTGAATAGTAACTTTTGATTAATTTTTTACAATAATTAATATATTATTATATTCAGTAAGGTAATAATTTTATTATATATTTTTAAGGCTAAGTACAAATACGAATGTTGGAAACACATGTGTGCAAAGCGAAAAGAGAAAAAGAAAATTTGAAACAAGAATTTTTTAAATTTGTATTAAAAAAAAGGCATTTGACTCAACTTAATTTTTATTTGGTTATTAATTTGTTAAAAAAAGATATAGGGTTAAAATAAAATTAAAATAAATGAAAAGTCTGATTTGAAAGCTTTGTAAAAAATAATTAATTTGAAAAACCTCTTCCATACAAGCAATATACCATTATTTTATTAACTTGTTAGTCATACAAATAATGTATTATTATTTTATTAACTTCTTAATCAATATATCAATATCCATGATTAAAATCTAACTATGGAAGAATAACTATTCTTAAAAGTTATTTCTGAAAAATTATTTTTTTATTTTCAAAAATTACTTTCAAACTCAAAAAATAAAGAACAAAGGATATTTGAACGTTAAATGAAGGAAATAAGTAAAAATTTTATTTAATTATAAAACTATCATAAAAAATAAAAGTAGAAGTTTAGAAAACATCTAAAACTTGTTCTTTTCTTTAAAAAAAAAAAAGAATTTCATAAACAATTTTAAAAAAATCTGAAAACATATTGCTAAACAAATTTTTCAATGTTTTTCATTTTTTAAAAATAAAAAACTAGTTTTAAAAATAGAATTCAAACATACTCTTAAATACCTAAAATCTATCTGAAATAAATACAAAGAAAAGAAAATTGGTGATAGGAAAACACTCCGTCAATGGAAACCATATCGCACATTTTCTCTGAGAAGAGAAATGCCTTTCCACACTCTAATGGGAAAAATTGTAATCTTGTAGGTTTCTAAATGTAAGGATTCCTTCATATAATCAATTAATTAAACTGAATTATACATCCCACATATTGCAGAATTCATATCTAGTCAGCCTAAATTTGGGCCAAAATATCATATAAAACCTCCAATTTTTAGCCACTAATAAATTAGGTATTACATAATAATAACATTAATAATAATAATAATAATAATAATATAATTTATAAACTAAGTCAACTCCAAAAATGGAATAAAAATTTCAATTATATGATACGTATACAATGCTACTGAAGTTTTTTAACGAACTCGATCTGAAAAGGAAAAGAATTGGTGTTTGGTCTTTCTTTTTATGTAAAGTTTCTCAAAGATGAAATCATTGAAGGAAAAAAACGATGTTTAGTTTTCTCTTCGTACAGCTAGAACATAACATTTTTAATAAATATTTCGTTACACCATTAATCAAATCATGGTAGTAAATATAAGATAATATTAGTGATATGACGTACAAAAATAAATATTAATATTTCTTTCTTTGTAATTTTTATTAAATAATCCATAATTATCTAATCACTATCCCTATATTTCTCTTAATTTTATGAGAGTTCTTATGTAATTCTTATAAGCTTTCACAACAAATTTCTTTCATGCATATTTAATCTTTTTCCAATATAAATATTTATAATTCAAAATACTTATTTAAGAAATAATCACAATCCTACTATAATCCAAACTTAAATAAGAAGATAACTCATAGAAATAATTAAATTAACACTAATAAACAACAATTAGAATTTGAGAGTCAAATTTAATAATTATTGAATGTAAATGTCCACATATTAAATATTATATCTCTAATTATGATCAATTAATAGGATTCAATTATAATCAATTATATCCCCAATTATGATCATATTATTAGGTTTCAATTATGATCAATTATACCCCCAATTATGATTAATTTTATTTATGAATTATCATTATGAGATTACAATATTTAATTAATTTACTTTATAAATATGGATTGTACTAATCATTTTGTATATAGTTGAATGAAATATTTTCCTTCTCCTTGTATTTCTTCCTCATCCTTATATTTCTCCTTCATCTATTTCATCTCTTCCTTTTATTATTCCTTAAGTATTTAATATTTTCATAACACGTTATCAGCACGAGGCTCTAATCCATTGAGATAATTTCTTCCAAGCATAAATTATTTTTTTTAATCTTATTATTTTATACTAATATAGTAATTCTTCCATCTCATCACACTCTTTTTCCTTATTTCCTTCATATTTTAATTTTAATTTCTATAATGATTTTAATGTTTTTCTAGTTTTATTCAAAGAAATAATAGTTGCAAAATATTGAATATGATGTGTAGAAATACAAATAAATAATGAATTAAATTGAGAAAAAGAAAACAATTAATATGACATATTATATATTTGAGAATTTATTCATGAATGCTAAATGAATAGATTTTTTTTTATTAATTTTCAATGTATGTTAGTTTTTATAAAATGTGTAAGTATTATATATATATATATATATATATATATATATATATATATATATATATATATATATATATGGTATGCAATTGTGGATATGTGATAAATTCTTAATTATATTATTACCTCGTGAAAAATTGCTATATGAAAAAATATAATATATGTTATGTTAATATAGAAAGAAAATTTACTTGCATTATAAGGTTTAGCTTTATGCCAAGCTAAATGCAAATATTCAAGAAACTAAGTTTGAAAAAAGGAAAAGAATTTTCTAGAAGCAATCAATGTATAAATATACATATAACCTGAAGCATACTTTTCATAAATTTGATAATTTTTACAATATTTGATCACTATATAGATTGACAATAAAATAGAAGATTGGATTAATAATTATATGATTAATATGTTGATTAATAATTTCTTCAATATTCAATCTCTATTATATTGAAAATTTTCTCATTCATTTTTACATGTCTATAATAGTATTATAATAGATCTTGCAAATCTTAATTTGTGACTCTTGATATTATGAAAAAATTTTACCTTACGATAAAAGATTCACTTATTCTTTTTAATAGTTCAAAAGAAATATATAATCCAAAAAAAATTCTCCATTTTCATGCATCCAATTTGCTCCTACAGTAGCAATAATAAGAAAAAAGGTTTCAAGAAATATTCTGAATTAATTACTTATCTCCTTGTGACTAAACAAAATAATAAACTTTTAATTTTGATGAGTCCCGTCTGATTAACTTTGCTCCATTCCCTGAAGTGAACGTAGCAACACATGACCATTTTACTTATTAACAAACTTATAGCCTTAGATGTAATCGTGATCATGTTTCTTATATCAAGAACTCAACTTTCCACCGGAAGTGAAAAAATGAAGAAAAGAATGATAAAAAGGTTGGCAAAATAACGAGAACATATGTGATGGTAAAGGTCATTAGTCTCATACATGTCATACTCTAAAGTATTTTGTTGACCTTTACTAAAAATTGCTTAAATATATACATATAAGAAAGATAAATTTTACATGTGAAAAGGGATTTGAATTGATTTTCTTGAAGAATGCTTGTAGTTGTCTATTGTCTACTTAATTTTCTATAAGTATACTTATCTCAAAGCTGTTAAGAAGTTTTTATTAAAAAAGAAAGAAATTACTAAATACAAATGTTTCGCCTCCACGCATCCTTATTGCATCAAGACATTTAATTTATGTCCATTATTCATATACTCATAAATTAGTTTTATTTTAATGGTCTTTTTCATTAGCTAATTTTAAAAGTATTTCTATAATATCTATCATTTTATATCAAATTACTTGAAATTCATTTATATAAGTAATCATAATATCTAGATATGTAAATATACACCTTATTATAGTTTATTCTTATATGGTTACCATGATATCACTTTAATACTAGCTAATTTTACTTAAATGTGTCACAACCTATTTCTTAAAAGATATTATATGGTTATTAAAAGGTTTTAGATTCTAGTATAGCATAAAATTGTGCACTGTTGAACCAAGTAGAATTATAGGTGGAGATATTAAAGGTAAGTCATAATATATGTGTATAACTATCTATGACTCATTAGGTTAAGGATATTTACTATCTATTGCATGTAAAATTCTACTTTTCTTATTTAGTAATGCAAAAGGCCAATGTTAATACTATATCTAGTACTATAAATTTAATTGAAGGCCCCGGAAGAGCTAATATTTTATTATCTGGAGAAACAAAATTACACATTAATAATGCGTTATATTCTATTAAGTCTCATAGAAACTTATTAAGTTTTAAAAATATCCGTTAAAATGAATTTCATATCGAGACAACTAATGAAGGAAATATTAAATATCTTTTTATCGCCGGTATGATCTCAGGTAACAAATGCATACTTGAAAAATTACATGTTCTTTCATCTAGTTTGTCCTACACATATATTAGTACAATTGAAACACATGCTATAATAAACTAGAAGTTTATTAATTCAAAAATATTTACTATTTGGCATGAACGATTAGGACATTCTGAATCACTAATGATAAAAAAAATTATTGAGAATTCACATAGGCACCCATTGAAAAATCTGAAAATTTTTCAATCTAAAGAATTTTCGTGTGCTGCATGTTCTCTGGGTAAATTGATTATTAAGCCATCACCAGCTAAAGTTGGAACTGAATTTTCAACATTGTTGGAATGTATACAAGGTGACATATGTGGGCCTATACACCCACCATGTGGACCATTTAGATATTTTATGATATTAATAGACGCATCTAATAGATGGTCTCTTGTATGTTTACTATCAACTCCTAATCTGACTTTTGCAAGATTGCTTGCTCAAATTATTCAATTAAAAGCAGAATTTCTAAATTACCCTATCAAGTTTATTCATCTTGATAATGCTGGTGAATTCTCTTCTAAGACTTTTAACGACTATTGCATATCAATAGGAACGAATGTTGAACATCCTGTAGCTCATATTCATACACAAAATGACTTAGCTAAATCATTTATTAAACGACTTTAATTAATAGCAAGATCCATGCTTATGAGAACAAAACTCCCTATTTCTGCTAGAGGACATGCAATTCTACATGCAGCAATACTTGTGCGCATCAAACCTACTAGTTACCATAAATACTCTCTTTTACAATTGGCTTATGGTCAGGAGCCAAATATTTTCCATCTTAGAATTTTTAGATGTGTAGTATATATTCCAGTAGCTCCATTACAACGTACTAAAATGGAACCTCAAAGGAAATTGGGAATATATGTTGAGTATGATTCCCTTTCTATTATAAAATATCTTGAGTCAATAATAGGGGACTTACTTACAGCACGTTTTGTTGATTGTCATTTTAATGAATCAGTTTTTCTAACATTAGAGGGAGAAAAAGATAAGCAATTGGTCAAAGAAATTACATGGAGTACTTTACAAAATATTGATCCTTGCATAAAGCAATGTGAACTTAAAGTTCAAAAGATAATCCACCTACAAAGTATAGCTAATCAACTGTCAGATGCATTCACTGACCTAAAAAGAGTGACTAAATCACATATACCAGCTATTAATGCTCCAATAAGGATTGATATCTCTGAAGGACAATCCATCAATGAGAAAGCTAATAAGTCTAAAGCACGCTAGAAGCATGGTAGACCAATAAGTTCAAAAGATAAAAATCCCTGCAAAAGAAAAAAAAGCAATTATTAAAGATAGTCCATTAAAGAAATAAATACTCCTAAAGAGTCTAGAAACATAAAAAATAATATAACTCCAAAAGAAGTTCAGGTACCTGAAAATAATAAAGAAGATGAAAATAAAAAAATCTCAATAAACTATGTCTCTATAGGGAAAAAATTGAACCGCAAGAAATAGTTGTCGATAGCATTTTTGCATATAATGTAATGCTTAATATTGTGAATGATAATAAGGATCATGAACCTAGATCTATTGATGAATGTCGACGTAGATATGATTGGCTAAAATAGAAAAACACAATTCAAGCAGAATTGAATTCACTTGAAAAATATAAAGTTTTTAGACTTGTAGTCCAAACACATGAAGGTGTAATACCCATTGGGTACAAAAGGGTATTTATATGTAAATGAAATGAGAAAAGTAAAGTTGTAAGATATAAAGCATGGCTTGTTGCCTAAGGTTTTATACAAAGATTTGGAATTAATTATGAGTTCACTTATTCTCCTATAGTAGATGCAATCACATTTTGTTAGTCTGACAATACATGAAAAATTTGATATGCATCTGATAGATGTTGTTATAGCCTATTTATATGGCTCACTTAATTATGACGTCTATATAAAAATCCCAGAAGGATTTAAAATGCCTGAAGCATGTAATTCAAAGTCCCGAGAACTTTATTCAATTAAATTACAAAAATCTTTGTATGGATTAAAGCAGTTTGGACGAATGTGGTATAATCGTCTTAGTGAATACCTATTAAAGGAAGGGTATAATAATGATCAAATATGTCCATATGTTTTCATAAAGCAAATAAAATTTGAATTTATAATCATTATTGTATATTTTGATGAGTTGGATATTATTGGAACTCCTGAAGAGATTCAAAAGGCAATTGATTGTTTGAAGAAAGGACTTGAAATGAAATATCTTAGAAAAATAAAGTTCTGCCTCGGTCTGCAAATCGAATATTTAAAAGATGAAATTTCTATACATCAATCAACTTATACCCAAAATAGCCTTAAAAGATTTTATATGGATAAAGCATATCCATTAAGTACCCTAATGATTGTTCGGTCACTAGATATGAACAAAAATCCCTTTAAACCTCGAGAAAAGATATAGAACTACTTGATCCTGAAGTTCCATATCTTAATGCAATTAGAGTACTAATATATCTTGTTAGTCATACACAACCTGATATATTATTTGCCATTAATTTATTAAGTTCTCCACCTATATGAAGGAATTGGAGTGGTGATATAAATATTTAATAAATCCGATCAAGTGATAATCTAGTGAATTTATTTACTGAGGCACATCCTACTACGATATTTGAAAAAATGGTTCATACTATTAGAGTTCTTCAACTTAAAGATCTTAATTGATATCATCATGAGGGAGAGTTAATACGCACTGTACTCTTTTTTCCTACACTATGATTTTTGTCCCACTGAATTTTTCCTAACAAGGTTTTTAATGAGTCAGTATTCTAATGCATATTATATGGACATCCAAGGGGAAGTGTTATGAATAATTATTGAATGTGAATGTCCATAGGTTAAATATTATATCTCCAATTATGATCATATTATTAGGTTCCAATTATGATCAATTATACTCCCAATTGTGATCAATTATATTTATGAATTATCATTATGAGATTGCAATGTTTGATTAATTTACCCTATAAATATGGATTATACAAATCATTTTGTATACAGTTGAATGAAATATTCTCCTTCCCCTTGTTTTTCTTCCTTATCCTTATATTTCTCTTTCATCTATTTCATCTTTTCCTTTTATCATTCCCTAAGTGTTTAATATTTTCATAACAATAATTGATTATTATCATAGATTTTGAGCAATAGATTATATATATGTACAATACATTTTATGTTTGATAACATTTTTTTAAATCGATTATGCATATTCTTATTTGAATTATATAAAGAAAAATGATCTTTTAGTAATAATTAATTAAGGACAATAGAGAAAGAGAGAGAAAATGGACTTTTTGTTAAGATCCAAATCATATTCCTTCTACATTCTCGATTAAACAAAAAGTTGTTTTGACTAGCTTTTAATCTAAATAAAAATATTCCTTATAAATGATTATTAAAAAATTTAAAATTACAATCAAATATCTCCAAAATTAATTATAATTAATTATGGGACTTGTAATCGATTATTGAGAATTCTAAACCAAACAAACACTGATCAGATCTAATCAATTACGTTTTGGTATAAATTTGAACCTTATTTCATAAATGAGTAATTAATGTTTAAAATCAGATCCACCTGTTTGATTTTATTTTATATTTATATATTACATATTTTATTTATAATGTACATATGTATTGTATATTATATTTTTAATCTTTTTCATATTTTTCTTTCAAGTATATTCAAATATTGTGTATATATACAAAGATAAATATTATTTAAAAATTTTAATTATATTATATTTATTAAAATCTTAAAATTACTAAGAGGGCCCTAATATTATAGCTAATAATGAAGTAGAGGACTTTTAAAATGGTTAAATTTTAACGGAGCTGTGGTGATGCGCATATGCTCACCCTTTGAGAAGTTATTATGACTTATATCAAACATTTCTTGTGATAGTTTTGTTCAAAGAGAATAACTCATATTGACCGTTTTTGTTCTTTTATAGAGAAAAATAAATAAAAAAGGATTGGTTTGAGCATTTCGCTCTCGTATGCAAAATATCAAAAATAATTTAGATTAGAGTAGATTTGAATTAAGTAAAAAAATATTCGATATAAATATCAAAGTAAGTGGAATTCAAATCTTCCCTAATTTTTTTTTCACCCGTCTGTCTCCGTGGACAGCAAGCAGAAGTGGGCATTGTCCCTAGTATTTCGGTTTTAGTGTTTTGGTCGATAGACCGCTTGCAAGAGAGGGAACGGGACAACGGAGCATGAAATTGAATATTACAATTTTCAAAGTCGAAAATTATAAGAGATGGACAAAGTCAGCCCATGAAGCCATTTCTATCCTTAAATCTGACTCCTTCCCCTCTCCTCTCTCTATAAATACGCCCACCCATTCCCCCTTCCCTTCTCATCTTTCAATTCCAAAAACTCTCATCTCATCGATGGCTTCCTTACAAACCTCTGCCCTACTTTCTTCTTCTTCAAACAACATCAATGCCGCAATCCATGTTCCCAAGCTCCCCCGAGTCCCTTTCTCACTTCCTCAAATACCACCGACACATTCAAACCAATCCATTCAAACAATCCCATTAGACAACAATTCCAATACTTCCACAAAAATAAATCAAGACTTATTCAATAATTCCATCATAGATTCTAAAGCCACCATCCAACTCCATGCAATCTTAGAAGCCGTATCGGACAGAATCGAAATGCACAAAAACATCGGTGAACAACGCAACAACTGGAACACTCTTCTCTTAAACTCAATCAACATGATCACTCTCACCGCCACGACCATGGCCGGTGTTGCCGGCGCCACCATCCCTGAAAGTGCACCACTTTTGGCTCTAAAACTATCGTCCGGTCTTTTGTTTACCGCCGCCGCCGGGATGCTGATAATCATGAACAAAATCCAGCCCTCACAACTCGCCGAGGAACAACGCAACGCGGTGAGATTGTTCAAGCAGCTTCAGAATCAAATCAAAACTAAAATTGCACTAGAAAATCCTACGGAGGAGGACGTAAAAGATTCAATGGCCAGGGTTTTGGCTCTTGACAAAGCTTACCCGCTTCCATTATTGGGAGCCATGATTGAGAAATTCCCAGTTAAATTTGAGCCTTCTGTTTGGTGGCCATCTTCCCAAAGGAAAACTAAATTGCAGCTCGAAAGATCAAGCCAGATGAACAAGAATGGATGGAGTGAAGAACTGGAAATGGAATTGAGGGAAGTTATTGAAGTGATAAAGAAAAAGGACGTTGAAGATTATGAGAGACTAGGAAACTTGATTCTCAAGACGAACAAGAGTTTGGCCATTGCTGGGCCTTTACTCACAGGCATTGCTGCCGTGGGATCTGCGTTTGTGGGCAATGGTTCGTGGACATGTTTGGTGCCTCTCATGGCCGGATCATTGGCGGCTGCCATTAATGCATTTGAGCATGGCGCTCAAGTTGGTATGGTGTTTGAAATGTACAGAAACTGTGGCGGGTTTTTTCAACTGTTCGAAGAGACTGTTGAGAAGACACTTGAAGAGAAGGATTTGGAAGAGAGAGAAAATGGAGAGCTGTTTGAAATGAAGATGGCTCTGCAATTGGGAAGGAGCGTATCGCAGCTGAGAGAACTTGCCTCCAAATCTGCTTCTTACCGTATGGAAGGAATTTCTTCCATTGATGAATTTGCCAGCAAGCTCTTCTGAGAGCAAACATTCATCTATTTTATTTTTTTTTTGGGACAAACACATTCTTATATTCAATGTATATAGAGGCATAGATGTTAGATATTCACGAATACCTTTCATAATTGTTCCTTGCAAGTCTTTACATTTGAGGAGTCATCCCTCCATCCTTCTAAATGGATACAAAACAAAAAATTGTAGAATTTGTTTTTTTAAGTATTTCGACTGTTTACAAAATGTCCATATTTCTACTATATGAAACTTACTCCTAAGATTTAGAGTCTTTTTATTTTCTATCACAAATAAGATATTCTACATTTTTCTAAATAACTCTAATTAAAATACTATTTATTCACTATAAAATTTTACAACTTAATTAAATCTTTAAACTTTTTAAAATTATCTTTAATTTTTTGAACCTTCTAAATATATAGAAGGAGCAACATGGAGAAGCTAATTTTAGAACGAAAATAGAATAAAATACAACTATTTGTATACTGTCTCTCGCTCTTCTCTACATATCAACTCTTCTTTACATATCAGGAGGGAAAAAGAAAATATTTTCGAACTTGTAAAAGAGTAAATTATATGTCAACAAATTTTTTGCTTTATACGGAAAAAGAAAAGTGAGTGGAAAGTGGGGGAGAGAGAGCACAAATATTATTACTCAACAAAACAATCAAAAATTTGAGTTATTTACGCTTCCCCCGATATTTTCTCTCAAAATTTCTTTCTTTCAGAGAAGATAAATTTTTTACTGTACCATGGCCCTTGGTCACTCGGAACAAACAGCAAGTTCTCCAACGTCGGGCATGAGCATAAACAAAAATGGCTTAAAAATTCTAGGTAGATGCATGCGAATTCATCTCTTGCCAGCTAGAATGCAAAATAAAGCAAAGATCAATAAAGATAAACTCGTGTGCAAAGCACAATTAGTATCGTAACTTAAAAAAAAAAGGGGGTCCAAGAGGCTCCCACTTAATGGAATCTGAGGTTATTTGCAGAATTAGTATGGTAACTAAACTGCAGAAAAAAAAAATAGTTGAACTCAAGCAATAGGAAAACAGGAGTAATGCTAGGATGTCCTACACGCACCAATCACAAGTTAAATTTTAATCATTAGAATTAATTATATACAAAGGTAAATTACATTAACTTCCCTCTTCATTTTATATTTCTTTATATGGTTATGCACATCCATTTTAAAAATTTACACACATTTTTTATTGAATCTGCAAGAAATAGTACTGTAATCAAATTTTAATTAGCAGAACTTTAATACAATCGATAAAAAAATTAAACGAGAAAGTCGAGTTTTTTGTATTTGGATATCTAATTTATGTTTTTCTGTGAATTAAATACGATAACAATACATGATGTGAAGGGAGATGAGGATATAAACACAAAATTAGATTGGCAAACGTGCACAAACCTCAATATATTTGCCAAAAAGTGCTTGCTTTAAATCAATCTACCTAGCAGCCAAACTTTACAAAATAATTAAAGGATGTGACCCATGGAAATTAGTTTAGAAAAAATTCTAGATACAAATTCATAAATAGAAACATTAATAATATTGGTCAAACTAATAAAGACGCACGACAACATATGCAAGATCACACAAGCAAACCCACTATTCTATTTCACTTGATTTATATAAGAGTGGGATAATACAAATAATCTCCTTAAAATATGATTATATGTTATGTAATTCTCTTATAGTTTTTAAAATAGTAAAAATATTAAAATTTTAATTGAAGAAAATAGAAAAGATAGAGATGAGACACCTATGATTTTTTTTAACCTTCTTTTTAGTAAAAAAAAAGCAAAAGAAGTAATAAAAAATTAAAAAACACATATTTTATCTCTCAAAATGCAGTTTAGTCAAATTTCATTAATAATTTATTCAAAATATTTATATTATAAACATATTACAAAATCAGTTTTATTACTAATAATTTATTTTAATCAAAATCTCATTCAAAATTAATTAAATTTACGTTAAAAATAATTAAAAATCATTATCAGTGACTTACATGCCTTTTTTATTGTTTTTACTGGATTTTCAATATTTTAACTCTTTTTAAAACTTTAAGGAGTTATTTATAAGTTTAAAAATTTTAAAAAGATTATATTTTAAGAGAATTACCTGTTTATTCTCCTTTTACATTCAATTTAAAGATACATGAAGTGACACACTGAAATTAGATTGAAGTCTTGTCAGACAAACGGAGACCGATAAATATTGAGAAAGAACAAAGAAGAGATCTTCAACAATTTTAATTGGTTTATAATACACAACGTTGTAAAATTACAACGTATGACTAGGTAGCGGGGGTAAAATCTACGTAAAGACTGGAATGAAGAATTAGTAGTAGTAGTAGTAGTCATCGTATAACACATTGATATTAAAGAACAAAAACACAATGGCAGAATTGTTGTGTATTGCATAATTGAATTCTTCGCAGACTTACGAATTCAAAAGTAGCCATGTCAGCATGTTGACACTCAATGGCCACAGAAGCACAAATTCTTAGAACTCAAATGAAGTTATCAAACAAAAGAACGAGTCAGAAGCCAACGGCCAAGTCTATACTCTCCAACCGGACTTCATTTTGTGACCTTTTCATTCTTCCTTCTAATTTCTATGTTGTTTCCTTAATATAAATTTCGTATTAAATCCACCCAATTTACCACTATATACCCCCCCTTTTCATCTACGCTCAACCAAAACCAAAACCAAAACCAAAAAACAGATAGAAAACAGACAAAAAAAACTTGATTCATATGGCTATGTCGTTACAAACTTCAAGTTTACTTTCTTCTTCTTTTAGTGATTCTTCAAACAGAATTCATATTCCTAAGAAACTTCCAAGAACCTCTTTTTCAGTTCCAAAAACACAGACTACCGCCAAGGCAGTTCATCAGGAAGTGAACAACGAATCCGCACCGATACTTCCATCAGGGGAGCAGAATGATGTCTTTTTCAGAAAAGTATACGATGATTCATACAGTTCTGGCATCAATTCTAAGGCCACCATTCAACTCTATGCAATCTTGGCGGCCGCAACTGACAGAGTCGAGATGCACAATAACATTGCTCAGCAGCGTGACAACTGGAATACCCTTCTCTTGAACTCTATCAATATGATTACTCTCACTGCTACTACCATGGTTGGTGTTGCTGCCGCCAACAGCTGCGAGGGTGCTCCGCTTTTGGTTCTAAAATTATCGTCCGGTCTTTTGTTTTCTGCGGCCGGTGGGATTCTACTCATTATGAACAAAATCCAGCCGTCACAACTTGCGGAGGAGCAGCGAAATGCTACGAGGCTGTTTAAACAGCTTCAGACTCATATCGAAATCCTAATTGCAGTAGGAAATCCAACTGAGGAAGATGTCAATGGTGCGATAGATAAAATTTTGGCTCTTGACAAAGCTTATCCACTGCCATTACTAGGAGTCATGCTGGATAAATTCCCAGAAAAATTCATGCCTGCTGTTTGGTGGTCGGAAACTCATTTCCAAAGGAAAGACAAATCCCAAGAAGCAAAATATTTCCTGAGCAATACGACAATGGACAGAAAAACAAATGGATGGAGTGCAGACTTGGAAATGGAACTTAGGGAGGTTGTCGAAGTGATGAAGAGGAAAGACATTGCGGACTATGAAAGGCTAGGAAGCTTGGCACTTAAGGTAAACAAGAGTTTAGCCATTGCAGGACCTTTGCTCACCGGCATTGCGGCGGTGGGTTCTGCATTTGTGAGCCAGGGTTCATGGGCGGCGATTGTTCCCGCGGTGGCTGGTTCGGTGGCTGCAGCTATTAATGCTTTCGAGCATGGTGGGCAAATTGGGATGGTGTTTGAAATTTACAGAAACGGGGCTGGTCTCTTTCAGCTGTTAGAGAGTTCGATTGGATCAAATTTGGAAGAGAAAGATTTGGAGATGAGAGAGAATGGAGAGATGTTTGAAATGAATATTGCTTTGCAACTGGGGAGAAGCTTGTCTCAGTTGAAAGAACTTTCCAGAAAATCGGCTTCATGTCGAGAGGAGGGAATTGAAATAGATGAATTCGCCAACAAGCTCTCCTGACTGCAAACATTTCTTGATTTTATTCGAGAATAATATTTTTTCCCCCATTTTCTATGTATGATTATCTGAAATAAATGACCAAAGGAAGCCCTAGTTTTAGAGGGAGTTTGTATATTTTAGTTGAAATACTATAATAGGTTAATTTGACTTTTGTCCTTTGTGATTTTCTTTTGTCGGGGAGGGCGGGGGCTGGGGCGGGAGGGTAGGTGGGATGCACGGATTAAACCCATGTCAAGGGCACCTACATATTGAGCCAACTGAGTCAAGGCCCTGGTGGCCATTATGATATTAATTTGAATGTTGTTTACATTATTTATATTAGAACTACAGAAATTGTCATTTGGAGAAAATGGACCAAGTAAAACCATTATCTAAACAATGAAGATGATTAATTAGTGTAGATAATCTTTTTAATGACAGGATTGGTAATTACTTAATATATATGCATAAAACTTTAAATATAATAAAAAATAAAATTTTTAAAATAATATCAGATATTATTATATTATTAAAATAGTGTAGAAAATCCTTTTATACATAAATTTCCACCAAATAATATATATATATGGATTATATAAGTGAGCATAATAATAAATAACTAATTTAGATAAAAAATTTATGTTCAACTGAAATTTTAATAAAATTATAAGAAATGCATGATATTGAAGTCAGGTCAGGTCTTTCTTGTTGGATTCAACCTGAGGCTACGCGCAATGGAATATTATATATGCTTCAAGTTAGTACAGGACGTCATCATGTCATGGTCATGAGAATACTGAATCTCATATAATACGCGAAACGACGCCAATGGCACACAATTAATGTTTAATTGATAGGCCGTATTTTGTACAAGAAATAATTTATTTTGTAATTTTTTTATTTAATTAATAAATTATAAATTAACATCTAAAGATTTTTCACTTATTCACTTATAAAAAAGTAAATCTAAATATGTAATGTCATAAAATCAGTAAATAAATAAATTATGATATGATAATATATAATTAATTTAATTTTAATTAATTATATTCTTATTCTAAATTATAAATACAAAAAAATAGGTATGTAAAAAATTTAATGTCGTAAAATATTTAATTGTATTTTAAGAAATTATATTTTTGTTATAAATAATAATAAAATAAAAATTATTTGAGAAAATACATATATAATATTATAAAATACCATTAATTAAACTTTAGATTATTATATTTTTTTAAATGTATCAATTACATTATATAATTTAATCTTAAAATAAATATAATTAATTTTATTTTATTTATTTATATTAATATATTTTTATATTATTTTAAATTTTTAATTAATTTAATATATAATTTATTAACTTATTAATTATTAATTATTAATTATCAATTATTAATAAACTTATTAATTAATAACTAATTTATCATTACTAGCTTAATAAGACATGTTATCATCCTGCACGAGACTGTGGACCAATCACCCTTAATTGGTTGGGGAAAAAAAATCCCACGTACTTAATTTTTATTAAAAAAACTAATCAGAATAATGAATATAATTTATTTAAATATGATAGATAAATGCATCTAATAATTTATAATTGGTACATTTACCAAAGAACCAAAAATGTTCCAACATAAGTAAATTTTATTTAAATTTTAAGCCTGCATTAAACGCAAAATAAAATTGATATGATCTGCACTAACATAGATTCAAATGGGTGCAGAGGTTGTGAATAGAAAGCCAAAATGAATCCTTTATTTATTTATTTATTTTTTAAGGAAGCTATCAGTCCTAAATAAATGAATATAATATGTATTTATAAAAATGATATTTAGACTAATGATAATGAAAAAATAATAATTTCTTATTTGAAAAAATGAAAAAAATTATCTTCCATCAACTTTTTAAACATTAAGTTGATTGAAAATGTTTTTCATAAATATAGTTATAAAATATTAAAATAATAAAAAATATTTTATTTATTTAATATTAAATATGAAAATTTAAAAAAAAAAGTGACATCCTCTTTTCTAAAGGGGAATATTTTTTCATCATTATTATGACAACTCTAAGTATCATTTTTTATAAATCATAAACATATTTCTCTTTTTTAAAGAGAAATATGCTTTTCGTCATTATTATGATAGCCATTTTTTTCAAATTATAAATATAAGTTGCATATTGATCATTCATCAATATATATACAAATAATATTTTTTATAAGAATATGCTTTTTGATAAAAACAAACAAAACCTAATTATACAAGTAATTTTCTATTATCTTAATATTGCATAATTATATTCCTAGATAATAATATGTTTTTTTTCCCTGAATCAAACCGAACCTAAGAATATTTGACTTTGATCCTCTTAGAAATGGGACAGAGACCGCTCATTTTGGTGCTCTTAACAATGCAAACAGAGACCCTGTTTCCAAGGAGTGAACAATTTTGGATGAAAGATAGATATAATTTTAAAATTTTTTAATATTTTTATCTTTTAAAAATAACATGAAGAGAGGATTCAGATTTTTGAAATGGCATCTTTTGACCTTTGATAAATCAAATCAGCAGGCAAAGGCCTTCTTCCGCTGAAAGATGTTGAACACTGACTTTTGCCGGCACTTTAAAAGATTAATAAGCAGAAAGTTAGATATTTTAAGAATTAACTTTTGAATATTCAAGTTTAGACTTTTTTAGTACTGCAGAACTATAAAATTCTTAATTAAACTCAAGAATATAAATTTGAAATATTTAGTAGTGCTACCCGAATTACTTATCTTCTGAGGGCGAAATATTGTTCTCTATGCAAAATTGCAGCAAGAATGTGTATCTCTGGTTATAGCATTGTGAGCTACTAGCCTCTCTTAGCATTGACCAAGTACAAGGTGTACTGTTTTGACAAATTATTCTGTAACTATAATTATTAAATGATAAATTTTAATTAACAGCTGACCATATCAAATTACGACTTCAAATAATAATAAAACGTTTCACCTTGAAAAACAGATGATCAAAATGTTATTGTTTCTAACAATTTTTTCCTTTTTTGAAATGAATATGAACTTGAGGACCAATATGAGACCTTTTTCAATGTAACTTTTTTTTCTTTAATAGTATGAGCGATTAAAATAACTAGGCGTACATATGTAAAATTTTGGAATTAAATCTCAGATGTTAAAAAAAGTAAAATATCTAAGTAACATCATACACCACTTGAACAAAGAAAATATGACATTATGTACCTCCCAGTTTTTGTCAAAAAGGGATCCAGTGCATGCATCAAATGAATTTTGGAGAGAAATAACTATAATTTTTTTTTGCATGAAACTTAAGTCTTAGTAAAGAAAAGACAGTGGAACTTAGAATAAAAATTATGTTTTTATCTCTTCAAAAAAAAATAATAAAAGGAAAAGGAGAGGGTTAAAATCCATTTTTGTCCCAAACGTTTTGAGTAAATGGAACTGGAATGTTCTTAGCAATAGCATTCGAGTCGCCAAAAGGACAAGTAAACGAGTATCGTTTTCTCTGAGCATACGGCTTCCATATCAACAATTGCCTTCAGCTTGGGCTACAATATTGAATTAATGGCAAGGTTTGACTAAATTTTATGATTTTGTCTTCCCCTCAATAAACACCATTATTTATACTATGTTTATTACGAGAAACAAAAAGAATGAAACTTCACGAATACTCTGTTTAGGAAAACCCATCGAAATTTCATTTTCTTGTAGTATAAGCAGCCATATATCCCATGGCAAATTACTAGTTAAGAATTTCCAAGAACGTCAGGTAAAAAGAAAAATGTTATAGATCAAAACAAGGTGTTTTGCTTTGACAATTTGTCCTCCAAATATAGATTGATTCTTTAAATTACAATGCCTGTACCTCTAAGTTTCAAAGAATAAGAAAATGTTACATTCTTTTTGTATATATTCAATGGCAGATGAGGAACTTCCTAGAACCTGTCTCGCACACCAGAAGAGACTAAAACAGTTGTATTGAGATATACCTGTTTAAAGAAAATTCTGTATTGAAAATTTAAACGTTTCCCCTTACATTTGAATTGAATAGGTCAATAACATTGAAAGAAAAAAAAACACTCAAATCATCGGGAAATGTATCAACAAGGTGATACCAGAGAATGTCTAACTGACATTTCGAAGAAAGTCAAGATGGTTTATAGTATTTTGTTGGTACAAATGGCATTTTTGTGACAACTCCTTCGTTGGCTTTTCCTCGGATGACAATCTTAACTTTGGTGCCTGCCTTGTGCAATCCAGATTTCACATACCCCATGGCAATGTTCTTCTTAAGGCAAGGACTAAATCCTCCACTGGTCACCTCCCCAATGTTCTTCCCTTCTTCATCTTGAATCTCACTGTGGCTTCTTGGAGGTGGGCCAGAAGAAACGAAACCAACACGCCTGATTTTTGGACCTTCTTCAAGCTGTTTGAGGATAACCTCGGCTCCTAGAAAACCACCCTCTGCTCTCCTCCTCTTCCCTATTGCCCATGTAAGTCCTGCCTCTATAGGTGTAATATGTTGTTCCAAGTCATTTCCATATAAGCACAATCCAGCTTCAAGTCTTAAGCTGTCTCGAGCACCCAATCCGGTCAATCTGATCTTTCCTTCGGATTTCTCCAGAATTCCTTTGGCAAGATCCACTGCACCCTCTGAAGGAACTGAGATCTCAAATCCATCTTCCCCAGTGTAACTGGCATTTTAGTGAAGATAGCAAGGAGTCAGAAAAATATGCTATTTGGATAATGCATTTTGTCCCAAATAAACTCTGAATTAACCAACGGAACACTAAAAGAAGAAAAGGAATTATTGAATAACTATGTTGTCAGTCAGGGGATTCCAGTGTTGCCGGAAAGAAAGGAAAACTTTCAGTCTGTTACACTAAACTCTAAAGCAAAACTTTGATATATAACTCAGGTTCCTTGTTTTGCAGAGTAAACAGCAAATTATAGAAAAAGAAACAAGTAAACATACCCTGTCCTAGTAAGGAAACATTGTACTCCATTGATGTCCAAGACACGGAACTCCCCAAAGTAAATCTTGCTCAAATCCTCTTTTGTCAGGTGTTGAAGAACAGGAGCAGCAAGAGGACCCTGCTCCAGAGAAACTGAAAAACTTCAATGGATTTTGCAATGAAAAGCAGTTGATTAACCACCACCACCACCACCACACCCACACCCACACCCACACCCCCCCCCCCCCCAAAAAAAAAAAGCACTGATTATTTTCCAACACATAAGATATTCAAAGAAAGCCATCTTAAGGAAAGCAAATGGGATACAGGGAAAGAAATCACCCCTAAACAAAGGATCAGACACCAAAATTAAGCATTTTTTCTTTTTTTTTTTTGGTGATAGAAAACCAGTTGCTAATACTTAATAACAAATTCTCAACAGCAGCAAGGCAATAGGTATCCGAATCACATAGTGATGGAAATGCCAAGTTTAAGGTATATATTTATAGAGACCAATGTATTAGAGTTGGATAAATGACCTGAAGAGCAAGAAGAGATCTCTCATCATGGATGTGCCATGACACATCACCACCTTTAGCTTTGAATGCCTTCATATGCTCCTCAATATGAGCAAGATCTTTATCCCTACATCCAGCATTCACAACCAAGTATATGTGATCATTCTTCACCTTTGTAATTACTGAATCATCAATTGCCCCTCCCTTTCCATTGGTAAAAACAGTCAAGCTCCCAGTACCAGGGGCAAGACCAGCAACATCTGCGATGACAAGCTTTTCAAGGAAAGGGACACAGTCCTTCCCCTTGAGGCTGAGCCCACACATATGGGAAACATCAAAAAGACCACCATTTTCCCTGCAATTCATTGTTGAATCCATGATTGAGTCCTTATACTGGATTGGCATACTCCACCCAGCAAATGGCACCATCTTCCCACCATTCGCAATATGGAAGTCATAAAGAACTGTCTTTTTCAGCTCAGCTTCTGAGGCAAAAAATCGGCGGGCAACAGCCTTCTTATCACTATTAGCAAGACGGCGGGTGATTGATTGTCCAAGCTGCCACAAGCTTCCCCTCATTTTCTAAGCAAATTATCTGAGGCATGAAAAAGATTCCAATACCAAGTAATTAATGAATATATAGATTAGACATTAGCTATGACATCGTGTAGTATTAGGTAGTCTAAAAACAGGATATTACGTTGCTATCCCTATCTTGAAAGGCCCAATTTTCCCAGTCAAATTGAAACAAACTATAAAACAACACAGCATTGAGGTATGTCATGGTTCACAGAATTGAAAGATCAAAAACAAGAAAACGCATGTTGATTCGCCTGATGCTAGATTCCCAAAGTGACAGTTCTGAGAACAAGAATTTTCAGCTTCATGGAATGCTCTTAAAAGTGTTACACCAATTCTCATGGAATTAAAAGTGCTCTCGTTTCATGAGACACTGAAAGTAAAACTAAGCAGTATCAACGAAAATCTCTACCCGAGGCATTACATAACTCAGCAATTGACTTCTGTATAGACAATGGACATGGATTATCATGTAATCAAAAAAAGGTTCCCTATCACACATCACTCAGAATATAGAGAGAAAAAAAAAAGAGAATCTTTATGAATCGACAAGATCTAAATGGCAAATCCCCGCAACCAAAATGCAGATCATTATATAGTATGAGCAAAATGCAACCAGGTAGACAGAAAAAGAGGTTAGAGCACTGACGGAATCGGATTTCTTCTTCAGAATGAAGCAAATCTGGTAAGCATCAGCTCAGCAGAAAGAGAGAGCTCCGGAAATCTGACAGACGAGCTTTTTCTCCATATGTATCTGACATTACAGGTTCATTCATCTGTTAGTAATAAGATATATGAAATGAAAGAAAATTACGATATAATTCGATTGGGGTTGGTATAAGGTGAGGGATTGCTCTTCCTTAATCGCTAGTGAGTGGTGGCACACGGTCCACCCGACTCTCTCTCTTTTTCTCTCTCCTCCTTTCAAGTGTTTCTCTGTCACACCTTGCTTTTTGTATACCTCGAACATCTGACGGCTGTACCGATGAGGTGTTGACAAGATTCAATCTTTGCCGTAACTTCTGTCTGGAATTTTGTTAGATGGGCACCACTTTTCAAAGAGTGAATGGCTCAGATCGGAGCCAGGTGTCTTAATTATTAGATATTTATTAAGGCTCCCATATATTTTACATAATACAATTGAACGGTGAAATTTAAATTTGAAAAAGATACATGGAATTTATATTTTGTAATTCGGAAGCTGGAAGGTGATACAGCTATTGCTTTAGAACCAAAACTTTGTATCATATTCACAAATACAGGAAAGAACAAATTACTTAAAGCACATGATATTATTGGCATAAATAAATTTAATAAATCACATATTATTGGTCGAAATGAATTTAAATCGTATTAATGCATGGAAGAAAAGAAAGAAAAAGGAAAGTTTAATGAGATTCTTTCCATGAAATTATAAAGGTCATTTGAGAAATTGTTCAAGCTTTTGAAGGTAAGATTAGAAGTAAACTATTTATTGACACTGAATTTTACTGTAGGTAAAAAAAAAATGGTGGGCTATCAGGCAACATCGGAGTTGGTAGCACAGATGCCAGCCGCCCACTTACTTTTGATTATGATTTTCATATTCCTTCTGAATAGAGGGTTCGTGAAGTTGAAAGGTCCAGAAATTTATTAAATTTAGTTTAATAGGTCATAATTACGAGTGTAAGTGCATTAAATAATTCCGATTTTTGTATACGTTCATAAATTTTGTACCATTATATTCCCGATATCCCATTTTCATGATTGATCTCGTTCAGTGCAAGAGCAAGCACATTGTTTGCACAGAAATTACCGAGTTTGCAAAATAAAAGCTGCAGGAACTGACAGAAAAGCATATTAGTTATACAACACAATATTATACAGACGGATTATTAGTTAGTGCTTTTCCCAGATGTGTGCACCGACTAACTAGGTAGGAACCTTAATTCTACCATATAGAACTGATATCTCAATAGAATTTGACATCGTGGATCATTAGACGCTAATATTACATGTCTGTTTGGTTTAGGAGAAAATAGAATTTTTAAAAAATATTTTTTTAAGAAAATATATTTTTAAAAAATAAATTAATTTTTTATTATTTGGTGCATAAAGAAAAAATATTTCTTGATGTTTGATATAAAAAAAAATTAATTCCATTTAAAGTAAATTAAAATTATTTACTTCAAAATTATCATAATTTTACTTACCTTGTAAAAAAGAAATAAATTTTTTAATAAAATTTTTATTATTTTTGGTACTCAATAATTCAATAATGATTAGTTTCTAATAATAAAATATATATTAAAAGCATTATAAAATCTTATACATAAATTCATTAATTATTACGAAATATTATATAATAGAGTATCCATCATGAGAAAGAAAAAAAAAAGAATATTTTAGTAAATATTGTATAAAAATGTGCACTTAAATTTTAATAAATAAAAATAAATTTTATAATTATTTGTTATTGCAATTGCAATTGAGTAATAAGATGAGAAGGTAAAACATTTAAGTTCGGATATAAATATATTGAATAATAAAAAAAATGAATTCCATTTTTTAATATTTTACTTAAAAATAATATAACTTTCTAATTGATCAAATTTTATTTTCAACCAAAATTTTTGAATATCCAAACAAGGAAAAGTTAAAAAAAAAATTTCAAAAATTCATTTTTACCTCAAACAAACGAATCCAAAGTGTTTTTCAATCTTATCAAAGTACAAGAAATAATAGGACTAAAATTTTCGGTGCTATTGCAGGATTAAATTACTTAATTTTATATAAAATTTATAAATTACATGCAAAAAAATATGAAGCTGTTAATTAATCATATTATATTCATGAGAAATTATTAAAAAAAATTGTATGATTACATATTTTCTTCATTTTTTCCTTTTTTTTTTGGGGGGTGTCTTACGTAATAGGGTGGAGGGATCCCCCCCCCCCCCCGAGGGGAGAGGAGAGGTGGGAGTCGAACTCCCACCCTTGATACCACACGACTTGGAGGCGCAAGATTGTGCCACTCGATAATTTAACTATGCAATTTAACAATAAACTCTATTAAGCTAAGCCCAAACTTTACCAATATGCTTGGGCTTAATCTCTAATTATTGAATGGAATAAATTTTTTATGGACTCAAAGTTAGATCAAAACTCAAAGCCCATTTATTTTCACGGGCTTGACTTGACTCGGCCTAAAAGAACAGGTCTACTTCCGAATCAAAAGAATCCTCCAGTTTCTCACATTCTATCAGATCAGAGGATTTACCTTTACACTACTAAAATACGCACTCTAATTTAATTCCATGCCGCAGGTATGTTTAAAAGAAAAGAATAAATCATTCCAAATTATACATTTAACATCTCGCATGAGCAAGGCTTCACGTACACGGGGTGTAACCACGACAGCAGGAGCACAACACTGGAAGCACCTTACATCAAAGACAGAGGAAGAAAGCTCCATCTCCCTCGTTTAGGGGAAATGTAATCAAGACTATTCTTGTCAACAAAGAACAAATATTCGAAAATTGAGGTCAAAATTGAACTCCACCATTCACGTTAGTGAAGAATTTATCACAAATCTAGACAAGTAATAAAGCCGCTAGCATCTTTCAGTGTTCTCCTAACACGCCAATAGACAGCAGAGGCCTGTTCTGTTGTTCCCATCTGCAAAATCAGCCAGAACCCATTACAGATGCATTAGGTAATGGAAATATTTTTAGTCCTGTCATAGTATTGAGCACTACTTCCATTTACATCTTGACAAATAAACTATTTTGACATTATGATAGAGTGGCCTCTAAAATTCAGAAAGTGAACAGCTTGTTTGTCAAAATGCAAATGAAAGTAATAAAGAAATTTTCAGTATTACGATAGGGTTAGAAATATTTCCATAACACGAATGGCATACTACCCATGAATATAAGGTGAAAATAAAATCCAATAAACCAAGAGCAAAGGAAATTGCAAAGCACTAAAGATTGTGTTTTGTCAGTTTCAGGTGCAATTGCACCATACCTTGGTCTCCATTTGATAGTAATCTTGCCACAAGTTGACATTCTGGTCATAAGTTCCAAGTGCAGATTCATATAATTTCCTGGAATTTAGAAGAGCATCTTTATCTCCAATGGTTGCCAGGCTTGTTTCCAATTCAATGCACTTTCTATATATAGCAAGGCCAGGATGTGGTAAAGCTAGAAACCTGAAATGAGAAGTGAGAAAAGACTATGAAAAATCCAGTTGAGGAAAAACAGAAACTAGGAAATAAGTCTCCAACATCTTAACCAAAATCTTGAATATATCTACCGTCTATAAATATCTCTGGCTTGCTGAATTCCATCCTTCAGAAGAATAAAACTTACTATAGCAGCGGAGAGCGAAAATCCATCATCACTACCACCATCTCTGATCAAAGAAACAATAGAAATCTCCACCAGCTTATCAAAATATAGTTTTTTATTTGAAAAGAATTTAAGACCCTGCAATGAAGAAGTCTCAGATTAACTCATTTAATAATTTTTAATTTTTTAAAATATATAGAAGATTGGATGACAAAGACTAATTATGTTGTGCATGAATAATTAACGCCCATATGGATAAGTCAGCACCATGAAGAGTAGAACCACGCAATCTGGAAGTAACATACAACCAACTTAAAAGCAGATTTTATTCAAGGCTCAAGTTTTTCAGCTACCATGAAAATGTGGGGGCAAACAGGTATTTGATGAGGAAGAAAAAGAAACTAGTGGCTAAACATACCATTACCCACAAGGTCTCAGATTTTGAAACAGGTGTTTTTGCCAAAATGTATCTTAGGAGTTCAAAGAGGGACAGCAGATCGGCATCACTTGGTGATGGTGTACATCTTGTAATGTGTTTAATTTCTATAGCGATCCTTAATCCCCATAACTGCACTGAATCGGCAAGTTTTCCACTGCAAAGTTTTGCTGCCAATTTCCTGGCTTCATCCAATTGTCCCAATTGCAAATAGAAGGACACATACTCACAAGCAAGATCTTCAGTAACACAACCCATAGTTTCAGCCCTTTCATATACCATCAAGAGATGCGAGACATGATTTACAGCATGACCAGATGACCCAGATATATTGGTTTGTTCTCCTTTATGGCCTATAACACCCAGTAGGAAATTTGAGTACAACCTAAACATGGTGCCAGAATGGACACTTTTCAAAGCCTCCTCATAAACCTGTAAAACAGAAAACCTGACCAAGGTTATATGTTATTAGACAAGTATAGAAGTGTAGAGCAGAAGAAGAAGAACTATGATATGCATAGTCGATCAAGTTGCAACCCCATGATAAGGAACCAAAATCTCACGAGAAACTAGTCACCAGAAAAGCACTTAGATAGATACCATGTAGTCTATGGCTTCAACAGTTAACATGGATACATACCTGAACTGCTTTCTGCATCTGAGAGGTAATGACTTCTTTACTTTTCTCCGGAACATTATCAGGGTCATATTCATGCCTTGCAAGCCAGTCCCAGAACTCTGGCTCTTTCGAAAAATCTCTCTTCATGTCACTCAATATTTCCTTGCACATTTCTTCAGAATGAGCTAAGTTTATGCCTTCCAGTATTTCAAAAAATTGCTTCCTAAGACTAAGACTAGAAGGGATAGCTTCAACTGCTCCACCGTACACAGTTTGGAAAATGCCCATCGCATGCTCTGCAAATTGTTCTTGTTTTGTATTCAACTCATTGTTCTCCACATTTGATCCATCTTTTTCTATTTTCTCTTCAAGGGACATAAATAAATCTTTGTTTTCATTTCTCCATTGTTTTTCATCAGCAGTTCTGTCATCATGGACCAGAGTTCCCTCATCGTCACCAAGAGCAACTTTTCGGGCCTTTAACTTATTAAGGTATGTAAGCTCCATACGAAGATACTCTACCCAGAGCTCTTCAGAAGTTGGGCAAACTCTCAGACCTTCCTGCATTAGAGAACGGGCAGCTGTAACATTTAAGTTATGGTCGAATTCCCATGCTGCAGCATATATCCAAACACCTGGAACCTTTGGGTGAAACCTAACAAGTTTTGCCAGGGCCTAAATAGTTCAAAAGGGAATGATTCAGATGCATTGAAGAAAATGAAAATTCATGCTATAAAAATTTCAATTCTCAAATCAAATAATAAAATGAACAAAATACATTTGCAGGTAGCATTACAATGATATACATGTGTAAAAGGAATCCCAAGTCTTAGACAAAATCCAAAAGAAGAAATAACGAGCATATCAAGGTTTGATATTCAGCAAAATTTATATATTATTTATTAATTACAAATAACTGCAAATTCCAATTCTGTCAGAAGGAAATAAAAAAAAATCCGGCACCCAACAACTTCACATGCAATCTAAACCTCTTGTAACAGTAAGTACGGGTCAGCTATTTTTTTTTCCCCAGAGTGTGCTAGGTGAGGCTTACACTGTAACAAGATGGAAATAACTGAAAATTACAATTCTGTCAGGAGGGGAAAAAAAACTCCATCACATTCAATCTAAGCCTCTCGTAACAATAAGTACACGTCAGCTTTTTATTTCCACCCACAGTGTGCTAAGGGAGCCTCACACTGTAACAAGATGGAAGAGAATCACCGAATCCAATAGACGGCTTCAGCAATTGGAAGTTGAAAATTATCAATGACTATACACTGCCTATCACCAGAAGATACACAAGACCAAATAGGAATCAACCAAACACAATAACTTGAGCTTCTCATAGCATACTACAAAAATTCAACAAAATTTAGTTGGACTTTTGTTACAGGTTAAATGCCGTTGCTCTCTTTCCCACCCTTCGAAATATATTAATCACAGAATA
This sequence comes from Sindora glabra, assembly GCA_020226215.1. NCBI lineage: Eukaryota > Viridiplantae > Streptophyta > Magnoliopsida > Fabales > Fabaceae > Sindora > Sindora glabra. Next base: position 11,582,059 of record CM035226.1, on the reverse strand, counting down.
AAACATATATTACCTTATTCATCCTACCATTTTTTCTTAATCTGCAAAACTCAAGGAACCGAAACCAGAGTTCAATATCGCCTTTAAACCGGCTTAATGCTAGCTCGTAAATCCCTATAATCCTTAAAACACCAGCGAAATCCGACCTGGACTTCTTAGCCTTCTTGTTCCCTTCCTTCTGCAACTCACGCGCAGCTTTCTTCTTGCGAAGACGGCGAAGCGCATCTAGCTGTGTCTCGTATTCAATATAAGCCAAAAAATCCTGCTTCAGCGGGCTAGGACGTTTGAGCCTGTACTCGAATTTCCTCCTCTGTTTCACAATCTCGGCGATTTCCTGACGACTGAAGATGCGACGCTGCTCGAGGTCCTCGAGCTCATCGACCATGCGCTCCAACCTGAGCTGCACCACATCCGCCATGACTGATGTTTAGAAGATTGAACTCGGAGTGAGTCGTTAAGGCTGGTGAAAATGCAGAACGGCCGTGGAAGAAGGCGGACGCCTTAGGCACAAAATGGCGAAGCGCAAAAGAGGTGATTTCCGTTTCCACATGGAGGGGTTCATCGGGGTAGAAGAAGGGTTTTACTTGCATTGGGCTTCGGTGAGCCCAACCAATGATGGGCTATGACATAAAATTTACAAGAGGTTATAAGTTATAACCCAAAAATAGGGGTTCTTACCGGACAGTCAATCGGGCCAAAATTCGTACAAATCGGATCCGTTAAAATCCGTTTCCAAGCAGATTTGTTTGGGCTGATCCGGTCTGTCCATGCAGCCAACACACAGACCAATTTTTCAGCCACTTGAGAATCCTGTGCTTGTAAGCCAAACGTTGGGACTTCTCCCAAGTTCCATTTTTATGGTCCTTAAACCCCTTTCATCGGGGTTTTTGTATACTACAAAATTGAAACCCAAAAATGCAAATAGAGCACTAAAAATCTAGCGGTGGCTCTCTCATGTGTTGAACTGATAGAATCCAAGTTTTCAGATAGTTGAGGAGAGAGAGAACGCTTACATGGGGAAGCACCAACTCCGGCAGCAGATGACACAATTCCGAGGCTTGTGATTGATTCAATTAGACCTCCATAGACAATGCTTTCAAGTATTTCCCATCCGTGTGGCTCCCTATTTTGAGCTCCGATTTGGTCACCAACATGTACTTGAGTCGGTGTTTTTGTCAAAATTACACCTCCAACTACAACAACGGTCACTATCTGAGATGGCGCGGGTTTAACTGCTTCCTCCCCGACAAAGACTTGATTGCATTACAATCATACTTTTTGTTGTTACTTCGTAAGCCATTATACGAGATTTTTAAGGTAGTTATTGATTCACAAAATTTTATATTCTCAAGTAAATATATATTTTTTAGAATTTAATCAATAGGAATGTAATATTCTTATATTTAGTTAATTATTAATTTTTTAAAAAATATTTTATCAAATTTCTAAATATACTATATCACTATATTTAGTTCATATTTGATATTTTTATAATTTTGAAATTATTTCAAAAATACTCTCATCAAATTTTTATTATAAAATATAATATTGTAAATCATATTTTTATTTAAAATTACACAAATAATAAAATTTTTTAACACCTAATCAATTAAATTTCAATATTTAACATCTAAAAATTTATTAATATATATATAAATATTTTATACTTTATTATATTTTAATATGTAATGTATTATATTTTTATATGTTATGCTTAATTATATTTTAATATTTTATACTTTCTTATCATAATTATTAGTATTATTATAAAATTAATTTTTAAAATAAAGTAAACATAATTTATTTAAGTTATTATCATAACATCAAATATACTTAATATTTCTCTTTTCACAAAATTATAAATTTTCATAGCCAAATCATTTTTATAATTATATGTGATATTGGTATTAAATTTTATATTATGATTTCTTCTCTAATATAAAAATATTATTATTATATATTTTTATGTATAAATATGCCTTTTCTTAAAGAAACTCCAAGTTTAATGTATTATTTTTAATGAAAAAATAATATATATATATATAATTGTATTAAAAAAATCTTCCAAACATTTGGAACAACAATTGAAAAGAAATTGTAGTTAAAAAATTAATATGTATTTCTTAATAATAAAAATAATTTAAAAATAAAGTGATAATTATTTCTTAATTTAAATTAAAAATTATTTGATAAAGTGATAAATAAAAATAATAATTAAATACGAAGATAATTTTATCTTTTCATTTTAATATCAACATTCCTATCTCATGAGAATCTGAAATTCCTATCTTCTCCTATGGAAATATTTTAGGAGAAAGTTGGGCCAAAAATATTTTCGAGAATATGACATTCTCAAGCATTTTTTTTCAAATATCGAACCAAATATGAGAATGTAATATTCCCCTAAAACATTCTCAGGAATGTTAAAAATATTTTGCGAACTAAATGTCACCTAAAGGGAACATAAACTTTAGGATTTTGGGAAATCAGAATGACATATTGTAATTTGGTATATTTTTGAAAATGGGTTTTATTTTTGTTTAATTATTTTTCCTAGGATAACAGGTTGAAGCAGAGGGTTTAAGGAGTTGAGCTATGTAATGGACTTAGATATTTAGGTCGAAATTTCAAAAAAGGTCTTTAGACCGTAGGAATCTAATCTATTTAGAACATGGTTCACCAAATTTAATATGTTTAAGCTCGTTTTCTTCGTTTAGTCTAATCTTACGTTGTTAGGTTTGGAAAAAGTTCATGACCCGATTCACTAGACCTGAAACCTATAAAACACCCTCATCCAAACATATAAGCAGAATTAGACTAAAATCCTATTTTAATTCCTAAAAGATTCAATTTTTCTTATTTTGGTTCCTGATTGAAATATTTTTTAAATTTAATCCCTGAAAGATTAAAAATCTTTAAATTTCAGTCCTTCCATACAATTTTGTACAGATTTTAAGCGCAGGGAAAAGATGTACAGAAGGACTAAAATTTTAAGATTTTTAATCTTTCAAGGATTAAATTGAAAAAATATTTTAATTAGGAATCAAAATAAGAAAAGTTGAATCTTTTAGAGATCAAAATAGGATTTTTGTCAGCAAAATTATTACATTCTCGAAAAATCTAGATATGATGTACTTCATTTGTGTAACCTACATTTAAAAGAAAAAATGGAAAAAGAATGCAAAATACTCTTTCTAAATAAAGAATCAAATATTATTTTAAAAAAGAAGCTATCTTCTATATATGCCATTAGTGAAAATACTCTGATCTTAATTTTCAATTTTATTATTCATTTATAAATTTTATGAGATTTACATATATTAAAATTTTAATTTTTTAATTTTCAAGCCATTAGAAGTTGTAAAAACTAATAATTGAACATCATTTATTGAGTGGAATTAAACGTACGTGATATAATTTGTTGCAAGCAAAAATGCTTTACTAAAAACTATATTCTAGCTTTCCTATATTTTTAGGCAATAGAAAATTTGGTCAATAAAAAATAAATTCTAGTAAATTAAAATGATAATATATTTGGAGAAAATTAATTTTTCCTTTTCATTAAAGAAAATTATTTTCCTTAATCACCTTATATTATATAATTTTGTGACATGTGTTGATATACAAGTATAAGAAATTGAGCTAAACATTATAATAGAATTTTAGAAATTAAATTAAATTGTATAATAATTTATAATATTGGAAATTAGAAATTAAAAATTTTAACATTAAAAAGTTATATATAAAAAATAAAAATTAGTTAATTAGATTGTAATGGAATTCCATTAACAATTGCTCTCGGCAAATGGATAAAATATATTAATTAGACTATAATTACCTTATTTGTATTATCTTCAAATTTATTAATAGAATTTCAATTTGATATATTCTTGTGTTTTATTATAATATTAAATAAAGAAATAAAAAAGGAAATACGAGTGATCTATAGAAATAAAAAGAGTCAATATAATGAAATCGGATCTAGACCTATTGCAACTCATGCAGCTATAGTTGCTATATTTGATTGTTAATTAGCATGAACCCCATAAAAATACATGGGTTCATCAATATTTGGATAGCAAGATACAGCGTCTAACCATTGATTAGCAAGGACCCTATAGAAATGCAAAGGTTGCTATGCATTTAAATGGTTAAATGCACTATCTAATTGTTGATTAGTGTAGACCCATCAAAATGGAATGAGTCCTATACATTTAGACAATTAGATATAGTAATTGCAGTTATAATTACTGCATTAAATCAAAATGTAATTTTATTAAAATTTGGAATAAAATATTAAATGAGTTTCTATTTTAATTATGCCATTAGAAATAAGAATAAAACATTAAATAAGATTTAAGTAACAATATTAAATATGATTAGTTAAAGACTATTAATTATAGTTCAACCATTGCCTCAAGAGTTATCATTAGCATTTGTCTTGATTAATATTCTATTTTTGTTATGTAATAGCACATATATTCTATTTTCATTATGCATTTGTCTAATTATTAAGTTTCTATAAATAGTAAAAAAAAGTTGGTAAAAAAAATCTAATCCATGAATGTATATAACTTAATCTTTCTATATCATGGCTACAATAAATCATTCTTTTAGATTCATGTTATTATCAAAGATGTCAATTTATTATGAAATAGTTTTATACTAAGCTAATCTCAAGCTTGACTTTAGATCAATCATTATGGTTTAGGATTATCACGTTATGATGGTTATTAGCAAATTTGTTACATTATCTTTAGAATTTTAGAATTTTGTTATGTGGAATGAATAATTAATTAATCTTAATAGTAAAAATAAAAATAAAAATTTTCTATGAAATGAATAAATTATGATAAAAAAAATATAGGTGAGATATTTGGCAAAGTAAGATTATTGATTAAATGAGATCTGAGATAGATGATAAAGGATATATAAAATAAATATTTATAAATGTTTAAAAGTGATTTTGTGAGTATAAAGGAGATTTAAGATATATTTTTTAAAATACCCTTATATTATTCCCTATTTTTATTATCCAAATTAGCCTCTTCTATATTTTCACCAAACGTTATTCCACTCTCACCTTCTTAACCTTCTCTTATCTCCCTTAATTCTTTAATCATCATTTTATTCAATCAGGCATAAGAATGGCTAAATTTTATCAAATTTTCATATAATCAGGATAATATCTCCCTTTTTGTTGAATTCTCCTTCATTCATATTAAAGGTTTTATAGAATTTTGGCATTTTAGCTTAAATGGAGAGGTTTAAGCCTTAACTTAAGAAAATATTAATTTTTAGATGATTAGGATTAAGAAACATTGTATCCAACCTCTTATCATCCTTTTATACTAGGCAAGTGCACATTCAAACCTTATTTAAAAGGATTATATAAAGTTTGTTTAAGTGAAACTTTTCTAAGTTTTAATGAATATATGAGAAATGTAATTATTTACACTTTTTAATTTGGTTTTTATGTTAGAAATGTCATTAATAAGTTATCTTTAATGTTCATTTATGATGTGTAAATATTAGTAAAGGTAATAAATGCATTTAGATGGCATTAATAGTGGGTGACTAGTGTATCTAAACTAGAAATTTATAGAAAAACATGCAGTAGTTAACTATATAGTTAACTATGACTTAAGATCTACTTTCTAAAGAGTCATAATCGATTAAATACTACAGGATTAGACTTAAGAGGCCTGTAATTGACTATAGCTAGAGAACTTGCCTTTTAAAAGATCGTAGCCAATTATATGGTTAACTACCTAAAAGAATTTCACTTTTTGAGAGTCCATAATTAACTAAGACTCACATACTAGGGGTTTATAGTTGACTAATTGGCACATAGATCTAGCTTAAGGCCTTTTGTAATTAATTATATGGTCGACTATGCACCTTTTCTAAGATTTATAACTAACTATATAGTCAATTTGTGACATGAAAAGGCCTTTAAGAATCAAAATTTATATATTATTGTATATGAATACAATGTGATATTTGATGATGGTAAATGAAAGGTGTGGCCATGTAATAAGACATGAAATTTTATGATGTGAAATATGTTTTCTTGATGATAATAAATTTATTGAAATCATGAGAAATATAATGAAAGTGATATAATTTACATGATATTCAAACACTAAATCCATTAATGGTTTATGAGATATAAGATTGACAAAGAAACATAAGAATAAGCTAATAAAGGATAAGGTTGGATGGGAGTCATAAAAAAGTTTACTTACTTTCTTTATTTGGTTATTCTTGTGCATTATATAACGTGATAACCGTATGGATATATGTATAATTGAGTAATGGCACTTATAAATACATATAATTATTTATGATTTGTGTGACCTAAGTACTTAGATATACAGAAATGTAAATCCAATTGGTAAGCATATAATTATTTTCAATATTTAACCATGTTAAAATGTTTACTTACTAAACTTCGAACTTATTTTTCCATACATTTATTTTTCAAAATTTCAAATTGAACCTTCTCTATCATCTCCATGAGGATGAACTTTGGAAAGCTCTCCAGTATAGCTTGAGTAATATTAAATATTTTGATGTAATTAAATGTTTAAGATTTGTCTTGTATAGGTCAAAGATAAAAGAATAGATACTTATTCTTTTTAAGGTTTGTTAAGCTAACTTATCCTCAAAATTAGACAAATTATAAGTAGGTTTAACTTTTTTTATAATCAAATCATATTTAACTAATAAAATCTCATGTGTTTTCTCCTTGCTGCATGATTCCTTCCTTCTAATGATAACTATGTCTTCTAGTATTTTAACAAGGAATATCAAATAGGCCAATGGAAACTAGCTAGTCAGATTGCATGCCAATTACAACTTAAATCATAATAAAATTATTTTAATATATTAATTATCTTTCATAGCCTTGATTTTATTGAAATAAAATATTTTTTACAATTTTTTTAGAAAAAGAAGTTCATACATAATAAGAATGCATATAAATTACAGAAAATAATTGATTGATTTGAGTTCTTTTAAATCAATGAAATAAAATGTATTAATTTATTTTTTGCACAATATTATTTGTAAAATTTATGAAAGGAAAAATAAGGGACTATTTTTTTTTATTCTCCCTAAGTCCATTGAAATGTTATTATATTATTCAATATTTAATTTATGTTTAATAACTTTTTTTCATGGGATATGTTTGATAACTTTTACTTAACTTATCTTATCTGAATAATTTATTATTGTAAATTTATTTTATATATTAAACATATATAAATATATATCTTTGTTGACCTTTACTAAAAATTGCTTAAATATATACATATAAGAAAGATAAATTTTACATGTGAAAAGGGATTTGAATTGATTTTCTTGAAGAATGCTTGTAGTTGTCTATTGTCTACTTAATTTTCTATAAGTATACTTATCTCAAAGCTGTTAAGAAGTTTTTATTAAAAAAGAAAGAAATTACTAAATACAAATGTTTCGCCTCCACGCATCCTTATTGCATCAAGACATTTAATTTATGTCCATTATTCATATACTCATAAATTAGTTTTATTTTAATGGTCTTTTTCATTAGCTAATTTTAAAAGTATTTCTATAATATCTATCATTTTATATCAAATTACTTGAAATTCATTTATATAAGTAATCATAATATCTAGATATGTAAATATACACCTTATTATAGTTTATTCTTATATGGTTACCATGATATCACTTTAATACTAGCTAATTTTACTTAAATGTGTCACAACCTATTTCTTAAAAGATATTATATGGTTATTAAAAGGTTTTAGATTCTAGTATAGCATAAAATTGTGCACTGTTGAACCAAGTAGAATTATAGGTGGAGATATTAAAGGTAAGTCACAATATATGTGTATAACTATCTATGACTCATTAGGTTAAGGATATTTACTATCTATTGCATGTAAAATTCTACTTTTCTTATTTAGTAATGCAAAAGGCCAATGTTAATACTATATCTAGTACTATAAATTTAATTGAAGGCCCCGGAAGAGCTAATATTTTATTATCTGGAGAAACAAAATTACACATTAATAATGCGTTATATTCTATTAAGTCTCATAGAAACTTATTAAGTTTTAAAAATATCCGTTAAAATGAATTTCATATCGAGACAACTAATGAAGGAAATATTAAATATCTTTTTATCGCCGGTATGATCTCAGGTAACAAATGCATACTTGAAAAATTACATGTTCTTTCATCTAGTTTGTCCTACACATATATTAGTACAATTGAAACACATGCTATAATAAACTAGAAGTTTATTAATTCAAAAATATTTACTATTTGGCATGAACGATTAGGACATTCTGAATCACTAATGATAAAAAAAATTATTGAGAATTCACATAGGCACCCATTGAAAAATCTGAAAATTTTTCAATCTAAAGAATTTTCGTGTGCTGCATGTTCTCTGGGTAAATTGATTATTAAGCCATCACCAGCTAAAGTTGGAACTGAATTTTCAACATTGTTGGAATGTATACAAGGTGACATATGTGGGCCTATACACCCACCATGTGGACCATTTAGATATTTTATGATATTAATAGACGCATCTAATAGATGGTCTCTTGTATGTTTACTATCAACTCCTAATCTGACTTTTGCAAGATTGCTTGCTCAAATTATTCAATTAAAAGCAGAATTTCTAAATTACCCTATCAAGTTTATTCATCTTGATAATGCTGGTGAATTCTCTTCTAAGACTTTTAACGACTATTGCATATCAATAGGAACGAATGTTGAACATCCTGTAGCTCATATTCATACACAAAATGACTTAGCTAAATCATTTATTAAACGACTTTAATTAATAGCAAGATCCATGCTTATGAGAACAAAACTCCCTATTTCTGCTAGAGGACATGCAATTCTACATGCAGCAATACTTGTGCGCATCAAACCTACTAGTTACCATAAATACTCTCTTTTACAATTGGCTTATGGTCAGGAGCCAAATATTTTCCATCTTAGAATTTTTAGATGTGTAGTATATATTCCAGTAGCTCCATTACAACGTACTAAAATGGAACCTCAAAGGAAATTGGGAATATATGTTGAGTATGATTCCCTTTCTATTATAAAATATCTTGAGTCAATAATAGGGGACTTACTTACAGCACGTTTTGTTGATTGTCATTTTAATGAATCAGTTTTTCTAACATTAGAGGGAGAAAAAGATAAGCAATTGGTCAAAGAAATTACATGGAGTACTTTACAAAATATTGATCCTTGCATAAAGCAATGTGAACTTAAAGTTCAAAAGATAATCCACCTACAAAGTATAGCTAATCAACTGTCAGATGCATTCACTGACCTAAAAAGAGTGACTAAATCACATATACCAGCTATTAATGCTCCAATAAGGATTGATATCTCTGAAGGACAATCCATCAATGAGAAAGCTAATAAGTCTAAAGCACGCTAGAAGCATGGTAGACCAATAAGTTCAAAAGATAAAAATCCCTGCAAAAGAAAAAAAAGCAATTATTAAAGATAGTCCATTAAAGAAATAAATACTCCTAAAGAGTCTAGAAACATAAAAAATAATATAACTCCAAAAGAAGTTCAGGTACCTGAAAATAATAAAGAAGATGAAAATAAAAAAATCTCAATAAACTATGTCTCTATAGGGAAAAAATTGAACCGCAAGAAATAGTTGTCGATAGCATTTTTGCATATAATGTAATGCTTAATATTGTGAATGATAATAAGGATCATGAACCTAGATCTATTGATGAATGTCGACGTAGATATGATTGGCTAAAATAGAAAAACACAATTCAAGCAGAATTGAATTCACTTGAAAAATATAAAGTTTTTAGACTTGTAGTCCAAACACATGAAGGTGTAATACCCATTGGGTACAAAAGGGTATTTATATGTAAATGAAATGAGAAAAGTAAAGTTGTAAGATATAAAGCATGGCTTGTTGCCTAAGGTTTTATACAAAGATTTGGAATTAATTATGAGTTCACTTATTCTCCTATAGTAGATGCAATCACATTTTGTTAGTCTGACAATACATGAAAAATTTGATATGCATCTGATAGATGTTGTTATAGCCTATTTATATGGCTCACTTAATTATGACGTCTATATAAAAATCCCAGAAGGATTTAAAATGCCTGAAGCATGTAATTCAAAGTCCCGAGAACTTTATTCAATTAAATTACAAAAATCTTTGTATGGATTAAAGCAGTTTGGACGAATGTGGTATAATCGTCTTAGTGAATACCTATTAAAGGAAGGGTATAATAATGATCAAATATGTCCATATGTTTTCATAAAGCAAATAAAATTTGAATTTATAATCATTATTGTATATTTTGATGAGTTGGATATTATTGGAACTCCTGAAGAGATTCAAAAGGCAATTGATTGTTTGAAGAAAGGACTTGAAATGAAATATCTTAGAAAAATAAAGTTCTGCCTCGGTCTGCAAATCGAATATTTAAAAGATGAAATTTCTATACATCAATCAACTTATACCCAAAATAGCCTTAAAAGATTTTATATGGATAAAGCATATCCATTAAGTACCCTAATGATTGTTCGGTCACTAGATATGAACAAAAATCCCTTTAAACCTCGAGAAAAGATATAGAACTACTTGATCCTGAAGTTCCATATCTTAATGCAATTAGAGTACTAATATATCTTGTTAGTCATACACAACCTGATATATTATTTGCCATTAATTTATTAAGTTCTCCACCTATATGAAGGAATTGGAGTGGTGATATAAATATTTAATAAATCCGATCAAGTGATAATCTAGTGAATTTATTTACTGAGGCACATCCTACTACGATATTTGAAAAAATGGTTCATACTATTAGAGTTCTTCAACTTAAAGATCTTAATTGATATCATCATGAGGGAGAGTTAATACGCACTGTACTCTTTTTTCCTACACTATGATTTTTGTCCCACTGAATTTTTCCTAACAAGGTTTTTAATGAGTCAGTATTCTAATGCATATTATATGGACATCCAAGGGGAAGTGTTATGAATAATTATTGAATGTGAATGTCCATAGGTTAAATATTATATCTCCAATTATGATCAATTATACTCCCAATTGTGATCAATTATATTTATGAATTATCATTATGAGATTGCAATGTTTGATTAATTTACCCTATAAATATGGATTATACAAATCATTTTGTATACAGTTGAATGAAATATTCTCCTTCCCCTTGTTTTTCTTCCTTATCCTTATATTTCTCTTTCATCTATTTCATCTTTTCCTTTTATCATTCCCTAAGTGTTTAATATTTTCATAACAATAATTGATTATTATCATAGATTTTGAGCAATAGATTATATATATGTACAATACATTTTATGTTTGATAACATTTTTTTAAATCGATTATGCATATTCTTATTTGAATTATATAAAGAAAAATGATCTTTTAGTAATAATTAATTAAGGACAATAGAGAAAGAGAGAGAAAATGGACTTTTTGTTAAGATCCAAATCATATTCCTTCTACATTCTCGATTAAACAAAAAGTTGTTTTGACTAGCTTTTAATCTAAATAAAAATATTCCTTATAAATGATTATTAAAAAATTTAAAATTACAATCAAATATCTCCAAAATTAATTATAATTAATTATGGGACTTGTAATCGATTATTGAGAATTCTAAACCAAACAAACACTGATCAGATCTAATCAATTACGTTTTGGTATAAATTTGAACCTTATTTCATAAATGAGTAATTAATGTTTAAAATCAGATCCACCTGTTTGATTTTATTTTATATTTATATATTACATATTTTATTTATAATGTACATATGTATTGTATATTATATTTTTAATCTTTTTCATATTTTTCTTTCAAGTATATTCAAATATTGTGTATATATACAAAGATAAATATTATTTAAAAATTTTAATTATATTATATTTATTAAAATCTTAAAATTACTAAGAGGGCCCTAATATTATAGCTAATAATGAAGTAGAGGACTTTTAAAATGGTTAAATTTTAACGGAGCTGTGGTGATGCGCATATGCTCACCCTTTGAGAAGTTATTATGACTTATATCAAACATTTCTTGTGATAGTTTTGTTCAAAGAGAATAACTCATACTGACCGTTTTTGTTCTTTTATAGAGAAAAATAAATAAAAAAGGATTGGTTTGAGCATTTCGCTCTCGTATGCAAAATATCAAAAATAATTTAGATTAGAGTAGATTTGAATTAAGTAAAAAAATATTCGATATAAATATCAAAGTAAGTGGAATTCAAATCTTCCCTAATTTTTTTTTCACCCGTCTGTCTCCGTGGACAGCAAGCAGAAGTGGGCATTGTCCCTAGTATTTCGGTTTTAGTGTTTTGGTCGATAGACCGCTTGCAAGAGAGGGAACGGGACAACGGAGCATGAAATTGAATATTACAATTTTCAAAGTCGAAAATTATAAGAGATGGACAAAGTCAGCCCATGAAGCCATTTCTATCCTTAAATCTGACTCCTTCCCCTCTCCTCTCTCTATAAATACGCCCACCCATTCCCCCTTCCCTTCTCATCTTTCAATTCCAAAAACTCTCATCTCATCGATGGCTTCCTTACAAACCTCTGCCCTACTTTCTTCTTCTTCAAACAACATCAATGCCGCAATCCATGTTCCCAAGCTCCCCCGAGTCCCTTTCTCACTTCCTCAAATACCACCGACACATTCAAACCAATCCATTCAAACAATCCCATTAGACAACAATTCCAATACTTCCACAAAAATAAATCAAGACTTATTCAATAATTCCATCATAGATTCTAAAGCCACCATCCAACTCCATGCAATCTTAGAAGCCGTATCGGACAGAATCGAAATGCACAAAAACATCGGTGAACAACGCAACAACTGGAACACTCTTCTCTTAAACTCAATCAACATGATCACTCTCACCGCCACGACCATGGCCGGTGTTGCCGGCGCCACCATCCCTGAAAGTGCACCACTTTTGGCTCTAAAACTATCGTCCGGTCTTTTGTTTACCGCCGCCGCCGGGATGCTGATAATCATGAACAAAATCCAGCCCTCACAACTCGCCGAGGAACAACGCAACGCGGTGAGATTGTTCAAGCAGCTTCAGAATCAAATCAAAACTAAAATTGCACTAGAAAATCCTACGGAGGAGGACGTAAAAGATTCAATGGCCAGGGTTTTGGCTCTTGACAAAGCTTACCCGCTTCCATTATTGGGAGCCATGATTGAGAAATTCCCAGTTAAATTTGAGCCTTCTGTTTGGTGGCCATCTTCCCAAAGGAAAACTAAATTGCAGCTCGAAAGATCAAGCCAGATGAACAAGAATGGATGGAGTGAAGAACTGGAAATGGAATTGAGGGAAGTTATTGAAGTGATAAAGAAAAAGGACGTTGAAGATTATGAGAGACTAGGAAACTTGATTCTCAAGACGAACAAGAGTTTGGCCATTGCTGGGCCTTTACTCACAGGCATTGCTGCCGTGGGATCTGCGTTTGTGGGCAATGGTTCGTGGACATGTTTGGTGCCTCTCATGGCCGGATCATTGGCGGCTGCCATTAATGCATTTGAGCATGGCGCTCAAGTTGGTATGGTGTTTGAAATGTACAGAAACTGTGGCGGGTTTTTTCAACTGTTCGAAGAGACTGTTGAGAAGACACTTGAAGAGAAGGATTTGGAAGAGAGAGAAAATGGAGAGCTGTTTGAAATGAAGATGGCTCTGCAATTGGGAAGGAGCGTATCGCAGCTGAGAGAACTTGCCTCCAAATCTGCTTCTTACCGTATGGAAGGAATTTCTTCCATTGATGAATTTGCCAGCAAGCTCTTCTGAGAGCAAACATTCATCTATTTTATTTTTTTTTTGGGACAAACACATTCTTATATTCAATGTATATAGAGGCATAGATGTTAGATATTCACGAATACCTTTCATAATTGTTCCTTGCAAGTCTTTACATTTGAGGAGTCATCCCTCCATCCTTCTAAATGGATACAAAACAAAAAATTGTAGAATTTGTTTTTTTAAGTATTTCGACTGTTTACAAAATGTCCATATTTCTACTATATGAAACTTACTCCTAAGATTTAGAGTCTTTTTATTTTCTATCACAAATAAGATATTCTACATTTTTCTAAATAACTCTAATTAAAATACTATTTATTCACTATAAAATTTTACAACTTAATTAAATCTTTAAACTTTTTAAAATTATCTTTAATTTTTTGAACCTTCTAAATATATAGAAGGAGCAACATGGAGAAGCTAATTTTAGAACGAAAATAGAATAAAATACAACTATTTGTATACTGTCTCTCGCTCTTCTCTACATATCAACTCTTCTTTACATATCAGGAGGGAAAAAGAAAATATTTTCGAACTTGTAAAAGAGTAAATTATATGTCAACAAATTTTTTGCTTTATACGGAAAAAGAAAAGTGAGTGGAAAGTGGGGGAGAGAGAGCACAAATATTATTACTCAACAAAACAATCAAAAATTTGAGTTATTTACGCTTCCCCCGATATTTTCTCTCAAAATTTCTTTCTTTCAGAGAAGATAAATTTTTTACTGTACCATGGCCCTTGGTCACTCGGAACAAACAGCAAGTTCTCCAACGTCGGGCATGAGCATAAACAAAAATGGCTTAAAAATTCTAGGTAGATGCATGCGAATTCATCTCTTGCCAGCTAGAATGCAAAATAAAGCAAAGATCAATAAAGATAAACTCGTGTGCAAAGCACAATTAGTATCGTAACTTAAAAAAAAAAGGGGGTCCAAGAGGCTCCCACTTAATGGAATCTGAGGTTATTTGCAGAATTAGTATGGTAACTAAACTGCAGAAAAATTAAAAAAAAATAGTTGAACTCAAGCAATAGGAAAACAGGAGTAATGCTAGGATGTCCTACACGCACCAATCACAAGTTAAATTTTAATCATTAGAATTAATTATATACAAAGGTAAATTACATTAACTTCCCTCTTCATTTTATATTTCTTTATATGGTTATGCACATCCATTTTAAAAATTTACACACATTTTTTATTGAATCTGCAAGAAATAGTACTGTAATCAAATTTTAATTAGCAGAACTTTAATACAATCGATAAAAAAATTAAACGAGAAAGTCGAGTTTTTTGTATTTGGATATCTAATTTATGTTTTTCTGTGAATTAAATACGATAACAATACATGATGTGAAGGGAGATGAGGATATAAACACAAAATTAGATTGGCAAACGTGCACAAACCTCAATATATTTGCCAAAAAGTGCTTGCTTTAAATCAATCTACCTAGCAGCCAAACTTTACAAAATAATTAAAGGATGTGACCCATGGAAATTAGTTTAGAAAAAATTCTAGATACAAATTCATAAATAGAAACATTAATAATATTGGTCAAACTAATAAAGACGCACGACAACATATGCAAGATCACACAAGCAAACCCACTATTCTATTTCACTTGATTTATATAAGAGTGGGATAATACAAATAATCTCCTTAAAATATGATTATATGTTATGTAATTCTCTTATAGTTTTTAAAATAGTAAAAATATTAAAATTTTAATTGAAGAAAATAGAAAAGATAGAGATGAGACACCTATGATTTTTTTAACCTTCTTTTTAGTAAAAAAAAGCAAAAGAAGTAATAAAAAATTAAAAAACACATATTTTATCTCTCAAAATGCAGTTTAGTCAAATTTCATTAATAATTTATTCAAAATATTTATATTATAAACATATTACAAAATCAGTTTTATTACTAATAATTTATTTTAATCAAAATCTCATTCAAAATTAATTAAATTTACGTTAAAAATAATTAAAAATCATTATCAGTGACTTACATGCCTTTTTTATTGTTTTTACTGGATTTTCAATATTTTAACTCTTTTTAAAACTTTAAGGAGTTATTTATAAGTTTAAAAATTTTAAAAAGATTATATTTTAAGAGAATTACCTGTTTATTCTCCTTTTACATTCAATTTAAAGATACATGAAGTGACACACTGAAATTAGATTGAAGTCTTGTCAGACAAACGGAGACCGATAAATATTGAGAAAGAACAAAGAAGAGATCTTCAACAATTTTAATTGGTTTATAATACACAACGTTGTAAAATTACAACGTATGACTAGGTAGCGGGGGTAAAATCTACGTAAAGACTGGAATGAAGAATTAGTAGTAGTAGTAGTAGTCATCGTATAACACATTGATATTAAAGAACAAAAACACAATGGCAGAATTGTTGTGTATTGCATAATTGAATTCGTCGCAGACTTACGAATTCAAAAGTAGCCATGTCAGCATGTTGACACTCAATGGCCACAGAAGCACAAATTCTTAGAACTCAAATGAAGTTATCAAACAAAAGAACGAGTCAGAAGCCAACGGCCAAGTCTATACTCTCCAACCGGACTTCATTTTGTGACCTTTTCATTCTTCCTTCTAATTTCTATGTTGTTTCCTTAATATAAATTTCGTATTAAATCCACCCAATTTACCACTATATACCCCCCCTTTTCATCTACGCTCAACCAAAACCAAAACCAAAACCAAAAAACAGATAGAAAACAGACAAAAAAAACTTGATTCATATGGCTATGTCGTTACAAACTTCAAGTTTACTTTCTTCTTCTTTTAGTGATTCTTCAAACAGAATTCATATTCCTAAGAAACTTCCAAGAACCTCTTTTTCAGTTCCAAAAACACAGACTACCGCCAAGGCAGTTCATCAGGAAGTGAACAACGAATCCGCACCGATACTTCCATCAGGGGAGCAGAATGATGTCTTTTTCAGAAAAGTATACGATGATTCATACAGTTCTGGCATCAATTCTAAGGCCACCATTCAACTCTATGCAATCTTGGCGGCCGCAACTGACAGAGTCGAGATGCACAATAACATTGCTCAGCAGCGTGACAACTGGAATACCCTTCTCTTGAACTCTATCAATATGATTACTCTCACTGCTACTACCATGGTTGGTGTTGCTGCCGCCAACGGCTGCGAGGGTGCTCCGCTTTTGGTTCTAAAATTATCGTCCGGTCTTTTGTTTTCTGCGGCCGGTGGGATTCTACTCATTATGAACAAAATCCAGCCGTCACAACTTGCGGAGGAGCAGCGAAATGCTACGAGGCTGTTTAAACAGCTTCAGACTCATATCGAAATCCTAATTGCAGTAGGAAATCCAACTGAGGAAGATGTCAATGGTGCGATAGATAAAATTTTGGCTCTTGACAAAGCTTATCCACTGCCATTACTAGGAGTCATGCTGGATAAATTCCCAGAAAAATTCATGCCTGCTGTTTGGTGGTCGGAAACTCATTTCCAAAGGAAAGACAAATCCCAAGAAGCAAAATATTTCCTGAGCAATACGACAATGGACAGAAAAACAAATGGATGGAGTGCAGACTTGGAAATGGAACTTAGGGAGGTTGTCGAAGTGATGAAGAGGAAAGACATTGCGGACTATGAAAGGCTAGGAAGCTTGGCACTTAAGGTAAACAAGAGTTTAGCCATTGCAGGACCTTTGCTCACCGGCATTGCGGCGGTGGGTTCTGCATTTGTGAGCCAGGGTTCATGGGCGGCGATTGTTCCCGCGGTGGCTGGTTCGGTGGCTGCAGCTATTAATGCTTTCGAGCATGGTGGGCAAATTGGGATGGTGTTTGAAATTTACAGAAACGGGGCTGGTCTCTTTCAGCTGTTAGAGAGTTCGATTGGATCAAATTTGGAAGAGAAAGATTTGGAGATGAGAGAGAATGGAGAGATGTTTGAAATGAATATTGCTTTGCAACTGGGGAGAAGCTTGTCTCAGTTGAAAGAACTTTCCAGAAAATCGGCTTCATGTCGAGAGGAGGGAATTGAAATAGATGAATTCGCCAACAAGCTCTCCTGACTGCAAACATTTCTTGATTTTATTCGAGAATAATATTTTTTCCCCCATTTTCTATGTATGATTATCTGAAATAAATGACCAAAGGAAGCCCTAGTTTTAGAGGGAGTTTGTATATTTTAGTTGAAATACTATAATAGGTTAATTTGACTTTTGTCCTTTGTGATTTTCTTTTGTCGGGGAGGGCGGGGGCTGGGGCGGGAGGGTAGGTGGGATGCACGGATTAAACCCATGTCAAGGGCACCTACATATTGAGCCAACTGAGTCAAGGCCCTGGTGGCCATTATGATATTAATTTGAATGTTGTTTACATTATTTATATTACAACTACAGAAATTGTCATTTGGAGAAAATGGACCAAGTAAAACCATTATCTAAACAATGAAGATGATTAATTAGTGTAGATAATCTTTTTAATGACAGGATTGGTAATTACTTAATATATATGCATAAAACTTTAAATATAATAAAAAATAAAATTTTTAAAATAATATCAGATATTATTATATTATTAAAATAGTGTAGAAAATCCTTTTATACATATATTTCCACCAAATAATATATATATATGGATTATATAAGTGAGCATAATAATAAATAACTAATTTAGATAATAAACTAGGTATATAGAATCCTTAAAAATTTATGTTCAACTGAAATTTTAATAAAATTATAAGAAATGCATGATATTGAAGTCAGGTCAGGTCTTTCTTGTTGGATTCAACCTGAGGCTACGCGCAATGGAATATTATATATGCTTCAAGTTAGTACAGGACGTCATCATGTCATGGTCATGAGAATACTGAATCTCATATAATACGCGAAACGACGCCAATGGCACACAATTAATGTTTAATTGATAGGCCGTATTTTGTACAAGAAATAATTTATTTTGTAATTTTTTTATTTAATTAATAAATTATAAATTAACATCTAAAGATTTTTCACTTATTCACTTATAAAAAAGTAAATCTAAATATGTAATGTCATAAAATCAGTAAATAAATAAATTATGATATGATAATATATAATTAATTTAATTTTAATTAATTATATTCTTATTCTAAATTATAAATACAAAAAAATAGGTATGTAAAAAATTTAATGTCGTAAAATATTTAATTGTATTTTAAGAAATTATATTTTTGTTATAAATAATAATAAAATAAAAATTATTTGAGAAAATACATATATAATATTATAAAATACCATTAATTAAACTTTAGATTATTATATTTTTTTAAATGTATCAATTACATTATATAATTTAATCTTAAAATAAATATAATTAATTTTATTTTATTTATTTATATTAATATATTTTTATATTATTTTAAATTTTTAATTAATTTAATATATAATTTATTAACTTATTAATTATTAATTATCAATTATTAATAAACTTATTAATTAATAACTAATTTATCATTACTAGCTTAATAAGACATGTTATCATCCTGCACGAGACTGTGGACCAATCACCCTTAATTGGTTGGGGAAAAAAAATCCCACGTACTTAATTTTTATTAAAAAAACTAATCAGAATAATGAATATAATTTATTTAAATATGATAGATAAATGCATCTAATAATTTATAATTGGTACATTTACCAAAGAACCAAAAATGTTCCAACATAAGTAAATTTTATTTAAATTTTAAGCCTGCATTAAACGCAAAATAAAATTGATATGATCTGCACTAACATAGATTCAAATGGGTGCAGAGGTTGTGAATAGAAAGCCAAAATGAATCCTTTATTTATTTATTTATTTTTTAAGGAAGCTATCAGTCCTAAATAAATGAATATAATATGTATTTATAAAAATGATATTTAGACTAATGATAATGAAAAAATAATAATTTCTTATTTGAAAAAATGAAAAAAATTATCTTCCATCAACTTTTTAAACATTAAGTTGATTGAAAATGTTTTTCATAAATATAGTTATAAAATATTAAAATAATAAAAAATATTTTATTTATTTAATATTAAATATGAAAATTTAAAAAAAAAAGTGACATCCTCTTTTCTAAAGGGGAATATTTTTTCATCATTATTATGACAACTCTAAGTATCATTTTTTATAAATCATAAACATATTTCTCTTTTTTAAAGAGAAATATGCTTTTCGTCATTATTATGATAGCCATTTTTTTCAAATTATAAATATAAGTTGCATATTGATCATTCATCAATATATATACAAATAATATTTTTTATAAGAATATGCTTTTTGATAAAAACAAACAAAACCTAATTATACAAGTAATTTTCTATTATCTTAATATTGCATAATTATATTCCTAGATAATAATATGTTTTTTTTCCCTGAATCAAACCGAACCTAAGAATATTTGACTTTGATCCTCTTAGAAATGGGACAGAGACCGCTCATTTTGGTGCTCTTAACAATGCAAACAGAGACCCTGTTTCCAAGGAGTGAACAATTTTGGATGAAAGATAGATATAATTTTAAAATTTTTTAATATTTTTATCTTTTAAAAATAACATGAAGAGAGGATTCAGATTTTTGAAATGGCATCTTTTGACCTTTGATAAATCAAATCAGCAGGCAAAGGCCTTCTTCCGCTGAAAGATGTTGAACACTGACTTTTGCCGGCACTTTAAAAGATTAATAAGCAGAAAGTTAGATATTTTAAGAATTAACTTTTGAATATTCAAGTTTAGACTTTTTTAGTACTGCAGAACTATAAAATTCTTAATTAAACTCAAGAATATAAATTTGAAATATTTAGTAGTGCTACCCGAATTACTTATCTTCTGAGGGCGAAATATTGTTCTCTATGCAAAATTGCAGCAAGAATGTGTATCTCTGGTTATAGCATTGTGAGCTACTAGCCTCTCTTAGCATTGACCAAGTACAAGGTGTACTGTTTTGACAAATTATTCTGTAACTATAATTATTAAATGATAAATTTTAATTAACAGCTGACCATATCAAATTACGACTTCAAATAATAATAAAACGTTTCACCTTGAAAAACAGATGATCAAAATGTTATTGTTTCTAACAATTTTTTCCTTTTTTGAAATGAATATGAACTTGAGGACCAATATGAGACCTTTTTCAATGTAACTTTTTTTTCTTTAATAGTATGAGCGATTAAAATAACTAGGCGTACATATGTAAAATTTTGGAATTAAATCTCAGATGTTAAAAAAAGTAAAATATCTAAGTAACATCATACACCACTTGAACAAAGAAAATATGACATTATGTACCTCCCAGTTTTTGTCAAAAAGGGATCCAGTGCATGCATCAAATGAATTTTGGAGAGAAATAACTATAATTTTTTTTTGCATGAAACTTAAGTCTTAGTAAAGAAAAGACAGTGGAACTTAGAATAAAAATTATGTTTTTATCTCTTCAAAAAAAAATAATAAAAGGAAAAGGAGAGGGTTAAAATCCATTTTTGTCCCAAACGTTTTGAGTAAATGGAACTGGAATGTTCTTAGCAATAGCATTCGAGTCGCCAAAAGGACAAGTAAACGAGTATCGTTTTCTCTGAGCATACGGCTTCCATATCAACAATTGCCTTCAGCTTGGGCTACAATATTGAATTAATGGCAAGGTTTGACTAAATTTTATGATTTTGTCTTCCCCTCAATAAACACCATTATTTATACTATGTTTATTACGAGAAACAAAAAGAATGAAACTTCACGAATACTCTGTTTAGGAAAACCCATCGAAATTTCATTTTCTTGTAGTATAAGCAGCCATATATCCCATGGCAAATTACTAGTTAAGAATTTCCAAGAACGTCAGGTAAAAAGAAAAATGTTATAGATCAAAACAAGGTGTTTTGCTATGACAATTTGTCCTCCAAATATAGATTGATTCTTTAAATTACAATGCCTGTACCTCTAAGTTTCAAAGAATAAGAAAATGTTACATTCTTTTTGTATATATTCAATGGCAGATGAGGAACTTCCTAGAACCTGTCTCGCACACCAGAAGAGACTAAAACAGTTGTATTGAGATATACCTGTTTAAAGAAAATTCTGTATTGAAAATTTAAACGTTTCCCCTTACATTTGAATTGAATAGGTCAATAACATTGAAAGAAAAAAAAACACTCAAATCATCGGGAAATGTATCAACAAGGTGATACCAGAGAATGTCTAACTGACATTTCGAAGAAAGTCAAGATGGTTTATAGTATTTTGTTGGTACAAATGGCATTTTTGTGACAACTCCTTCGTTGGCTTTTCCTCGGATGACAATCTTAACTTTGGTGCCTGCCTTGTGCAATCCAGATTTCACATACCCCATGGCAATGTTCTTCTTAAGGCAAGGACTAAATCCTCCACTGGTCACCTCCCCAATGTTCTTCCCTTCTTCATCTTGAATCTCACTGTGGCTTCTTGGAGGTGGGCCAGAAGAAACGAAACCAACACGCCTGATTTTTGGACCTTCTTCAAGCTGTTTGAGGATAACCTCGGCTCCTAGAAAACCACCCTCTGCTCTCCTCCTCTTCCCTATTGCCCATGTAAGTCCTGCCTCTATAGGTGTAATATGTTGTTCCAAGTCATTTCCATATAAGCACAATCCAGCTTCAAGTCTTAAGCTGTCTCGAGCACCCAATCCGGTCAATCTGATCTTTCCTTCGGATTTCTCCAGAATTCCTTTGGCAAGATCCACTGCACCCTCTGAAGGAACTGAGATCTCAAATCCATCTTCCCCAGTGTAACTGGCATTTTAGTGAAGATAGCAAGGAGTCAGAAAAATATGCTATTTGGATAATGCATTTTGTCCCAAATAAACTCTGAATTAACCAACGGAACACTAAAAGAAGAAAAGGAATTATTGAATAACTATGTTGTCAGTCAGGGGATTCCAGTGTTGCCGGAAAGAAAGGAAAACTTTCAGTCTGTTACACTAAACTCTAAAGCAAAACTTTGATATATAACTCAGGTTCCTTGTTTTGCAGAGTAAACAGCAAATTATAGAAAAAGAAACAAGTAAACATACCCTGTCCTAGTAAGGAAACATTGTACTCCATTGATGTCCAAGACACGGAACTCCCCAAAGTAAATCTTGCTCAAATCCTCTTTTGTCAGGTGTTGAAGAACAGGAGCAGCAAGAGGACCCTGCTCCAGAGAAACTGAAAAACTTCAATGGATTTTGCAATGAAAAGCAGTTGATTAACCACCACCACCACCACCACACCCACACCCACACCCACACCCCCCCCCCCCCCAAAAAAAAAAAGCACTGATTATTTTCCAACACATAAGATATTCAAAGAAAGCCATCTTAAGGAAAGCAAATGGGATACAGGGAAAGAAATCACCCCTAAACAAAGGATCAGACACCAAAATTAAGCATTTTTTCTTTTTTTTTTTTGGTGATAGAAAACCAGTTGCTAATACTTAATAACAAATTCTCAACAGCAGCAAGGCAATAGGTATCCGAATCACATAGTGATGGAAATGCCAAGTTTAAGGTATATATTTATAGAGACCAATGTATTAGAGTTGGATAAATGACCTGAAGAGCAAGAAGAGATCTCTCATCATGGATGTGCCATGACACATCACCACCTTTAGCTTTGAATGCCTTCATATGCTCCTCAATATGAGCAAGATCTTTATCCCTACATCCAGCATTCACAACCAAGTATATGTGATCATTCTTCACCTTTGTAATTACTGAATCATCAATTGCCCCTCCCTTTCCATTGGTAAAAACAGTCAAGCTCCCAGTACCAGGGGCAAGACCAGCAACATCTGCGATGACAAGCTTTTCAAGGAAAGGGACACAGTCCTTCCCCTTGAGGCTGAGCCCACACATATGGGAAACATCAAAAAGACCACCATTTTCCCTGCAATTCATTGTTGAATCCATGATTGAGTCCTTATACTGGATTGGCATACTCCACCCAGCAAATGGCACCATCTTCCCACCATTCGCAATATGGAAGTCATAAAGAACTGTCTTTTTCAGCTCAGCTTCTGAGGCAAAAAATCGGCGGGCAACAGCCTTCTTATCACTATTAGCAAGACGGCGGGTGATTGATTGTCCAAGCTGCCACAAGCTTCCCCTCATTTTCTAAGCAAATTATCTGAGGCATGAAAAAGATTCCAATACCAAGTAATTAATGAATATATAGATTAGACATTAGCTATGACATCGTGTAGTATTAGGTAGTCTAAAAACAGGATATTACGTTGCTATCCCTATCTTGAAAGGCCCAATTTTCCCAGTCAAATTGAAACAAACTATAAAACAACACAGCATTGAGGTATGTCATGGTTCACAGAATTGAAAGATCAAAAACAAGAAAACGCATGTTGATTCGCCTGATGCTAGATTCCCAAAGTGACAGTTCTGAGAACAAGAATTTTCAGCTTCATGGAATGCTCTTAAAAGTGTTACACCAATTCTCATGGAATTAAAAGTGCTCTCGTTTCATGAGACACTGAAAGTAAAACTAAGCAGTATCAACGAAAATCTCTACCCGAGGCATTACATAACTCAGCAATTGACTTCTGTATAGACAATGGACATGGATTATCATGTAATCAAAAAAAGGTTCCCTATCACACATCACTCAGAATATAGAGAGAAAAAAAAAAGAGAATCTTTATGAATCGACAAGATCTAAATGGCAAATCCCCGCAACCAAAATGCAGATCATTATATAGTATGAGCAAAATGCAACCAGGTAGACAGAAAAAGAGGTTAGAGCACTGACGGAATCGGATTTCTTCTTCAGAATGAAGCAAATCTGGTAAGCATCAGCTCAGCAGAAAGAGAGAGCTCCGGAAATCTGACAGACGAGCTTTTTCTCCATATGTATCTGACATTACAGGTTCATTCATCTGTTAGTAATAAGATATATGAAATGAAAGAAAATTACGATATAATTCGATTGGGGTTGGTATAAGGTGAGGGATTGCTCTTCCTTAATCGCTAGTGAGTGGTGGCACACGGTCCACCCGACTCTCTCTCTCTTTTTCTCTCTCCTCCTTTCAAGTGTTTCTCTGTCACACCTTGCTTTTTGTATACCTCGAACATCTGACGGCTGTACCGATGAGGTGTTGACAAGATTCAATCTTTGCCGTAACTTCTGTCTGGAATTTTGTTAGATGGGCACCACTTTTCAAAGAGTGAATGGCTCAGATCGGAGCCAGGTGTCTTAATTATTAGATATTTATTAAGGCTCCCATATATTTTACATAATACAATTGAACGGTGAAATTTAAATTTGAAAAAGATACATGGAATTTATATTTTGTAATTCGGAAGCTGGAAGGTGATACAGCTATTGCTTTAGAACCAAAACTTTGTATCATATTCACAAATACAGGAAAGAACAAATTACTTAAAGCACATGATATTATTGGCATAAATAAATTTAATAAATCACATATTATTGGTCGAAATGAATTTAAATCGTATTAATGCATGGAAGAAAAGAAAGAAAAAGGAAAGTTTAATGAGATTCTTTCCATGAAATTATAAAGGTCATTTGAGAAATTGTTCAAGCTTTTGAAGGTAAGATTAGAAGTAAACTATTTATTGACACTGAATTTTACTGTAGGTAAAAAAAAAATGGTGGGCTATCAGGCAACATCGGAGTTGGTAGCACAGATGCCAGCCGCCCACTTACTTTTGATTATGATTTTCATATTCCTTCTGAATAGAGGGTTCGTGAAGTTGAAAGGTCCAGAAATTTATTAAATTTAGTTTAATAGGTCATAATTACGAGTGTAAGTGCATTAAATAATTCCGATTTTTGTATACGTTCATAAATTTTGTACCATTATATTCCCGATATCCCATTTTCATGATTGATCTCGTTCAGTGCAAGAGCAAGCACATTGTTTGCACAGAAATTACCGAGTTTGCAAAATAAAAGCTGCAGGAACTAACAGAAAAGCATATTAGTTATACAACACAATATTATACAGACGGATTATTAGTTAGTGCTTTTCCCAGATGTGTGCACCGACTAACTAGGTAGGAACCTTAATTCTACCATATAGAACTGATATCTCAATAGAATTTGACATCGTGGATCATTAGACGCTAATATTACATGTCTGTTTGGTTTAGGAGAAAATAGAATTTTTAAAAAATATTTTTTTAAGAAAATATATTTTTAAAAAATAAATTAATTTTTTATTATTTGGTGCATAAAGAAAAAATATTTCTTGATGTTTGATATAAAAAAAAATTAATTCCGTTTAAAGTAAATTAAAATTATTTACTTCAAAATTATCATAATTTTACTTATCTTGTAAAAAAGAAAGAAATTTTTTAATAAAATTTTTATTATTTTTGGTACTCAATAATTCAATAATGATTAGTTTCTAATAATAAAATATATATTAAAAGCATTATAAAATCTTATACATAAATTCATTAATTATTACGAAATATTATATAATAGAGTATCCATCATGAGAAAGAAAAAAAAAAGAATATTTTAGTAAATATTGTATAAAAATGTGCACTTAAATTTTAATAAATAAAAATAAATTTTATAATTATTTGTTATTGCAATTGCAATTGAGTAATAAGATGAGAAGGTAAAACATTTAAGTTCGGATATAAATATATTGAATAATAAAAAAAATGAATTCCATTTTTTAATATTTTACTTAAAAATAATATAACTTTCTGATTGATCAAATTTTATTTTCAACCAAAATTTTTGAATATCCAAACAAGGAAAAGTTAAAAAAAAAATTTCAAAAATTCATTTTTACCTCAAACAATCGAATCCAAAGTGTTTTTCAATCTTATCAAAGTACAAGAAATAATAGGACTAAAATTTTCGGTGCTATTGCAGGATTAAATTACTTAATTTTATATAAAATTTATAAATTACATGCAAAAAAATATGAAGCTGTTAATTAATCATATTATATTCATGAGAAATTATTAAAAAAAATTGTATGATTACATATTTTCTTCATTTTTTCCTTTTTTTTTTGGGGGGTGTCTTACGTAATAGGGTGGAGGGATCCCCCCCCCCCCCCGAGGGGAGAGGAGAGGTGGGAGTCGAACTCCCACCCTTGATACCACACGACTTGGAGGCGCAAGATTGTGCCACTCGATAATTTAACTATGCAATTTAACAATAAACTCTATTAAGCTAAGCCCAAACTTTACCAATATGCTTGGGCTTAATCTCTAATTATTGAATGGAATAAATTTTTTATGGACTCAAAGTTAGATCAAAACTCAAAGCCCATTTATTTTCACGGGCTTGACTTGACTCGGCCTAAAAGAACAGGTCTACTTCCGAATCAAAAGAATCCTCCAGTTTCTCACATTCTATCAGATCAGAGGATTTACCTTTACACTACTAAAATACGCACTCTAATTTAATTCCATGCCGCAGGTATGTTTAAAAGAAAAGAATAAATCATTCCAAATTATACATTTAACATCTCGCATGAGCAAGGCTTCACGTACACGGGGTGTAACCACGACAGCAGGAGCACAACACTGGAAGCACCTTACATCAAAGACAGAGGAAGAAAGCTCCATCTCCCTCGTTTAGGGGAAATGTAATCAAGACTATTCTTGTCAACAAAGAACAAATATTCGAAAATTGAGGTCAAAATTGAACTCCACCATTCACGTTAGTGAAGAATTTATCACAAATCTAGACAAGTAATAAAGCCGCTAGCATCTTTCAGTGTTCTCCTAACACGCCAATAGACAGCAGAGGCCTGTTCTGTTGTTCCCATCTGCAAAATCAGCCAGAACCCATTACAGATGCATTAGGTAATGGAAATATTTTTAGTCCTGTCATAGTATTGAGCACTACTTCCATTTACATCTTGACAAATAAACTATTTTGACATTATGATAGAGTGGCCTCTAAAATTCAGAAAGTGAACAGCTTGTTTGTCAAAATGCAAATGAAAGTAATAAAGAAATTTTCAGTATTACGATAGGGTTAGAAATATTTCCATAACACGAATGGCATACTACCCATGAATATAAGGTGAAAATAAAATCCAATAAACCAAGAGCAAAGGAAATTGCAAAGCACTAAAGATTGTGTTTTGTCAGTTTCAGGTGCAATTGCACCATACCTTGGTCTCCATTTGATAGTAATCTTGCCACAAGTTGACATTCTGGTCATAAGTTCCAAGTGCAGATTCATATAATTTCCTGGAATTTAGAAGAGCATCTTTATCTCCAATGGTTGCCAGGCTTGTTTCCAATTCAATGCACTTTCTATATATAGCAAGGCCAGGATGTGGTAAAGCTAGAAACCTGAAATGAGAAGTGAGAAAAGACTATGAAAAATCCAGTTGAGGAAAACAGAAACTAGGAAATAAGTCTCCAACATCTTAACCAAAATCTTGAATATATCTACCGTCTATAAATATCTCTGGCTTGCTGAATTCCATCCTTCAGAAGAATAAAACTTACTATAGCAGCGGAGAGCGAAAATCCATCATCACTACCACCATCTCTGATCAAAGAAACAATAGAAATCTCCACCAGCTTATCAAAATATAGTTTTTTATTTGAAAAGAATTTAAGACCCTGCAATGAAGAAGTCTCAGATTAACTCATTTAATAATTTTTAATTTTTTAAAATATATAGAAGATTGGATGACAAAGACTAATTATGTTGTGCATGAATAATTAACGCCCATATGGATAAGTCAGCACCATGAAGAGTAGAACCACGCAATCTGGAAGTAACATACAACCAACTTAAAAGCAGATTTTATTCAAGGCTCAAGTTTTTCAGCTACCATGAAAATGTGGGGGCAAACAGGTATTTGATGAGGAAGAAAAAGAAACTAGTGGCTAAACATACCATTACCCACAAGGTCTCAGATTTTGAAACAGGTGTTTTTGCCAAAATGTATCTTAGGAGTTCAAAGAGGGACAGCAGATCGGCATCACTTGGTGATGGTGTACATCTTGTAATGTGTTTAATTTCTATAGCGATCCTTAATCCCCATAACTGCACTGAATCGGCAAGTTTTCCACTGCAAAGTTTTGCTGCCAATTTCCTGGCTTCATCCAATTGTCCCAATTGCAAATAGAAGGACACATACTCACAAGCAAGATCTTCAGTAACACAACCCATAGTTTCAGCCCTTTCATATACCATCAAGAGATGCGAGACATGATTTACAGCATGACCAGATGACCCAGATATATTGGTTTGTTCTCCTTTATGGCCTATAACACCCAGTAGGAAATTTGAGTACAACCTAAACATGGTGCCAGAATGGACACTTTTCAAAGCCTCCTCATAAACCTGTAAAACAGAAAACCTGACCAAGGTTATATATTATTAGACAAGTATAGAAGTGTAGAGCAGAAGAAGAAGAACTATGATATGCATAGTCGATCAAGTTGCAACCCCATGATAAGGAACCAAAATCTCACGAGAAACTAGTCACCAGAAAAGCACTTAGATAGATACCATGTAGTCTATGGCTTCAACAGTTAACATGGATACATACCTGAACTGCTTTCTGCATCTGAGAGGTAATGACTTCTTTACTTTTCTCCGGAACATTATCAGGGTCATATTCATGCCTTGCAAGCCAGTCCCAGAACTCTGGCTCTTTCGAAAAATCTCTCTTCATGTCACTCAATATTTCCTTGCACATTTCTTCAGAATGAGCTAAGTTTATGCCTTCCAGTATTTCAAAAAATTGCTTCCTAAGACTAAGACTAGAAGGGATAGCTTCAACTGCTCCACCGTACACAGTTTGGAAAATGCCCATCGCATGCTCTGCAAATTGTTCTTGTTTTGTATTCAACTCATTGTTCTCCACATTTGATCCATCTTTTTCTATTTTCTCTTCAAGGGACATAAATAAATCTTTGTTTTCATTTCTCCATTGTTTTTCATCAGCAGTTCTGTCATCATGGACCAGAGTTCCCTCATCGTCACCAAGAGCAACTTTTCGGGCCTTTAACTTATTAAGGTATGTAAGCTCCATACGAAGATACTCTACCCAGAGCTCTTCAGAAGTTGGGCAAACTCTCAGACCTTCCTGCATTAGAGAACGGGCAGCTGTAACATTTAAGTTATGGTCGAATTCCCATGCTGCAGCATATATCCAAACACCTGGAACCTTTGGGTGAAACCTAACAAGTTTTGCCAGGGCCTAAATAGTTCAAAAGGGAATGATTCAGATGCATTGAAGAAAATGAAAATTCATGCTATAAAAATTTCAATTCTCAAATCAAATAATAAAATGAACAAAATACATTTGCAGGTAGCATTACAATGATATACATGTGTAAAAGGAATCCCAAGTCTTAGACAAAATCCAAAAGAAGAAATAACGAGCATATCAAGGTTTGATATTCAGCAAAATTTATATATTATTTATTAATTACAAATAACTGCAAATTCCAATTCTGTCAGAAGGAAATAAAAAAAAATCCGGCACCCAACAACTTCACATGCAATCTAAACCTCTTGTAACAGTAAGTACGGGTCAGCTATTTTTTTTTCCCCAGAGTGTGCTAGGTGAGGCTTACACTGTAACAAGATGGAAATAACTGAAAATTACAATTCTGTCAGGAGGGGAAAAAAAACTCCATCACATTCAATCTAAGCCTCTCGTAACAATAAGTACACGTCAGCTTTTTATTTCCACCCACAGTGTGCTAAGGGAGCCTCACACTGTAACAAGATGGAAGAGAATCACCGAATCCAATAGACGGCTTCAGCAATTGGAAGTTGAAAATTATCAATGACTATACACTGCCTATCACCAGAAGATACACAAGACCAAATAGGAATCAACCAAACACAATAACTTGAGCTTCTCATAGCATACTACAAAAATTCAACAAAATTTAGTTGGACTTTTGTTACAGGTTAAATGCCGTTGCTCTCTTTCCCACCCTTCGAAATATATTAATCACAGAATAAAACATATATTACCTTATTCATCCTACCATTTTTTCTTAATCTGCAAAACTCAAGGAACCGAAACCAGAGTTCAATATCGCCTTTAAACCGGCTTAATGCTAGCTCGTAAATCCCTATAATCCTTAAAACACCAGCGAAATCCGACCTGGACTTCTTAGCCTTCTTGTTCCCTTCCTTCTGCAACTCACGCGCAGCTTTCTTCTTGCGAAGACGGCGAAGCGCATCTAGCTGTGTCTCGTATTCAATATAAGCCAAAAAATCCTGCTTCAGCGGGCTAGGACGTTTGAGCCTGTACTCGAATTTCCTCCTCTGTTTCACAATCTCGGCGATTTCCTGACGACTGAAGATGCGACGCTGCTCGAGGTCCTCGAGCTCATCGACCATGCGCTCCAACCTGAGCTGCACCACATCCGCCATGACTGATGTTTAGAAGATTGAACTCGGAGTGAGTCGTTAAGGCTGGTGAAAATGCAGAACGGCCGTGGAAGAAGGCGGACGCCTTAGGCACAAAATGGCGAAGCGCAAAAGAGGTGATTTCCGTTTCCACATGGAGGGGTTCATCGGGGTAGAAGAAGGGTTTTACTTGCATTGGGCTTCGGTGAGCCCAACCAATGATGGGCTATGACATAAAATTTACAAGAGGTTATAAGTTATAACCCAAAAATAGGGGTTCTTACCGGACAGTCAATCGGGCCAAAATTCGTACAAATCGGATCCGTTAAAATCCGTTTCCAAGCAGATTTGTTTGGGCTGATCCGGTCTGTCCATGCAGCCAACACACAGACCAATTTTTCAGCCACTTGAGAATCCTGTGCTTGTAAGCCAAACGTTGGGACTTCTCCCAAGTTCCATTTTTATGGTCCTTAAACCCCTTTCATCGGGGTTTTTGTATACTACAAAATTGAAACCCAAAAATGCAAATAGAGCACTAAAAATCTAGCGGTGGCTCTCTCATGTGTTGAACTGATAGAATCCAAGTTTTCAGATAGTTGAGGAGAGAGAGAACGCTTACATGGGGAAGCACCAACTCCGGCAGCAGATGACACAATTCCGAGGCTTGTGATTGATTCAATTAGACCTCCATAGACAATGCTTTCAAGTATTTCCCATCCGTGTGGCTCCCTATTTTGAGCTCCGATTTGGTCACCAACATGTACTTGAGTCGGTGTTTTTGTCAAAATTACACCTCCAACTACAACAACGGTCACTATCTGAGATGGCGCGGGTTTAACTGCTTCCTCCCCGACAAAGACTTGATTGCATTACAATCATACTTTTTGTTGTTACTTCGTAAGCCATTATACGAGATTTTTAAGGTAGTTATTGATTCACAAAATTTTATATTCTCAAGTAAATATATATTTTTTAGAATTTAATCAATAGGAATGTAATATTCTTATATTTAGTTAATTATTAATTTTTTAAAAAATATTTTATCAAATTTCTAAATATACTATATCACTATATTTAGTTCATATTTGATATTTTTATAATTTTGAAATTATTTCAAAAATACTCTCATCAAATTTTTATTATAAAATATAATATTGTAAATCATATTTTTATTTAAAATTACACAAATAATAAAATTTTTTAACACCTAATCAATTAAATTTCAATATTTAACATCTAAAAATTTATTAATATATATATAAATATTTTATACTTTATTATATTTTAATATGTAATGTATTATATTTTTATATGTTATGCTTAATTATATTTTAATATTTTATACTTTCTTATCATAATTATTAGTATTATTATAAAATTAATTTTTAAAATAAAGTAAACATAATTTATTTAAGTTATTATCATAACATCAAATATACTTAATATTTCTCTTTTCACAAAATTATAAATTTTCATAGCCAAATCATTTTTATAATTATATGTGATATTGGTATTAAATTTTATATTATGATTTCTTCTCTAATATAAAAATATTATTATTATATATTTTTATGTATAAATATGCCTTTTCTTAAAGAAACTCCAAGTTTAATGTATTATTTTTAATGAAAAAATAATATATATATATATAATTGTATTAAAAAAATCTTCCAAACATTTGGAACAACAATTGAAAAGAAATTGTAGTTAAAAAATTAATATGTATTTCTTAATAATAAAAATAATTTAAAAATAAAGTGATAATTATTTCTTAATTTAAATTAAAAATTATTTGATAAAGTGATAAATAAAAATAATAATTAAATACGAAGATAATTTTATCTTTTCATTTTAATATCAACATTCCTATCTCATGAGAATCTGAAATTCCTATCTTCTCCTATGGAAATATTTTAGGAGAAAGTTGGGCCAAAAATATTTTCGAGAATATGACATTCTCAAGCATTTTTTTTCAAATATCGAACCAAATATGAGAATGTAATATTCCCCTAAAACATTCTCAGGAATGTTAAAAATATTTTGCGAACTAAATGTCACCTAAAGGGAACATAAACTTTAGGATTTTGGGAAATCAGAATGACATATTGTAATTTGGTATATTTTTGAAAATGGGTTTTATTTTTGTTTAATTATTTTTCCTAGGATAACAGGTTGAAGCAGAGGGTTTAAGGAGTTGAGCTATGTAATGGACTTAGATATTTAGGTCGAAATTTCAAAAAAGGTCTTTAGACCGTAGGAATCTAATCTATTTAGAACATGGTTCACCAAATTTAATATGTTTAAGCTCGTTTTCTTCGTTTAGTCTAATCTTACGTTGTTAGGTTTGGAAAAAGTTCATGACCCGATTCACTAGACCTGAAACCTATAAAACACCCTCATCCAAACATATAAGCAGAATTAGACTAAAATCCTATTTTAATTCCTAAAAGATTCAATTTTTCTTATTTTGGTTCCTGATTGAAATATTTTTTAAATTTAATCCCTGAAAGATTAAAAATCTTTAAATTTCAGTCCTTCCATACAATTTTGTACAGATTTTAAGCGCAGGGAAAAGATGTACAGAAGGACTAAAATTTTAAGATTTTTAATCTTTCAAGGATTAAATTGAAAAAATATTTTAATTAGGAATCAAAATAAGAAAAGTTGAATCTTTTAGAGATCAAAATAGGATTTTTGTCAGCAAAATTATTACATTCTCGAAAAATCTAGATATGATGTACTTCATTTGTGTAACCTACATTTAAAAGAAAAAATGGAAAAAGAATGCAAAATACTCTTTCTAAATAAAGAATCAAATATTATTTTAAAAAAGAAGCTATCTTCTATATATGCCATTAGTGAAAATACTCTGATCTTAATTTTCAATTTTATTATTCATTTATAAATTTTATGAGATTTACATATATTAAAATTTTAATTTTTTAATTTTCAAGCCATTAGAAGTTGTAAAAACTAATAATTGAACATCATTTATTGAGTGGAATTAAACGTACGTGATATAATTTGTTGCAAGCAAAAATGCTTTACTAAAAACTATATTCTAGCTTTCCTATATTTTTAGGCAATAGAAAATTTGGTCAATAAAAAATAAATTCTAGTAAATTAAAATGATAATATATTTGGAGAAAATTAATTTTTCCTTTTCATTAAAGAAAATTATTTTCCTTAATCACCTTATATTATATAATTTTGTGACA
This sequence comes from Sindora glabra, assembly GCA_020226215.1. Lineage (NCBI taxonomy): Eukaryota > Viridiplantae > Streptophyta > Magnoliopsida > Fabales > Fabaceae > Sindora > Sindora glabra. The sequence goes on along the minus strand of CM035226.1, from coordinate 11,547,601 downwards.
TGTGTTGATATACAAGTATAAGAAATTGAGCTAAACATTATAATAGAATTTTAGAAATTAAATTAAATTGTATAATAATTTATAATATTGGAAATTAGAAATTAAAAATTTTAACATTAAAAAGTTATATATAAAAAATAAAAATTAGTTAATTAGATTGTAATGGAATTCCATTAACAATTGCTCTCGGCAAATGGATAAAATATATTAATTAGACTATAATTACCTTATTTGTATTATCTTCAAATTTATTAATAGAATTTCAATTTGATATATTCTTGTGTTTTATTATAATATTAAATAAAGAAATAAAAAAGGAAATACGAGTGATCTATAGAAATAAAAAGAGTCAATATAATGAAATCGGATCTAGACCTATTGCAACTCATGCAGCTATAGTTGCTATATTTGATTGTTAATTAGCATGAACCCCATAAAAATACATGGGTTCATCAATATTTGGATAGCAAGATACAGCGTCTAACCATTGATTAGCAAGGACCCTATAGAAATGCAAAGGTTGCTATGCATTTAAATGGTTAAATGCACTATCTAATTGTTGATTAGTGTAGACCCATCAAAATGGAATGAGTCCTATACATTTAGACAATTAGATATAGTAATTGCAGTTATAATTACTGCATTAAATCAAAATGTAATTTTATTAAAATTTGGAATAAAATATTAAATGAGTTTCTATTTTAATTATGCCATTAGAAATAAGAATAAAACATTAAATAAGATTTAAGTAACAATATTAAATATGATTAGTTAAAGACTATTAATTATAGTTCAACCATTGCCTCAAGAGTTATCATTAGCATTTGTCTTGATTAATATTCTATTTTTGTTATGTAATAGCACATATATTCTATTTTCATTATGCATTTGTCTAATTATTAAGTTTCTATAAATAGTAAAAAAAAGTTGGTAAAAAAAATCTAATCCATGAATGTATATAACTTAATCTTTCTATATCATGGCTACAATAAATCATTCTTTTAGATTCATGTTATTATCAAAGATGTCAATTTATTATGAAATAGTTTTATACTAAGCTAATCTCAAGCTTGACTTTAGATCAATCATTATGGTTTAGGATTATCACGTTATGATGGTTATTAGCAAATTTGTTACATTATCTTTAGAATTTTAGAATTTTGTTATGTGGAATGAATAATTAATTAATCTTAATAGTAAAAATAAAAATAAAAATTTTCTATGAAATGAATAAATTATGATAAAAAAAATATAGGTGAGATATTTGGCAAAGTAAGATTATTGATTAAATGAGATCTGAGATAGATGATAAAGGATATATAAAATAAATATTTATAAATGTTTAAAAGTGATTTTGTGAGTATAAAGGAGATTTAAGATATATTTTTTAAAATACCCTTATATTATTCCCTATTTTTATTATCCAAATTAGCCTCTTCTATATTTTCACCAAACGTTATTCCACTCTCACCTTCTTAACCTTCTCTTATCTCCCTTAATTCTTTAATCATCATTTTATTCAATCAGGCATAAGAATGGCTAAATTTTATCAAATTTTCATATAATCAGGATAATATCTCCCTTTTTGTTGAATTCTCCTTCATTCATATTAAAGGTTTTATAGAATTTTGGCATTTTAGCTTAAATGGAGAGGTTTAAGCCTTAACTTAAGAAAATATTAATTTTTAGATGATTAGGATTAAGAAACATTGTATCCAACCTCTTATCATCCTTTTATACTAGGCAAGTGCACATTCAAACCTTATTTAAAAGGATTATATAAAGTTTGTTTAAGTGAAACTTTTCTAAGTTTTAATGAATATATGAGAAATGTAATTATTTACACTTTTTAATTTGGTTTTTATGTTAGAAATGTCATTAATAAGTTATCTTTAATGTTCATTTATGATGTGTAAATATTAGTAAAGGTAATAAATGCATTTAGATGGCATTAATAGTGGGTGACTAGTGTATCTAAACTAGAAATTTATAGAAAAACATGCAGTAGTTAACTATATAGTTAACTATGACTTAAGATCTACTTTCTAAAGAGTCATAATCGATTAAATACTACAGGATTAGACTTAAGAGGCCTGTAATTGACTATAGCTAGAGAACTTGCCTTTTAAAAGATCGTAGCCAATTATATGGTTAACTACCTAAAAGAATTTCACTTTTTGAGAGTCCATAATTAACTAAGACTCACATACTAGGGGTTTATAGTTGACTAATTGGCACATAGATCTAGCTTAAGGCCTTTTGTAATTAATTATATGGTCGACTATGCACCTTTTCTAAGATTTATAACTAACTATATAGTCAATTTGTGACATGAAAAGGCCTTTAAGAATCAAAATTTATATATTATTGTATATGAATACAATGTGATATTTGATGATGGTAAATGAAAGGTGTGGCCATGTAATAAGACATGAAATTTTATGATGTGAAATATGTTTTCTTGATGATAATAAATTTATTGAAATCATGAGAAATATAATGAAAGTGATATAATTTACATGATATTCAAACACTAAATCCATTAATGGTTTATGAGATATAAGATTGACAAAGAAACATAAGAATAAGCTAATAAAGGATAAGGTTGGATGGGAGTCATAAAAAAGTTTACTTACTTTCTTTATTTGGTTATTCTTGTGCATTATATAACGTGATAACCGTATGGATATATGTATAATTGAGTAATGGCACTTATAAATACATATAATTATTTATGATTTGTGTGACCTAAGTACTTAGATATACAGAAATGTAAATCCAATTGGTAAGCATATAATTATTTTCAATATTTAACCATGTTAAAATGTTTACTTACTAAACTTCGAACTTATTTTTCCATACATTTATTTTTCAAAATTTCAAATTGAACCTTCTCTATCATCTCCATGAGGATGAACTTTGGAAAGCTCTCCAGTATAGCTTGAGTAATATTAAATATTTTGATGTAATTAAATGTTTAAGATTTGTCTTGTATAGGTCAAAGATAAAAGAATAGATACTTATTCTTTTTAAGGTTTGTTAAGCTAACTTATCCTCAAAATTAGACAAATTATAAGTAGGTTTAACTTTTTTTATAATCAAATCATATTTAACTAATAAAATCTCATGTGTTTTCTCCTTGCTGCATGATTCCTTCCTTCTAATGATAACTATGTCTTCTAGTATTTTAACAAGGAATATCAAATAGGCCAATGGAAACTAGCTAGTCAGATTGCATGCCAATTACAACTTAAATCATAATAAAATTATTTTAATATATTAATTATCTTTCATAGCCTTGATTTTATTGAAATAAAATATTTTTTACAATTTTTTTAGAAAAAGAAGTTCATACATAATAAGAATGCATATAAATTACAGAAAATAATTGATTGATTTGAGTTCTTTTAAATCAATGAAATAAAATGTATTAATTTATTTTTTGCACAATATTATTTGTAAAATTTATGAAAGGAAAAATAAGGGACTATTTTTTTTTATTCTCCCTAAGTCCATTGAAATGTTATTATATTATTCAATATTTAATTTATGTTTAATAACTTTTTTTCATGGGATATGTTTGATAACTTTTACTTAACTTATCTTATCTGAATAATTTATTATTGTAAATTTATTTTATATATTAAACATATATAAATATATATCTTTGTTAATCACATTTATTTAACTAATTTTAAGATATATCATATTATTTTTATAATATATTGCATACATATTTTTAATTTAATAAATTATTTTAATTTTTAAAATTATAACGCCTCTCTCTCTCTCTCTCTCTCTTCCTCTCTCTCTCTCGCTCTCCTTTTTTTTGGTCACGTGCACTGCACTAATCTACAAATAATCCTTGCAAAAGAGAGGAACAAATGAGTAGAATCGTGAATCAACAATAAAATTGCTATAAATAACAAAGATAAAAAAATAAAATCTAAAATTAAGTTTTAATTTTTTAAAAATTTATCATATTAAATTTTATAAAATTGATCTGCTATAGTTATTAATTTATATTTAAAATCTAATTTCAAATATTATTTTTGGTGTATATAACAATGTTAAATTAATAAATAATAATTTGTCAAAAATATTATATCTATCTAAAATCATATCCAAAATTAATTTTCTAATCATTTATATATATTAAATTCGTAAATTACTTCAATAACCTTATTCTTAATCAAAGCCTAAGCTTACGTTTGAAGTCTAATCTCTTTCTAGCACTGTGATAATTTATTTTGAACAAGAATTTAATTCATGAGAGTGACCGACATTATAATGTCATCTCCCCCAAAACGTTAAAAACAAATTAAATAGGCTTTCTGAATTATGGGCTGCGTCAAGCCGCTACCATTTCTAGTTTATATATGGAAAGATCAGCTTGCTTTGCTATCTAAGGTTCTTCATTGGCCCTGTCTCTCCCGCTGCTACCGATCCCAAAACCAAACCCAATGCCCATTCCGAATCCAATTCCCATCCCATTATTATTCCCTACTCCAACTCCTCTGCCGCCACCTCCTCCGTATCCGCCACCCTCTCCATGTCCATATCCTTCACCATCACCGTCGTTACTGCTGCCGCCGCCTCCTCCTCCTCCACCACCCCCTCCTCCCGTTCCACCCATTCCCATGCCTACACCAAACCCACTACCATGACCATGCCCTCCATTGCTGCCTCCTCCGCCTTCGCCTCCACCGCCTCCCCCTCCACTCCCAACGCCACTTGCACCTACGCTTGCACCAAAACCACTGCCGTAACCATGCCCTCCATTGAAACCGCCTCCACTCACCCCACCGCCACTTCCTCCACCTCCCCCTCCCCCACCACCTCCTCCTCCACCATTACCTATGCCAAAGCCAGCACCAAATCCACTACCCTGACCAAATCCTCTGCCTCTGCTTTTATCATTACCACTACCGCCTCCACTGCCACCGCCCCCTCCTCCGCCACCTCCTGCACCTACCATGCCGGCTCCTGCGCCAAAGCCACTACCATGACCGGATCCTCCACCATTTCCCTCAAGGCCTCCACCCTCTCCCCCTCCTCCTCCTCCACCACCACCGCCACCACCTGCCACACCTGCTCCTCCGACACCAGCACCAGCTCCACTACCATGACCAGACCCTCCGGCGGTACCGCCTCCACCACCTTCTCCACCTCCTCCCCCACCCCCGCCTCCACTCCCACCTACACCACCTCCAGCTCCAAACCCTTGTCCATGGCCAGACCCACTACTCTCTTCATCTCTAGAGCTTCCACCTCCACCGCCACCGCCACCTCCACCTCCACCTCCACCTCCACCAGCGGCAGCATTATTTCCATTGTAACCTGCACCTCCACCGTACCCCTCACCTTGTCCAAAACCCCCTCCACCACCACCACCACCACCTTCGCCCCTACCTCCTCCAGCGCCGCCAGCTGCAGGTGTTTTATCAGGAACACCTACACTGCCTTCACTCTTAGAATCTCTACCCCCTCTGCCAAAGAAACTCCCACAACCTCTCCAACTACCGTAAGAACAATAATCTGCATTTTCATCACCAAATTTCCAATGACTTGGATCAGCATAGCTGCTTCCATCCACATCCCTTCCATAACCAATACCACTCAAGGAACAAAAAGTGCTACTCCACAGAGACAGGGCCAAGCACAAAAACTTAGTCGTAGTAGCAGCCATGGCTGAGCAAACTCAAGCTCTCACACTTGCTCCACTTTCTTAGTTGCAATGAGACCTCTTTATATAGGCAGCTTCTTACACTAAAATAATCTTAACAAACACTATTGTATTGGCTTTTGTAATTCGTTTGGAAGAAAATTATCACGAGGAGATTTTGTAAAGGACATTTAAGTCAAAAGAGGTCCACTTAATGAGATTGTTAGGTCAACCATGGCCGACGGGAAAATCTTAAAAAAATTCTGTAGCCCAATCAAATAGTTATTTCTGACCTTATCAAAAACCTTAAATTATTGAAGTGAACTCCATTTTAATATAATCTTATAAAGAAGTGGTGGAGTTGGTGATTGTATCACCTCGAAATATCATTGGGAGAATGTTCAGGAAATTTTTTTAAGTTAATTATAGCTTCTAATTGATATATATATATATATATATATATATATATATATATATATATATATGTATGTATGCATGTGGCATTCACTTACTTATTCATTCCATGTTAAGAACTCTAATATGCGCACTTATCACAACTTAATATTGATAATGAACGTGCAATTTGGATGTTAATTATAGGGGCCACCAATTTTTTGTATAATTAAGCAAAACAAATGTCAAAAGTAGTGGATGCCATGTGATCAAAATATAAGGGGAGAGATACAAGTATTGTGTATTGGTTACTTTTTTTTTTTATGGACATTGATCTCTATGAACAGTGATAAATACAATTTTTTATATTAAAATGATTAATTTTAATAAAAAATTATGAATTTCAAAGTAAAAATATTATGTTTTTATTTCTTTAAAATTGAAGAAATTTGAGGGGAGGTCTCGGCCGGTGAGGCACAAGCGTATCTGTAATCATTGTTGACATACAAACGGAATGATAGAGACAGCTTGACTTGTTGGTTTAGTGGTTGATGGACCAGTACTCAGCAGTCTGGCCTGGAAATATTATAGCTTTTCTATGAGACTTTAGCAATATACCAAATCACTAAGCATACCCTCCACCCCCACCCCAAAAAAAAATGATTTTCTACCTTAATAAATAAAAATTTTACATGTTCCGAGCATAAGTTATAAAATTAAATTTTAAAATTTTTATATTTATTAAATTAAATTTTATACATTTATTTTATTATTTTATATTTAATAATACCTATTAACCTATATTTAAATTTTAATTTTAAATATATATAATATTGTTATTTAATAAAAGAGAAGGGATATCTACTCCCACTATTATTCACTCAAAAAAATTAGAGTTACGAATCAAATCAATGCTACCTATTTTAATTTGAATTTAAATTTAATTCATCATTAATATAAATTAATTTTATATTATTATTTATTCACATATTAGTATATAATAAATAATTTTATAATATTAAACATTTATATGTTCACATATTAATAAAAAATTATCTTTTTAATGATGTATGTTTTTTATTGATAATGTGAAATATTTTACATCAAAAGTGAATCAAATTTAAATTCTTTTAATATATATTATCTATGTGTATAAAATATAGTAGAGTATATAAATGTATATTTTGGCCATCTTAAATAAAAAAGAAGGTAGGAAATCATGATTGTCACATTTCAATTAATTCAACACAATTGTTAGACTTTAATCATTAGCTTGCAGTGATGTTTGGTTTAGAAAATCATACATTTTCAAGAATATTTTCAAGAATAATTTTTGTAGATATAACATTATCATATTTGATTTATTTAAAAATATTTATATGAATGTTATAATATTATATTTTAATTAATTTGTATATTTTTAAAAATGTTATTAGATTTTAAGAAATGCCTTTATCAAAATTTGAATGGTCAATGGTGGCAAATGGTGTTAAAAGATAATTCAAAAGGATTATTAGTTATAAGTAGTGGCTAATAGAGATTACTAATGATAAGTGATAATAATAGCAATCACTCATTATGAGTGATAATCAATAATAATAATTAATAATAAATAATAACTAATGAAAGTTATTAGCAATAAATGATAGTGAGGTGATCACTTATGGTCAATGGTGGTTGATAGTAACTATCAAGATAGGTAGTAATCAATAATAGTTATTGATAATAGGTCGTACAGAATAATAGCTAATGATGATAAATGATAATAAGTGATGATCAATTATTATAAATGATGGTAAAAGAAAATATTAATAATGGTTTTATTAATGAAAGAGTAAAAAATAATTTACTTATATTATAAAAATATAAAATTATTACCTCCTCAAATGATAATATTTTACAACAATATTAATTAAAAATATTTTTAAAAAATTAAATATAATTTTAATTATTTTAAAATATAAATTAAAATTATATAATTTATATTTTTAAAATATAAATTATATAATTTTAATTGTTTTATTTAAAATAGTCTATTTGATCTTTGAAAAAAATTTAAATGAATTGGTCTTGGTTCCGTTAATTTTTCCATCCAAAGACCAAGGGCACTGCTCCCATGTACTTGTTATTTCAATCCTGAGTTAACCTTTCCCCTACTTTACCAATGTAATAAAATAAAAGATTAAAATACCTACCACGGTTCACTTAGCGGTGAACAGTTAGGTCCCAAGTCATTCGTTAAATGTCAAAGGCTGAGGTTCGAATCTTGGTAAACGTTCTGGAGGGGAGGACTTTCCCGTTAACATCTTCCGGCCCGAAATGGTGAGAACCATTCTCCCACCATTTTTTCTACTAAAAAAAATAAAAAACTAAAATATTGTTTTAATTTTTATGGGATTGAATCTATCTCAATTTTATTTTTGATTAAAAATTTATATTAATTTAATTCTTATAAAATTAAAAACCTTTACATTTTAATCTTTTTATTCAAACTTTTAGTAAGAGAAAACTTGTATGAAGGAATTAAAATGTAATAAGAGTTAATTTTATATAAACTAAATTGATATAAAATTTTAATTAGGAAATTAAAAGTTGTACTTTGGTTAGAATAAAAATAAGATAAAAAGAACCAAAAAACAGTAAAATAGAATAGATAGTAATTTAGTTGAAACAAACCTAGAGTTCAACTAATAATTTTACAAAGACAAAACCTCGTGAGAAACAGAAATAGCACCTTTACCTACTCACGAAAAAAATAAATTAATAAATAGTATCATTTAAAATTCAAAAGGGAGTTAAAGTCACTTTAAAGAAGTTAAGCTAGAAAAGAATGAGAAATTGGCTCTGTTCCTCTTCTTAGAAGTCACCGCTTTTAATCTTGAAACAGAAAAGGCAGATGATGCCAATCAAACCGGCTTTCTTTGCCCAATCTCCCGCTACATGGGATCAGAATTGAAGAAGAGAGATTGAGAGAGGAACCCAAACCTTTAGATCAACAGACGCCTGTTGGGACCAGGGGTGAAACTAGGCCGACAGTTTGGTAGGTATATGATCGAATCTAATTTCTTCGTTTAAATGAATCAGATTAAAATTGGTAAATAAATTTATTTAAATAAATAGATTAAATTTATTTCTTATAAATTTAACTTATAAATTTATCGTATCATCTTATTTAATAATTAATATAATATAATTATAAATATAAATTTAATTCTATTATTAATTTTTTATTTTAAATATTATATAAAAATTTATTAATGTAAATAAATTTTTAAATAAATCAAATTGAATTCAATTTTGACCTTATACCTGTTAACAGGTTAAACTAAGATAAATAATTTAAAATGGTAGGACTGAACTATTTAAGAAAAAAGCTAATTCTGCCTAATCCATTCCCCCCGCCCCTTCCCGGGGCAGCGGTCGATTGAGACCACGGTTCTTGACTGAAACCGCGAAAAGAATGGAGGGTGGAAAATGTCTGACAAAATTATAAGTAAGTATTTGTGGTTGAGGGAAGGATGCCAGTAAGATGAGAGGATGAGATGCAAAATGGATCAGAGGGGGATGCAGAGTAACCGTGAGAAGAAGGATATCGGAAATGGAAATGGAAACAAAACTTCAAAAATGAAGAGACCGAAAATCCAGAGGCGCAAAAAAGAGAAAGGAGAAAAACAAAAACAAAATTAGGGCTCCTTACATGTCGACGTGGCAATTAGGAATTGATTTGAAAATCCTGTAATTTAAAATAATTGAGAGAATATAATATAATAGTATATTAATGTATTATTAATATAAGGATATGTTAATATATTATTATTAAATTTAATTATACATTAAATTTATTTTTTTAAAGTTAAATCTATTACTTTATATAATAATATATTAATGATGATATACTAATATAATAATATATTAATATTGTACCATAATTATCTCTTTAAAATAATTCTATTTTGTCCATTTCTATTCAAAATTAAGTGATTGGACCAAAACTGGTTGAATTAAATATTTAAAGGGATTAAAATAAATTATTTTAAAATAAATTGATTATAATTACATTTCAACTTTTCCTAAAAGTTGAACAAAACCTAAAATCTTAAATTTCCTTAAAACAATTTTTATGATGTAAAAAATTTTTCACAAATTAAATATTGAATTAATCTAAATTATCAAAATACTCTTATGTGGAACTTTGCAATGATTACTTCTTCTGATGGGGATATTAGAGTATTCGCTAAAGAGTTGAGATCCTAGTGTCCGCGATTGTTTTGCTGCTTCTAATATTTGCCACGTTATGGCCAACCGAGAAAAGTAGTGTACAATAAAACGGTCTTAGTTCGATCATTTTGAGGAAATAAGAGGGAGCGTACCACTTCTCAAGGGACACACTGTAAAATTAATCAAGAGAGGCAGGTCCATAATCCTCCCCAAGATCTTTCTTATAATGGCAAATGCCTTTTAAGAGATGGTCAGTATTTATAAATCTGTCATCCAGTCATTATAAATCCTAATTAAGCTGCGTAATCGATATTCAATCAAAGCCCAACTACTCCACTTCAACAATTTTTTATAGAAATTTCACCCAGATGTAAGTCATGTAACCATGAGTGCTTATTTTAATCCCCTAAGTGGACTACAATTTCCTGCTTTGTGTAGGCATATGGCTATACTATTATTGCTCGACCTTTTATTCTTAAAACTCTGACGTACAATGAACAAAATATTTAAGGTCTAATTCTTCTATCCGAGAAATATGGATTATGTATCACAGCTGTTCCCAATTTAACTTCCACTGGAATTCACTAGTTGTATTGAAAATGATAATCTAAAAAAATCACAAGTCTTTCATAAAATTTTCAGTATACAAAGTTCTAGATGATATGTTTTAGAATATCTGTAGAAGATATATATCTAATTAATGATGTTGAATCAAAACAATTATCAATAAAATCATGCATTCATCGATTCCCAATAAGTTGATGGTCTAATGCTGGTGAGGAGTTTTGTACGGTATGCTACAGGTCTCAAATTCGAACTTGCACCTTTTTTTTTGAAAAAAAGAAATTCTTCAACCGTGGTGATCAGTTTAAATGAATTGATGCACCTCACTTGTTGGAAAAATTCTTTCTGATAAGCACTACACATGTGCGATAATATAGAAATAGCCAGTGTGCGTCAAGGCTTAAAACAATTAACAGATGATTAGAATAGATAATTTTTTAAAAAGCATTATGAACGATGTGCTAGGAAAGATTCCGGCTCCTGGAAAATTAAATCCTGGTGGACATTATTCTAATTCAATTATGAAAAGTTATTGACAGGAAGACAATTAGTCAATGACTATCTAGTTATTGGAATTCAGCCTGTAAAACTGTTGATCCAGTCAGCTGTCCCCACCGAGTACTTGTAATTGCACATGATAATAAAATTGATACAAAGACATGAATAACTCTAAGCTCAAGGTGAGCTCTGATGGTGAATGAATCTTCCCGCAAATTTCAGTATGTGTGTAATTGGTCTGCTAGCTATCTGAGAGGCCTTGTGCGACGACCAGTAGCCCTGCCACAAAGAAGTGCGTTCTTTGGAATTGGATATTCATCTCTCCATGAATTTGAATTGGTGTATACCCTCAAATAGAATTGCTGTCCCAAGTACTGCCTTCCCCAATCCTCAGACCTTATGTTCCACATCCCCACATTGTCCAGGGGAATGTAGATTGCTGTCCATGACTTTGGGTAAACTTGAGTTGTGCATCTTGCTACACTGTCTCTCAGATTGTACCCTCCTCTACTTGCATCTGTCCACTGCCCACCACCAAACCTGATGACATCAACTCAAACCTTAGTTATCTAAAATTAAGAGATGAAATTTCTGGAACTGAAACTACTACTAGGCTAAAGATACAATAATTTTATTATAAGGAACAGAACTGGCATCCTAAAAATGAGTAATACTACAGAGAAATTGTGCATAAGCTTACCCAACAACAAAGAAGGAATGGCCATCAATGTGCCATGACTGCACAGAATCTTCCCAATTTTGGAACACTATCTCTACAAATTCATGGAAGTTTGCACCCATGACAGAAGTTTGGAGGTATGCACCACCACCGGTGGGGAAGGTCGGCATGGTTCCAACACTAAAAACTGCGGGAATGTGGAAGTAGTCTGCTAGTTTCAATGGTGTATCTGGTGCTACATATGAGACACTGTTGACAGCATACCTCTGTTTGCCATTAATCCAAGGAGCAGAGTTTGCAAACATGACAGTTCGAGTGGGCTTGATCATTCCATAGTGGTAAGAACCTTGTGGGTTTGGTCTCGGTCCACTTGCAGTCAGATTCCACCTGGTTTTAGGAGCATCATGACAGAACGTGAGAACAAAAATGAATATATTCAAGATTGGCCCTAGAAATGCAGTGATCACATTCATCCATGTTCACGTTATTCGTTGATCTCACAATGTGCAAATTCCTCCAAGTGTACACATTAGTACACTTAATTGCACAAAGTTAAGCGCATTCATTATTTTCCAGTTTAGTACTTCTATGGGTGATTACTAAAAAATAACTCGAGTATTAGTTAAAAAAGAGATTATCAAATAAAGGATTGTTTCACATTTGATGCAACTAAGTTTAATTGGTCCCCAGATGTAATAGACTTTAAAAACTAATCAAATTAGAAAACATAGTAGGCAGTAGTTATATTTTATTAGTACATGAAATTTCCAGTTAGGGATCTCTACGTCCATGAAATTGTCATACATACGCTTCAAAGAGACAACAAGTGAAAAACAAAAATACCGAATGCTTCTGGCCTGGGCCAAGGACGAAACAATATCAATGGTAGGCCCTGAAGGAACAGGACCGGAGATACCCTTCTGAGAATTGCTGTAGTGAAGAATGGCAGTTGTTGTGAGTACCCGCCTGGTAAACCTCGTAGAAACGACAATGTAATAATCCTGGGCAGGCTGATCAGCTGTAACCAGAACAGAATAGGATTGCCCCAGATGAATGTCCAGGGAAGAGTACACGTTCTGGAGGGTATGAGATCCTTCCACCTCTACAAGTTTCATCTTGTGGCCCTGGATTCTCAAGTTGATGGATGTTGTGAGTCCCACATTTGATATCCTGAATCTGTATGTCTTGCCTGCAGGTAAATATTTGAGGAAAATGATGTAATAATAGGCATGTGTTTGAAAATTCATGAGCATAAAACACATGCAACAATATAGGCAAAGACTAGTTAGCTGGCAATAAGGAAATTGATCGAGGACAATTCTAGTTGCTATTACCATCACTTTGTGTATAGAATCTGAACATGTGGGATCAGTTTATATTATATTGTGATAATATGTGAAATATAAACAAAATAAGTGTAACTAGCATTACTTATTGATTAATTGTTAAAACTCATAATGGAAAGATCACAATTTGGTTAGCAACCTTGGTCAACAGTGAATGTGTATCCATTCCAACCACGTCCGTTGATAAGAAGTCCATCAGGGAAGGGAAGAGCATGACCATTCTCCAGGAGGCGCCTCAGTCTCTATAATTACACAAAGAAACAACGGAGTTTAGTACAAAGGGAAGGCTGAAATGAATCTTAGTGAATGTCGAGGAATTACACGATGGTCGGTCTTGAACCAATCTCCAGCAAGTACAGGGAAATCCCCTGCAGGAGGAGGAAAAGGAACAGGAATCCGAGGCCGGCTCCAGACTCTGATGCTACCAAATGCTCCAGCAGCTTTGTGCATTCCAAGAGATGGGAAGTAGAAAAAGGTACCAATCTGGTCTTTCACCTGAAGATAGTAAGTGAAGTTCTTCCCAGGTGGGATTGGACAATTTGTGCCGGAGACTCCATCCAGCCATGAGTTTCTCCTGTGCTGTAAACCATCCCTGTAGAAGACACGTTCAGACCTCCCAAATTTGAAGCTTTCAACAAAATACAGTAATCATTTCAATGTACCAATGTTACGCAAATCTTGCCATGCCAAGACAGAAAGCACACTTACGAAAAGGGGAAGCCATCAATGGTAGAATATTGAAATTTATAGAAAACTGCCATCTATTAACATCAACGAGAAGCTCAAAAAGGGAGCTTCATTCCAATTTACGTCGAATCCGGGATTAAGTTCTTGCATGAAAATTTTATGAATAAATTTACACAGAAGCATTTAGCATGACGGAATCTGGTTGTATATTTGCTTGTTGGGGGCAGAAGATACATTCCTCCAATTTCCGACATACAGTAGATGATATTATTTCTGCTCTTGTAAGGTTCCTAAATCATTCACAAGCTTCTCTAACCTTATAAATAGATACATGATGAAATGACTCTTATCAAAAGTAGATAAGGAAAAAGGCTGAGATCAGTTCCATATGACTGTAGATTAAGAAAAATTTGAACATATATCACTGTCTATGTGTCAATTTCATGAAATCCACAAAGAATCTCACTTATTGCTCAAGGGAGTGAGAAGCACAGATATGACAAATGACCTTCAATACTGAGTGAAAATAAGAACACATGATGTGACTAAAATATCAGGAATTCCACGGAGTTATGAGGTGGGAAATTTCTGCACATCGGTTATCAATAACTTTAATTAGTTGAGAGTTCTAGCATGTGGTGTAAGATTAACGAGTTACCAGCCACTCAAATGGAATGCTTTAAAAATATGAATCTGTGCCATCACAGAGACATTAAGACCAAAATGTGATTTTGATAATGTAGAACTAACATTTGACCATTAATGACCGCCCTGTTGACTAGGTGGCTGCTAGTTCAAAAGAGCAGTTCCACAAAATGGCAAAAAGACAAACAAGCCAGTAAGTGTCCCCATCAACGTCCAAAAGCATATGTCCCCTCATTGTCTTTGGACAAGCCTGTGAGATATAACATGGGCAAATTACGTTAAGTTGCATTTAATTTTTCCTTAATTACACTTTACACTCATCTTTGTATTTAAAAAATATACACTTCTCTTTTTCTTCTTCTATTTTAAATCTTCATTCACCTCTCTTACTCCGTACTAATGATGAGGAAGTTTGCCCCATATCCATATTAACCCCCTAGAAAATCTAGTATGCCTTTATTATGGAGGATCTAAATTTCTCCGTTACCACGGATAAAGTTCACGTGATCACATGGAGTCGGAAGCCGACAAACAATGAATTGCTGAAAAAAAAAAACAAATGGGAAAGAAATTTAAGATTTAAGATTTTTTTTCCCCTGGAAAATAACTGGCATTATAGCATACATTCCGCTTTATCTCGGTTTTGCAGGAAGGGTCTGCTTCATGGATAAAGATCATAGGCAACTAAGACCCAGAAAAAAGAAGAAGAAGAAATTACCAAGAAATGAGGAATGGCTCTCTTAGGTAGTTGTACACATTGATAACCAAGTTATCATTTGTAATGGCGTCTATATGAGGCCCTGGAAACTGCCCATTAATCAAGATTCCCTGCAAATGGAACCGGATGCCACATTGAATCCGAATATGTTCAATGAAGCGTAAACGAAAAGGAAATAACGAAACTTTCTTTGCTCTCAGAAATCAAGAAATGGTCTAACCAAATAAGACCATTGAAGCAACGCAAAAACTTGCAAAGAAGAAAGAAATAAGTGAAGTATTAGAAGTACCTGCTGCTTAACGCCAAGAGGGTAAATGTCACCATAAGTGATTTTCCAAGTGAAGAACCTATATGGGTCTTCACAGTTGACATCACGACAAAGAAATGTAACGAAAAAAATGAGAGAAGACAAAACAGTTACAATGTTGCAGCAAGCTCTCATTTTTGCATGCTCCTTCTTCCCCCAACAGAAGAACTAGCTAGCTGGAGAGCTGGCAACTTCTCCGATAACGTCGTTTTCTTTCTACACAGCCAAAGTTGGAGCCTTTTCTTTCTTCTCTGGCAGAGAACTATGCAGTCTATGCTTTCCTGACGCCGTATATTAATCTTCGTGGCTTTTTATTCTTTTCTTTTGGATTTGTGAATGAGATATGGGAGCAGAGAAAGGTGGCAAATTGGCAATAGTACAAAGTATGAGTTGTCAGAAATGAAGGATACAGGATTTAGCGCGTGAATCTAGTGGGGATGATAGTACAGGGTAATAATGTGCCATCCTCATCAATTGGTCTGGATTCAATATACGTGGTCCCCGAATCGTTACTGTGGTTTGTGATCGAATTGGAAATGGAGTGCACGGCACTCAAGTTTTATTATGTGCAGCAATCTTAGGGGAATTAACACTAGGGGAGCTCTGTGGTATAATAGGGTAAATTTGTGCATGAGATAACGTGGCACAATCTCAACAAACAAATAGAGTAAGCTACAATAATAGCCGTTGATTAATTAGAAATGCGTCACCGACACCTTCTCTCTTCATGTATATCTTCATAATTTTCTTCCCAATGAAGCTCGGATCGATTCGGGCCGTTCAATCAGTTTAATCGGCATTTGAGCGCAAAAAAATAAACAAATAAATATGCTCATAAATTCAAATTTGAATAAAAAGTTAATAAATTGATATTCTATTTAATTCATCAATTCAATTGATTTTTTTAATTTGTAGATTTAAATTTAATTTGGACTAAATCTAACTCAAAATTTAAATTATAAAATAAATAAAATTTAAAGTTTAAAAATTAGGGATATATATATGTATATACAAATGAGTTATACATATAATATATATATTAACCGGATCGACTAATCAATATATATATATATATATATATATATATATATATATATATATATATATATATATATATATATATATATATATATTAATTCAACTAATTGAACTAATCAAATTTTACCTAATCATCTTATTGAATCTGATCAATGTCAGGTTGAGTTTTAAAATATTGTTTACCTTCCTCTCGTGTAAAAAGAAAAAAAAGAAAAATTCATTCCTTGTTTCTATTTTAGTGCTGAAATTTTGTATATGGAAGGTAGCACTGCATTCCATCGATTGAGCCAGATTTACAAATTGTACTCATCTTGCCCCAGCTTTACATTCCATCATTATTAATCAATCGACCCATCTCTGCATTCCACCGTTGAAAAACATAAATCAAAGTTCCCCTTGATAGCTAGTAGATATATACACTTCGAGTTTCACAATCCCGTTGTATAACCTTTGCTTTTTAAATTGAATTTAAAGTTTGCTACAATTGGTCTTATTTTTTTAAGTGCGAAAAATTTCATCGGCCATCATTATCCCCTTCTCCTTCTGGACCCCTTTTCCTCTCTGAACTTCCACGGCCACAGGCCTCCTCCCTTTTACTTTTCCACCTCTTGTTGGTGTGTTCTTCTTGTTGCGCTTTTGGTATTTTCGGTTGCAACTTGTTGCATTGATTTTTATTTTTTCTTTCGAAGGTTGAAGGTTACGAGCGTAAACAATCAGCCAATCTAGATTCTGTTGCATAGCATATAGCAAATTCCATTTTGTACATTAGAAACCTCCTTATGAGTTTAACTCTTGTGTTATTAGACCGGAACCAGAAAAAAATAGAAGTTAAAAAAGAGAACGATTTGTTACAGGAAAAAGATTTAAGGGTAAATTAATACATGAAAGCACAAATTACAATCTCTCATTTGTTTATTAATTTTATCATAAATTTAATTTCTTTTTTATTTAGTTTGTATCATAAATTATTTTTATTTGGCAAATGAAATTGACAAAAAGTAATTACAATGATGGAAACATTAGTAAGTACATGGATTGGTATTTGTGGCATTTAGTTTGCAAAATCAAATATTATTAGAAATCCTAATATTATCAAGAATGTCATTATCTTATTTGGTTCAATTAGAAATATTGGTCAAAATAGTACAATATTGTGTTTAAATTAGTTTATATAGTTTTAAAAATATTGTTATATTACTATAGATATCTTCAATGAAAATTAAGTAGTGGTCATTAGTAATAAGTAGCATTCAACAAAAGGTAATAGTTGACAATAATCAACAATGATATACGATCACTAACACCGATAATGGATGATGACTGATAGTTAATGATAGTGATCAATAACGGTAAATGGCAACTAATAGTGATCATTAATAAGTAGTAGCAATGATCAACGATTATTACTAATGGTAGGTGGTGAGGATAGTGGCATGTTTCCATGACTTAATCTTAGTTATGACTAGAACAGAATCCAATTTGGGATTTTCACTAATCTAGTCCATATTCTACTCTAAAATACTAAAGCAAACACAAGGAAAGTTAGGCAAAATTTCATGCATTAGAAAAAAAATGATGAAAATTTCATTTAGAAAAATATAATTGAAATTTATAGGAAATTAAGTTTGCTTACAATTTATCAATGCATAAGGATAAGCTAACTTAACTAACCTCAAAGGTATAAGTCGTTATTCTTTTACCTTTTATATCTAATATAAAATGAAGGCCTAAAATTATTTACAAGAAAATATCCTATGTTGCCTATGCTATACCAAAATATCTCTTAAGGGCTTAAATCTAAGGTGATGATAGACACGACTTGATCTAAGAATTTGTAAAAATAAACACATGGAAGGGCAATTTAGGGGTTAATGAGTAAAGACTCTGACAAAAAACATTTATAACAATAAGTATAACTTATTAACCGAATTTATCCTCTTATAAACCTAAACACTTAAATCACGCATGTCATAATTCAATTTCCATTAGCATCAACATAAGAATTTATAATCATCAACACTCATCAGTGTATTTCTTAAATATATACATTCATCATGCTAAAATTTTATGATATAATGCACATATCAAGAAAATAAGAAAAAAATAATCCTTTTATGATTCTTATGTCAATCTTATCTTGCATAATTGCATCCTTGTGCTCTTGGGTCTATTTTATCTTGCACAACTATTTGTAAGATCTGATTTTTCACATATTACATTGCCCTCATCACAATTATCATATTTTATCACATTTTTTTCTTACCAAGAACACATTTCTTATTCGTAAACTTTGCATATCTTTTTATATAGCCACATATGTCATTTTCATCAATATACATTTTGTAAATAATAACCACAATAACATATAACACTTGGTATTTAAGTTCTTTTCTTGGAACATAACTTATTGTAGTTTATTTTAATTCACTAAGAGGAATTAACTATGCAATTAGCTATACAACCCAAGAAAAGAAACATAGTTGACTATATAGTTAACAATAACAAGCCTTAGCTTGATTTTGGGCACTAGCAATCAATTGTGTAGTGGATTATGGTTAATCTCATTCAATGCATAATAGAATATGTTAGTATCATGGCATTGAGCATATGAAACAAAGGACTAATGATTGACTATAGGGGTTTAATGTTTAACCACTAGCTGTAAGCAAGGGTGGTTAATGGGCCTAAGGCCTGCAGGTTTAGTAAAGTGATCTATAAGCTTTTTACAGACCAAGCTTACCAAAAATAGGCTTACAAAAAAGCCATCCCAAATTAGGTCGGTCCATATGGATTAAATCTACACAGCTATGTCGATCGTGAGCTAATTGCCTTTTTAAGGTAAAATATGCTAAGCATACAAAATTTTAATGTGAACTAGACTAATCAAAATAGGTTCACTTAAAATGCAAGTCTCAGCGAATAAGGCTTAAATGAGTTTAGTCCATGCTGGCTTTAACCTAGTCCAATCTACATAACCCTGTTAAGCACCCTTAGTTATAAATGAAAAGTCCACCCAATGGGTAAATAGTTCACCATTAGGGGTTTATTAATCAAACATTGTCTATTGGAAGTGAGATTTATTTGATTATTAGCTTGGAGTTCTATAAAATTCCTAACACAATTTTTCCTATTCATAATGCCATAAATGCCATTCAAACATGTTTATTACTTAACTAATCCTTACCAAATCATAAATATACATTAAAGGACCATTATTTCCAACATTTAAGTACAATTTATACATCATAAATCATTATATTCATCGAATACACCATAAAAAGCTAAAAACTCATGCACCAAACAAAAATCATTCAAATATTTAAATTAGGGTTAAAATGTTCAATCATTTAATATGGAGAAGGATTTTAAAGACTAAATTTGTTGTCTCTTAATTCTAATCATTTAAAACTAAAAGGATTTTCTATTAGGGTTCAAAACCTTTTGTTGGTTCAAATAATGAAATCTCCTTAAATTCTAAAAAAAACTTCAGAAAATTTAATTGGTATAAAGATCTTACTTTATTTAAATGAAGGATTTGAAGATGATTAACTTTCCTCTAGCTTGATTGAAGAAGAACTTAAAAGGGAAGAAGAAGATGAAGAGTTAAGAGAGAGATGAAAACTCAGGTTTTGAAATGAGGGAATTGGGCATTTTAAGTTAAAATTGAGCTTACAAAAGAGTAGGAGCATTTTTGTCATTTCATCTTAAATCTTTCTCATATTCATATGCTCCCCTCTAATAATTTATAATCTTTAATTCTTTCATTTATTACACTTTTTTTGAACTAAGCGTCATTAATTCTTCATTCCAAGCCTATTCAAAAACTTGTTTACATTTATCCAAAATTTTATTCAAGGGTTATTTCATTAATTAATTTTCTATTATCTAATGTTTTATTCACACTTTTGTTACATGAATTTATTTATTCTATGTAAAATTTGCATTTTCAAAAATTTTACTACTAATATTTACTATCTCCCCTTAAAATTATAGTGAGAATGTAACATGAGTAGTGAATGATAATTATTGAAAATAGATATTAGCTAACTATGATCACTAATAATAAATAATAACTAACAATATATGATAATATATAGTGATTAATAACAATAAATAATGATAGGTGATGGTTACTATTGATGGTAAGTAATCAGTGATAATCAATAATAATAAATAATAATAGAATAAAATATTGATGGTAATAAAGTAGGGCAAAATAATAAAAAGCAAAACTTGCCTTTACCTATAAAATATAATCTCTCACCTTAAAGAAGTTTAACTGGCATGAATGATATATCTTAAGTGGAATTAGAAACTGAAAAAACATAAAAATATGAAGAGAATGAAAAATTGTAAAACGCAAGGTAACCCCACGTAACTTCCCTCGTATTTAGATAGTGCATGACTTGGCTGAAATAGAATGAATAATAGCACTTTTCTGCGATTGATTATATAATGGATGGAAATAGTTCAGCGATGATAGTCTAGTGTCAAACTGAAGATTGTATGTTGGATCGATGCGCACCTCACATTTATTTTCTAGTTACTTTACACGTAAGGGTTCCCGTTTTGCTTTCAGCATCCCTTAACCTTTACAATCCTCGAAGGACAAGCGGGGATAGCTCAGTTGGGAGAGCGTCAGACTGAAGATCTAAAGGTCGCGTGTTCGATCCACGCTCACCGCATTTCAATTTTGATATCTTGATTTATAAATACATTATAAATGCATTTTCTTCCACATATATTGATATCTTGTTATCTAGTCATCAACTCAAATCTCTAATAGCAGAATTTTAACTAAAAAATTTTTTCACAAAGCGAATCCGTTGTGAGATAATTTCTTTGAATAAATAATTCCTTCCTATTGTTACTTTAAAAGGAAACGTTCAAATTTTCACTTGCCACAAATTGTCCTCTCCAAAATTTTGTACTGAGCAAATTGTAAAAAATGAAAAGTTGGTGAAAACACACTCATTTTAAGGCCATGGATGCAGACAAAATCACGGCTCATCAACTCGGTGATGATGATCCCGTTACGTCACATAAAGTTATTCACCACTGGAGCAGCTATCAGATGAGCTCTAAGTACATCTATAGATTATCCAACATTTCCTTTCTCTTATCTTTTACCTCAAGAAATTCATAACAATACTACATTATCCCAAAAATAATTTAATTATTTCCCTCTCAGCTTTACATCACAAAGTGAATAACAACGCAGTGGGAAATGCTGCAGCCAAAATGATGTGCAAGGCTTTGTTAACTGCACTCGTTGTGATGCTGCTAAAGATGCTAAACCTTAATTTCTCCCCTGCACTGCTTAAATGAGTAGAATTCAACACTTGCTTTCTCTTTTTGCTTACTTTCTTACTGCATCAAACACAGAATCGAATCAGAAAAAACGCACAGGTAAGAAGCAAGTTGTTCATTGAAAATGCAGATTCCAAACAGAGCTCATATGTTGAGTGATAGCTAAAAAACAAAAGACAGCTAGGCAGAGACAATGTTTTTCACCTTCCAGGATACGTACAGCTCCCGTGACCTGCATTATTTATTCCCCACAAAGAAAAACAAGAAATTAACCATTTTTCTTAGGCATGGAGTCCTTCATAAAGAGAAAACGTACAAAAACTGTGGAGCCCAATTTTCACTGATGCAAACTTCAATAGATATAGTGAAAGTACAATGATATTGAGAAACTTAACTTTTTCACATTTGCATACACAACATCATGGGAAACAAACTAGTTACACATAATTTTAAATAAGCCAGGTAATTTGCTTCAGAATGTATGGTGCAAATGTGAAATATAATGCTTATAGACAACATGACTTGCATATATACATAGGAAGCACGAGAATTTTGCTTACAAGAATAGTGCAATAAGAAACTGGCCCTCAGAAAATTGAGGGGTAAGTATATGAAATGACTACTATACCAAAGTAATCGGGAAACACGGTCCCGAATCTATTTTTGTGTCAGGGAAAAGAGGTCTCAAGACAAACTAGCATCAATAATTAAACAAAAATATCAGGACAAAGATTCACGGTTTCCTCGTTGAATAAGGCAGTGCGATTATCAGGCCCATCCTTTTAATTTTTTAAATCGATTTTCACCTCAACAAGCGCCAAAGTGCCTCTGATATGTGGGGACCACACACACTGGGCATTCACAGAATTCACACTGCTCACTGTAGCTCCATTTTCTCCTTTTCAAATCATCAGCAAGAATACGTTCGGATGCACGAGAAAATTGGGGTGAAAAGAGAATGCAGAACAAAGAAAACATTATAGGCTGAGTTTAAACAAAGTCTACTCAAAACACTGCCATAGTAACATAGATGTTGCTGATTAGGCAAGAAAAAAAAGGATTTTGGATGCACAACATCCACAAACGAAAATAGAAACAGAACGAGAATTGCTGCTCTTCCCTCTGTAATTCTCAACTGCCAATCCAATTTTGGTGTCATATCCAAATGCCCATATCAACAAAGGCAGAAGCTAGTAACATGTTAAAGATTAAATTTTTAGCTAGATCAAATTAAATGACAAAAACAAGACCCTTGATTGCCCAAAAATTAAAAATTTCAGAAGCACTTACTAGGGTCAGTTGTGGTGATCGTAGCCGCCCCTTTGAAGTCACAAGTGCCCGAAGCCTTCCCTTCTTTCTGGAAATAGCTATCAAACGCATAAGAGGCATGGTTCTTCACATTATTAGGCTCATAACAATTCTCCCCGGGTTGAATCTCTGAACAATTAGCTCTTCCAGGTCCACATGCCCAATCCAATGCTGCCTGCAATGTCCTGGAATCCACACCATCCATGGCAATGCAGTACGTCTGATTCGTTGTATCGTTCGCCAAAAAAGACCCAATTCCTGATACATGAAGCAAGTATGCAGGCGTAGTATTCCCATGAAACAGACCCCAATTGGCCTCTGATACCGGAGGTGACCTCAAATCCTCGTCGAACAATTCATATATATACACGCTTGAAGTGGTTTCTGGATGCAAAGGGGTTCCAGTGCGATCCAAAACATGCTTAATTAAGTTGGAATTATAAGTGTCAGCATTGTCTTTGGTAGCAGATGGCTCTTTGGAATCACCATTTGAAGGCCAACCGGTTTCGGTGACAAGAACCATAACATCTGTAACATTAAGGTTTTTCATGGAAAAATATGTAGCATCAATCATAGCATCAAGCACATTGGTGTAATGAAGCAAAGTATTGGGATCCACCATCTCTTTGGAAGGTATCAATGGCTTGAACAAGGCATTTTCAAGGGGGACCACCCCTTTGTTTTGCATAAACACGTAGTAAGGGTAAAGATTCATCATTAAAGGTGACCCAATTTTAGAAAGAAACTTAAGAAGTGGGAGGATAACAGAACTGAGACTTTGGTTGAAGAAAGCTTGAGATGGTGGAAAAGGGTCGAGAATTATGGAAGCAGCATTGGGGGTTGAAATTTTTATCTGGTTATGAAGATTTGACGCAACCAGAGCATTGTAAAGGGACTGAATAGCTGGAAGAAGAAGAGGACCTGAAGATGGTACACTAGTTAGGACCTCGTCACCAACGGCAATGGCAGTGATGAGCGTTTCAGGGTAGTAAGCGACGACGTTTCGCTCGATCCAGGAAGCCGCTGTAGTATTCGAGGACCCGATTGCAAGAAGTTGATTGTTGGGCACGCCAATGATGACCCGAATCTTGGTTTTGGACAAGGCTTCAAGGATGTCAGCGTCGGCATCGTAGATTCGAATGTGTGTTATCTTTTGCAGCTGAAGAAAAGCGACCAAGTCCGATGGCGACAGCAAATTAGAAACATCGGTGCCGATGTTAACTCCTACGAACGGGTCTCTGTCCGTGTCTCGGCTCTGGCCTTGCTGCTTGATTTGAGTGACAATATGGGAAGACTTAGCTACAAAACCAGAAGAAAAAAGAGCAGAGAATGAGAAATATTCGTTCTTGTTTGTTTTTAAAACTAAATAAAGTAGCTTTTAGCAGTTTGTTACCTTGAGATGAAGTGGGAAGTTCAGTGAAGAGGATGAAGAAGAAGGACAATAAGGATATGTGAAAGAGAAGATTTAGCTTAGAGTTCGCCATTGAGTTGTAGCCTGAGCTTCACTTCTTCATCCTCTGCTTCCGGTTCAGCGACAGGTACTTCTTGCATTATCTTCGAAAAGTTTCCTTTTTTTTTTTAATTTCAAAATAAAAATATATATTGGTGGGAGGGATTTTGTTAGTTTGGCTTATTGAACAGCATAATCTCTACGGTGCTTTAAGATTGGAAGGGAAAGAGTAGGAGCCAATCAGATTCCTATGGGAGTTCAGTTGTCGGCTGTAAGTTTCCAACAGTTCTTCCAACCAGCAGTGAATTGTCTCTGGTAATCTCTCCCAGGAGATAAGGAGAACGAGAACGACGACGGTTAAAAGTAGTTTTTTTTTTTGTATTTATTTATTCTTTAATTCATGTCCGTCGAACAACAATAGGAAGAGTACAAGTATAACTAGGATTATCGTCAAATTAAGGGGAAAAAAAAGGGAACAAATTTTACTCGCCTCTCTTAAAATTTAATATAATTATATTTACACTTCTTCTAGTTTTTAAAAATATACACTTATACTCGCATCTCTTAATTTTTTTATAATTATAGAAGCAGTTAAATAATTAAAAATATGCACATAAAATTATAGTATCAAACCTAATAATAAATATTATCATTTAGGTCATAATTGACCAATTATATTGGACCAACCCAATATATTAAATTAATTCATCAACCCACAATTCAAAAAATAAATTTGCTTATGAATTTACGACTTTCATTCAAATGAAATGATTGTAGGCTCGTAAGAGCCAACGACTCTCACCAATGTCAACTAGATAAGTTGATTGTATTTAATTGTAACAATTAAAGATATCGGTTATGCCAATTAAGGCCAACCATTTACTAGTTGAATAAAACTATTAGGTTTAGAATGATTTACTAAAGGCAAAAGACCTTAATATTCTTTCTAGAACTTTTTAGTAATGAGAAAAAATTGATCTATCTCTAGTATGATTTTCTTTATAAATATTGATCTTCTAAACAAGGTATGCTCTCTAGGCTTTCTAATTTCTCAACTTTTTACCTCACACTTTACTATTTTCTTACTAAAATTAATTTGATTGTCAAAAGATCAAAGGTGGATCCATCATTAGTTGGCTTCATGTAAGTAATGAATGATTACTCCAAGTAATCTTCCCACCATATTCTTCAAATCACTCCTCATTCTAGTAAGATTAAATTAATATCCAAGAATTAAAGGCAGGTAAAGACTTTGAGCTTGTTTTAAATATACACTTGCATCCTTTATTTTTGAAAAAAAGAAAGGAAGTAAGTGTATATTTTTAAAAATAGAAAGGGATATACGTGTAATTATATTGAACTTTAGGAAAAGTGGGTGTGATTTATCCTAAAAAAAAGAGAGAGAAAGTTTAAGGTTAGTAAGAAAAAATATTTTAGTAAAAATATAGATATAAAATAATAAGACAATAAAAATTTTATATATTTAATTCAAATTTAATGGACAATACATTCTTTTCCCTTGGGCCAAATAAATTAAAATTGAAAAGCTGATAAAACCCTAGCACATCTCCTTCCTTCGTAATTAATTTAGCTTTCTTCGCCATAAATTGATTGTTGGTATCGTTGCTTCAACCCCACTACTCCTTCCTTCAACCCTCCTATCTTTTGTTATCTTTCTTTTTCAATTTCAAGTGTATGGGTTGGGCAACGACAAAAGTTTTTTTTTATTTTTGTTAATCTTATTTTTTTTCTAATGAAGTGTGATTTCTTTCTGTAAACTAGCAGTGGATAACTTCTAAGTAGGGATTAAAAATTCAACTTTGGATAGAGGCTTAAATTAGACGATTAGTTATGTATTTGAAGTGCTCATCAAAGGGTTTTTGTGGGTGGAAAAACTCAACTGCTTATGCATCTTTTATAAATAAGTTCTAATCTAATGTCTCAAGTCATTATTACGGTTGAACTCAAACTAATACATTCATGATTAACTTTTAAGCAACTAGGTAAAATTTGGAATTTTAGGTAAGCAAGGATAGGTTTTATCTCAATTCATTGAAATTGCAATTTGTTCTTGTTTAGGTTCCTTGAATGGCTTGGTTTAGGTTTTGAACTATATTGTTTATCCAATTTTTAGCATAATTATGGCTTTGATTTGAGTTTTTCCATTTGCCAGTTACGTGGATTTTAGTATATTGTGTCTAATATTGCAATGTCTCGTGGTTAGTTTTCAGTGTTAAGACATTCCTTGTGGATTTTACTATATTGTCTATCCAATTTTTAGTACAATTATGGCTTTGATTTGAGTTTTTCCATTTGCTAGTTATGTGGATTTTAGTATATTGTGTCTAATATTGCAATTTACCTCATGGTTTGTTTTTGGTGTTAAGACATTCCCCTTTATTAAATTTAATTTGTAGTTAATTTTCAAGTTTTCCTTCAATCTTGTGGTTCGAAGCCTTAGCAATGTTGTCAAGATTGAAACCAAATTTCCAAATCTTTAATTTTGACTACTTAAAGGGCTATAAGCGTAGGAAGCTAGGCTAATCACATAGGATTCAAAAAGAGTTTTTTGTCATAACAAGTCTCATCTAAGGATATTAAGAATGAATGCCTACAAAAAGAAAATAATCGAAGTGCCCAACAAGTACTGATTTTGAGGACACGATATTTAGTGGCCTAAAGGACGCAATGTTTGTGTTTGTCATAGAACTAGAGAAGTTTGAAAGTGATTATTTTGATGAACTAATTATCATTTCCAATAATGTAAGTTATTCACAAAAGGGGACTTATCAATTCTTAGTATTTTCATAGTTGTTCTTAACAAAAAAAAAATACAATCTGATGGTGATTAGTGACCTTGAATATAAAAAGTGGAAGGATGCAAACACTAAGGTTGTTGACTTAAAAATTCAAGTTTACGATATTAGAGCATTAAGTTCATAATTTGAGGATCAGGTTAAAAGACTTAGAATCTTATAATTCAACATTAAAAAATCAAGTGAAAGCCTTCCAACAATGATGTAATCAAAATGCTTTAGGTGGAAATTTCAATGAATTGATTTCTACTAAATAGTTTGGGGTATTCGCTCTTATAGACGCTAGCAATACCATGCTTGTTCTATTTAAGAGAAAAAAAATGAGTAAAGTTTGCATAAAGTTTGATCATTTCGAATTACAATGTGCAATGTCTTCCTCCACAAAAATTTTGGTAGCTAACATTGTCCATTTTACTTTCAAAGTTCTAAAGAATCCACAAATTCCAATATCATAAGTTTAAAGCATCAAACTACCTAAGCCATCACATGGCATTCTAGCTTAATTAATTTAACTCTAACTATCAAGACTAATCAATGGGAACTTAATGTCAAATCGGAGCATCATAAATAGTCAAATTCATGTGAGATCGTACATCAAGGATCAATGAATCCTCATTCTACAACAAAAATGGAGCAAAACTTTCCAATCTCTCCATCAACAACTACAGAGGAAGTTTACTTGCAACCCAATAAAATGAGCTATTAAAAACAATTTTTGGGGAAGCTGAAAGTTCAGAAGAAAGTTATTAAGCAATCATCTAAGCATGCACTGTCCTACATGAGATTACACATTCAACGTGGTTCAAATCTTGCATTTTTTGAGTTCATTTTTCACCATAGAAGCAAATTTATAATTCATCGATCCTTTTACAAATCAAAACTTCTACTAAAATTAATAAGTTTAGATCATCCATTGAAGTAAATAAGTAGCTCTTAGTAGCTTATATATTTTATTTATTTTTCTCCAGGTTGTTAGTTTTCGTTCTTTACCATGAAAGTTTCAAATATGTCTAATTCTTTATATGCTATTCTATAAGAAAAATAAATAAATAAATGGAAAGTAATTTTTTTATTTAAAGAAGAAGTTTTTTTTTCCATTATTATAAAACTAATATTTACATCTTTGTTTTTATGCACAAGCGGATGAAGTTTTCTTATTAAAAATATGTTTCAATAAACTATTCATTCCTAAATTCAAGCCTAATTTGAATATGAAGTTGCCACATTCTCTAACGGAAAATGCGAAATCAGGGTAAAATTCAGCTTTTCACGACAAGAGCATATGAGCAGTAAAATGAAAATAGCATAGTAATTAAATTAATGGGATTATCCAATATCATCGTTACTCAATTTTACAATTTAGGGTCCAAGGAGGACCACAAATGCCTTTCACTTCACCCGTTTTGACAAAGAATATTTTTTACAATAATATAATTATAAATTATGAAAATAATAAAATATAATTGATATATTTAATATTAAATATAATAAATTTAATAAAAAATAATTTTTTCTTACTATTATGACTCTAAAAATTATTTTTTAATTATAAAACATAAATATGTGTAATATTATTTTATTTATATATTATGAAATGAGATTTTTTTTACTAAAATTATCTTCTGAAAAAATGAATAAAATCTTAAACTTTTTAATTAGATAAAAATTTATCATATTTACACTCTTACTTGTCTATATATTATTTTATTAATAAAAATTATTAAACTTTTTTACTACTACTAAAAATCTTTAATTACTCTTTCTTTCCTAATAATATATAATTTTTATTCATTAATAATATAAAATATTTTGAATTAGCTGTAAAATAATTCTAACCTAAAAAAAGTTGTGTAATTGGCTTTAAAAATTATTTAATAAAATTATTAAAACATTAATTATTATTAAAAATTTTAATTATTTTTTATAATATATTTTTTATTTATTAATAATATAAAATATTTTGCATATTATCAAAATTTAAATTAAAAAAAAAAGGCTGTGCAACTAGCCTTTTTTTTCCCCTTCCAAAAGCTCACCAACTTGAGCAGACGTTTACAGGTCGGAAACTTAAAGCACAATTTTTTTTCTGATGTTGTCCCTGCTTTGTGACATGGATGTGACCAGCTCAATTATTGAGATTTCTTCCTTTCCCTTAGTGGGTTGAGAAATAAAGTAATTTTTTTTATTTTTAAATTTGTACAAATGACAGTAATAAAAAATTGGTTCAACAGGCCCCACGTTAACCCTTCCAAAAAAATAATTTAAAATGTACATATGACACAAAACTATTTGAAAGTATTTAAAATAACCTTGACGAAGACATTAATTAAAAGAAGGAAAAGACAGAACTTTTCTAACTAAATTACCTTTTTTTTATTATTATCGTGCGGCAAATTCATTTTAAAATTTAAGTTGACATGATAATTTTAAAAATTATTAGAATATAATTATTTGATTAATTTATTGAAAATAAATAATTATAAGTGAATAATTTTAATTTAATAAATTTTAAATTTATTATATTATATCAAATTTTGAAATTTTTGGAGTAACATGGCAAGCACTTCCTTGTATACTTTATATTTCGACGTATTCATTTGGGGGGATGGATATGGGAGAGGCCAGAAGCTTGTCAAACGGAGTATAGAGATTCACAGAAAAGAGAGTACTGAGTACTAGAAATGAATAGAGGTACATGAATGAACTTTTTGATGAAGTGGCTGGGATGATACTGTAATAACTCAACAATTCAGTAGGGGCGGAGGACGATGGCAAGGCAATGGCTTCTTCCAGAGCTTTTCAGCTTTTAAGATGGGCAGAGTAGTGATTACAGCATGGCTTGTCCAGATTAACGTTGATTATTTAACACAAGCTTGCAAAAGCTCTTGCTGCTAAGAAATAGCAAAACCATTCAGATTCACAAAACTTCAAAAATGTTGTGCTGATACTGAATTACTTCACTTTAATCTGTTGAAGAGCAAATAAACAAAGACAATTTAGCTTATAAAAAAAGTGATAACTTTTAAGATGTGTTCCTCAGATTTCTTAAAGTTCCAAAAAAACAAATGATCCATTCGTAGAAGGGAGCAAAAAGGGGTATAGCGCAAGGAGACAAAATCATAGTGATAATAAACCAATTGAGAGGCTATTGAGACCTGAATAAGCTGGTTTGCTTAATAAAGGAAAAAGGAATATTGCTTTTAACCATCATCCATCTTGCATTATTCAGACCTGAGTACGAGCCACGTCAGTGTTGGAAGCTTCTGCAATTTTACAATCATCCCCCATAGTTTCCTTTAAGATCCGGCTACCATCACAGTCTAATATTAGTTATAATTCTATTTTTATAAAAATTTGATTATCTCTTACCTCTCTTAATATTTTTTTAATAACTTTCGCAATTCAATATTAATCATCATTCCTTTTTTGTAAAAAATTTGTTACTTTTTCTCCCTTCCAATAATTTTTGATAATTTTTTAAATTTAAAAATATTTTAAATAAGTAAAAGGAGAGAAATAGACCTAATAAATATAGGGAGCTTTAGATTTGTGGGATCTACATATTTTTAATTTTTAAATATATATTTATTTTTATTATAAAATATTTCAAATTGAAAAAAATAAATGTAAAATTGATTACAATTAAACAAATAAAATTTTATGAGTGAAAAATAGCTAATATATTAATTGTGACTTTAAAATTGATACATAATAACTCGCCGGTTTTTGAATGTAACTTGTAAGTAATATATTGTTGGATGATTTCTCTGTACAGGTTTTACGGTTAGCATCATCGGTCCCATGGATGTCATAAAATATCAAGTGTCGGGGACACTTCAATATTACATGTTTAGGTCTTATTTATGCGACAAGTCCGCTAGACAGATACTGATATCTTGCTTTTCACATGGCAATTGGCAAACACCAACGTAAAAACCCAAGGATTGTGGGATCGAAGCTACTTAGATTTGGGGTAACTTTTCCCGCGAGATGTCTCTCTCCGGGACTAGCGGAGATGAGCTCACCAGCAAGCAGAACAGAAAAGTGCGGTTTATTGTTAATATGGGAGGCGGGCGCAAAAACCGAGCAGCTTCATACTTGGTTCTTCGCGAGTGAACGAGTAATGCTAACATCACGTGTCACAGTTCTTACACAACAACACTTTGAATTGAACCCCACAACGAATGTGTGATTTGGTGTAAAAGCAGAAGTATTCTAATTGGTTTCTTCTATCTAGCCTTCACTAAAATAGAGAAAATAAATGCACCTGCACAACCCATTTTACCAACCCATCACTGTATGTGACATGACTGCTAGGCGAGGGAAGAGCCCGCCTTCTTGACTATCATCAATCCGTGACTTGGCTTCTGGTCCTCATGTGTGTCTGTTGGACATATGCAAAAACATCTTGGGTTTATCATTCTTACGGTGTTTTTTTTTTTGGACCTTAGGAGATAAAAAAGCCCCCAAACAGAAAGACAAAAACAGAAACGGCAGCAGGAGAGAAACACCGAAACTAACAGTCTGTTTGGTTGCGTTGAAAATAGGGGAGAAGAGAAAAAATAGGGTGAAAATGGAGATGATTTTACTGTTTTCGTCTGATTGTAGGTGAAAACCGGAAAGAAGAGAAAAAAAATTTTGAAACCGAACGTAGGTCCCACCTGATGAATTTCTCCTCAATTTTGAGGAGAAATGAGGAGAAAAAACAAACCAAAACCTGAAAGCAGAGTCACAGTGCATGGGAAGGAAGGACTAGCGGCAACAAGCAGCAGAGCCATCTTCTGGTAATTTTTGCCGCCGATGAAGCTCCGATCAGCCTTATTTCTGTCATTAGTATTCTATTTTCCTTCTTTCTCGTTGTCTGTTGCTGCCGTCTTGGAGGTTCCTTCGTCCGTGTGTGTTTTCCGATTGAAGATGTCTCGATTTTGGTTGACGCCAGCCGGGGAAGCTGCCCAGTGGAACGATCTACAGCTGCAGATGCCAAACGCAGCAAAGCCAGCCAGGTTCCTGCTGATCGACGAGGCCAGATCGGCAAATGGACTCGATTTCTGGCGCTGACCCGGTTTGACTGGGTCAAAACAACCCGATTTTCTTCTTCTTGTTTTTAAACATATTTAGAAAATAATTTTTGAAAAATAAAAATATTTGTATTTTGCATTAATTATTAAATTATCCTTAGGTTATTTAAATTTAGATGATTATGATAAAAATATTTAATTTTGAATACCATGATTTTATTTGGAAAAAAGAAGTGTATTAGAGAATTTTGTCCTAGTAAGGAATAACTATGAATTATCTTATTCATTTGAACATAATATATGTAAATTGTTTGAAAGTTAGAAGATGAAGTTTACTATATAAGGGTATTGTTTATTTCATTGAAAAAATTATCCTAATTCCTTGAATTATTTGATTAGGGGACATAATATTCAGTACTAGTGAGGATAGCTAATGGTGCAATATCATTCTTATTAATTTATTTCTTGATATTATTAGTTGATATACATATAAATATGCTCATGTACAATCCAAAAAATTGATGTTGATGAGCTATTTAGTTCCAAAATTAATAGTAATTGTGTAAGGTTTAGGAAGTTGGTGACTTACTTTTGGATTAATCTTCTATTGTTACAGGTTATATAAGCAGTAGCCATTTTACATCCGTCGGTAGTTGCAGGTAATGTGTACTATATTGGACTATACTTTATTATGCTGATGTGAATTAATATTTGTTTCATTGGTGCAATATCATACTATAATTGTGTGTTGTTCAATAACAAGAGAAGCATTGCAACCTTATATTGTTTGTACAGGACACCTATAGTCCTGTATATGGTGGTTCAACTCCATCCCAAGGAAATCAATCACAGGGAACTACATCTTCTAAAGGAACTAAAAGGAAAGCTCCTATGATTGATTTGGTGGAGAGCGGATATGAAAAAATGCAGTTAGGAAGCATTCTTGTTTTATAGCCATCACTAGTTGTCTGTAACTATAATGACATATTTATACATAATTATTGTCTGAACTAACATTATGTTGATTTGTTGAGATGTAGGTCACTACAAGAACCTAGATGTTTCAAGTGCTGTGGAAGACAACAGTCTTTGTAATGTTGTGGATTGACACAAATGTTATGTTTGAGAAATGTGTATTATATAATATGGAGTTAGTTGCTTATGTTGGATTATTGTAGTATATGTCCCCATGCTTGTATGGATCGTGTAAGACTTCTTTAACTAGTCCTATGAACACGCACAGTTTTATTGGATCATGTATGTTCCCCATTAGTGCATCCATGTATATTTTCTAATATGTTTAGTGTAAGATTTATTAGATTAAAGCTAATATCTTGATTGTTAATATGTTGTTGATTATTAGAAGGGTTCTGTATATTTTTCCCATGAACACGCACAGTTGATAATGACTATTAGGTTAACACATTTTATAATGCATCTTATTTTGAATTGATAACATTTAGTCAAAGGAGGATAAAGTTAATATCTTTCTATTTCACGTGACAATGAGATTATTCAATTTTACAATGTGCACGTCTTCTTAATTTTTTAGTAAGTAAATTTGTAAAAAGTGATGAAAAATTATGATGGCTTGGAATTATAATTAATTATGTATTTTAAATTTAATTAATAAATTATTTTAATTAAATTTATTCTATTTATAAATAATTTAATTTTTAAAATTAAATGTTATTTTGGTATAATAAATATTCTTGTATTAATTTTATATCCATTCAAATAAAAGTAATTCATATTATCCATTTTCTTTCTCTTTTATTTTCTCCTCTATCCAAACACACTAATTTCTCCTACATTTTCTTTTTTCCTCTATTTTCTCTTACAACCAAATAACCCTGAAGAAAATAACTTCTCCTCCATTTTCTTTTCTCCTCTTTTCTCTTGCAACCAAACAAAGCCTAAGAATAAGAAGAAAACTCAACAGAAACTGAACACGGAACAACAAGAGCACCAAAACTAAGGAGAGAGAAAACGAAAATCAAGCTGCAACAAAGAACTAGGAGGGGGAGAGGGTCTGAAAACCCAATCCAAAGAACACTTCCCCTTCCCGAAAGATTTAGCAAGCCAGTCAGCTTTGTTAGCCAATCTAGGAACAAACAAGGAGGACACAGCACGCTCACCCACAAGAGCATGAATGTCGCTGATAATATTCCAAATTCGCCAAGGAATGCCATTGCCGGGATTACAACAAGCTGAAAAAACATTTTGATTATCAGTTTCAATGTATAAGGGGCCAAAGGCGATGGACTGCCCTAAAGCCAGACCCCTTTTAACAGCAATAGCTTCGATGCATTCATCAGAAGAAGAGTGACACCAGTCGGTGTGGTCCGCAATGACCAAATCATTATGATCTCTAACCACTACAGCCGTAACCCAAGCACCATCTTTGAAGGATGCATCCACATTCACTTCTAAGGATCCAAGAGGAGGGGTCTCCAAGTAGTTAACTGAGAAGGTACCGGGACATGAGCAGGGATAGATCTGCTACCAAGTAAATCATAAAATGCTTTTCTAGATTTAGCAAGAACAGCCAAACGATTAACAGTGGCGCTTTGAAAAACTCGAGCATTCCTCTCCTTCCTTTCCAAATGTTCCAGGGCAGAAAAGCAACGTAGGAAATGCGATTGACTCTCTCTTCAGCAGAAAGAGGAGAGTCTTTCACTGATGAAAATGCATTTCCTAAAGGAGGAAAAAACATTATCCATACGAAAGCAAAAGGGAGAGTCAAACCATACTTTATGAGTCCATGTACAGCCAAGAAGGATATGTCCACAGTTTCAAGCGTAGAATTACAGATATAGCAAATTGGGGGAGTAATGGCCTTCCTCTCAAAAAGATTCTGAGCAGTAGGAAGGGTGTTACAGAAAGCACGCCCCATAAAGTGTTTGACTTTGGGAATGGTTTGCAAATTCCATATAGAAAACCAAAACTGTTGATTTCGACTGCCGAAGGTTCGAAGGGCAACCCGAGAAGAAGAGTCTGTCACGGAATTAAGCATATGGTAGCAAGACTAGATAAAAAATTCCCCATTGGCAGTGAGCAACCATATTTGTCTGGGATATCTGACTTGGGCAAATAGACCTTTTGATAGCCATTCAGAGATAAACGGTCAGTTCCAAGATTTAGAAGAACGGTCAGTGATGTCAGAAACCCTTATTTTAGTTAGGGGCGGTGGTAAGCAATCTATAATTGTGGGGTTCAGGAATCCAAGGATCCTCCCAAAATCTGACTGATCTTCCATTTCCCATTTGCCAGCAAATATCCTGCTTCAGAATTTCTCTGCCCTAATGATGCTGACCCCATCCCCAAGAAGGTCTGCTGCCCCTAATAGCCCCCTTAAATTCTGAAGAAGGAAAATACCTAGCTTTGAAAACTTTGACCCACAAGCTCATCTTCTGTTTTTCAGTAATATACAGAGCTACATTTTGAGTGGGTGAGATTTATCCTCCAAGTGGAGCCATTAATCTCTAGTAATTACTTAGTTTCCTTCATATTACCTATGTTTTTTCCTTCCAGCTATATGCTTTTTGCCTGCGCTCTACTTCAGGGCTACAACTGCTTGTCAAGTTTGCCATTTGTGCATCTAATGGTTACACAATACAGCCATTTTAACAATCTACACCAGAAAGGGGGATATATGCAAGCAACCACGGAGGCCTTTTCAATATTCCACCCCCCAAGATTTTGGACTGGACACACATGACATATAGCATGAAACCCTTCCATGTTACTTGCTTTTATTAACTCAAACCTTGAAACCAGTAGAGCAAAAGACAATGACTACATTAAAATCTACTCGATTAAACTGATTCAGGTTTGTATGTGCTCTTAGCAATATTTTAGTCGGTTTCTCATAAAAGCAATCTATAGTATACTGGGCAGAAGAAGAGCAGTATTGCTGAATTTAACATTCATTCATGGAAATCCGGTGAATCAAAGGAAAACCGCAACTTTATTAATGGAGAAACACAATGCAATCCAACCATGGCTGGATTTACTAAGATCTAAACAGTTGCAATCAAACTTCATAAGAAAATCTAAAAACTATACACAGAAGTCGGGTAAAATCTGACGAACTTTGCCTAACAGTGAATACAAGAGTCCGCATACAATGAATGATCAACCAAGCTATTTGAGGAGTGAAACTGGAAAACCACTCTTGGAGTTGAAACCTGAAAATAATCTAAGCTAGCCTTATTGATAGCCATCACCTAAGGGCATTCACGAAGGCCATCAATGAATCAACATCTCTCTTTTCTGAAGGATACTTTATTGGCTGTGAAGCATGTGTTGGGAAGAAAAGTATGGTAGGGAAGGTTTCCAGCTTCAGTTCCCGCTTTGCATATTCTTTCTGGTCTCCATCTGCTCTGAATTTTGCAACCTTTACCCCAGACCCTGCTAACTGCTCTGCCAATTCGACATATGATTCTTCCATACCCTGTTGGGATTTGACAACAATACCTGATTAGAGAGAACGAATAATAGAAGGCAAAGTAAATTGAGCAAAATGAGTTTAATATAGTGTCAAAATATTGGTAACATTGCTCACCTGGCAGAAGCGGCACCATGGTGCATAAAGAACAACAAGCCAGGGTTCTCTACGGTTCCCTAACTTTGCCAGATTCTCAATTCCAGTCCTGGTCAAATTGACCACATTCTGGGTATTGAAAATGTCAGCAACTGGGGTAGTTCCATTTGCATGGGCAACACCATTCCCATTAACATTAAGCTGGGAAGCATCTTCCTGTTTGATATTTCCTTTGTGAAGACCGCACTCCTTAGCTTTGGCATCCTCCCACCACCACCTTCCCTCACGCTCATGCTGTCCTGGTAAAACAGGTCTTGTGCATGGCTCGCAACCAATTGAAATGTATCCTTGTGAATGCAATGAATTAACAGGAACATCCATAGTCCTGAGGAAATTCCAAATGTCATTGCCCTTAACATTTGCAACTGGGTTCCACTTTACCAGGCTCCCAATTCCACCATCCAGTCCCTCAAAAACTGGATCAACCTGAACAACAGGTATTTCAGATCTGGTACCTGGTGATTGATCCTTTCTTTGCCCAGTGATCCAAGCTCTTAGACCCTTGAGGGCCCTCCTCAAGGGTCTCACCTTCCTGACTCGGCAGCACTCTTGGTGCCCATCCTCGTAGAACGAGAACAACCCCTTATTTCTCACCAATGCCTGAACCTCAACAGCATCAGGGAACATGTACTCAATGTGGATTCCATAATGCTTCTCAACTGTGTCAAAAAATCTGTAAGTTTCTGGGTTCAGTCTCCCAGTGTCCAGACTGAACACCCTAAAAGGTCGACCTGTCAATTTGGCATACTCAATCAAAGCAACATCTTCAGCGCCACTGCAAAGGCAAAGATAATTGTTAAATCCAAATTGTCATATTTGCTACTTAAATTTATACACGATATACAGTCTTAAAGCATGTGACTTTGGCATATAACGCGATATACAGTCAGTGCTGCACGTTGACATTCCTTATTAAGTGCCAATTCATTCTGAGAGTGCCAGCATCTACAATTCCTAACTGATTTTGTACATTAGTGTGACACTTTATAAAATGCCGAGGAAAACCAGTTTTTCTTTTTGGCTAAAAAACTCAACAATCGTTGAAAGCAATGCATTATTTACCAATAAAAGAGGCATTGGAATAGGATTTAAGATGGATGCATTATCTTCGCCAAAATAGCTTTTTCTGATTAGGGAACACTACTATAAGCGATGAACCAGACACTATAGATAGGAGATCTCTGTAAGGAATATCCGCTTGCGTTCACAGCATCAATCTCTAATTAAACTTCATAAATGTCAAGTAAACAAGCAACAACGGTTCCTCATTTGTAATTTACAACCAATCAAAGACAAACACATGATCGAATGATTTAGAATTAGAACAAATACCTGAAGGCAATAGCTATGTCGTTGCCAAATTTCTCCAGGGCCTTATCGATTATCTCAAGGGGGGAAGCATTTTGAAGGTCTCTTGCTAATTGCTTAAAATCTTCCTCCTCCTTCTCAACAATCTCTGCATATTTAGCAATATCACATAACGAACAACATCAACACATTGAATCTCTAAAAAAAAAAAAATCCACAAGAAGTAGGAAAATGATTGATGATATGTTATAACACACGCACCAGGAGCTACGGTAGTTGCTACTTGAGGCACAACTGAATCCTTCCGTGGAGGCTCAGCATGAGCGGCCTTCAGCAAGCTCCGTCTCGCATACAAATTAACAGTTGCGGATGAAACATGATATCTATCCAAAATCCGGAAGGGACCAATTTGCGGAGCTGAAAAAGGTAAATTTACACATTAAATCGTAGACAGCAGCGCTTTATACATGGATCAACGAAAAAAACACATCTTAATATTAAAATTTTTCTCCGCGGCCAATCAATCAAGCAAAAACACATTACCTTTAGGGTCCGAAGAAGCACCTAAACGCGAAAAACTACTGGAACTTGATATTGTTGTTCCAGAAGAAGAAGAAACAGCAAGCGCCATCATATGATTTCAATCCAAGCTCAAATTCTTACGTTTGTGGTATTGAAATGAATTTGTTCTGTTTCTGAGAGAAAAGGTGGGATTACTATATAAAAGCGAGCAAGGTGGAGCGGCAATTAAGGTTCATTGAACGTAGACACAATTTGCAACTGGGAGTGATGCTGATGTGGCATGAGGTGATTGGGAGAGTGGACAGAGACGGTTCATGGCTTCCGTCAGATCGCGTGGCCAAAACGAGAACCCCATTCGAAAAGGATTCGTGGTTGTGCTTGGGAAGGAGGGGCTTGGCTTAATGGCTTCTAATTTTAAAAAATAAAAATTGATTTTTTTGGATTAGAAAAATAGCAGAGCATGATATGGAGAGTTCCACCTTAAGATAGAGGTCAAGAAGTTGAATTTTTTTATCAGAATATATTTAATATATTAAAATTTATATTTTTAAATTAATTCATTCATTTTAAATTTTAAGATATAATTTAATAATAAAATATTCAATTTATTAAGAAGTATAATTTTTCATAATAACATCTTAAAATGTGCTCAAGTATCCTCATATTTTATATATTTATTTTTAAAAATTTTAATTCAAAACATTATTTTAAGAGTCAAAATGGAGAGCAACTTCTACCTTTGTTTTGTAAATAATAATGAAAAATTATTTCATTTTTGTACTGGCTTTGTTGGCGAAACACGGTACGTGTATGACATGTCCGTCTTAACAAAGTGATGATTGGTTAATACGTTAAATTGGAACTGTAATATATATAAAATTATTATTATTGCTCGCGTATGCGATGACATTGTCCCCGACACATTTTCAAAATTCTTTTTTCGTTAAAACTGTTTTAAGAAGAATAAAACAAAAATTAAAACAAACTAAACCATTTCCGGGATTCTTTTGCCTCCATTTTTTAAATTAAGAGACAGTTAATATTATTATTTCTTTTTATTTTACAATTAAATTATTAAAAAATAAAATTGGAATTACATTCTCTTCTGAATTTTCCTTCGTGACTTTATATATTATATAATTTTTCTGTAATTGAATTATGAAATATTTATCAGAATTTATGAACATTTTTTCTTAGAATAACAGGTTTTAAACTGCCATTACCATACTTCAGTTTATAGGAAAATTTAAAATTATTTATTCATAAGTGAAATATTTTTTTTATTTAAATAGATTATATTTCAAAGAAAACATGTATTGAATTCAAATTCTCATTGAAATACAGATTTAGTTGAACCAAATCATAAAAAGTTATAGGTAAAGTTAACAATTCCATTGTTAAAATTGTAGGGCATTATAAAATTGTAATTTCATCATTAAATAATAATTTATACATATATTATTATAGCTTCGGACATGTATTTTTATTCTTAAATTATGTCACTAAAAATAAAATAATACATATGAATTATTATTTATAAATAAAATTATAATTATAATTTTACATAATTTAATCAACTTACCTGCACCCCACAACTTCGCGGGGGAATCTATTAATTTTGTCGAAGTTATAGTCCCCAGGTTCGCCGGCATATTATTTGTATTTTGTCCCATCCTTTTTTTTTGTTTCCCTTTAGTTGAATTTGTATTCTTCCTCTGTTTTCCCATATTTTTTAATAATTTGTATATTAATATTATGTAATTATTTAAAAACTTTAAAATTTTTAATAAAAATTATTTGACTCTCTCAACTAATTTTTTATTATCCAACCTCCAAAATTTCAAGACAAAATCCACCCTTACCCTCGTCAAAACTAGTTGTCAATTTGCTGAAACAGTTGGCTGTCGTTCTCTTAAATTTCATGTTGTTGTAGTTCATTACACCCCCACCTATTTGATTGTAGCCGCTCTGTTTCTAAAGAAATTAGCTTAATTTTGGTGGTTTAATTTTTTTCCTCTTGGCAACTGCCATTTGTTTGTGTGATCGTTAATTAGTGCTCAACTTGTGGTCTGGTAAGAGAATGGCAATTTGAGGTTGCCAGTGGGGAGGGAACGCTCCTTGAGAAAATATTTGTGTATTCATTGTGAACGGAAAGGGAAAGGGCACAGAACCTGAAGTGGCCAAGGCCAATGGCCGTTGATTGTTATTTTCTTGAAAGTTAGAGGGAAACGGACCATAATAAAAATGGAAGGAGAAAAAAAGGGAACGAGAACCAGTGGTTGAGAGTGTTTTATATATTTTAGTGTTGTAATGATATTTAATATTTATAAATAATTAAATTCTTATTTATTTTTCATCACATAAGCTGTAATAAATAAAAAGTATCTATTAAAATTCAAGATTATATGTGAAAAATAAAAAGATCTTACAAAAATCATTTGACTGCCAAATCAAATTAAATTTAAAGAGAAATGATGGAATTAGTTGTTCTTTCCATAAAGTTCCGCATTGTGTAAAACAAAGGTTTTAAATTAAGGAGACTAACATAAAAATGTTAAATTTCATGTTACTTAGATCGTATGCATAACCTTCTCCAACATTAGTATATCCAAAGAGTTCATTTGTATCATTAACAATAAATTATCAGAGAATGAAATATGAAATTCTCTCAAAATTTTACTAACAAAAATTAAGTCATTTGAAGTCTTCATTTTTCATCAAAAACGTGATTTCAACATTAATATTTAAATTTATAAAGATTCAATTTTTAATTAAAGATTAATTTTTTTAAATTTTTTATAAATTTCTTTATTAAAAAATTTTTGTATATAAATTTCTGAATGCCGGGTGAAACAACCCATAGGAAAATAATTCATATCTGTGTATTCATTATAGACAGAAAAGGAAAGGGCACAAAAATCTGAGGTGGCCATCCGGCGTCCGCACTTATTTTCTTGATAGTTTGGAGGGATACGGATCATAAGAGAAATGAGAAGAGAGGAAAGGATCTATAATTAGTGGTTGAGACAGTACTTTATATATTTTAGCAGTGTAATAATATTTAATATTATTTAAAAAATTTTATTTTTATCATATTTAAAGTTTGAATTAAAGAATTTGAGCATAAGTTAAGAGATTGTCATTCTTATCATAATACAAAAGAGAAAATATTTTCCATCCCCTTATTTAATTATTCAAAAAATTGTTCAAATTTTCGTTAATGGATGAATACGCAGTAATGAGTAGTTAAGGGTATTGAAAATTTTTTAAAGCTTCGTTTATTTTTTTAAGGTCATTTTTCCATTAAAAAATATATCTATTTATATATAAACAAAAAGGTGATATGTGATCTTTATAAATTGATTAAAAAATTATGATATTTAAAGTTATGATAATAGATACAAATGATTTTTCTTTAAAATATAGAATATTAACTTTTACTACACCTTCATATTTAAAATTAAATAAATATAATATTTTCTTTAATTTTGATATTTTATAATTATATTCATCCTAAATATATTTTTTTACTTTTGTCAAAACTAACAGGCTCTAAATATCCATTCTCTTCCCTTGTAAGAATAGTGTGATATAATAATTTTTTACTTTCCTCTATTTTCTCCCGATCCAAACATATATATATATTTTCTTTTCTCCATATTTGCAAGTAAATGAAAATGCATTTTAATCCTGAGAAGTGAGTATGCAATGTAATTTACAGGCCGTGCCAACGATCCAATCGACAATGAACCAAAGATATCGTACTGAATGAGGGAACAAAATGCATTGTTTATCCGAAAACGGTAATGTGAGCCTAATCTATCGGTATAACTAGTTTTAATGCCCATGCGATGAGATTTGTTAATAATTCCAATTATTTATTAAAATTTATATTGTTTGGGTAAAATAAATTTATATTTATTAAATTTACATATTTATAAATGAATAAAGGATAAAAAATATGAAATCATAATTAATATTTAAGGATTTATTAATTAATATTTAATTTTTAGGTGTAAATAAAATAGGATGGATCTTATCTTTATAAAAAGAGACCTATTGTAAATATTTTTATCATTAGATGTAGATGTGGATAATTCATGTATCTTTTTTTCCTAACTACAGTTGCATAATTCATGAATTTTTTTCCTACCTATACATTATTACTTTGTAAGAAAATTTTAAATTTTTGTCAAATTTTTAGTTATATAATATCTTCGTTCTCACTGATAATATATAACTTTTAATTTACAATAAATTAAATTAATTTAGACATGCACAACATTATTTAATCAATTAAAGTAATATCATTTTGCAGATGATTTTATATCAATGTATTTCAATGTATGTGAAATAGTATATGAGGTATAAAATTTTGACAAAATCTTAAATGATATATATTTAATTTCATATATAGTACATAAAAACTAATATCAAAGAAATATTGATAAAATTTAAATAAATAAATTTAATTTTAATCTTCAAATATTAATATTAAAAATAAAATATATAATTAATTTAATTAACAATTTTATAATATAAT
Organism: Sindora glabra; assembly: GCA_020226215.1. Taxonomy (NCBI): domain Eukaryota; kingdom Viridiplantae; phylum Streptophyta; class Magnoliopsida; order Fabales; family Fabaceae; genus Sindora; species Sindora glabra. The sequence continues at coordinate 11,503,962 of CM035226.1, read as the reverse complement.
TTTTATTTATTTAAAATATTTTTAATGTAAAATAAAATTATACTATAATACAATTATATACTTAACAGTATTTGAGTTATAAAGAATATGAGTAAAAAGATAAAAAATAGTACATGCAATATGAAGACATGATAAAATCTCAAATAATATATATTTAATAAGGTAGTTACCCATACATTGTACAAATAAATATTTATTTAAATAATATAATATTTTAATTTTATATTAATTATTTATAAAAATATTAGATAAAATTTTTATTAATAAATAGTTAACAGCTCTAAAAGAAGTTATTTATCCACTAATTTTATTCAATATTTAAGTTAATAATTAATTTTGAATTTAAGTATCATATTTATTAGATATATTTTTTAAGATAATTATTATCATTAATATTAATATTTAATAATATGATTTATAATAAGAATATATTCTTTGTATTGAAGATATATTTTTTATTTATCACATTACAATATAAAATAAATTCTTGAAAGTAATAATTTTATACTACAAACAACTCATTGAAATTCATAAATTATGACATATATATTGATTAAAATTTAATATTTTAATATTAAATATTTTACTTTTTAAATTCATATAAAAAAGGAATAATTTTTAACTAAAAAACATCAACTACAAACTTATATTTAATATCTTCTAAAAGTTATATTATAATAATTTTTTTCTAGAATATAATTACAAGTATAAAATAGGAATAAATAAAAAAATATTCCGTGGGTAACCAATTTTTAGAAGAAAAAATGATTTACCTTTAGTCAAAATTTAAAAAAAAAGTTAAAAAAATAAAGAAGAAGAAAAAAGTAAAATAAATAATCTAATTATTTAAAAATATAATACAAAAAATAAATAATTAATTAAATTATATAAAAAAAACTTATAATTACTATAGTAAGATTCCACTAAATGAATATGAAGTATTGAAATATCCAGTGATAGATATTGGTTGATACCAAATTCAAGCGTTTTTTTAATAGGTGCAAATAAAATTATTTATTTATTTATGGAAGCAAAGAGTGATTTTATCGATGAAGAGAAAGCACATTATAAAAAGTTTGCAAATTTTATATTGGATGTAAGATGAGATGAAAATAAAGATAAAAATTTTCTAATCAAATTAAATGAAGATAAGAATTAGAAATTTTTTAAATAAAATTAGATAAAAATAAAGATAAAATAACTTTCAAATTTTAAAATAAAAATATTATATTTATTGATGTTAATATTTTCATATAAATTTAAAGTAATAGAAAATGATATATTTATATATATTATTAATTGTAAATTTATAAATTTTATAACTGAAGGTCTATATATTTATATAATAATTCTTTTCATTTTATAATTTCCTCTAAAATTGTACTTTTATTATTAAATAATGTAAAATAATCATTTACCTATTAAAATAAATTATATAAAAATATATACTTTTATAATTTTAGATATCGAGAATTCATTAAACTAATTCAAATTGCTTAAGTTATAAATTTTTTTAAAAATAAAAATTTAATAAAATAGAAAATTCATAAAAGAAGCAAAAGATTGAGCAACTACAAAAGAAATTTTAAGATGAAAATTTTAGATTAAACAATTGTAAAAGGTCGAAAGTAATAAGAAACAATACTTAATAGATATTAAAAACAAAAATTCTCATCGCATGGTTTTGAAGTGACTAAAAATAGAGAAAAAATAAAATTTAAATATAATTTAGAGATTGAGAATAAAATAATTTTTATGAAAATAAAATAATTACTTATTTGGATAATTGTGAACTTATAAATATTAGAGATGAAGATAAAAACTTTCCTATTAGATAAAATAATAGTTTTGAAGTGCCTAAATACAGAGAGAGAAAAAAATTAAAATATAAATATAATCCTGTAAGATTTTTATGAGAATGAAATAAATAATTAATTACAAATTCAAGTAATAGATGGAGATTCAAATTTAATTTTTTGTTAAGAATTGATTTAATAATAGAAAGATAAATAAAAGGAGTAATAAGTGACTTTATATTTATTATTTATTACTTGTGATTATTAAATATAAAAAAAATTATATTTTTTAAGTGAAGAAAAATTATGAATTAATTTTTTATAAATTATAAAAATAATATTTATTATAATAAAAAATAAAAATATTATAATTAATATATAATACAAAGGTTCAGGAGACTTCCAATTAACGGCAAATAATTCACGGAAATCACTCTCAGGTTTGAGGTCTGACTTTTATGACTGTGGAATTAAGGATGCACTAAACAAAAGAGGACCTTAGACGTGTTTGTAATTGGTCTCGTTGTTTGAACATGTTAGCGTGGGTCACTAAAATTATATACTTTGAAATTTGGCACAATATATCTTTGAAATTATATACTTTAAAATTATGTCTTTTCAGTATAATAAATGAATTACGTTCACATTCTTTGAAATTTGGTTCAATACATCTCTGACTTTAAAATTATATACTTCTAGTTTTAAGAATTTTCATTGTCATTGCAACAAAATTAATTTTTTTAATTACAATATCTTTTTATATGTTATTACTCATCGCTGAAAAATTATTTACTTATGTTTTTATCTAAAATTATGCAACATAATTATATATAAAAAAGAGAGATTACTTTTATTCTTAAAAGAAAAAGACATATTTATATAGTAGTCCAATTATGAAACTCAACGTTAAAAAAACAATTGTAGTTCAAAAGTTAAAGGTGTTGTACTTCATAACGATGAGAGTATGTAATTTTGAAAAATGAAGATATCTTTGAGAGGAAATCAATCTAAGTTGCTCTTAAAAAATTAATATTTTTTGTACACTTATTATCATACAAATTTCTAATTTTTTTTGGAAAAAGATCGAAAATAAACCTTTTTACAAAAATTACAGGATTCCATCAAAGCTTAGTTTATAAATAAATGTAAAATCCTCAAACATAATATTTTTGTAATTTCCATTATTTTGTTATAGTCAACCGAGAAATAAAAAGATTCAATAGTCTTCTTGGGAAAAACTTGGAGTAATACTGTTCCTCGAACAAATGAGTCCCCACAATTCTGGAATTATGGTCTCATACTATTTAATTAAATGAATTATAAATTTTATATTTTTATTATTTATATATTTTAAAATCTTAATTTCAAGTTTTTTCATGCATTTTATTTTTTAAAAAAATTAAAATTTGTGTAATTTGAACAAACTCAAGTCAAGTGTGGATAGGGTAAAGCCCCAGCTGACACGGAAATAAGTACTCTAGCTAATCAAGTTGATTGATTTTGAAATACAAGAAACACAAAAATATGTTATGAACCAAAAATGAATTTATACATTTTATGTTAAATTTTAGAATTATAAATGAATACAAAGGTTATGTATGAATTTTGCAGTAATTATTTCTTCATAATGTCATTGTGTTTATAATTATACAATCAAAATATAGAATTCAACCAAATCTAACATTTCTTCTTACAATGTAATTGAAATTGTATCTTTTTTTTGGTGAAAAAATTATATCTTTTAAAAATTTTGTATTGAGTTCACTGAGATAAAATTTGTGTTTCCAATAAAGTTAAATATTTTCATAAAGGAACGGTGAGGAAGAAAATAAAAAAGGGAAGGCAAGATAAATGAATACATTGAATGAGAATCATACTTTTTTGTTATGTTCCAACTAAATGATGTCTTTTTACTATGATAGGCTCATTTTAAAAGAGAGGCATACCCATGGAACAATTTTCTATGTTTCAACTTGGGGAATTGTGTTTGTTGTTAATTCTGAACTCTAGGGATAAATTGTGCTTATATCTCATCAAGTTATATTCATATCACGTAAAAACTATATATTTAATATGACTATAATTAAAAAAAAGAGAGAGAGAATTCTAATTCAATATCAATCATTCTATTTAAGAATTATTAATTATATAGTTTTGCTAGAGTCCTAACTGAATAATGCAAGCTTATTTAAAATAAGGACTATAGAAAATTCAAGGGCTCTTTTAATGGTCAAATAATTCTCTGAAATCGTTAGAAGGTTTTAAGCAGTCTTCTCCATGCAATTGGGTCCTACAGCTTCTACAACTGCGTCTCTTTATTTAAAATTTCTGATAATTGTCTCTGATCTTATACGCAATTATATTTTAAAATTTGGGATCATGTCACAAGTTCTTAGATGGAAATTTTTTCACAGTATCTATCAATAAAATAATTAAAATTTTAACTGAATAATAGTTTCTAAACTTGACACATAATCTAAAATCTTAAAATTACATGAACACCACATCAAGGACCTATACAATTTTCAGACTTTTAAGTAAGTTGGTATGGGTCAATTTACAGGTTTAGTGGTGCATAGAATTCAAAAGCTGATAAGAGGTGGGAGGCTGCATTTAATTAGCAGACGTACACCGCAACCAATTTGGACATTGGCTCCCCAGGTTCCTATCATGGGAAATCGACACCAAAATTGAATAATATGCATATGCACAAATACTATTTTTCGGATAAATTACTTTTACTTTTCTGAGAATTTAATCTAATTACATTTAACAATGCTCATTTAAAAAAAATACTCCCTAAAATATTTTCACTATCATGAAATGCAATTACATTGAACTTTTAAATTGCAATTTATGTTTTAATTTGTTTCTCATGAAGACCATTTTCTTATATTTTTATATGCAAGTGTGGTCTTTATTTGAAGAACAATAATAATCTCACTTATTTTATGTATAATTGTATTGTAATTTTAGTGTCTTAAAAAATTTCAAACAATCCTATAAATAAAATGAAAAAAGATATTCTATTTAATTAAAAAAATGATATAATAGGAATGCTTTATCAAAAATACTAACATACAAGTAATTAGTAATTAGTAATAAAATGAAAATGAAAGAATTTTCAAATTAATGAATTAATTAAAATAATTATAAAAATAGAAAAATCAGATTATTTTCTAATGATTGACGCTACAAAGTTTATGATTTAAGAAAATTAAATCGATGCAATATCCAAAATTACTTGGCTACTTAATTTTATGATTAATAACTAAATACAATAATGAATTAGTGCATTCTAAATACATCCATTCTTGTATCAACAATCAATAAATTATAAATAAAAATTAAAAATTTAAAGCGACATTTAATATGATAGTCATAAATGAATTTATTCGATTAGTTATCTTATTATTTTGATTGAATATTTTTCCCTAATTATAATTAAAGTAGTGCTACATCATTTGAAAATAATATCCCAGATGTGAATGAATTTTATATACTTAAAAATTATATTGTTATTTAAAAAATTAGAATTATATCAAAATTAATTTTAACTTATGTGAGAGTTTAGTAAATAAATTTTTAGTCAACTTTTAACTAATTTGAGTTCCTTCAATTATTTGATTAAGTCAATCAGTTAATTGAGTATTTAACAAATAATTATTTTAATAAGCTTATTAGCCCTCAAACAACTAGTTTGAAAAAATTAAGAATAATAACTTTTTGAAATAATTGATTTATATTTAATATATAAAAAAAATATTCTTGCACATAATAATAATTTTTTCACATTTTAATCCTTGATAAATAAGAAAATATTAAAAATTTTTAAGGAAAATTTAATAAATATAATAAATTATAATTATTTATTTTAAAAAAACTAAATAAGTATAGTAAATTATATCAAAATATTTATATAATAATAAAAAATTATACGAATATAATTAAAATTTTCTATCAAATTATATAAAAAAAGAGAATATATATTTCATGTCATAAATAATGAAAATATATTAAAAAAATTATTAATCTTTTCTGAAAAAAAAATTTGAATTAAAGAATAATACATATTAAGGGAAAAAGAAAAGAAACAACAACATGATGTTATATGTGGAAGATACATTTTTATACTTAAAATGATTCATCAATATTTTTAATGAAAAATATAGTTTTCAAATGTAATAATAAAAATTGTTACAAAAAAAACTTTATCAATTATTGCATCTATTAAAATATTACAAGTATTTCTTGATTAGAAAACTATAATTCTTCATTTTTAAAGGGAAAATCAAATAAATATATTATATTAGAACAATATAGTTTTTTAAAAAATTAATATAATAAATTTATATATAATCTAAAATATTATTAAAGTAAAAATACTCAAATTATAAAATATACACATTCTTTTATATGTTATTTTATATATAAATAATTAATAATAAATAATTAATCTTACCAAACATATTTACATAAATAATTAATGCTACTAGGTCACCAAATCTACTAATATAATCAATTATCAGCTAACAATTAATTCAATCAAATAACTCCTAATGTAAGTAGTTAATTGCTAGAGAAGGCATGTACATAACTTCCTCTATTCTATTTTATTTGTCCTTTTAGATAAATTTTATTATTATTATTTATATCTTTAGAAAATCAAAAATGAAATTATTAATATTTTTTTAGATTTACTTTTAATATTTTAATAAATAATAAATTATTTTACATATTGATTTTTAACATTTATAAGGAATACATTTGTAAATTAAAATCCTTTTTCTTCTAAAATTATAGTTAATAATTGTTTTCTTTAATTCTTATACATTTACTTTAATGATAAATTAAAAATAAATCAGAGTAAATAATTTGAAATTTTTTATATAAATAGTTTATTTATATTAAGTATTAAATAATTATATTAAAATAATTAAAATTAAAATTTTATATTATGTATTCTACTTGTAAAATTTATGAGAAATTTAACATTGATAAATTTTGAAAGTTTTATCTAAGAAAATATAGCTAAATCATTAATTAATATGTGAAAATGACTAATTTATCTAAAAAGAAAAAAATGTAGACTTGACCATTTATATAGTTTAATGAACTAATTTTTTTAGTAATTATTAGTTTTAAGCTTGATTTAATTTGGCAATTAAAATTTTTAGTTTTTAATTAAATTAGAATTATTAATGCAAATCAAATATGATTGACATCATAAAAATTATGAAAGTGCAATAAATAAGAAAAAGAAATTATAGAGATTACTTCAAAGAAAAAATGTACAAAAATTAAAAAAATCAAATAAATCCAGGAAAGAAATCATGATTTTTTTAAGTTTTATGATAGTAGGGATGATAGTATCAGAGTCCAGGGGAAATAGGGATGATAGTATAGAATTATGATGTTTATAGGTTGATCTTTATGTTAATATATGAATCTGAATTCATGTCTGGAAAATTGATAGTACACATATAGTAACATGTGTTTGTAAAAGGGCATAAATTCTGGTTAAGCCGTTTGATTGAAAAGCATTTGGGTAGCCTCTGTTTTCCTTACTCATATGTGAACAGTAAGTTGGGCTAGATAATCCAAAACAAATAATTCACATTAAGATCTTAACATTTAGTTCATCCAATAAACATAATAAATTTATATATATTTATCCTTATGAAACCTTGTGGTTAGATATCAGTCCCTTAGTTATACATATATATTTTCATTCTCTATTTACTTGTTTTAATTTTCTGCTTATTTAATTTTATTTTTATGGCTAATTGCTTCTTTCGCTCCTTTTCAAATCGATTTTCACCAAGCCCTTCCAAATTTTTGATCAAATCTGGATCAGAATCCAGTCCAAAACCTATCTTCTCAGAAGAAATCAAATTTGAAAATATAAATCAAAAGTTTGATAACTAGGAAATATTGAATATCCCAAATCATGAACTTTATTTAATTCAAAATTAAAATTTTTTTAGCAAGACTGATTATATTATCAAGACTGTTGAACAAACTATTGGGGTAAAACCTGACGATGAGAATTTCACTCTCATCTCTGGCCATGAAGCAAAGAAACTTCAAAAGAAGTATAATTATATACATATTGATTGCATTCAAATAGCTACTATTTCAACTCTCCGAAGAGGATTAGATAATCCTATTCTCCTCTGCTTTCGTGATAGAAGAGATACTGATTTCAAAATTTCCCTCATTGGAGTAGTCGAAACTAATCTGTCACAAGGATCAATTTATTTCAACTATTTTCTTGAAATGAAATTAGTCCTTATAATAGACCAATTTCTGAAAGCTCTTCTTAAGCCTCAAGTCAAATTGCATAATTATACTATGGAACCCGGCTAGATCCCTGTTGTGATCATATATCGAATCCATTATAAATTACACAACTCATCTATATTACTGTGTGTTAAACCACCCATACGGAAAGGAAAACTATCCATACGACTAGATCCCTATTGTGATCATATATCGAATCCATTATAAATTACACAACTCATCTGTATTACTGTGTGTTAAACCACCCATACGGAAAGGAAAAACTATCTTCTTTCAAACGGATGCCACAAAGGTTAACTTGTCAGTCTCAATGGAAATAATATGGGATAGATTAAGTTGGTCCAAAAATTAGGGATTTAAAAATGCAATTAAACCTCAAGAGATTCCCGTTAAGGAAATCTCGAGGATAAAAACCATGCCAGATGGTTCTGCCTCTATTACTTTTGCAAATCGAAGAAGGATTGAAGACTTCATCGAAGCTGAATCCTCCTCTTAGATAAATTAGGTAAAAACTAAAAATTTGGTTGAAAGACAAAAAAGATCTTGCTCTAAAAGAATTAATTTTAGAAGAAGTTTAAGAATTGAGTTTTCAAGAGGATCTTTATCTTTAAGAAAATCCTTTTCAAATCCTTCTACTATCAACATTGATTTAAAAGGTGTTGAAAATACTTCAAAGGTACCAAGACTAGTTTATGATCAAACCATCCAAATTAGAGAAGATGAGAAGGATGACGAATTAGTAGGACGAGAAAGTGGATATGATATTTCCTCTGGAGGTTCTATTAGTTCTCTTACTGCCTCACAAATATGCCCTAATGACCCAGAGTTATTATGAATTGTGAAAAGGAATTTGTAATTGATAAAGAATCTTTGAGGAAAGAATTCCTTCATCAAAGAACATGATTTTTACATAAATATTAGGGTCAAGAAAGGATAAAAATTCAAGAAAGATATTATAACTATATGAATCTTTTCCAAGCAAATATATTCTTTCTCTAAATGGTTTGAAGCATATGCTGAAAATAACTAAATTGATTATCCTTTTGTAAGGATAAAAAATGTTGGAGTTATTACTAACAAAATAGAGGAATGGATTACTACCAAAAGAGAGAAGCTCATTTCAGAACTTTTACTAAAAGAGCCATTTCAAATACTGACAACAAACCCTAAGAAATCGATTGTTGCATCTCCCTTCAAGACTAAAGATTACAAGGAAGGAGAAGCTACAACTGCGAAAGATATTACTTCAATCATTAAGCAAAATAACTACACCAATAAGTATCTCTAAACTATTGGAACTCATATACTGTCTGTTAGAAACTCTGGCATTTTTGAAAATTTTGTAGGAGAAACCTCTGGCACGAAAAAAGTTGAAAACCTTTTGTTTAAACCTTACCAAATCCCTCCTGAGAAACAAATAACCCTTTTCTAGAGATACAACTCTAAATAGAGTAAACCAAATGATAGAAGAATTAAACCAGAAACTAGGCCAAGTGTATGTTAATGAGTTTGAAACACCAAAGCATACTAAATCAGTAACTAGGAAAATAGTAGGAGCCTTTGATAATTGCTTTAAAACATCTTCAGACAAATATCAAATAAACCCTATCAAATAAGAACCTAGGGAAGCTAATTGGAGAATGCCTCAGAAGATTTATTACCCAAGAGCTAGTCACCCTAATCTAGTCATAGAAGAAAATCCAAAAATTATTCAGAATTCCTACAACGGGAATAACATCTATGAATGGAACATAGATGGTAAATCTGAATATGAAATCATAAATACCCTTAAGAAATAGTGATGGTTTGTACAGCCTACAAATCAAACCATAACTGTGATGATACAGTAGTTTGCCACTATCTAATAGCAGGATTTACTGGATAGTTAAAAGGACGGTGGGATGATCATCTTATAGAAATAGAAAAATCCCAGATGATAGAAGCCATTAGGGGAGATAAGATAGGCAAGTAATTTTAGGACCTGATAATAGATCAATTCCTGATACTGTAAATATGCTGATTTATACCAAAGGAAGACACTTTGTAGGTGATCCTACCTTTAGGAAAGATAAATTAGCTAAACTCTTTTCCAATCTTAGGTGCAAAGATCTATCTGAGTTTAGATGGTATAAAGATATGTTCTTTACTTAAGTCTTTACCAGATCAGATAGTAACCAATCTTTCTGGAAAAGGAAATTCCTTGCGGAACTTCCTATAACTTTAGGAGACAAAGTCCGAGAAAAAATTAGAAGCCGATGTGGTAACCAAATCCCTTATGAACAGCTTACTTATGGAGAATTAGTAAGTTATGTTCAAAAGGTAGCCCTCAAAATCTGTCAAGATAGTAAAATCTAAAGGCAGCTTGCTAAGGAAAAAGCCTAAAATAGGAGAGAATTAGGAACCTTTTATGAGCAATTTGGTTTACCTTGCACAAAAGCCTTTAAGCCAAAACATAGGAGAAGAGTTAGGTAACAAATGATACAACCAAAACCTCAGTTGCAATCCAAGCCTAGACGTTTTTCAGACAAAATCCATAGGAGGAAATCCAAACCTAGATATGCTCCACCTCCTTATCAAGCTCAAGATATTCGGCCAGTGTGTTATAGGTGTGGTAAACCTAGACACATTGCTAAATATTGTAGATTGAAAAGAAAGATAGAGTAACTAAATTTGGAAGAATCCATTTTGAACTAAATAATCAATCTTCTTATCGAGGAATCCTTGCAATCTGAACAAGGATCCAGAGCAGATGAAAAAAATCAAGTGTAACAAATGTCTCATCTCCCTGAAGATGATGAAATATCCTCAGAGGATTCACCCTTTGAGTTGGAGGTAAATATGCTCAATATGGAGTAAAACTTGCTTCTTATCAAACATCATTAGTGATTATCCTAATAATGATAAGAAGCAAGAATATTTCCAGAAATTTAGACAAAATCTAGATAAACTTTCATTTTTAAAAAGTTTTCTTCAACTAATTCACTATAATTTCAAAGATATTTTAGATAGATTTAAGTCAAAATAAAGCAAACCTGTTACACTACAGGACTTGCAATTTGAAATAAATCTACTTAAAATATAAGTTAAAAAGCTAAAATTAATTCAAAAGCTCCAAGGAGAAATTATTACTAAACTTCAGATATCCCCGATAACTCCAAAAGGAAAAGAAAAAATCAATGAGGATGGAGAAGAAGAGGAAAATGACTTTATAGGATCTATTTCCAGAATTTCAATTCCAAAATATTATATTTTGATCAAACTAATTAAGAAAGACTGGAAACTGGAAATGACTTTATAGGATGTATTCAAGAAGGCCTAGTTCCAACAAATTTTTTTGAAAAAACTAAGGCCAAAATTATATCTGCTAATGGTTCCCTTCTTGAAATCAATTTCAAATTATCTGATGTTCAAATAGTAAATTCTTCTCACAAAATAAGTCAAGAATTCTTACTTGTGAAGAATTTATCCAGCAAAATCATTTTAGGTAATCCGTTTGTTCAAGCCTTAATTCCTTATAAGGTAACAAATAAAGAGATTACAACTAAAATTCTTGGAGAGAAAATCACTTTTCAGTTTGTCAAGAAATCTTAAAAGAAAAACTTGATAGACTGCAAAGAAGCCCAAATTAATTATCTTGCTGAAGAAATTTCCTTTAAAAGGATTGAGCAGCATTTGCAAAATTTAATTGTTCAATAAAAAATTAAAACCTTAAAAAAAAAAGATAGTCAGTAATGTATGTGCTGATTTGTTAAATGCTTTTTAGAATAGGAAACAACATATGGTAGAATTACCATATGAAAAAGATTTTTCTGAAAGGAAAATTCTTACTAAGGCAAGACCTATCCAGATGAATCATGAACTTCTAGATTAGGAGAATTCTATGGTGCCCTGGGGGTTCCAAAACCCAGGGTGACGTGTGACGTGGCACATCTTAGGTCATTGGATGAAATTATTAAAATTCTTGATAATCTCATTCAAAAGCTTGTTTTGTGCCACGTTACCCTGGGTTTGGAACCCCGAGGTACCGTAGCAATGCCCTCTATATTATTGCCAAAAAGAAATAGATAATTTTTTTAATTTAATATAAATTACTATATATAAATAAGAGATTAAATTCCTTGCATTGATTATATAAGTATGACTCACTGTACTGCAATATTCATAGAGAAAATAATAAATTAATGTATGATGAATTGTAAAAATGACACTTATTATAATAGAAGTTAAGGAATATTGCAACTAATATGTAATATAAAGATTTGATATATAATACTTCAAAATTGATAAAAAATGTTAATAAAATTTAAATAAATAAATTTTATTTTAATCTTCAACTATAATATTTTAAAAATAGAATATGAAAATTTAATTAAATAATTTCTAAATTAAAATTTTATTTTATCTAAAATAATTACAAAAATATAAAATTAAAATATAAAATATGATATCTATATTACTTAAGAATATTAATTTCGGAGTTATAAATAATAAAAATAAATATAAAAATAAAAAAGAATAGATAAAAAGAAGAGAAATGATAACAATTAAAAATAAAATATATAGTAAAATAAATTAATATAATTAAATAAAAATTTAATTTATTTAAAATATTTTTAACATAAAAATAAATTTATTATGTTAAATTTATATTATATAATAATATTTAAGTTATAAATAATATAAGTAAAAAATATGAAATAGTACCTGAGGTATAAAATTTTGATAAAACATTAACTAATATATATTTAATTTGATATAAAATATTTAAAAATTAATATCTAAATCAAATTAATAAATTTTAAATAAATAATTTAATTTTAATATTCAAGGAGTCATTTGGTTCATATGAGAAATAAGTTCCTGCGAGAAGTTAAATTTATTACGAAGTTACTTCCTATGTGAATTTCCTAAAAAGTTCTCAATATTGTTTGGTTGACATAAAGGAAGTTATATTTCTCAGAAAATAGAAGTTATCTAAGGGAAGTAAGTAAATAATTTTTTACATTCTGTCGAAAATACAATTTCTTGGGAAGTGATTTTTCATATTTTATAGGCAATTAAGCAACTCATAATTTTTTATTTTTTTTCTGTAAACCAAACGGTTCCAAATACAAGAACGTGATTCGTTTTACTTATTTTTAATGATTCATCTCTAAATTGAGTTACTTTTATGGCCTTAAGCTAAAGTAATATAGTTCATTAATGCATGCTTACTTTACTTTTGTTGGTTGAGGATCTTGATACCTACTCTCCAAATAATTTTTTATTTTAAGGTGAAATGCTTAAAAATTCAAATAATAAAATTGTGATTGGGAATGTTATAATACTAAAAGTCATTTTAAAGGGGCTGAAATTAGAGATGGCGTTGTTTTTGGTATAAAAATTCCTATAAAAATGGGAAATGCCCTATACATAATTTTAGGACTTTGTGGAGACTTGTATTTTTGGCAAATAATTACCCGGACTTGGTCACTGCAACCTTTTATGTGAGGGGAGGATTAAAAAAATCTTATTGGTTATAATTTTCTCCAAACCCCTTAAAAAAGCATGAAAAAAAGGTTCTAATGATACAGAATTGTCAGATAATATTTTAATTATTTAAGTCTATAAAAATTTATGTAAGTAATTAAAAATAAAATTTCCATTTCTATTTAATTTCTAAAAACAAAATAATAGTATCTCTCTGCAAAAAAATAGAATATATAATTATTTTAATTTATAATTATGATACAAAAATATTAATTTATTTAAAGTATTTAAAATATTTTAAAAGTAAAACATATAATATTATATCTATACTATTTAGTAATACTAATTTCTTAATTATAAATCATAAAAGTAAACATAAAAAAGTAAAATATGAAACAAAATACATAAAAAAGAGAAATAATGTCAGAGTTATAAAATAATAAAGTTAAAAATAAAATATATAGTAAAATAAAATAATTTAATAAAATAAAAAAATCTATTTATTTAAAATATTTTTAGCATAAAAATTTTAATATTTTAAATTTATATTACCTAATAGTGCTTGAGTTGTAAATAATATAAGTAAAAAAATGAAAAAATATATAAAATAGTATATGAGGTATAATATCTTGGTAAAATTTTAATTAATATATATTTAATCTAAAATATAATACTTAAAATTTAATATCAATGAAATATTGATAAAACTTAAATAACTAAATTTAATTTTAATCTTCAAATATAGTTTTATAAAATAGAATATATGATTAAGAAATTAAGTTAATAATGTTCATAAAAATTTTTAGTTCAATTAAAATATTGATAAGAAAATAAAAATAAAATATATAATATAACATCTTTACTATTTAGTGGAATTAATGACTAAAATATAAATAATAGAAGTAACGCCGCAAATAAAAGGAAAAGGAAAAAATGTATAATCCATAAAGCAATAGGAGTAAAAAATAAACAAAATATATACTAAAGTAAATAATTTAATTAAATGAAAATTTTAATTTATTTAAATATTTTTAACACAAAAAGAATTTCTTTTATATTAAATTTATATTATTTAGTAGTATTTGATATGTAAATAATATAAGTAAAAAAAGAAAAATAATATATGAAATAGTAAATAAAGTATAAATTTTTGATAAAACTTTAATTGATATATATTTAATTTAGCATAAAATACTTTTAAATTAATATCAAAGAAACATTGATAAGCCTTAAATAAATAATTTAATTTTAATATTCAAATATTGTTATTAAAAATTGGAATATATCATTAATTAATTCAATTAATAAATTTTATACTAAAATTTTATTTTATCTAAAATTTTGATAAAAATTTAAAAGTAATATATCTATACTATTTAATAATATAAATGTCTAGGTTATAAATAATCTAAGTGAAAGTAATTTTTTATTCTTATATATTTAAGTTTTTGGATAATTTTTATTTTAGAAATGTCAACTTATAACATCATCTTAGCATAATAAAGTTATATTATAATAGTCAGATAAAATTATTTTACTTATGCTTTATAATAAAATATATACTTTAATTTCAAATTTTAATTTCTTTCTTTTACCTCCGTCGTCTATCTTCATTTTATGCAAACAAATATAATAATCATAATTCTATATATTTTATATATTTGTATACTATATTTTATAATTTTTATATTTAGAACTTAAAATTTTTATATAAATTTACATTTATTATTTTAGTACACCTTTTCTCTTTAATTTATTTTTTACTTATTTTATTTCTTTGTTTGATTCGATGTTGATTATGCAGCGAGCATGAAATATAGGTAGTATAAAATACTTTTTAAATTTTTCATTTTTGATATTTTTGAAAATTTTCTCAAATTTATTCATTCAATTGGAATATAAGTATTCTTTTAAGGCTAACGTGATATTTTTACTCTCTTTCTATATTTTTATCTTTATTATAATGATAAAATTTAATAATATTATATTATATTATATATAAGACTAGAAAAATTTAGATAGATTTTTATACATCATATTAATTTTTTTTTATTTTTATTTTTATTTGTTTTCATACTGATTGTATTATTTATAATTTTATTTTAAAAATGCCAATTTTGAAGATTAAGTTAAATTAATAAGGTTATACAATGATATTTACATAAGATCATCTTACCTATGCATTATAATAATTTAAAAAAAAATAGAAATGATAATCTACTTAATACCAAGATTTAGAGATTTAGAGTTTGAATTCATACATAAACAGGGGTAAATCTCCTAAAATAATATTGGATACTGTTACATCATTAAAATATCATAAATAAATTATACATATTAATCTCTTTCTTTTTCTTTTGGCCTTCATTTTATATAAACAAATATATAAACAATTAAATTTGTCAAAAAATATATAAATAATACAATGATAATTTATACACAACAATAACAATAAATAATAACATATATTTTATAATATTGAATTAATTTTAGTATTATATATTATTATATTATATTTATTTTTTATATATAAAACTATAAATTTAAATGAATTTATACAAAATTTCAAAGATAAGCGTTCTTCTTTAAAGTTAATACGAGATTTTTATTTTTTTGCATTTTTATTCTTTTTTTAGTAATTTAGAGCAAGGACTAAATTTTTCAATATATGTGAATTTTCCATTTTTATATATAAAATTAAAAAATTTTAAATAAATTTATACGAAATTTCAAAGATAAGTATCCTTTTTTAAGGTTAATAAAAGATTTTGAACTTGCTTTCGTATTTTTAATTTTTTTATTAATTTAGAGTGAGGATGAATTTTTTTAATATATTTGAATTTTTAATCTCTTATATATATATATATATATATATTAAATGTTTCATTATTTTTGAAGTGTTGATTCATACACCATTTTAATATAATAAAAATATATTATGATACTCTTGTTAAAATTTTTGATTTATTTTATTATAAATTATATATCTTAATTGAAATTAATTTAAAATTTAATTTTTTTTAATATTTAATTTCGAATTTTAATATCCGTGCATATAATGCTAGTACAGATGAACTGAGAGACTTAAATTCACCGATAGAAAAATACTCAACTCATTATTGATATATAATCAAATTTGACAGGGAGGCTGTTCAAAATATAATTTTCTACCATTTTCAGTAATCAAACAAATGCTAAGTTTCTTATCTATTTTTTTACCATTTATATTTTTGTGTTTTCAAAAGTTTTGAGTTTTATATTTAAAAATGTTATAAATATTAATAATGAAATTTAAAATTGAGTTTTAAATTTTTTAACCTATTAAATTAAATTTTATAAATTTATTTTAACGTCCTATATTCAAAGATAGTTCTTAATTTTATTTTAAATTTAATTTTTAATGTATATAACATTATTATTAATATTTGAATTCTATCGTAATTTATTTAAACCCTTTAACAAAGCCAAAAACAATATTTTGTATTATTTTCAAATAAATTTTCCTTTTAAATAATATTTAACTTTAAATATAAAGAAATTTCGTTACCAACATTAATTGTTTTAAATGAAAGGGACTCAAACACCTTAAACAAGATATTTTAAATTTTATCTAAATTTTTTATATAGAGAAAACTCATTTGAAAGAGATATTTGCCTTCGACGCGTGATAATATTTTGAAAGATTAGTCTTTCACCAGTTGAGTAGGAGATACCTTGGTACAAACCAAAAAAAGAAAATGATTCAATTATATTTATAATTCTCATTTTAAATATATTTATGTCATTACAAAATCCTTCAAATTTAGTAAGATTTTTTTTAAATTCATTTCATTTAATCTAAAATCCATATTATATAAAAAATTTACTATCTTTCTAACATTATTTATATAATATTATTAAAATTTACTTTTTAATTAAATTTTTTACATTTCCTAAAAACTTACAAATAAAAGAATTTATTTATAAATAAATTAGGATTATTATTTTTAACATAATTTTAAAATTATAAAATTTATTATAAAAATTAAAATTAATTTTAATAAAATAAAATGAAATTAATTCCATGAAACTTCGAGAGATTATAATATACCATTAATGCAAAGGTGTGTCAATGACTTATCAGATTTAACCACATATTAAGTTTACATTTTTATAAATCAAATTGGACATACTATAAAATAATATATTGATATACTATTGTATTAATAATATATCATAATTATATCTGAACTTTAGAATGTGATTAATTTTTTTTATTTTAAAAGTTATTTCTAAAAATTATTTTTTATTTTTAAAATTTATTTTAAAATTTTAAAAAAGTAAATAAATATTTTTTGGCTAAATAAATAAGAAAATTTTTATTTACTTATAAAATTATTATTAAAACTAAAAAAATAAATTTAGAAAATATTGAAAATTTGTTCTTATTTTTATAAAAAATTTAAAAATAATTTATCAAATAAAAATTTTATTTAAAAAATAAAAAGTTATTTAAAAAATAGCACACAAATAAATCCTTAATTATATATAAATCCTGATTTTAGTCTCTCCTATGGCTTTGCGACCGAAAGGATTGCTTACTCGTATCCTGGAACCTTCTGCAGATGGAGTGATGGACCCCACCACTCAGAAGAATAAATAAGAGATCGCGAAAGCAAAGCAGGTTCAATAAAAGAAGAAGGTTGATTCCATGATTCCACGTTGCTATCAAAGTCATAAATTGCATGGGGTCAGTACGGACAAGCATTTAAAATTGGTTACCTTCTCGTCCATTTCATGGTGCCTTCGGGGATATTTTCATTTTATTGCCTAGCTTTTTCTCTTCTATATTCTACGCGCAAGTGGGTGGTTTGTTTGATCAAGTCAACAACTTATGCCCCCCCCCCCCCCTTTTTTTTTTGGCCTCCAATTATGGTGACATAAGTGCTTACAACTCATATAATGCCATTTTTAAGGGCACACATCGGTGCATTAATTATATATTAAATTAAATTAATAAATTTTATTTATTTTACCTGCATAAATAAATAAAATTTAATAGTTAAATCTATTGCTACATTATAAAATTTTCTTAATTTTAATTTGTTAATTGAAATTTATAAAACTCCTACCTTTCTACATGCTCCTTTTTTTTCTCCTTTTTTCTAGGTAGGATAAATTTTCATTTGTGGGCATTATGGAGCCTAATAATGAGTTGTTAATAGGGCGACACTAATAATTAAATTAATGAGTTGTTAATAGATTGCTAATTATTTATTTTGAAGATGATTAGGTTAACCATACTTAAAACAAATTTTGAAGGAATCGAAGTCTGTTGGACAGGTGAAGATGTAAAATTATTGAAATAATTAGTTTTACTTAAATGGTGAATTGGATAAGAGATCAGTGATACTCTCTTCACATTATATTATAAAAGTGAGTCATCCTCATACATCTTGACTATTTCCTTTTTAGTCCAGGTGAGTATTTAAAGATTTCATTTTATAATTAATTAATAACTGTAGTGATTAATTGATGGTTGATTATATTAATTGATTTGACCAATTGATTACATTAATTATTTAAATAAAAATATTTAGTAAAATTAATTACTTAAGATTAACTATTTGAGTATAAAATGATATATAGGGGCATAAGTATATTTTTTATAATAAATAAATTTATCAATAAAAAATTAATAATTATAACTATTTAATTTTTATGTAAAATAAATATTATAATTTTTTATATGTTGAAATTTTTCAATAAGGATAAATTAATCATTATGAAAATGTAAGGGAATAATTCAGTCATTAAACAAAATTGAGGCCACTAGTTGATTAGAAAACGCTACACAAAATAGCATTTTTTCATTTAGCATTCTGAGGTGAAATAGTTCTTTGGAACAGTTGTTCACCAAATAGTTTTAATTGTTTATTGATCAAAAAGTTAATTTTCTAGTCAAAGAAGTCAAAGACCATTACTTTCCAAACATCCTCAAAGTTTACTATCCTGCAAAATATGATTTTTAATGTATTTTGAAATATATAAAAATTTTAGTAAGCCCTTGAAGTTACTCTATAAAGTAAAGACTATACGTACATATAGAAGATATTTTCAATCTAATATTATGAATTTTAATATAACTTTTACTTGCATTTTGATAAATCAATAAATTATTTTATAAATTTTAAAAATAATTCAGCAACAATATTAAAACAACTTATTTATTAGAATAGATACTAGTAAAAGTATGACAAAAAATTAACTACTTAGGTGTGATTGAAAATCTTTCCTCCGCGTACGCGATACTATTGTAACCACCCAAAGGCCAAAGCAGAGCCCTTTTTGGGGTGAGACAAATCTGGCATCTGTCACGTGTACCCCTCGTGGACCAACTCACCCCAAAACAAGGTCCACTCGGGTTGCCTTTTTCTTTTATAATAATTATAGGATATTAATACGTTGCTAATTTAAATTATTAATTTTTATTTATTTACATAATATTATATAAAATAAATAAAATTTAATGATATAAATTAATTGTATACCGATACAAGTGTTATATTAAAAATATCTCCTTTTCTCTATCCCCTATGTTACACTAGTCAAAAGTGACAACTTTAACATTCAATTGGTGCATAGAGAAAATCTATGCCATTTCATACAAAACAAGGGAAGGTGGGCTGGACATTTAAGATTGACTCTTGCAAGCAATAGAATGGAACCTAAGAAGTCACTCATAATTTGTGTATCCAAATAAACAACTGATTAACAACATTTGTGATATAGCTTGCGTTATTGTCTCTATCAAGCTACTAGAACTAAAAATAGACGCAATATTTATCAAAACAATTGAATATACAAAGATAAAAAAATATATTACTTAAATAAATAGGAAATCTATAGCCTACGCTCCTTCACACTCAAATCCTATGAATTCCATTAAAAATTACATGATTTGTATGTATTTTCACTGCGACCCATAAAATTTGCGTGTAGCTATGATGGAGTGTGAATTTAGGAAAATAAGTTTAATAATATTTTAATAAATTGTAAATAGCATGGGATGAGCAGTTATCATTGTTTATCAACATAACAATGATTTGAATTGAATTAATCCAAATTATAGAGTTGCATCTGCTACATTCATGCACCAAAAATGCATGCTGCACCGTAGAAAGAGTCCATGCATGCATTGATGTGATGTGGTGAGAATATGCATGGAATAGTGCGGGACTTCTTTTATTATTTTTAAGATTAGAAGATGACGTGGCCAGGAAATATATGGCCTGCACAAGGGGCTCACTTCAGCCCAGCCCAAAAATATTCAGGCTTCCTTCAGCCTCTACTACATGTTCAAATGGGCTCCAACACCTGGTCTCTAATCCACAGGCCACAAGTCTTAGCCACAACTTTTGAAAAAGGGCTTTTAGGACCCGAGTCTCCTCACAACAATTGCGGTGCCCAACAAATTTAAGTCTATATTCGAATTTGCGTGGACTTTTAGTAGATTCAAACATTTCAAAATTAAATTATCTTTTTACGAATGATGCGGAGTTATTAAGTTTATATAGATCGGGTAGAATTTACTCAATTTGCAAATTTTTATATAAGCCAGCAAACATATTCATATTCAAGCAAATTTCTAAGAGATTCGGACTTCTCAAAATTAAATTTATTTTTTTATGAATAATATAAATTTATTTGTTAGGACTAGATCCGTTACAAATGAATCCATATCCGATTTAGGCTCTATTTTGTATAATATATAAGTTAACCTCTAGAAGTATTTTTTGCACTATCTTATAAGTTACTTTAATTAACTTATAAATTTTAATTTAATAACTTATAACTTATAAGTGATTATTTTTTAAATTTTTTTTCAAATCTAATCTTATTCTTTTTTTTTTAATTTACAATCAATATCTTTTGTAATATGAATTTAAGTAATTTTTAAAAAATATATTTAATTATATTTTAAGTAATTATAATTTTATAATAAATATTAAAATAAAAATTATATAAATAAATAAATATATAAGTTTATAAAATATAATTAATTAAATATTAAAAATTATACTTTTATTTTAAATTTTTAATTATATTAATATAATATAATTTTTAGATAAATATAAATTATTTTAATTATATATATTTCTATTAATATATCCTTTTATGTTATTTTATAATTTTAACTAATTCAATAACTAATTTTATGGAACACTTTAGTTAACTTATCAACTATCAGTTATCAACTACCAAATAGCTTGTTAGCTAATTACCCGAAACGGAGCTTTAATTTACTCATTTAATATTCTTAATTTTAATCAAGCATGAAATTAATGAATAAATTAAATTTATATTTACAAAAATAAAAACATAAAAAATATTGTACATATTACTAATTTATTTATTTTTAAATAAAATATTTTTACAATTTTTTCTTCTTTAATGGTAAAAAATTAATATTTTCAATTTAAAATTTTCACACATAATTTTGAATTTAATTATAAATAGTATCGGCAAAATAATTTTTTTCAGAATAAAATTCATACAATTGTAATTTTTTTTAAAAAAATTGTAAACTGGTTTGCCACAAAGCTTGCCAGATTTTATGGTTAACTAGAGTCGTGGCACGCTTACGTGCAGCCACGTATGAAATATTTTTTGGAATCATTTGCTAAACTGACAGCAGCTGCTAACGACAGCAGTTTGTGTCGACATTCAGGTGCGGCTTGATTGCCGCACCAGGAGGACGTTCACCAATCACTGATTGCCGTATAGACAACCCAAATAACAGCCAGTTTCTTTAGCATCTCACTCGAATGATAATACCACGGCCGAGATTGTTCTAGGCTGAGTCCCCATCGTTGTTCTTTGCTCTCACTGGTTAGTGCTCGAACTCTGAGAATTAGGTTTTTCTAATTCACTGTTTTGGCTAACACATTCACTTTGTTAATGTATTTGAGCTGAAATCGCATGTTTATGTGGTTGTTGTTGGGTTATGATTCCTCCGTTGTAGAAAATGATCGTTGTTATTGGATATGAATGTGATATTCTTCGTTCATAGAATGTGAATGTATAATCGACTGGTATTTGCCTTATCATTCTAGTGTCACTGATATTGATATGCCATTCTAAAAGATCATAGTTTGGTATTTTAGGACTTATGCACTCATCAAAGGCCTCGCCTTTTACTTTGATAGTAACCTCCTTTATCAGATTAATAGAGCTTCATCGGGCTGAGCTTATTCCATAAATGTGTGAAGGATGCGTGATGCAAAGTCTGTGTTTAATTTGAAAGCGTGTTATTCTTCTTTTTTTTAAATCTTTTAATAAGCTGACTTTATCAGGATTTATTCCTGGCTTCCCTTCTTTTTCTTTTTCTTTTTTTTAATGTTTCGTCATATTAATGCCCCTTCTGGCTTGGATTGCAGAGAAATCACATCTACTTTGAATATGGCTGAGGCATCAGCTGTGGCTCCTAACGCAGAGTTGTTGGAGTGGCCGAAGAAAGATAAGCGCCGCTTCCTTCATGCTGTGTACCGTGTTGGCGATCTTGATCGCACCATCAAGTAAGAATTTTGTCCCGTGGGTGATTGTTAAGTATATGTGTGTATATATATTTAAAATCTTCTCTCAGGTTTTACACTGAATGTTTTGGAATGAAGCTTTTGAGGAAAAGAGACGTTCCGGAGGAGAAATATTCCAATGCTTTTCTTGGATTTGGCCCTGAAGAATCTCATTTTGTTGTGGAATTAACATACAGTATGTTTCTCAGTCAACCTTTTTTCTTATTGTGTTTGTGCTTATGCATATAGTGGTTCTCATCTATTTCTCGTAGTGTAGGTTTTCTATAAGAGATTGCTTTTGTCTGATATTTTGAGAATTTAATTGCTCATGTAAATGAATCCCAATTCCAAAGGCATAAAAATGTGTTATCAATATTTTTCTGCCTATTTAACTATATATAATTATAATATTGTTGGCAGATTATGGGGTATCATCATATGACATTGGAACTGGTTTTGGACATTTTGCTATTGCTACTCCAGATGTAAGTCAGAGTCTACCTTGACAAACGCATGAGTATCAATTTATCTCTATCCTCAAAATGAACTGTTTATCTCCTCAACTTTTAGGTTTACAAAATGGTTGAAGACATTCGGGCAAAAGGTGGAAACATCACTAGGGAACCCGGTCCTGTTAAGGGTGGGACAAGCGTCATTGCCTTTGTGAAAGATCCTGATGGTTACATATTTGAGCTCATCCAAAGACCTTCAACCCCAGAGCCACTTTGTCAAGTGATGCTTCGTGTTGGTGATCTAGAGCGCTCAATTAAGTTCTATGAGAAGGTAAAATGTTATATGTATGGATTAATTTTTTTGAAGTGTATCCCACCTTCATTAATACTTGATATGATATTACTACTTTATACATTTATAACTGATGCCCTATGTGCATGGGATCATATCTGTGCAGGCTTTGGGCATGAGGGTTGTGAAGAAGGTTGACAGACCTGAACAAAAGGTGACATTCCTCCTGACTTTGATCCTAAGCAATCTACTTATTAGCCGGGCTATTTTTCATTATCAAGCCATGAATTGCCTAGGACTTTCTTGAATTACTTTGTTTTAATTGTCTGTACAGTACACATTAGCTATGCTTGGGTATGCAGAGGAGCATGAGACCACTGTTTTGGAGCTGACTTATAACTATGGTGTGACTGAATACACTAAAGGAAATGCATATGCTCAGGTTTGCAATAGGTTATATTACCTTTGGGAAGCTTAAATTGGTGTTATGAACTTATCTGCATGCTGATATGATAACTTTAGTGGTATTTGTGACAGGTTGCTATTGGTACTGATGATGTATACAAGAGTGCTGAGGTGGTCAACGTAGTCACCCAAGAGCTTGGAGGGAAGATCACTAGACAACCAGGGCCAATACCTGGAATTAACACCAAAATCACTTCTTTCTTGGATCCAGATGGTTGGAAAACTGTAAGTTTTTCAAATATTTGATAGTGATATACTTGGCTTCTATTTGCTTAGTTGTAGAAGCACTCTGCTAATGTGCAGCTGGATCATAATGTTACATTAAATTGCATTACCCTATCAGCTCGAGTTCTTCATGGCTGTGATTTGTTCCAGTCTCTATCTATTGTTATAAATTCCTTGTTAAACAAGGAGAGTTGGTTAATAATCATTCATAGTTGCAATTTAGCATGGGGTTCCAAATCATATCTTAGAAAAAAAATAGAAGCAGGAACGATGTTTCACCACTCTGGTGATTGCTTATGCAGGGTTTGCTTGTTTTTTTGATAACGAAACTGTATGAGTGGTGTGGGGAAGGCAATTTAGTCTAAAGATCTAGATGTGAAATGATTATAAATTTTAAAATAAGAAGCTTTACATGTGAAGGATATAATGTCTCAGATTATTACATTGAGAGGATAATAGGAGGAGGTAAACGTTGATAATTTTGGTTTTACTTTCAATTAAGAATTTGTTTGCAACACATGAATGTCTAAACAGAAATTCTTTTGCTTCTCTTGTTTTTGGCTCTTTGAACATTTGTCGTATTTACTGCTCTTTCTAACTTTTGTTATGACTAAACATGTGGCATGATTCATTTTGTATGAATTTGTAGGTTTTGGTTGACAATGAAGATTTCTTGAAGGAACTAAAGTGAAGTGCGACAACTTTACGGAGAAAATTAAGTCCTGGTGCTCTTGTATGAATAAGTTGTCTGGCACATATCAGTAGTCAGTAAGCGTGTTTATCAGTATATTATGTTTAATGGTATCGTACGATCTATGTAGCTGATCTCACTTAGTGGGATAGGTCTTTATTGTTATCGTTGGTTATGTGATCGACTGATTGCTTGAAACTTATGTCTAAATGTCAATTAAATATCAATGTATTGTGTGTGAATAATAAACCGTATTATTCTGCCAATATTCTCGATAGTAAAGCCAACAGAAGTGGCAAACCACCACTATCAAGCTAGACTTAAGTCTCCTAAGCACGTGGTGAAGGAAGAAGAAGGAATCATACTGTAAAATAGATTAATAGTGTTATAGATCATAATAAAAGTATAGCCATTAGATCAGTGTCTCTTGGGAATTAATTGACTATACTCTCTCATCGTTGTTATTTTTTAAATATACATCCACTTCTTTTAAAAAACAAGAGAGGTAAGTGTATGTTTACAATAAAAGGGGAAACAAAAAGTATGTATAAAAGAAGGGAGGTTACTGTGTGTTTTTTAAAATAAAAAACAAGTATAGTTACTCTAAAATGTAAATTGGCCTAATTTAATTAAAAATAAAAATCTTTTAAGTTTAAATTCAATCAAATCATGGGAAATATTTTTAATTTTACTCTAGTACTAAGGATTTTAATATTACTATTACTTGTATTTTGATATCTACTCAATTGTTATGTTAAAATATCTTACTTAAATTATCTCCCAAACCATGAAATTGAACAGATAGAATTTGATTTTAATGAATTTGCTCTGTTAGTCCTATTTTATAAACTATCCTACAAGCGAAAATATATTCAAATTCACACAATTAATTTCTTTTTCTTTGGTAAAAATTAGTTGTATAAATGTACAAACAATGATGAATGTACTTTATATATTTTTAATGCATTTATATGTACAGTTAAAATTAATTTGAATAGTCATGAACACAGTTGTATGTTATTCTGTGCTTCAATCATGGACTGAGATGGTGGGTTGTTGCAATTGGATTACACCGTAATTATAGTGCTTTTAAAAATGACAAGCATGGCGATGTGTTGCGATCACAATACCTGCAATATAATTGTTTATAAATTTTTTTGAAAAGATAAAATTTTTAAATCTTGATATTTTACTTATAAATATAAATTTTATTGGATATAATATATTATTAAATTAAATTAAAAAATTAATATCAAATAATTTAAATTAATAGTTATATATAATTTTTATTATATCTTGTGCGAACGAAGCAAAATTTTCCCAAAGTGATATCTCTAGCTTGTATTTTTTTTATTTCGCAACACTCACAATCACCAAAAATATATCACAATTGCAATCATAATTTAAAGTCTTGACTTAAATACGCATCCTATCCTAAAACTATGTACTTGACACCTGGACTTATGTAAACAGTTCAATAATATCTCAAGCTCAATATTGAATTTAGAATTTTTTTTTTCATTTTATCCTACAAGCAACTGTAATTTTTTTCTCTTTCATTTTCTCTCTTCATTTTTCGAAATGCTTCACCTAGTTTATAATTTTAGAACGCGCTTGCCGACCCCGAGCAATGACGTTACTGCATTAATCTTAATTAATTTGAACTGATATCACCTCTCGACAGATCGCTCAAGAATTATGAAATATTCAAAAATTGAAATATTTTAAAATAGAGTAATACTATGGGTAATTTGACTTAAGATAATTAGTATTTCAGTGTTGGATTATTTATTTAATATCAAATTCAATAAATTAAAATTTAAAATATAAATTTTAATACATTAAATTTACGATAAAAATATTTAGTTTTTTAAAAATTCAAACTTTTTATGATATTACCTTTAAAAAATAATTTTAAAAATAAAGTACTCTAAAAATTGAAAGAGTCAGCAAGGATACAATAGTCAAAGAAATCGGTTGAGAAGCACAGTATCGTATTGTCGAGTACCAAAGGAAAGAGTGAAGAAAATTATCGAATTTGAGCAGCAACTAACACGAAAAAATGGCCCCAAGAAAATTATTATATTTTAGCTGATATCATATTATATCTTTTGTAATATTTAAAATTTGATATCTAATTTTTATATATGTGTATTTAATAATTTAATAATTTTTACTATTTAAAAAATTAAAAAAAAAGGCCTAAAGAGTTAATAAATTGGCTCATATTAATTAGATGTTGATGGAACGTTCAATGGCTCACTGGCTTGTGAAAAGTTTTATATAAACACCAGGAACTAGCAAACGAAATGACGAAAGCTCCTTTGACATTTATGCTTTAAAAACCACTAAAAAATCATAAATAAATAGGGATTATGCAATGTCACAAAAGCAATAATAGAGTCAAAAACACTAAAGAAAGCATTTTGCTATCATCAGAACTATAAACAACTAAACAAGTGTGCAGCCTATTCTATATATATATATATATATATATATATGATTTATGTAAGCTGAAAACAATACAAGGAATTAATGATTAATTTTTCTTGAATTTGAAACAAGCAAGTACAATGATTTTAATCGGGTTATCATAATTTATTATTTAATTTATGACTAATCCTTTTGTTATATACCCATCTGGTTGGAGAACATGCACAGAAGTCACAGCAAATCACTGAATATGGCTGACACTAAAGCAGTTGCACCTGAGTTGTTGGAATGGCCAAACAAAGACAGGAGGCGCTTCCTTCATGCTGTGTATCGAGTTGGTGATCTTGATCGAAGCATCAAGTAATGATTTTATATACGACTTAGGTTTTTTTTCCTTCATTGTCTTCGTTCAAATGCGCATGGTTTTTGTTCTCTCAGGTTTTACACCGAGTGCTTTGGTATGAAGCTTTTGAGGAAGAAAGATGTTCCTGAAGAGAAATACTCCAATGCTTTTCTTGGATTTGGCCCTGAAAATTCCCATTTTGTTGTGGAATTGACCTACAGTTTGTTCCTCTTCCACCTATTTGATTCTAGTTCTCTCTGTTAGTTTTAATAACAAGGCTCCATTAATTTTTAAGAAGATATTTTTTCATTTCTTTATATATATACACGAAGGAATATTAAATATATCTATATTTTGTGATTAAAAAAATAATATCCAAAATTATGGGAGTGAAGAAGTCTTCTACCAAATTTTTTGTATTCAATATTAAATATATAAATTATTCTTATTATTTTAATATTTTATAACTATATTCTTTAAAAAGATATTTTCCATCAAAATAAACAAAATCTAATAATGAAAGATGTTTATTCTCAGGTGGTATTTAATCTTGAGAATTCTTTTCAACATTTTTAAAAATATTTTAAAATAATATGATATTCTCGTATATATTTTAAAAATTAAAGACAAAATTTCCTCAACATTTCATATTGTCAAAAATGTTTTTGTCTAATATTCTCTAAATATATTATCATAATACAAGAATATTTTAATTTAATAATATAAAAAATTATCTTATCCATGATTCCAATAAGGCCTTAGCACTATAATCACTTTAACACACTATTATCCATTACCATTAACCATCATCAATTATCATTTACTATAACCTAACTCTATCCATTGCTTTAATCGTAACTTGCTACCACTTACAATTATTAACTATCATCCATCCTTACTATCGTTGTTGATCATGACTCTCCATTATCTACTATATATTATTATGGACTATTATTTATTACTATTCACCATTGTTAATTATTAATTACTACCATGCATTGTTATTAATCATTACTTAATACCATTCACAATATTGATCATTACCTATTATTATTAATAATTAATTGCCATCATCTTCTGACATTGATTATTATCTTTGTTATTCACTACTATTCACCATTATTGAAGATCTATCACAATTCATTATCATTGACTATTAGTCGCTACTGCTAATGGTTGTTGATTATTGGCATTGTTTGTTATCATTTATTATTATCAATCACCATTTACAATTGTTGGTTATCATTTATTACTGTCAACTATTATTTATTACAATTGATTGTCACTTGCTATCATTCATTATTATTGATCATTGTTTATTACTACTCACTATCATTAATAATCATCCATGATTGTTGACTATTATTTACGATCATTTACCATCGTTAACCACTTCTTGTCATCATTTATCATTGTATGTCATCATCTACTATTGTTGACTATCATTTGGCACTACTTACCATAATTTACTAATTGTCATCATCTTTTGACATAGATTATTATCTTTGTTATTTACTATTATTCACCATTATTGAAGATCTATCACAATTCATTATCATTGACTATCAGCCGCTACTGCTAATGGTTGTTGACTATTGGCATTGTTTGTTATCACTTATTATTATCAATCATCATTTACAATTGTTAGTTATCATTTATCACTGTCAATTACTATTTATTACAATTGATTATCACTTGCCATCATTTATTGTTATTGATCATTGTTTATTACTACTCACTATCATTAATAATCATCTCTGATTGTTAACTATTATTTATGATCATTTACCATCTTTAGCTATTTCTTGTCATCATTTATCATTGTATGTCATCATCTACTATTGTTGACTATCATTTAGCACTACTTACCATAGTTGACTCATGCCTATTATCACTCATTGCCTCTTATTACAATTAACCATCACCTAACATTGTTGATTAGTTAGCTTTTTGATATTGATTACTTAACTTTCAATAATGATTTTTTTGTATATAATAATATATTTAAAAATATATAAATTAATAAAAACACAATATTGTTATATTCATAGAATCCTTTTTTAATTGATTCAAATATGATAAATATAACATTTTTAAAAATTATATTTTTTAAGAATTATATTTTCAAAAATATTAAGATTCCTAAAAATATAAAATTTGATAAATCAAACACCACATAAACCAAATAGTTTCGCTCATTACTCATGCTTCAAGAAAGATAGATTTTATTATCTCAATAGTTGTTTTTGTACGGCTGCATCAGTTACATGAACCAACATTTCTACATGTCCCTTATAAGATCGCTCAAATGTTTTGAAAATTTATGTGAAAAAATAGATGTCAATCAAATTATATATACTTTTACATTTAAAAATTGTCGAGTTCTCTATAGAATTAGCGTTAAGTGTTTTAGGAATTAATATATACTATGTTCCAAAAGACATAATAAGGAGTTATTGTATTCTTCTAACCAAATGGTACGTTGCCAGATTATGGGGTAAC
The DNA here is from genome assembly GCA_020226215.1 of Sindora glabra. Lineage (NCBI taxonomy): Eukaryota > Viridiplantae > Streptophyta > Magnoliopsida > Fabales > Fabaceae > Sindora > Sindora glabra. The sequence goes on along the minus strand of CM035226.1, from coordinate 11,473,437 downwards.
CTCACATGATATCGGAACCGGATTCGGACATTTTGCAATTGCAACCCCAGATGTAAGCAGAACCTAACTTCACATAAGCTTGCTTGAAGCATTAATTCCTCTTTGTACCAAAAAATGAGAATATCTCCTTAAACTTTGAAGGTATACAAAATGGTCGAAGATATTCGAGCCAAGGGGGGAATCATCAGCAGGGAGGCAGGTCCAGTTAAAGCCGGGATTATAATTGCTTTTGCCAAAGATCCGGATGGTTACACTTTCGAGCTCATTCAAAGACCTCCAAGCCCTGAGCCACTTTGTCAAATAATGCTTTATGTCACTGATTTAGAGCGCTCAGTTCAGTTCTACGAGAAGGTAACATTTTCTTTATTATTATTATTATTATTATTTTACAATCAGAACCTATGAACCTATTATGGGATGAATCTGTGCAGGCTTTGGGTGTGAAGGTTGTGAATGGTGCTGAAAGCCCCGAATACAAGGTTGACTTTCTTCTCGACTTTCTAGTTACTGGAATAGAAATTCTTAGTCCGTGAGTTCAATTCTTAAATCTCGATTGCGCATGTGGTAAATCTTGCCTGTACAAGGTTGCTTTGCTTGGCTATGGAGAGGAGCACAAGACAACTGTTTTCGAGTTGTTTCATCGCTTTAGCGTCTCTCAATTTACCAAGGGAAATGGATATGCCCAGGTTGGTTCATAGGTTACAGAGTTAATTTTGACCTTCCATTAACGACCCAATCCAGATCCGTGAAAATCACCCATTTGCCACGCCTAGCAAAAAGTACATTTTCAATTTTTTTGAGTATGAAATTTTACATAACAATCTTATCAATTTTTTCCCGATACAAATTCTTCTGGCATATATCAAAGCTGTTATCACTCTGGGTTAAATTAGAATTTTTGAAGGCCGAGCAGGTTTTTTCTGCAATTCTATGCAAACCATTCATGATACAGGTAGCCATTGGTACGGATGATGTATACAAGAGTGCTGAGGTAGTCAAATTAGTGACACAAGAGCTTGGAGGCAAGATTACTAGGGAACCTGGGCCCATTCCTGGGCTTAACACCAAAATCACCTCTTTCTTGGATCCTGATGGATGGAAAATTGTAAGTTGTATTTTTTAAGCATTTCACATGCATGGGACCGAAAGCGAAATCATTTGTAAGTATGTGACATTTGATTGATTTGAGTAACATAATATTTAGGTGCTGGTTGACAATGAAGATTTCCTTCAGGAACTGAAAATTGAAGGGCAGTAAGTTCACTGGATCAGCCATTGCTATAAACCTCTATGTTGTATTTAATAATGTGACTAGGTAATTGACTAAGAACATGGTTGAAAACTTGAAATTGGATATTCCTTCTCTATGTTAAATATTCTTCTTATATAACACCTTTGTCCCTTGGTATATGCTCTCAATTTTACTTGGGACAAAGAGAAATCTGTTTCTCCCTTATTTCTAGGCAGCAAAGCAATGTTGTCTGAGATCAAATATGGTCAGTAACAAAGCTCATGAGAGGTTGTAAACAGATTCATTAAACTGTGAGTTGAAGAGAATATTATCACTTGTAATTTCAAGACTAGTCCAGTGTTTAAATTTGAAGAATGGTGCCAAGTGCTAATTGCACGCAACACAACCAGAGTCACACTAACTTCCATGTACTTCTACATATGTAGAAATAATTTGACATGGGGTTATGAAATGTGTAGAGTGTGAGAGAGGAAATACGAAGGATCATCGTTTGCAAGTACCATTTTCCAAATCCAAAGCCATCACCATCACCATCTTGCATCTTTTCTTCAGCAATGGTGAAAAGAAAAAGGTCGGTAGGTGAAGGTTCGGAAGATGGCAACCAACTACAGATCCATTAGAATAGCAATTTGTAGTCAAAGATGCATTGTCCTATCTATGACCCAAATATGAAATTACAAGTCACCTCTTTGGGAGACGAAATTAAATTTGAAAGACAATGTAATAATGATGAAAATGCTGATTTAGGAAACTCTTGCAAGCTTGTACCCAATTCAGTAGAATGTACAGCATGATCACTGGCCGTTGGATTAAGGCTTCAAATTTTTATGAAACTGAATCCATCGGATAACAACCAAGAACACGAAGAAATCTTGCAAATTCCTAAAATGGAAAAACAAAAATGTATTACCATGACAATGACAACTTAGGTTAACAATACATCTCAAAGACTAATTATAAGAAAACTAACATAAAAGTTCCTGCATTGCTGTCTACTAGTTCAATTAATGAGCAAATACTTCAGAAAACTACAATTTTGCACAAAAAGGACGACAATATCATATTAAACGTGAAATGAGCTCCCCATGGAACAAAACCGTTGCATCTTTTGACAACATGAGATACCATGGACTAACCTGCAAACTCGCTAAAGCATATTGCGCACGCGGCTCTGCCATTGAAGCTTCAAAGTCAACGTAGAAGAGGTAGTCAAAGTACCTGCCCCCACAAGAACCTTACATTAATGATGGAAGAGTTTACAGCATATTTCCATCCAATGTACCAAGAGCACATGATTATAACCGTTAATTCAAACCAACAAAACCCTGGCCAAAGCAAGAAATTTTTCCCCGCTAGCTGAACCAAAGAATTGGATTTATTCCTCCCATAAATTTGAAGTCATTCGATTAGATTTGTTCTATAATTATAAATCATCATCTTTCTCTCTCATTTCTCTTCGAACAAACGTCTTGCCACATCATTATCTAATCTATATCATCAAGCATACATACATACATATAAATGCACAACCAGTCATGAAGCATATAAACTCAAAGATATACATACTGAAGTTGGCCATGGCTTATCTCATATAATAAAACAAGCGCAAACAAAACAAATACTCACCTTGCACTTCCTTCATTTGAATCATCAACAACCCTTACTGGACGATGTTTCTGTGGGCGACTTTCTATCTGAAATTACTCCAAACAAAAACAAGGAAATGAATATGTGTTTTAAATTTGAAACTATAATACTTCTATTGTATCCCACCTTCGACAAATTAATGTTCCTGAGAGCAAACACCGCCAAGGCTTTGACTAGTACACCAGGACCTTCTTGTAGACTGAAAACAATGCTAGTCTGACAAAGAAGTCAGGAATTTGGTCAGCAAATCAAAAGATATGCTTATAAACTACTATATATAGTTACCTTATAGGCCCTGTCAGTCCCTGGGATTATAGGTTCTCTTGCGAGGATCAAGAAACGAGTAATATTCTCTTCATTATCCTAACAACAATGAAGGGATCTACTCAACTTCATTAACCAACATAACTAGCCACATGTTCTTAATAAATTATTGAAATGGAAAAAGAGAGTACATATGGGCAATAATAATTTCCCTATTTCAAAAGTATTCCTTTGCAATGATAGAATAGTTACACTATATTTCCATGGGAAAAGTTGCATGTATCTCCATGTGTCAGATTTCGAGGTATCCTTACATTTTGTACTTCTTAATTCCTATGTCTGCTAATGGACAGGCATATCATCAGCTTTGCAGGTATACTAAAAGCCACAAATAAGTAACAACTTACAGAGAAGGGCATTTCTAAAACAGAAATTTCAAATGCACAATCCATTAGCACAAAGAAGTATAAAGATTTCCTTTTTCCACCAACATTTTCAGCCTTCCAAGATCAATATAAATTTCTGCAACGTTACATATAAAAGTACATAGAAGATAAGATATCACATTTTTTACATCATTTTGAGCATTCCATTATTTAAGGAAATGAAAACTGAAATCTATTGTTCATTTTCAGATTGGGAAAGATGATCACAGCCCGTTATAGAAGATTGGTACTTTGGCTGAGACATCTAGAAAATAATAAACTGCATGAGTTCTAAATTAGAATTGATGCCAAACTTAGGTGAGGAAAAATTGCAAGGAAGATAACATCTAACATACTTACTCGTATATTTACATTACGATGCATGTTGAGGTAAACAAATTGCATAAGCTAAAAATATATGCTTTTGAATCCCAGTCTCACAAACCCCAGAAACGCAATCTTACCTGGATCTTTTCTGCAAGAATGTCAAGGCCATATATTTTAGCAGCTCGGGCACTTGCAATGGCTCCCATGTCTCTTAAACCATCCGAGGCTACTGTCTGTCTCAATAGGCAAATTGTTAGGAAGTGATATTCTAAGATCTAACCAGAGTTTACTTTTATTGGACTAAAGAAATTTTTTATAACATACCTGAGCAGCACCAGCAGTATCGTCAGCACCAATTTTAACAACACCTAAATCACTAAGCATCACCTCACATTGAGCAAAAGCCTACGCATACCATCACAAGTACACAAGTGAAATACTTTTATCTAGGCATTCGATTGTTAACATGTTTTATGTTTTTGATACAGTCAATCATGCTGAAAAGTCTGTGCACTCATATATCCAGTTCAGACACAGCATGCAAATTTAAATTTGTATTTTGATTCAACCATCAATAGTGCTGGTGAGGGATAACCTATGGGATTATGATTGATTTAACTGTAATAAAAGTTGACAGAATCTTAGAGCATGTTCATGAGAAGGCTTTCTGTGTTCAAAATAGCAACTCTATGCATTATCTTCGTTCCCCTTTACCAAAAACAACAACATCAATAAGAATGTGCAGCTTTGAAAGCATTCATTATCTAATAGCCAACCTGAGGATGACTAACAACACCTTTAAGTTCCTCCTTTCTCACACCAGACAAACCTAAAAGGCAATGGTTAACTTGTAATTGCACCTCCCCAACAATATGCAGCCTATGGTGAAGAAGTAAATCATAATTTCGGTGGGTGCTTCCACCAACAGAAGTCTCAATGGGTAGAACAGTCCTATCTGCTAACCACAATTCAACTGCCTACAGAAAAGAATAGAACTATGTCATAGCAACACTAATTGGCTAGTGCCAAAGAAAAAAAAAAAACAAAATGGTATTGGAACCTTGAATGCAGCTTCAAACTCATCACATGGCACAGTCTCACATTTTGGAAATGCTTTCAAAGCAGCTTCCTCACCATATGCACCTCGTAGGCCCTGTATCAAGCAGTTGATTAATTACTAATGGTAATTATGCCATGAATCTTTTAATTCAAAGAAATAATTAAGCATCATACCTGAAAGGCAACCCGCACTTTTGACCCATTGCTAGGGAAATAATATTTGTCGATTGCAGTTAATGGCTCTGCAATTAAATAGCTTAAACAATCATTCTAAGAGATTCAATCAAGGATGGGAAACATAGGAAAAGAACTTAAAGCGATTATAACTAGCACTAAATGGAGGTTGTTTCCATTCGGTTCTCTGCATTCATACACATTTATATACATGCCTGGCTGCCTTCTATGAACTACGTCTTAGACCATACTTTGCAAAGCAAGATCCATGAATCTGATGGTAAATCTATCCATAAATTAGGTACAGAACACAGTCATAGTTCATTGAGTAACCTATAACATAAAACCATCAATTCTACACTCAATTATGTTACTTTACGAAACAAGCTCCACGAGTCATGGTATCCATCATACGTCTATCCATAAACTAGGTGCAGCCCAATTGTAGTTATAAACTACAAAACTTCAAAAGAGAGTTAAGATGGTAAACTGCACAAACACTGGCAAGAAGAAATTTAGTCCTGTTCTTATATCATCCGGATAACTTGTGAAGGCCCACACTCATGTAATTAAATGTAATGTGCTTCAATAACAATATTATGTTTAGAAACTTGCAATCGTCATTAAAATTATTTCGCAAAAGCCAATTGAAGATGTCGTGGTCAAAGGCAAATTTTCAAACTTCTATCATGAGAAATCAATGCGACACCGACTTAACTTGGTAATTTATACTTGTAGTTGTCTATGGAGATGTAGCACTGGTAAGAATATATATTGCCAGATACCAACACACCATGAAAGGGGGGGGGGGGGGGAGCAAACTTTCGATCTTGAGAAATGGCAGACAGATAAATCTTACTGGGAAGAAGGTTTGCATCCTTGTGAAAGCCCTTCCATTCACTTTCCTGAGAATGATCAGTGATCCTAGAAGACTCAACCCCGGGTACACTTGGCTTCTCATCTTCAACTAGAATTGTAGCTCTCTCAGCTAAAACACTCAAACAACAACTTCTCCATTTCCTGCATTTCTCAAAATCATATCTCAAATCTACAGGCACCCCAGAATTGCTGGTTTGAAAATTCCCAACGCCCAATTGAGGAGGCATAGCACAACGCCAGATAGATGCACCCTTCAAAGCCATAGACAAACCAATCTATAGAGCTGCCCAAAAGTTTCAGACAAGTCAGAATGGTCCACGCCCATCAAAACGCTTGTGTTTGGTGAAAGGATTGTAGGTGAGTTTTGGTGATCTCGTGCATGACATTGCCAATAAGAAGGAAGTTCGAGGTGGCGTTTGGGCCCCACAAAAATGTAGACTGAGTAGCTCAAGTGAGATAAAATATGTGAATTTTCATTTTCGCATAAAACTGAGTAATAATAATTCAAATGAAAGACGAGAACTTTGAGAAGAAAAGGAAACGGGTAGGTGAGCAAAATGGAGGCTAGCTACCCATTTCTTCGACTGCAAGAGATTGTGTATGTAACTGAAGCTTACATCGAAAAGAAAGGAGGATGCAAGCCAGAAATTTTTTCAAACATAAAAAATTTTACAAAATAATTTTTAAGTTTTTTAAAGAATCAATTTAAAATTATTATATATAGAAATAAAAATATTAAAAAATTTTAGGATTAAAGCGGCCGCTACCCACTTCTCTCCGCCGGCGGGGGATGGGACAGAACTCGGTAATGGATTTGAGGAGAGGAAGATGGTTGAGGCCCGGGGCTCTTAAAATTGACGGAAAGCGATGAGAGATGTGACAAAAAGGTGTCAATTTGGACCAATCAATGGATAATAACAAATTTGGTTAGAGAAAAATAAAAAAATATTACGTTTTAGCTTACCCAGTTTGGCATTTCAATTTTGGATGTATAATGATTTCCATAGCCAATCACAATTACGCTAGGTAAATGGGAGAGATTATCCCATCACTTCGACGGATGCAATTATTATTATTATTATTATTATCTTGCAATGTGAATTTAACTTTAAAATATTATGTATGTTAAATTTATAATTCCTCATTACAAAAATAAAATTGAAATATTATTGCCTATTAAATCCAAAATGGCTCCATTGATTTCCATCTATATATAGTAAAAAATTTAAAATTCTTTCATAAATGTTAGCCCTATTTTTTGCAATAAATAAATTAAATTATTAATATAATCAATAAATTATAAGTTAATTTCTAAAAATATTTTATATACTAATTTATTAAAAAATAAGTTTTGATAAATTGCTTATGAATTTTTTTAAAATTTATCCTTCTTCCTTAAATTAATTGAAAACTCATTCTCATGATCATGTAAAATATTTATTATAAATAATTAAATAAAATAAATAAATATGTGATATCATAAATTATAATTAATTAAATTTTAAGTAATTATATTCCTTGAACCTTGGATAAATAAAAATTAACAAATAAATATATGATATTATAAAATATAATTAATTATATCCTTATTCCAAAATATAAATTTACAAAAGTATTATGTGAATAAATGTAATATTATAAAATAAAATTAATTATATTTTTATTATAAATAAAAATTATGTAAGAAAATAAAAATATGATCTCATAAAATGTTATTAATTAAAATTTAGATTATTATATTTTTATTTTGAATACATTCACTATGTTAATATAATTTGATTTTGAATAAATATGAATTAATATAATTTATATATTTATTTATGTTAATATATCCTTTTATATCTGATAAAATCTTGATGAATTAGATCTTTGATGGGAGATCTACAAAAACAAAGAAATTGCACTTTGATGCCTAGCCTAAGTCATTATAGGTTGGAGAAGACAAAAGTATAAGAAAGTGAAAGATGGCTTAATAGAGTAATAAAGCGTACTATATATAAAACATAGATATAATATTGAAGGGTAAATTTATAATTACCATTGTTAATATCATTTTATATTTTTAATTAATTTAATCATTAATTTTATAAAATATTTTTTATATAATTAGTTAATTTATTAGTTATTAGTTGTCAATATCTTATGTAAATTTTACATAAATTTGTAATTTAGTTTTTGAAATATAATAGTTAAACATGATATCATGAACCTTCAGTTAAACTCTAAATTTGGTTTGGTTTCTAAATGTTTAAACGTTTAGTTATTTCTGGGTGCAAAGAAACCTAGAAGAAAGGAAAGGAATAAATAATTAAGAATTTCTTGCTTGCAAGGTAGCAAAGGAATAGAAAAGAAATGGAATAAAAAATTAGGACTCATCAAAATATTTTCGGACAGAAAATGAGTAGAAAATTAATTTATTACAATTTTATCATTGATGTTTCACTTTGTGATTTAATTTTAATGATAAAATTATCATTTAACTTATTTTTTATCCAAATAAATAAAAAATATTTTTCCTTCATTTCTTTTTTTTCCTCCTTACCCAATCTAAAATATATATTTTCTTCTCTTTCTCTTTCTTTTCTTTTTTCCCCATCTTGCATCTATGCGAAGGGAAATGATACACCCGCAGCCCTTGATAGAAGATACTGTCAAAGGTTAGAAATGCATTTATACTCTTTTCCTGGAATTTAGTTTGATTTATAGGTAAAATATTTGTTGTGTGTGTCGTTATATCCTAATAATTTAGTGAAAAATATGGATGAAAAAAATAACAAGACAGAGAGTTTATCTTAATTTTTAGGAGATATTTAAATGTATAACTTGGAGCATGTGAAAAAGACTTTGATTTAATATATTAGAGAGTTTTGAATGGTTAAAATATCAAAATACCATTATTTCACAAACTATTTTTTGCTTTACTGCGGTTTCAAAACTATTTACCAAAATACGCAGGGCGCCACACTGTATGACGCCTTCAGCGGCCCGCCATCGGCAGCTGAAGGCGCCTTTCAACATGGCGCCTTCGCAGCTGCGCAGTTCACGAAAACGCGAAGGGTTGGGAGGCGCCATTTCACTTGGCGCCTCCCCAGCCATACACTTAACTTTAATAAACTTAGGGGCTATTGGCGCCTCCCCAGCCCCATTTTAAAAATTAATTAAATTTTTTAAATTTATATATTTATTTATATAATTTTTATTTTATTATTATTTATAATAAAATTATAATTTTTAAAATATAATTAATTAAATTTTATGATATTATTTATATATATTATAATTTAAAATTAAGATATAATTATATTAAAATTAAATTAATTATATTTTATAAAAAATATTTAGATTTATATTATAAATAGTGTAGATTGTAAATTAATAAAAATATAAGGATAAATTTGAAAAAAAATTGAAAAGATAGTAATTTATATATATAAAAAATATTTTCAAATTAATAAAAAATATTTTCAAATATTTAGATTTATATATAAATTACTATCTTTTCAAATTTTTTTCAAATTTATCCTTATATTTTTATTAATTTACAATCTACACTATTTATAATATAAATCTAAATATTTTTTTATAAAATATAATTAATTTAATGTTAATATAATTATATCTTAATTTTAAATTATAATATATATAAATAATATCATAAAATATAATTAATTATATTTTAAAAATTATAATTTTATTATAAATAATAATAAAATAAAAATTATATAAATAAATATATAAATTTAAAAAATTTAATTAATTTTTAAAATGGGGTTGGGGAGGCGCCATTTCACTTGACGCCTCCCAACCCCTAAGTTTATTAAAGTTAAGTGTATGGCTGGGGAGGCGTCAAGTGAAATGACGCCTCCTAGCCCTTCGTACACCGATTTCGTGAACTGCGCAGCTGCGAAGGTACCATGTTGAAAGACGCCTTCAGCGGCCGATGACGTCATACAGTATGACGCCCTGTTTATTTTACTAAATAGTTTCGAAACCACAATAAAGCGGAAAATAGTTTATGAAATAACGGTATTTTAGTATTTTAACCGTTTTGAATTCATTTAACTATTTCAAAACGGCTAAATAGTTTCGAAACCACAATAAAGCGGAAAATAGTTTATGAAATAACGGTATTTTGGTATTTTAACCGTTTTGAATTCATTTAACTATTTCAAAACGGCAAAACATCCATTAAAAAGATTATTTTTTACATGCTAGATCGCACAAACTCTACCTATTAATGAATAAAGATTTAAATTGTAAAAATATTAGATATTAAATATTAAAAAATTATTAATATTTTAATTCTCAAAATAATTCTTCATCCCCCGTTAATAATTCTCATAAAAGAATATGGTACTGTGTTAGGTGGTTTCCATGATGTAATTTGAAAATAAAATATTGTCAAATTTTTCCTTTTTTTTTCAGGAAAAAAAAATTGTTAAAGTTACTTGAGGAAAGAATTGTCCACTAATGATGGCTTCAAGCAGAAGGAGACACTAAATTATGAAGCTAATGCCATAGAAATTCTTTATTAAAAAGCCAAGAAAAAAGTGATTTAATATTCAAATGAATAGCTGTAATGCAAGAAGACTCTTCTGTTTTTCTAAAACTAAAATTCTGGGATTAATTATTAGAGGCGTGTGGTTCTTTGATTTCTATAACCAGTGAACGAAACTCCCAGTTTTTGGTAATTACAAAGCTCTCGATTTGATTGTTGCAATGCAAATGGAAGCTAAATAGCTAAGCCTCATTTGGCCCACTAAAAAATAAAATTTATTTTAAAAAATAATTTTATTTTATTTTTAAATAAATTTTCTTATTTTAGATAAATTATATAAATATAATTTTATTTTATTTTAAAATAAATATTTTAATTTTAATTTGTATTAAAATTTATGAAATTTATTTTAAATATTTATATTTATAATATTATTCTTAAAGAAAGTGAAAGAAAGAAAATTTAGAAAGAGAAAGAAATGTTTGTTAATAACTCAAAAAATTAAAGACAAAATTATCCAATCACAATATTATATTTGAAATGAAATAATTTTCTATTAAATCCTGTCCAATTTTATGAAATTTTAAAATGACAATAATGTAAATAAACTAATATTTTAAAATAAAATAAAATCTAAAATTTAAATTCAAATATGATTTTTTGGTAGATTTAAAATGAAATAAATTCTACATAAAGAATTTACATTTAATTCACTGTGTCATTTTGGTCAATTTTACTTTTTTATAATTTTAGAAAATTAAAATTTACCTGTATTTTTTATACTAATATTTTATATATTGAAACCCTTTTTTGTAACAATTACACTAATGATGCACATGATCTTTATTGTCTATAATTTTTCAACAATTTAATCTAATTTAATACACATTTTTAGACAAGTTTACCAGAAAAAACACCAACTTTTATTAAAAAAATTTCAAAGTAATTTCAGAAACAATTACTGCAAATTATTTTTTTAAATTAAGTTTAATTTTTAAGGAATTAGGAACAAAAGAAATCATAAGTTTTGTGTGTACTTATTCTATTAAAGATCGGATAAAAATGAATAGATGGATAAAATTTTAACAGTAAAAATAATGTACAGATGAATAAACTTTAACATTTAATTGAAAACACATATATATTAAGTAAAATAAGGAAAAATTACATGTGAGTATTTTCTCACTAATAAAATTTCAATTTGCCCCACTTTTTTCTTAAAAAAAAAAATTAACCATTTGTTAGTTGCTCAGTTCTTCTGACTTTGGCTTTATTTGTTTCACTGAAAAATATTTTATTATAAAAAAATATGATTTACATATATATATTAATTAATAAAGAAATAATATATTATTTGTATTAATAATAAAAAAATATGATACTTGAAAGTTTCTTAAAAATGGAAGAAATTAAATTTATTTTTGAAATAAAGGAATTATTTTTTTTAATTTTTATATTTAATATTAAACGAATAAAATATATATATTTTTTAATATCTTATAACTATATTTTATAAAAGAACACTTTTTAATTGAAACAAACGGGGCCTTAAGAATTTATCCACACATCATGTCCCCGATGGAAAGCAAATCAATATGGTCTTCACCAAACCAATATATGTATATATATATAAGTTAGCACCTGAAAGTGAAACTGATCACTTTTCTATCACCTGTTTTGTGATTTTTATTTTGTAAAATCGTTTCATGTTTCTTGCCTTGCCTTGCCTACGCACGCAAAATTTATTTGTAGTGGTAGTTAAAGGGGTAGACTTCCGAAAAAAAAAAAAAAAAGGAGAAGATAAAAAGAATTTGAATCCTTATTGCTGGACGTTTCTCGTTGTTTGAAGTGGGAGTCGGCAAAAACAGGATTGGATCGAATTTGATCCGAGTTTACACAAATATTAATGTAAAAAATTTTGATTGAAATTTTAATATTTTTAATTTTTTAAAAAATTAAAAGATCCCAAAAAAAAAATTTATGTGATGTAGTGAACGTTACTTTAAAAGGGTGACTAGTATTTTGCCTAACAATCATATACCATAAACACAATTTTTCATCATAAAAGTGAAAGTAAAATTTTATGTTAATTCTTGAAATATTCAATTTGTATTAATTTTATTTTTAAAATTATAAATTCAAGCAAAATTTTAATTTCTATTAAATTAAAATTTATATCAATTTAATTCCTATAAATGACTACAATTTTATTTAAAGTTAAAATTTTAAAAATCAAATTAATATAAATTTTATTTAAAAAATTGATATAAATCAAATATTTTGAAGGATAAAATAAAATTTTAATCTACAAGTAAGTAACAACATATTTTGCAAGTTTGCATGTAAAAATCATGCTACTGCAAATTATATATATATATGTGTGTGTGTGTGTAAGTAATATAATTTAGATTAAATCAGACGGCTAAGGATAATTTGATGTTAAATTATTTAAGTAAATTTGAGCGAAAGTATAAGAAAATTAATAATATGTACAATTAACAATATGAGAGGTAGTTCTTAATTCTAATCATCACAATTAATTGGGCTTCGTTTCTCTTTTTCTCTATCATTTTGCTAAACAAGTTGCTTTAAAAGGTGGACAAAATCCAGGAAAATTAAAGTTTGGGAAATTAATTGGTAGCTTGAGCTAAATCATACCCATATAACCAATCTTTCAGTAATGATTTGAGTGATTAACCACTAAACATGCATAATTTCGAAATCCAACCAAAATGTGAAGTAAAGCAATTTTTCTTTTCAAATATATTAAATAATATTTGAATCTAAGTTTTTTAATTAAAAATATTTTATATAGAAATAATTTTATTTAATTATATTTATAATTATAGAATATTAAAATAATAAAATATATTTTATTTATTTGATATTAAATATAATTATGGATAATATAATAGAAAATAATTTTTTTAGGAAAAATTTATTTTTCTTTACATCACCATATATTTTTTTAATCATGGAATGTAAAAATAGCATAAAATTTCTTTACTTACACAAAGATAAATAAAATTTCCTTTAAAAAAAATATCTTCCCACGAATAAATAATCAAGTCTATTTTTTATTTTCAACCCATCATTAATCCTACATTCATAGAATACAACAAAGACACATTGTTAGCCTAAAAGACTTTTGGCTTTGATAATTATACAGGAAGAGAAGGGTTTCCATTCTAGGAAATTAATCTAAACCAACGCTTGTTGACCTGGCTGCTAAAGAATTTAATATCTCTCAAATAAAATTTTCATATCAAACTTTATAAATGGAATAAATAAATTTGAAAGAGCTTACCTTTATAATGAGATTTGATTCAGCTCGACTCTGATTAATCGAAAGTGTAACATGACTTGTCAGATATGAGCATCTCGTTATAAAAATGAAAATTACAAATCCAACTCTGGTGTGATAACCCAAACAACGATATACAGTGAGTTGAGTCGGCTTTGAATTTGGACTTTGTCAATTTATGAAGGGCTTGTGTCCAAACAAAACTGTGTAGTATTTTTCCCATTTAAGAAAATTGACCAAAAAAAAAAAAACACCTCGAAGATACCCCCCTCTCATGTCTTGTCATTTTTTGCCTTTTGGTTTCTATTTTTATCAAATTACTTCAATTTGCGTACAGTCTATTTGGGGAAGTCTAATCCCATTCACCTGGTTGAAATCATAAAAAAAAAATTATCAAAAATCAGAATGATAAATAAAATTGTCCATAAATTTAATTAATTTATATTTTTTTATAAATTCAAACAAAGTCTTAGATGTTCATCCTTTTTCAAAAGCATATTTTTCAAGCACAATAGAGAGAATATCAAATAGATATATTTTTTTATATTTATCAGATATTTTCTGAACAAGAAATCTACCACCATCACCGTGTTCCAACATTATTCATCTACTCGTGCAAATTGAATTCGTCAAATGTTAGTTATAATCATAATGAGTCAAGTTATTCATAAGTAATTTGAGATTAACTCTCAAAAAGTTTAATTTGAATTTGATTTTAAATGAATTGAGTTTAAATAAGCTAAACTTAATTAATATACAAGTTGAGCTCAAATTTTGTATTAATTGATTCAAATTATTTGTGAGTATAAATGAATTTAATAATAAAAATATATTTTTATTTTTATAAATTCAATTACATGAATAATTATTGATGTTGTATAAAAAATATGATACTCTTGATAAGACATCATCTAGATATTTCAAATAGAAAGTAAGAATAAAATTTATAAGTATCGTGCAAAATTTAAATATTGATTGTTAATTGAAACTAATGTATTATATATGTTTACCTTGATAAAACTTAACTATTAATATATCTTGAAATGTTGCAATTTTTAGCAATTTCTTGATATACATTACTGGTAAATACTTAATAGTTATAATTCATATTTTCATCTCCTAATACAATGCACCTTGTAAATGTTATTATTAGTGTATTGATAAATATTTATTATATGTTAACTAACCATCTATATACTTTGCCATCAATTATGATAAAAAATTCACGTGGTATTTGCTTCCAACTCAAATTCTGCAAAACCATGTCAATTTTAGTAAATGATTAATGTTGTTCCTCTATTGAAAAAAATATAACTTCTATATTTTAATATTTTTCTAATAATGACCTATACAAAATTACACTAAATTATTAATACACTAATCAATATTAAATATTTTTATATTAAAAAATAAGTATTTTGTCATTGATATTTAAGGAAATATAATATTTATAACCATGGTCGCATTGAATACTTATTATAAAATTTACATATTCATTGATAAAGTGGATAAACATTATATGATAATAATACAATTAATCATTTAATTTCACAACTTTTTCTAAAAAATGATATAGTGATTGCCTTCATGATATTCTCAATGTAGTTCCTTGATTTTATGTTCAAGGTAACTATTATTGTCCTTGAGACAATTATCAATGAACTATCATAAAAATATTTACTCTTTATTATTATCAATAATCTTAAATCCATTCTATTGGGTTAATAGTACAGAAAGAAACATGATCATTGTTTTAAAATAGTAACTTGATATAAATTATAATATTAGAAAGAGGATAACAACCTAAAAACAGTAACATGCATTTCAACAATTAATAATCAAGCAGTGTTGATTGTGTATTGTTCTTTTATGCTCCTTAAAAAAATAGAGTAAAAACTTAAATGAAAAATAAAATGGAATAGAAACTATATAGAGTGGAAAAAAACTTATAAACAATTTGAAAAACAATAAACATCAATTATTTAAGAATAATTGCCATATAAATATTTTATATTTCTCATCAAAATGATTCAAATGCCTTTTGAACATTAATTTTAAGAAATTGATGTCCTAACTTATCGATGTTTGACTTCCTATGTTAATCTTCTATTATAACCAATGTGATAAATTACTTATATTTACAAAAATGTCATCACACCAACTTATCATGTTGGCTTTTTATTAGAATCAACATTAACAATTGCTTGTAATTACAAAAATGTGATTGCACTATAATATACATCTAGTCTTTATAATTAATGTTGATAGGTCAATATTAAGAGCAATTTTGTAGTAGTAAATTTACAAAATAGGGAGGCAAAGTACATTTGCACCTTTGTTTGTTTAATTAGTTCTATAAAAAGTAACGGAGTTAAAGCTTGCTTACAACCCTATTGAATTGGATTTAAGCTAACCTAATTTACCCTAGCAAATACAAGGTATTTTTATTTTTTAAAATCTAACTATATGTTACAAGGCTTAGGAAAACATTTCTATGTACAAACAAAATAGCTATTTGTTGCCTTGCCTAGTATAAACTCTAAAGAAACTACTTCTATTGTGACAGTGGTGGAGGAGCCTTTGTTAAAAATTAAACATAAAAAAAAGGTGAATGTGGGACTTAATGAACAAAGAATCTACTTAGAACTAGATGACGGAAGAATAAATAATATTCTTATCATTCATACTAACTTTTATCACATAAAGATGTAAGTGCAATTGTATACATTAACTTAAATAAATCATAACATTGTAATTATTTTACATTAATTATATAAGTAGTGAGAAATAAATGCAAAAAACTAAATAATCTTTTTTTTACTTTTGTTCAGCCCTATCCTTTCATGAACTTAACCTTGCACTTCTAAGGTTTATCTTATCCCTTTATAAACATTTACTGAATTTGATTTTCATATCATAATTTTGTAATTTCATCTCCCCTATCATAATTTTCAACATAATAATGTCCCATATTAGGATTTTGAAAATAGTAATCAAATATAAATAAATTCATATACAAAATAAATCAATACATAAGTAATTCATCATCATAATATCATAAAATTTCATAAAATATGCAAAATTATGGAATAATAAAATTAATAGTTATTATATAATTGATTATAAAAGTTTAAGGACAAAATCTAGCACCTATAATCGATTATACATCCAAATAATAACTTTAAAAGCTTGTGGTCAAATATAGACTTTCAAAGAGCAAGCCTCTTGGTTATAATCAATTATAGACTCTAAAAAAGCAATTCTCTAAGTCATAATTGACTATAACTTTGATTCTATAGATTTTTCTATATTTTTACTATTTATTCGCCTTATTAACTTCAAATTCTCCATTTATACATCCTTGAACCCAAAATACACATTTAAACCAAACAACAGTATCAACATTCAAGCTATAATTAGTAAAAAAAATGCTACAAATAAAAAATTACATCAATTATCAGAAAAAAATCATCAACACATAAAATCCTAGCTTCATATAGCCTAAAAACATGCAAAATTGAATTAGTCTAAGTAAAATATTTACTCACGTAGGTATAAATATGATAATAGAAGATTAGAGTTATAATTTGTTTACCTTAATCATAAAAATTCAAAAAATAGGAGACATTATTTAATTTATTTTCTAAAACTAAAACCTCATGTCCCTTTAACTTAAAAATGAAGAATTGGAAGATAATTACCTAAAGACATTCAAGGTAGGAAGATTTGCCTTTGTTTGATTAAAGGTTGTTAATGATTAATTGAAGTTGATTGCTCAATTTTATTGAATTTGTGAAGAAGAAGAAGAAGAAAAGGAAATTAAAGAAAAGAGATGAGGAGGTAGTTGATAGTTGAGAGAAAAATGAATGGAAGTTGATGGATATTAAGTTTTAAGGGTTTTATGAAGGGATTAATAACATAGTAAAGGTAAAATTGAAAAGGTATTTCCTAAATTTCCTTCATACATATTTACTTAATTTTAACTACATTCTAACTATTAAATATTTTACTTCTCCTTTTCCTTTCTACTTTACCTTATATTCTATCACAAAAGTCTCATTATTTCCTATAAAATTCCCATTCTTAAATCAAACAATAATTTTCTATACAAAAATATTTTAATTATCTTAATTTCCTAAGAGTGTAATAAATGTCAACATTTTGCTAACTTAAAATTTTTTTCATTCAATTTTTAATGGAATATTTCTTAACAAGTAAGTTAAGTGAACTCGAACAAAATCATAGGGGAACAAATTATAATTTTTTTATATTTATATAAATTGATATTTAGAATTCTTGATTAGGGCTAAGTAAATATATTAGCCATATCTTTTTGATTTAGATCTATAAACTTTATGTTATTGTTATTTTTTTTATTTAAAAACATTAAGAGTTTTAGTTTTTTTAACCAATACCGTGGATTATAAAATATTTTTATTTAAAATTTATCATTAAAATAAGAAGTTAAGATGAATATATTTTAGTTTCTATTAGGAATTTTTGATATCGATTCACATAAGTATAAGAAAATTATATTTTACCTATACATAATTTTACTTAAGTCATCTATTATAGAGTTTTTTTTGTTAAAAATTGGATTGGAAAAAAGTTTAGGTGGGCAAAGTGTTAACAATAGAAAGTACAGGTAAACAAATTATATTGTTTGAAAACACATTGGAATTAAATGAAAATAGATGAGACCATTGATAAGTAAAATATAATTTTCTCTATTAATAATGATAATGATAATGGTAAACCCAAAAATGAGTAAATTAAATTCTTGAGAGGTTGGGGGAAATTATTATTACTTGATTTGGGATAACCTCATTAAAGAAAAATAAGAAAAAGGAATAAGCTTTTATTAACATTCATATATGAAATGTATGAAAATTCGGAGTAAAAATAAACCAGGCTTGTCATAAGCGGCCTATGATTTTGTTCGTTAAAAGTGTGATTTGACTTATTTATTTTATTAAATAAATTAAACCTAGGTTAATATTTGACCTATTTATTAAACAAAGTTAATCTATTTAACTTTAGGCTTTCCTTATGAATTACTAGACCATCTTGTTTAACTAATATATTACTCTAATATAGTCCATTTAAATTAATTGATTAATTGCATTATAATTATTACTATTATTTTATTATAGTACCTTCTTTTTTTTAATTCAATCATTGATATTCTCAAGTTTTAAAGCATCTTATCATTTAATTTTTTTATTTTAAATAAATATAATTATTATTTTTTATATTGAATTATTAAAATTTCTATAAAAATGGAGATAAAATTTTGTTTATTATTTTATTCATTTAACATAATTATTATTCTTTTTCTTATTAAAGAACTTATTTATGACATGTATAATTAAAGTTATAAATTTATTAATAATTTATTTAAATTTTAATATTTAAGCCTGAATAGGTTAATAAGTTGGGTTGAATTTTTTAAATTTTATAAAGAAATCTAGCCAATTCAACATTTTTGTATACAAATAGACTATAAGTAAAACTCAGGCTAACAAATTTTAAAACGGAGCCCTAACGTAACCTAATTTAATTTCACTTTAATGACTAAATGGTCTTAAATGACATCCGGTGGATTTAATTCTTAGTATTTCTTCCTATAATATCAATGTAAGTGCCGACATATCATAGTTTGCAGTGCTTCTGAAAATCTCGTGCTTTTGGTGCGAAATGTTAATAGCCTACACAGTAATCAGACATTAGTAATGGAAGGGAGAAGTCTCCAAAAGAGTCTCCAACACCTAAATCAGCATTATGTATATGATAAGAGTATGCAAAATACTTTGCCAAAAAATTAAAAAAGAAAGAAAGAAAGAAAAAGAGTATGCAAAATAACTCGAGAGTTTATATTGGCAGTAACAGCTGGTGAGTAGTAGGGAATAAGAAAGACGAAACTTCGGACCGGTAAAGGAAGTACGGGTAGTTTTTACAACATCAACCTCTTGTATTTTCCAATGTTTTACAAATATCATCTTCTCTCTATTTCATAGAAAGAAAAATATAATTTTATTTAGTAATTAATTAATTATATCAGTAGTTAATTAATTTAATTACTTCTTAATTGATAATTAATTGTATTAATTGATTCGATTAGTTGATTACATTAATTATTTAAATAATAATATTTAGTAAAATTAATTATTTATATATATTTTATAAGTTATTTGATTATTTTTTATTTTAATATTTTAGATTCTATATATTATTTAGTATATTAAATTTTTTTAAAATTAAATTAATATAATTTCTATAGTTATTAAATTTTTTAGTAACTATAGAAATTAAAAATATAAAAATTGATCAGAAATAATATAATTATTTTTATAAATTATTTAAGAAACAACCGATTCAAAATATTAGTGGTGGCAGCATTTCAAAAATAGCTATTTTAAGAGTAACCAATTGTTTAAATTAATTGATTGTCAAACATAAAAAATAACTAATTTAACAAGTAAACTAATTAATTTATGTCAAATTAGCCAACAATTACTTAAAAAACCGTTTACCAAGGCCAAAGCATTTACAAAAGGGACTCCCGGACAAGGAATTCGGACAGGTATCCATATCAATACCCGCATTTTATGTTTTACGAGCGCATGAATAGTAATGCAGGCTTCGCATAACAGTTTTTGGCGGGAACAGAGTGGCCATGTAAATCGTGACGAACCAATTTCCGATTAATGTTTGTTGTGCAAATTTAACAGCGTAAGTCGACGTCAAAAATATCTTGGTGGGGAATATCAATAAAGATATTATTACTTGGTTTGGTGATAGGCCCCAATGAGCTTTTACAGTGTCCTCCAATGGAGGCAGTTTGGAGGCGAAAGCAACCTAAGGCCGTCAGTGTTGGTTAAATCGAAACATATGAATCGATGTGGTCCTTAGCCTTACGTTCTTTGCTTTGGGGGTTTTCAAACCAAGCCAACGCTGAATTATGCTTTTTCTATAGCACTAAAGCAAAGGTCAAATGTTCCCTCCTACGCAAATTTTAAAAAATTTTCCATGCATTTCTTAGCTCGGAGCTCGTGAATGGTCTTGTATTCTTTATTTGGAAGGCAGAATCTACTTAGATATATTTTTATTTTTTATTTTTATAAAATGTTTAAAAAATTATCTTTAAAAAGTTTTTTTTATTTTTTTTGAATTTAAGGAAAATAAAAAATGGAAAGTGTTTGGATAAAAAATAAAAAAAATATTTTATTTAATTACAGGATTGACATTTAAAATAAAAATAATTTAAAAATATTAAAAAATTATTTTTACTTTTTTATTTTTAAATTATTTATTTAGAATTACAATTTTTAAAAATTAATTTTGATAATAATTTATTAAATAAAAACTTCTATCTTCGAATAATAAAAAATATTTTTTTACCAAAGATTGTTCATCCGAGTGGCAAAGAATGGGGTAAATAATATTGAAAAAACTTGCCCCATATTAAGTCAACATGGCTTAAATTCAATTTAGATGATGGCTCAACGAGGGAGCTCAACGAGGCTTGCTAAATAATGGGTGTTCATACTAAAAAAATGGGGAGTCATGCCAAAATATATATATATATATATATATATATATATATATATATATATATATATATATATATATATATATTTAAAATAATAAGCAAACAAACATCGAGTAGCATATAATGTTTGTTCTCAGACAATGTACAAAAGTGAAATTGGTGGCCCCTGACAAAATTTCATTAGTGACTTGACCGTTCTAGCCATAAGCCCTTTGCTTTTGTATCCCTTCGTATGAATTTTTATAATGCCAAATATAGCTAATTATCAAGAGTTATGGAGATGGAGACAACAGGGGTAAAAAAAAAAAAAAAAGGGGTAAGAGGAAACATGTTGGAAATTAAAGTAATGATTCTACAGTAAATAAGAATAATAACGGCAACAATCTGAAATTAAAGCAATGATTGTGTGATAAATAAGAGCAAGCTGGAGGTGATGGTAGAGCCCACGAGCGGTTCTCTTTCAACGTAATTTTCATAATATGCATCTCTTATGTATTGCCGGAGAAATTTTAGGGCAACTTAAGATTTTAAAATTTGAAATGATGTAATAATATTTAAAAATTATTAAATTAAATTTATTTAATTTATTTTTTAAAATAAATAATTATAATTTTAAAATTTTAAAATTTATATATTATTTTAAATTATAAAATTTTAAAAATATCGTAACAATCACCGCTCTAGTACATACTTATACAGTCACAGCCATTTCTGCAATTTTTCCAACACTGGCACTCGGATTCGGAGCCCGACATCCCGCCTGCTGCCTCCAATCATTCTCCCGACACTTCTTTCCTCTCCTTTAAGGCTTTAATTAACCTTCTATTAAATTACAGGGCATTTATATTTTCCTTTTATGAAAGGGGATTTATCTTTAACATTTAAATTTGTAAAATAATTGCATACTATCACTGTCACTGATGGTTAGCAAGTTCCATTTTTTAAAAAAGTAAATATTTTTATTATTAAATTATATTCAACTAATTAAAATTTATTTTTATTTTTAATTTATTTATTATGAGATTAAAAAATTAATTTAATAATAAAATACTTAAAGAAATTGAGTTCTTTGTTGCATTACCCTATTCAATTATCCGATGTTACATCATTTAAAAAATCATTATAATTAATAAAATTTTTTAACTATCACTATTTTTTTATTAATGTATTAATTTTTTATTCACTCATTATATAAAATATTTTATACTTAAATTTGATCCACAATTAATAAAAAATTGCATTATACTATTACTTAATTAATTATATATTATGACATCGACAAAATATTATTAAAACCCATTTATTTTATTAAAATTTTTTAACTATTATTAATTTTTTAATAACATATCTTCTATAGTAATAATAGATTAAATTTAAACTTAAATATTTTATAGCAACGTTGAATTAAAATCAAACTCTTATACTTTTTACCGTCATCTATTATATAATTGTATTTATATTTTATCATACCGGCTTGTTATTTGTTTTATATTCTTTTAAAAGTATATAAAGTATACAACAACGAATGGAATGTTACTAATATAAATATAACTGAAAAAAATAAATCCTAAATTATATAAAAAAAATCTCTAACACCCCTGAATTTTAATGGAATTATACAAATATCTCTTATGTTTTCAAAATCTATTAAGATATTTCTTCGAGAATAAAAAAATAGGGAGAAATATAATTTTGATTAAATAACAAAAATAATATATAAGCTTCACAATTTTATATTTTAACTTTTAAATTTTAAAATAAGATGTGAAATTGTTATCTTTAAGTTAAATCAAACTGTGATTTTTATTGATTTGACTATTTTAATAATATAAATGTTAAGTCTCACAAAAATCATGAAAATATTGTAACTGTAGAAAATTGATAAGCACATAATGTTAAAATTTGATTTACTTATATTTAATAAAAAGTTTTTCTTGAAAATCTCAAATTTTAAAAATAATTTTGAATTCTAATCTTTTGGCTCCTCTTTGATTTTCTTTGAAGATTTGCAATCAAACTTTTTTTTTCACTCATCTATATAAATTAAAGAGTGGTCTAGCAATATGAAAAAGTAAAAGTTAGCTAATTTTATTGTTAACTTAACTCAAAACTAATGGTTTTACATTTTTGAAAAGTTGAGGTAAGTACAATGTAGGATTTTAAGTTTATGTACCGTTTTGTTACTCATTAGAAAGATAAATTGTATTTTTTCAAAAACTATTGCATGTAAATTTAAGTTTAATTTTTTTTGATAAAATAATTGAAAAAGATGATTATAAATTTATATTAAATAATATGATATAATCTAAATATTTTGTGATTAATTTTAAACAGCTAAAAAATCCCTTACATTAAAATTTAATATTTTTTATCAATTATATTTTAATTATTTAAACATAATTAAAGTAGATCTTTAATTCAAAATATTTAGAATATTGAGAGTTTTGAACTGCGTGGACATTTTTTCTTACTATTTCTCAATGAAAAGTTTAATTTGAATTTATGTGTGTATTTCATAATTTAAGAGAAATCTAAACAAAGTTAAAATTAAAGGGCAGATATACGTTGCTTCACGATCTTCAACAAACGTCAAAGTATTTTTCTCATTATATAAAGGGAAAACTATATTTTATATATATAGAATTTTGAGAATTTTTGTTTAAACAACGTGTCTTTTGAAATATTAAAATTTATTCATCTATATATTTTATTGTCAACAACTTAATACTTTATTTACGTAAATTTTTTTATCAAATTTTTAATAAAAAATCCAATAACATGTAGATAAAATTGTAGTTTTCTTCATATATATATATACATACATACATACTAGATATGTTACACAGATGAATATTTATTTTAATAATATAATATTATAATTATATATTAATTATTTATAAAAAATTAGATAAAAATTTGATTAATATATAATTAACAAACTTAAGAAAAAATATTTTTCTACCAATTTTTCTCAACTTAAGTGCGTAATTGATTTTGAATTCAAATATTTCATTAATTCAATATATATTTTTAATATAATTACTAATATTAATATTTAATAGTATAATTTATGATAAGAATAATTTTTAATTGTAATATATTTTTTATTTAGCACCTTGCAATATAAAATAAACTTTTAAAACTAATAATTTTATACAATAGATGAATATTTATATTAATAATATAATATTATATTAATTATTTATAAAGAGGATTAGATGAAAAATTAATTAATATATAGTTAACAATTATAATAAAAAAGTCATCTTTCCACATATTTTACTCAGTATTCAAGTAAATAACTAATTTTAAATTTATTTTATAAAAAATTAATTTTAAATTAAATGTTGTATTAATTAAATATTATTTTTAATATAATTATGATCATTAATATTAATATTTAATGATATAATTTATGGTAAGAATTAATTTTTTTTAATAATAACATAATATATTTTTTATTTATCACATTATAGTATAAAATAAGCTTTTAAAATAAATTTTTGAAAGTAATAATTTTATATTAGAAATAACTCATTAAACTACCTAAATTATTACATATATATTAATTAAAATTTAATATTTTGATATCAAATAATTCACATGGAAGAGAGAAATAACTATCGATTGAAAAATATTAATGAAAATATCAATAACCAACTCATATTTAATATCTTTTAAAAGATGCATTATAGTAAAATTTCTTTCTTAGAATATAATAAAAAATATAAAATAGTATATAAATAAAAAGTGTACAGTGGGTATCAAATATTAAGAAAAAGAATTTATTTATCCCTTAGTTGCATTTCAAGAAAAATATATTAATGACACAAAGGAGAAAAAAGATGAGAGAAATAGTATAATTATTTAGGAACATAATTAAAAATAAAATAATTAATTAGCTTATAAAATAAAAATTAAATTTATAATTATTATAGTAAGAATTCACCAAATAAGATGAACTATTAAAGTATTTAATAACAAATATTGTTGGATAGATGGACAATTTATTTATGGAAGTAAAAAAGATGATTTTTATCAAATAAATATAAAAAGAAAGTGCATTATAGATAAAATTTTATAAATTTTAAATTGGATATAAAATAAGATAAAATAGGGATACAATTTTTTTTAATCAAATTAAATGAGGATGAAAAATAAAATTTTTTTAAATAAAATTAGATGAAGATAAAGATAAAATAATTTTTAAATTTCAAAATAGAAAATACTATGTTTGTTAATATAAATATTTTTATATAAATATAAAGTAATAAAAAATAATCTATTCATACATATTGTTAACTGCAAATTTATGAATTTCATAATTGATAATCTAAATGTTTATATGACAATTTTCCAATTAAATTGTGTAAAATAGTAAAAAATTTACCTAATGAAATAAACTATATAAACTATATAAAAATGTATATTTTTATAATTTTACATATAAAAATCTATTAAGTTAATAAAATTTGATTAACTTACATTTTTTTTACTCAAAACTAGAAATCTAATGAAATAAAGTACTTATAATAAAAAAAAGGACAATCAAATTATAATGACAATAGTATAAAAAAGTAAAAGAAATTATAAAAAAATTTACATGATAAAAACTTTAGATCAAATAACTACAAATGATTTAAAATAGTAAGAAAAAATACCTACAAATATTAAAAATAAAAATAAAGATTCTCATCTTAAAAAGACAATAATTTTGAAGTGATTAAAGGTGGAAAAAAATTTAAATATAATTCGAAGAGCTTTTTATGAAAATAAAATAATTTTTATGAGAATAAAATAATTAGATAATTATGAACTTATAAATATTGAAGATGAAAATGAAAAGTCTCATATTAGATTAAATAATGATTTTGAAATAATTAAAGATGGAGAAAGAAAAAAAGTGAAATATGAATATAATATAGAAAGATTTTTATGAATATGAAATAAATAAGTAATTATGAATTCTAACATTAAATAAAAATTTTAACTCAAGTTTTTATTAGGAATTAATTTAATATTATAAGGATAATTTTTTCATAATTTATTTTTTAAGTAAAAATAATAAATTAATATGTAATAAATTATTTGTTGTATGAAACGGAACCAATGTCAGTTAACTTTATCCATGGGTATTTTTGTCATTTAAAATTTTTCACAAACTTGCAACTTGTTGTGGCAATTTTTTTCTTATTTAAAGTGTGATGATAAAATAAAAATACAATATTAACATATTTTAGTCTTTCTCGCATTAGCTTATAAGTTATTTCAGGTGACTTATAAGTTCTGATTTAATAAATTACTTAGAGTAACTTATAACTTATAAGTTACCTTTTTTTTTAAATTCTTTTCATACCCTTATTCTTTTTATTAATTTATAACTCATACATTTTATAATATAAATTTAAATAATTTTTATAAAATATAATAATTATAATTAATTATATTTTAAGTAACTATAATTTTATAGCTAAATATAAAAATAAAATTATATAAATAATAACTATATAATTTTAAATATTAGAAACTATACTTTTATTTTAATTTTTTTAATTACATTATATAATTTTATTTTTAATAAATAATTTTTTTAATTATATATAATTTTTTTAATATATTTTTTATGTCATTTTTACATTTAAATTAGTTCAACACTAATTTTACGAAATACTTTAATTAATTTATCCAACTATCGACTATCTGACTATCTACTATTCGACTGCTCAGTTTATCAAGTAATTTTATCAATTATCACTAACTTATTTAATTTATCAAAAAAATTTATCATTATCCAATTATTTATCATCTAATTACGCCCGTTGCCCCTCATTCATCTCACGCTTTGCTCGTTAACAGAAAAGTCCACGCGTCCTTCCTCGTTCGACGTCCTTTTTTCTCCCCAATTT